>BSBK01005128.1:960000-1632500 GCA_027943335.1 Chamaecyparis obtusa | reverse complement strand
AGCATGATCATGAGGAGCATTTGAGGCAAGTCTTGCAGTGTGTTGGTGCCCAAAAATGATGGATCACTTTTGGCCAACTGACAGGTACACACTAATACCTTTGCAATTCTGGTTTAATCAAGCCAAGGCTGGTAGGCCTAAATTCACTTTAAACTATCAAATTCTCTATGTTGCACAACTACGTACATAAATAAACAAAGTTCCTCCCAAGGTGGTGAATGATCCTTGGAGAAAAGAAATAAATCCTCTAATAATCTCTATTCTATAAATCTTGACTAAAGTGGATTAAACTAAGGACTCAAAAGTAATATTTTTGAAATAATGATTATATAATCTACAAACCACAAAGTATGAACCAAATGCCAATTTCCAAATTATAGTTAGATTAGTGCCTTCTAAATACTTGGGCTATAGAGTCATAAAAATTTCAATCCTACGTACAATCAGAGATGGTTTTAAGGTAACTCACTCTTGTAAAGTGAGACCATCACCCTACAAGCTTCTATTGAAACAAAATTTAAAACAACTTATACAATAGGTCCTATAGTTTTTAACCCAACTTAAGAGCCCAAAAGGAAATAGTAACAGGTTCTCAGACCATGCTACCATTATTCAAATTGTACGAGTTAGTCATAAATGAATGCATCAAATAGAAAAACATAGTAGGATACCCTGGTTCATAGAGTAATCTGAAAGACTAATTGAAAACATATAACTTATAACCACAAATAAAAAAGAAGAGCACTTATCTTTATTAATGTTGAAAAAAATAGTACATTAGAGTTCATATTGAAGTTTTGATCGAATTATATCCTATGAAAATATATCTTGTATTATCTTTTCTCTCTTTACATTTTACATTATGTATATATACATTTTTGACTGGCTTTCACACCTCTTTAGGGTGAAAAGACACACCCTTATTACAAATTGTTTTGAAAAAATGATAAACTAACTAAAAAATTACTACCTAACTTTCGGATTTGGGCTTGGTTGAAAAACCAAAACACCTCATGGAAAGCTAAGATTTTTTAATGGAGATAGGAAATTTGATTTCCCGAACTGGGTCTTTTTTAGATTTTTTAAATTCAACCATCTTCTACCTCTGTCGACATCATCTTTGTAGCAGGTCAAAATTCCAGCATTTTCTGAAGGCTTTGATCATATAATTTTGATTGTTCTTGTGATAGAGCTTCCTTCCATAATATCTCAACTTTTTAATTGAAAATTACTGTAATATTTTATCCCATTTCATGTACTCCATCATTAATTATTGGGCATGGAGTTTAAGATGCTATTTTTTAGGGTTTTATCATTATATAGGACTCCAAATTTTGCCCAAAATTTAGAGCTCCAACAGGCTCTTTCTGGGGACGTATGCTCCATGTGAGCATAGCAAGATTCCAGTTGTCTTTGGAGAAGAAGACCAAGTATCCATACTAATCTAATGTGAAGTAAAATTGGGTGGCCCCAGGCCTCCCAAAATTGAACATTACTCCTTTCCTCTATCAAACACTTGATTTTGATCACGTAACACTTTTAACCTTGCTACATTACACATTTCATCTTTATAGACAATTCTCATTGCTTCATCAATATGATCTTTGGCATCCAATCTATATTCAGCCCTTGAGAAATCATCAGGTCCATTGTAATCCTTGTTGAATAGAATATTTTGGTTAATCATACAAACCTCTAGGTTAGTCTTCTTTTTTCAGATACCTTCTTGTTCACAATCTGTCCCATCTCTATATTTTGGATATTTTTTCTCCTCACCATAAGGCTTTGAGAATTGCTTATCTTCAAGAAGTACAAACTCTCTCTCACCAAGACTTTGATCAGCTGGGACATTTCTAAAAATTTTAGAACTATGCTTCAACACATTCTCTTCATCATGTCTAGCTGAGTCCATCTCATCTTCATATGTTTGGTGTACCTTTGGCTCAAAGGATGAACTCCAAGATATCTCACCCTCTGAATGCACTTCATGAATTTCATCAAATTTAAAATTAGGATTGTTATCTTCATTATGATGCTGATGGATTCCATTGCATAAAGGATCCTCTTCAAACAATGGATTCGATAACATAGAGAAATCAGACATATCTTCATCTACTTCCTCTTCAAAGAATGGATTCAGGAACATGGAGAATTCAAACATACATTCATGATAATTTTCATTTGGATCATCAAGTTTTTCATCAACAAGACTAACATCTTCATTGACATTATCTCCTAAAACTTCCTCCTATTCATGTAGTTCTATTTCATCTCCACAATTTGATTTCTCTTGAATATGGGCTGATCCGTCTACCTCCTTACCATGGTGGATTGAGAAAAAATTTGGACCATTCTTCTCAGTGTGTCTTTGGTATTCTATGTCTAATAAAGTTGAAATTTCTCTTGTATTGAGAAGGTTTTCTTCCTCATCATCATGGTCATTGATACATGTTTCCATACACATCTCATCATGTACAAATTCTTCTTCAATCTGATCCAAGTTTTTATCTTCCATGTCATCACAAGTATTATTATGGTTAACATTTTCCTCAAACTGTCCATCAAAATATGAAACCTCACTTGACTCATATGTTATTTTAGTTTTGCACTCTTTTTCCTTTGCAACTAGTTCATTATTCATAAGTTCGAGAAAGGTAAGGAATTGATGATCATATAAAAGACCTAGTTCGCGCATGTTGTTTAAAAGATTAGAAGATGGAGGTCTACATTCTGAAGGTATTTTTTGATAGATATGAAACATCCTTAGGAAGAATTGTACTATAGATTCTTCCTATTGTTTCTCTAAGTTCAAAAATGTGTCCAAAGGGGATATATAATTTGGGTCTTCTTCATCATCACTGAGATTTCCATCAAACACAAGGCCTTGTTCAATTTGATCATAAGCCTCCTCTTCTCTGTCTTCACTATCTTCTTCTAATATCTTAACAAGAATCTTCAGATCATGGTCATCTAGCAAGATTCTCAAGTTTTTGACCTTTCTCATTAATTCTTTTCGTGAAGGCATAATTTTTATAGGTATCCTCTGATAAATATCCGCCATCCTCAAGAATAAGTGTGCGCAAGACTCCCCTTCAAATCTCTCCAAACTAAAAAATGCATCAAGTAGAGACATACTATGATCCTCCTCAATGATGCAACTTTGGTCTTCACACTTTTCATAACACATGTTATCTTCATTGCTTGCATCATGAAATTCATATAGAAACCATTGTTCAAATTCTTTCCAAGAAGAAATACTTTGTGTAGGTAATGATTCATATGTCTCTCTTGCATTATCTTCTAATGTCTCGACAAATAGTTTCATTGCTTGATCTTCTGCACAAATCTCATAGTTCTCTATAAATGCATAAAATGCATCCAAATGTTCAACTGTTGATTCATCCCATTCTCCATGGAACTTTGGTACAAGTTGCGAAAACTTATGGAGAAACTTAAAAGGAATACAATGGAATCCCCTGAGTTCCAATGGCTTGATACCATCTGGAATAAATGGTTTTCTCTGAAATGGTTGTTTATTCTGATACATTCTGAATATCTAAATTTGTAGTAACTTGTTTCTTTATACATTAGGTTCTTTACAATAGAGTCGACGCCTCTTTCAAAGAGGAAAACTTTACTTGTCTCCTTCTAGGTCTTCTTCCTAAGTAGAGTCACTAATTGAAATACTTTATTGAATAGAGTCGCCACCTCATTCGAGGAATGTCTTGCTTCTAGGTTCTTTCTTCCAGTAGAGTGTGCTTCCAAACAAACTAATATAACTACTTTCTGATTCTGGTCTACGAAATCTAAAATTCTAGGTAACTTCACAATATATATTGTGAGCAACTCTCCCTAGTAGTCACCAATTTTTTGGTGCCCAAAAATGATGGATCACTTTTGGCCAACTGACAGGTACACACTAATACCTCTACAATTCTGGCTTAGTGAAGCCAAGGCTGGTAGGCCTAAATTCACTTTAAACTATCAAATTCTCTATGTTGCACAACTGCGTACATAAATAAACAAAGTTCCTCCCAAGGTGGTGAATGATCCTTGGAGGAAAGAAACAAATCTTCTAATAATCTCTATTATATAAATCTTGACTAAAGTGGATTAAACTAAGGACTCAAAAGTAATATTTTTGAAAAAATGATTATATAATCTACAAACCACAAAGTATGAACCAAATGCCAATTTCCAAATTATAGTTAGATCAGTGCCTTCTAAATACTTGGGCTATAGAGTTATAAAAATTTCAATCCTACGTACAATCAGAGATGGTTTTAAGGTAACTCACTTCCGTAAAGTGAGACCATCACCCTACAAGCTTCTATTGAAACAAAATTTAAAACAACTTATACAATAGGTCCTATGGTTTTTAACCCAACTTAAGAGCCCGAAAGGAAACAATAACAGGTTCTCAAACCATGCTACCATTATTCAAATTGTACAAATTAGTCATAAATGAATGCATCAAATAGAAAAACATAGTAGGATGCCCTGGTTCATAGAGTAATCTGAAAGACTAATTGAAAACATATAACTTATAACCACAAATAAAAAAGAAGAGCACTTATCTTTATTAATGTTGAAAAAAATAGTACATTAGAGTTCATATTGTAGTTTTGATCGAATTATATCCTATGAAAATATATCTTGTATTGTCTTTTCTCTCTTTACATTTTACATTATGTATATATACATGTTTGAGTGGCTTTCATACCTCTTTAGGGTGAAAAGACACACCCTTATTACAAATTGTTTTGAA
This sequence comes from Chamaecyparis obtusa, assembly GCA_027943335.1. Taxonomy (NCBI): domain Eukaryota; kingdom Viridiplantae; phylum Streptophyta; class Pinopsida; order Cupressales; family Cupressaceae; genus Chamaecyparis; species Chamaecyparis obtusa. The sequence goes on along the minus strand of BSBK01005128.1, from coordinate 1,627,732 downwards.
AAAATGATAAACTAACTAAAAAATAACTACCTAACTTTCGGATTTGGGCTTGGTTGAAAAACCAAAACACCTCGTGGAAAGCTAAGATTTTTTATTGGAGATAGGAAATTTGATTTCCCAAACTGGATCTTTTTTAGATTTTTTAAATTTGACCATCTTCTACCTCTGTCGACATCATCTTTGTAGCAGGTCAAAATTTTAACATTTTCTGAAGGCTTTGATCATAGAATTTTGATTGTTCTTGTCATAGAGCTTCCTTCCATAATATCTCAACTTTTTAATTGAAAATTAATGTAATATTTTATCCCATTTCATGTACTCCATCATTAATTATTGGGCATGGAGTTTAAGAAGCTATTTTTTAGGGTTTTATCACTATATAGGACTCCAAATTTTGCCCAAAATTTAGAGCTCCAACACAGTGTTTGAGGGACAATCAGTTGTTCGGCAGTTTGTCAAAGTGTGCCTTCTTCAAATCAAAGGTTCACTATCTTGGCCATGTGATATGAGGAGATGGGATTGTTGTCGACCCATCTAAGATTATAGAAATTATGGATTGGCCAACACCTACTAGTGTGACCAAGGTCAGGAGTTTCATGGGCCTTGCAGGTTATTATAGATGTTTTGTTGAGGGATTCTCTAGAATGGATCATCCTTTCACTTCCCTCCAGAGAAAGGGGAAGAAGTTTGAGTGGATAGAGAAGTGTGAGAAATCTTTTCAGGAGCTCAAGAGAGCACTAATTCTTGCAGTGCCGGATTGTTCAACAAAGTTTGTGGTTTGCATAGATGCATCTTTAGATGGTATAGGAGCAGTCCTTATGCATGGAGGTTGAGCTATTGCCTATGAGTCTAGGAAACTCAAGACTCAGAAGCTCAACTATCCTACCCATGACCTTGAGCTTGCAGAAGTAGTGCATGCCTTGGTGAGATGGAGACATTTTCTTTTGGGTCATAGATTCAAGCTTCACTTAGATCATCAGAGTTTGCAGTACATTTTCACTCAGCCAAATCTCAATGCTAGGTAGAGGAGATGGATGGAGTTCCTTTGTGAGTATGATTTTGATGTTCACTACATCAAGGGTAAGGAGAATGTAGTTGCAGATGCCTTGAGTAGGAGACGTCATGAGCTTTCATCTATGTCTTCTAGCATAGATTTGAGAGGACACATTTTGCAGCACTTGCCTGAGGATGGATTCTTTTTCGAGGTTTGTCAGATGGTTCAATCACAGATACCCCTTGAAGGGAAGTTCTTAGATTATTCTCTAGATTCAAATGGCCTTCTCCATCATAGAGGGAGTATTTATGTACCTTCTTCTGGTGGTTTGTGTGACTTCATTGTTCTTGAGGCTCATAGAGCTCCTTATGCAGCACACCACTGAGTCAAGAAGTTACATGCAGATTTGAGGCAGTTATACCATTGGCTAGGTATGAGATTACACATTGTAGAGAATGTGGCTAGATGTTTGGAGTGCCAAAGAGTTAAGGTAGAGCAATGCCATCCAGGTGGGCTTCTTTAGCTGCATGAGATACCTGAGTGGATGTGGGATATTATATCCATGGACTTTTTTGTTGGTCTTCCTACGTCTTCTTGTCACCACGATGCTATTATGGTAATAGTGGATAGGTTGACTAAGGTAACCCACTTCTCTCCCATTCATACCACCTTCACAACACCTACAGTGGCACAAGTATTCTTGCAAGATATCGTTAGACTTCATGGCATTCCTCATAAGATTATATCTAACAGAGATTCTCTTTTCACATCATCCTTTTGGAGAGAGTTATAGTCAACATTGGGTACCAGGCTCAATTTCAACACAACTTATCACCCTGAGACAAATGGTTAGACTGAGAGAGTTTATCAGGTATTGGAGGATATGCTTCGTATTTATGTGATGGATCACCAGACTAGATGGGAGGAGTACTTGCACTTGGTGGAGTTTGCATATAATAATGGACATCATTCATCTTTGGGTATGCCACCTTATCAGGCCTTGTATGGTAGACCTTGCAGGAGTCCCTTGAGTTGGGATAGGATTGAGGATAGAGTGGCAGCGAGACCATAGTTAGTTAGGGAGATGGAGTAGTAGGTAGACTTGATCAGGCAACATCTTAGAGAGGCTCATGATAGATAGAAGAATTATGTGAATGCAAAGAGGACTGATAATGTCTATATCATTGTGGACAAAGTCTTCTTGAGAGTGTGACTGCATAAGATCCCAATCCATTTTGGAAAGGGTTCTAAGCTCGCACCTCATTTTGTTGGAGCATTTGAGATCTTAGAGAAGATAGGCCCAGTTGCATATCCACTAGCTCTGCCACCTCGCCTGTCGCGTATCTACGATGTGTTTCATGTTTCTACTTTGAGGAAGTTATCTATGATGAGACTCACATTATTGATTGGGATGCTTTACAGGTGGAGTTGGACGGACAGCTAGCGTTGGAGCCCATACGTATTTTGGCTCGCAGGACACTGGCCCTTCGAGGTCAAGAGCTGGACCAAGTTAGGGTCCAGTGGGATTGCTACGATGAGGTTACGACATCATGGGAGGATGCAACATAGATGAGAGCATAGTATCCCCACCTTTTTTATGAGCTCGAGGAGGAAGTTCATGCCTGGGGGGGGGGGGGGGGGCTGTGAGGTCTCACCCCATGCCATCATTCATAGCAGTTTATTATGCATCTTTGGTCTCATGTTGACACTTTATTTTATCATGTTGGACTATTGGGACAGAGACATTATATTATGATACTATGTGATGACTTATGATTATGTGATGATGATATAGAACTTTTACTTTCATGCTATTTATTAGGTCATGAGCATAGTAATTGATAAATCTTTGATTTATGTATGATACCTTGATGTTACTTTCATGTTAGGGAAATCTGTGAGAAATGATCATGATTATTATGTTAAGTGAAATAACATGTATCATATTATTCTTGAATTTACATGCTTTTGAAATGCTATGTTGAAAATGATGAGAATTATTATGAAATGCAGTTAGAAATTTATGATGTTAAGAATGTGATTTTTAGATGAATTCTATTTACACACACACACACACACACACACACACACATATATATATGTTATTTGACATTTCATGAGCTAGTGATATTTTGTCAAATGTGCAAGTAAGACCATGGATATATCAGGGGAAATTAAAGATGGATATTTGTAAAATCATGTTAAGCCAAGGTTATCTCCAAGGGGAAAAATTAACCTCATTGTAATGTGTAATTGTTGTAAAGTGATGCATGAATGTATTCATTGATTATGTTTATTTATTTTATTATTTTAGCCCACTTGGCATGCCATGTGTATTGTGTTGTAATGTGACTTATTTGTGGTGTCAATTGACACATGTCATGTGAGTTGGCATGTCTAAGTGCTTTATGTGTGTGAGTGGTCTCTATTTTTAGGAGCCTTGAGTGAGAATCTCTTTCATTTTCGGATGCAATCTTTAAGTGGTCTTTTGGAAGGCATTTAGTGACCCTTTAAGGTAGTGGAGGTTAAAAATAGGCTACCCCATAGTGGTGCCATGTGTTGGTGGTCAAATTTTGACCATTATGATGTATTTTGGCTATTTTTGCCTTTCCAAAAGATGCTCTTTTGAAAAGTGACGAAAATTGGAAATTGCATGCCAAGCCCACTCCTCTTTTTGAATTTTGAATTTGAATTTCCCCCTCTTGTTTGAAAGGATTAGGGTTTGTCTTCTTAAGGAGTTGGAGGGAAAATCTGTGGGTAATTTCCCACTCTCCAATTTTTGGAGACTTGAGAGTTTGTGAGATTTGGATCTTGTTTTGGTTTTGGAGATTTTTGATTGTTGCATAGCAAAGGAGGAGTCTAGTTGGAGAAAGCTCATCTCAACCCTCTTTTCCATTAGCTTGGATTGAGGTTGGATCTTGAAACTCTTTGTCTTAATGTTATGTACTTGATTTACTTCCTTTTGTTATGTGAATACTTAGTATTGTAAGTAATTGTTTGGTATTTTGGCTTATGCATGCTTGTGGTGTCTTCCTTCTTTGTTGCATTGTTTTATTGGAGTGTGCAAGGCCAAACTCACCCTTGGGAGGGAAGAGAGCCTTGATGGGTGAAGGGAAAAAGTTGGGACTACTCATCTAGTGTAGAGTCCTTCCTCTAGGAGGAAGGGGATAAGGCATGGATGTATGTGCATCTATATTGTCATCTTTATGTTTATAAATTGGGGGTCATAAGGGTGTTGTTATTATGTTGATTATGAGAAGGGTTGATGGTTGAATTATTGGCCTTGTGAAGGCAATTTGAGCAGATTTGAAGCCTTGTTGAAGTCTGGTTTAATTTTTATATTTTGGCATTCTCCTAGTTGGGTAGCTTCCACCTTCACCCCTACTATGGGTCCAAGGTGACCCATTGTGTGCAAAGCCTTGGGAAAGGGAATTTGATGTTCATGTGTATTACTAGTTTTTTGTGCATGTTATTGATGTATGCATGTTTTATCTTCATATCCATATTTGTTTCCCCTAGCTCGGGGGTGGCCATGAAATGGCCTAGGTTGGGAGGTAAGCCTCCATGGTCCATTTGTTTTATTTTGTAGATTTCTTAAGACATCACTTGCTGGTTTTCTCAGAGTCAATTGAAATTTGGATCTATCTCCTTCATGTCTATGCAAAACCGTCGGGAGCCTTACACAAAAAAAACATTATTTTCTTTCAACTTCAAATTTTATAATAAAACTTTTAGTAGACAAAGGATATTAAAACTTATGCCATGCGATCTTGCCAATCCCGCTTTATTATATATAGGCCATGTGATATTTGGATAAAAAATAGAAATCCTTGAGGGATCCTATTACATATTAGTGATGTTTCTTTTCATAAATAGAAATATGGTTTGTAACTTTAGCCAGAAATTACTAGTAAACATCATCTCAGGTTTGAAACCATGTTCCTGTAAAAAGAGCATAGATATGAACTATATGTTATTCACTTATAACTAACAAGATACTCTATAATAATAATTTGAATGCAATCAAGATCTGTTAAACACATTACTACCAGTAGGCCTTTCTTTGATTAGGGATCTACCTAGCTAGTACTATAATCTTTGGCCAAACCTGAAAACCATAGGAAAACCTTAGCAGAGAATGAGTAGAAAGTTAGAGATTAGGGTTTTAGGCCTGATTTTATTGGCCTAGACCTAATTACACTTCAGGGTTTTGATTGACTTTTTTTATTTAACTCATTAAATTTCTTCTCCTCATTTTATTCTATTTTTTTATATGACTTCTTTAATGTTAATTATTTGTCCTTTTGGTAGCTCCCTATTATTTTGGGATATGAATTGATTTTTGGATTAAGAAGCTATCTAGATATTATATTTCTAGATTATTACTTTGGTGTGTAGATATTAAATTTTTTAATTAATTATTTATTTTAGATGGAGTTAATAAACTTTTATTTCTATATCTTCCTTTTATTTAATATAATTATTAATTTATGGACCCTTACCATTTTAAGTGTACCATTATTTAACGTGATCATTAATTCTTTAAGGGGACAATGAATCTATAATTCCTAGGTGAACCTAGGTATGATAAAAACCCCTAATAATTGTTATTAATTAAATTATTAATTTGGACTTTATTATAGTGTTTCAAATTCTACGTGTCATGTTTATTTCTTTTATAAATATATCTAGGCAAGATTAATATTATCTAATTAAATATTTAAAATAGAATTAATGTCTTATTTATGAATGATTTGACTTAGGGAATTCTCCCTCATGCTCTCATTCATTAAAACCTAGTTAATGGATTCTTTAGCCTAGTACACCTAACATATAGGGGATGATGACAAGCCAATGCATGCCTCAAATTCCCCTTGTGAGATGGGTACTTTGGTTGATGTTTTGTTCTCATACTTCTGTATGCAACCTTGTAATTGTGACCTTTAAAAAAAATTTGTTGTGTGTGTTTGCCCTAATTTTGGGCATGATAACTTAAAACATTTGTAGCATAGCAGATATCAAGACAAGTGTTTACCAAGAATATAAGTGATCCAATTAGTTCTCTATAATATGAAGAATCTATAGGCTCTAAATTTGTAGCTTCTTCTTTGAGTTTATGAAGATTTGTCTCCATTGGAGTGGTTAAAGGTTTACACTCCTTCATGCCAAATCTGGTTAAGATGTCTATAGTGTATTTTCTTTGATTTAGAAAAATATGATTTTCTTTTTGTACTACTTCTAATCCTAAGTAGTGTAACAACCCTAGATCCTTCATGTCAAATTCATTTGTTAGTTCTTGTTTGCATTTAGCAATAAGATGATCTTCTCCTATTATTAATAAGTCATCAACATAAAGAACTATAATTACCATTTCACATTGGATATGTTGAAGTAGATATTGGGATGTGCTTCATTCTTGGAGTATCCTAACTTGGAGAAATTTTTGCATATATGTTCATACCAAGCCCTGGGATCTTGCTTAAGACCGTAAAGTGCTTTCTTCAATTCACAAACATAATTATTGTCCTGGGTGATGAAACCTTTTGGTTGTTCTTTGTATACTTATTCTTCAATAAAATCATTTAGAAATGTTGTCTTTAAATCCATTTGATGTATCTTCCACCCTTTGGATGCTACAATGGCTATAATAGTTCTTATAGAAGTGTAACGAGCAACCAAAGCAAAAGTTTATTCGTAGTCAATTATGGCCTTTTGAGAAAAACCCCTAGCAACAAATCTGGCTTTATGTTTTTCAATACTACCATTAGAAGCATATTTTACTTTAAATAGCCATCTAGAGGAGATGACGGTTTTCCCTTTTGGTCTAGGCATTACTTCCCAAACATCATTTTTTACAGTAGATTGGTATTCTTTGATCATCACATATTTCCAGGCTTGACATGCTAGGGCTTCAATATTAGATGGTTCTGATTTTGTAAGTTCTACCATAAGTGCAAGATAGCACTTTTGATTTCTTTTTATTTTACTTTCTTTAGACATTTCATCTGGTTCAACATTATTTTCCTCAATCATCTTTCTTGCCCATAATGGTCTTTTCTTGATGTTAGGAATTTCAATATCTTCAAGGTGAGATAAAGGAAGTTCATTATTTTCTGTTATGTTCTCTCTTTCATTCTTATTATCTTGGAAGGCATTCTCCCTCTGATTCTCAATTTCATCATATTCTATAGTATTCTCCCTCTAATTCTCATTTGATCCTTCTTAATTAAGTGTAGAGATTTTCAGAGCAATGTCTTCTTCACATTTGATATCTCTGCTAATTTCAAGGGATTTATGTCCTGGTATGTATACCCTGTATCCTTTGGTAGTTTCACTATAACCAACAAATATTTCTCTCTTTCCAAAAGGATCTAGTTTGGTTCTTTTCTCTTTGGGAATATGAATATATATAGGACATCCCAAGATTCTAAGATGACTGTAAAAGCTTCCTCAGGTGTGATGTTTTCTAGAATAGAGTGAGGACATCTATTCTGAATTTATACAACAGTATTGGATGTTTCAGCCCAAAAAGAGGTATGAAGATTTTGATCATGGATCATAGCTTTGGCATCTTCAATAATAGTTCTATTTTTTCTTTCTGCTACTCCATTCTGTTGAGGATTATAAGGTATTGTATACTCCCTCTTAATCCCAAAAGAAGTGAAAAATTATTTAAAGTTTTCAGAATTATATTCACCTCTGTTGTCTGATCTTAGGATTTTTATTTTCCTCCTAGTTTGGTTTTCAACTAATGCTTTGAATTCTTTGAACTTTAATAATACTTCATTTGATTCTTTTAGTTTAAGAAAATAAATCTTATTTTTTCTAGAGTAATCATCAATGAAGATCACATAGTATGAAAAACCTCCTAGTGAGAGGGTTGACATAGGTCCAAACAAGTCAATGTGAATGAATTCTAATACAACTTTGGTTTTATGTTCGCTAGAGGGAAAGGATCTTTTTATATTTTTTCCTAGAGCACATCCTTTACAAGTGCTTATATGTTTTGAGTTTAGATTTGATATCCCTGTTGTAATTTTCTTAAGGGAGGGAAGAGTGCTAAAATTAAGATGACCTAATCTTTGGTGCTAGAGTTCATTAGTGTTGGATACTTCATGACTTAGAGCTGATTTGAGACTATTTCCTACTTTGTATAGGCTTCCATCTCTATACCCTAAGGAAATAGAATTTTTAATATTAGTGTTCTTTGTCCATATTAATACTTTATTTTCTTGGAATGTGACTTGATAGCCTTGATCGGCTAAGCCTTAAATAGAGACTAAGTTCCTTTTTATGCCTAGTACAAATAGAACATCTTTCAATAATAGATTTGCCCCTGATTTCAACTTGATTGAGCAGGTCCTAATTTCTTTTACTGGATAAGTGGAATTGTCTCCAATTGTAACTTCTTCAGAGGAATCTTTTTCTAGGGTTTCAAATTGATCTTTGAATCTTGTTATATGTCGTGATGCTCCATTATCAATTATCCAAGTTCTTTTTCTTGAGTTAACTTCACTTGATAATGTCAAGAAGAATAATTATATTTCTTCTCCTTTGACTTCAGCTAATGCTACTTGAATTTTCTTCTTCTCAAGACATAATCTATGTGTATGTCTAAGCTTATCACATTTGTAACACTGCATTTTGGAGAAGTCTCAGTTTTTGTGACTTTTATTAGGATTCCCTATGTAGCTTGTGTTAGAGTTTCCTTTCTTATGTTTAAACTTCCTTTTATTGCTTTTGAATTTTGAATGAGTATGTAGGGCTTGAATCTCATTTCCTTTGGTAGACTTGATCCCTCTTGCTATTAACCAGGATTCCTCTTGAGTGCAATCATTCTTGAGTTGATCAAACTTGGGTAGAGAATAACGTCCAGTTATACATTGAATAAAAGATTCCAATGTGATGGGTAATCCTTTAAGAGCTATTAATGTTAACTCTATGTCATCAATATTATTTCCAATAGTGGAGAGTTGATCTCTTAATTCATAAATCCAAAGAAATTAAGATGTAATTGTTTCCCCTTTATTCATCTTTAGATTTAGAAGTTGTTGTTTGAGAGTAAGTAATCTACTTGTATTATTAATCTCAAATGTTTCTTGAATAGTCTTGAATACTTCATAGGTGGTTTTAAGTCTTGCTATGGAGGGGAGGATATGATCTTTAACAACATCAATTATGATCTTCTTGTCTTTGTTGTTACATCTTTTCCAAGTTGATTTTTCTGGTTCTTCTTCTGGCATCTTTTTGTCTTCCTCAACATAAGAATCTAACTCAAGTTCTCGAAGCAATGTAAGAATTCAAATTTTCCATGAGAAGAAGTTTTTGAAGCACCTTCGAGTCTGTCTTCTACCTTAATACCACTGGCCATTATAATTTCTCTTTTTGTTTATATTGAATCTATAAGGAATTCAAGGTTAGCTTTAATGATTTTCCTCTATTGAGACTCTGATACCATGTTAGGAATATAAGATCTTTAATAGAGAAAATCTGATGTCTATAAATGTATTGTTTATAGTATATATTTTTTGAACAATATGTATTTACTAAAACTGTATTGTATGTTTGCAGAGGAGAAGAAAATGTCGTGTTTATTGATTTCTTTCCTCTAAACATATGTAGCATATAAATATAACTTGATAAGTCATATCTACATAGAGACATGACTCTACATGGCTTAAACTACGTAGAGCCATGTCTTTACATAGACATGTCCTTTTGTAAACACGGGACATACTATTCATATTAGTTTGTAATTAATCACTTTGTAACACATGTGATTGTTACAATAACTATCGAATGATAGTTACCCGTAATAGTATTAATATATACGCCAAGGCTTATGTAATATCAACTCCATCGATTTAACAACAGATATTATTAAACTCTATTTCAACATAGATAGCAGTCAATTATCATGTACATTAACAATAATGATAATATATATATATATATATATATATATATATATATATATATATATATATATATATATATATATATATATATATATATATATATATATATAGTTGACTATTATATAATAACAATATAATTATATCAATCAATTCGATGCTATAGTTTAACAGACACCACCCTATTAAAAACATTTTTGAAAAAACTAATCAATTATTAAAATAATAACTACCTATCTTTCAGATTTTGGTTTGGCCGGAAACCAAAAACACCTTGTGAAAAACTAATATTTTAATTGAATCTTGGAAATTTAATTTTCTGAACTAGGTTATTTTTATATTGTCAATTTATGATTATTATCATTCTCTGTAGATACCATTATTGCTACAGGTCGAAATTCGAGAATCTCTAAAACCTTCACTCACAAAATTCTTATTGTTCCTATCACAAAGATTATTTCCTTAACCCTTCATATTTGAATTAAAAATAATAAAATGTTTTATCCCATCTCATGTTTTCTTTTATCTCATCAATTATTTGGCATGGAGTTTAGGAGGCCATTTTTAGGGTTTTATCACTATATGGAACTCCAAATTTTATAAAAAATTTAGAGATCCACTAGGACTAGTGGTGCTTCAAGCCAGGGTAGGATCCATTGAAATAGATGTAACATACCAAGTCCTTTATACACCTCTATCCTACAAAATTTGTTTAGGTCATCCCTTGATACATGACATGGAGGTTGTCTCTTCTATATATCACCAGTGTGTCAAGTTCCCCTACAATGGAATCAAGGTTACCATTCCAAGAGATGCCAATTATTCCTGCAATGCCTTGAGATAATCTATAGATACTCTTTTTCCTTACAAAGAGGAAGTTTCTAAAGTGAAACAGACTAAAAATCCAAAAGTTGTGAAGCAATATTTTGAAAGGAAGCTTAAAATCAAGGATGTTGAAATGGATGAATACAAATTGGAATCATTGTTGTCTCTTTGTAAATGCCCAAGATCATATGGGAAATGTTTTGAAACTATGAGGCCTTCTAGCTCACATTCCCTGGCCATCCATGATGGTTATTTTATTCAATATAGTGTCTCTCTTGTTGATAAAAATGAGGAGGAAGCTATTTTATAATAGCTTTATAGAGAAGATGATGAAGACAAAGAGGTCAAAAATTGTGAGATATCTACTAAAAACTATGGTAAGGGGTATGACCTAATAAAATAAATGGGTTATAAAGGGAAGGGTCCTTTAGGTAGAAATGAGACATGACTCTTTGAACCACTTAATGCAGAGTTTGAGAATTCAAGGATAAAACCAACATTGGTTTTAAAGAAGAAAAGTTCCATTCTATAGTCGATTGGGGAGTGCCCATATTCAAGATAGAAATTGAGGAAGAAGCTGAAATTGAAAACCTATCCTTTGAAAGGCTATTGCATATCCAAACAAAGAATCTTGATTATCAAGGAGAACCATACCTTCCAAGTTGGCTTAGAGATCCCTTTGAACCAAATCAACCAGCAGAAGAACCCTTGATAAGTCAACATGGACATGATCAAGAATGTAATATAGAAGATAATGAGTTGAATTAAAGATCAAGAAGAATACAAGATGATAGATTCCCTAACTAGGGGAAAATGGTAACCATAATACATGTGCTATATCTACCCTAGTTTATTGGTCCCAACAAAGTACCTCTATCAGTACAAGAAGATGAAATAATAAGACCTATGCAATAAGGTAGATGAAAAGAGAGAAATAATCCAAACAATGATGTAGAAACTCCCATGACACTTTCTAAATACCTTGGTAGGTACGAGGAAAACCAAATGGACTTGCATGATTATGAATTTTTCTTTGAACCTAAAATAGTAGAAGGAGATAGACATCCTAACTAGGGGAAATAGGTATATTTTACTCATGTTCTAAATATGCCACATTCTCATGCTACTATTTCCAATTAATACAAATGGTATTCTCCTTTATAAGAGATGATATATATAGAAGTGGATGTAATACACAAATATGTCACTCAGCTTGAACAAGGATAAATCTCAAATACAAGGGCTATAATAAACCTTCCAGCAAACATCGATTGGAACTTTGGGGAAGATGATGGGTCTCTAGACTTCCTACCATAAAAAACTTGTAGGTTCTCTGACTTAGTGTTCTTGGATACAAATGAAATGGACACTGACATTCAGGTAATTCAAGAGGAACTTGAAAGAGCATCTGAAGATAGAAACTTAGACTTGAGAAATAATGATAGAAGCCTTAACAATAGAATCATATTAAGGTCCAAGATTGAAATGACCCCTCTTTGAACATGGCTTGATCAAATAAATAAACAATATGCTAGGGTAGCACAAGAAATGAATCTAAGTTCTAATTGTAGACTGAATAGATCCAATGAGTTAGGTTTGCATGTAGACAACATGAATTTTGATGACAAGGCTAAGATTCCTTTTGGAGTAAACACTCTATCAAAAAGTGGTATCCTAGATCTTGACTTACTGGTTGCGAGTTATGATGAACATACAATGAATTCCTGGAACCATCCAATGAACTATCCCTCATGCATCCTGAGCTAATTGAATGGACACATCAAAATGAGCCGCTTGATATCATTGCCTTTCTAAATTAATATTCATTGGATTTTTATTTAAAAAATGTTGAACCTTTGACCTCTTCCATTAGTGAACCTAGCATGAATATGATAGAGGATATCAAGTACATTAGTCTCAAAAAGAAAAAGAATAAGTGTTCTGATGGTGAAAAATGCATTGTGGCAGTATCATAACCAAAGAAAGTAAAAAGAAAAGAAAAATCTAAAGGTGAAAACCTCATTGAGGCACTTGAAGATGGTGTACTTGATATTTTTCCTAGTCATTTCTAGGAAAGATCATCAATATTGATTGAGCCTACACAAACAGTCAATCTGGGAACAATGGAAATCCTCAAATCATACACCTATCACAATCTCTTTTAGAAGATGAGAAAAAAAATTCGCAGACTTCTTCAAAGAAAATTAAATTAAATTTGCATGGACATATTAAGATATGCCTAGGTTGGATCAGGACCTGATAATGCATCACTTATCCATTGTAACTGGTATCAAACCTATCAAGTAGAAACTAAGAAAAATGCATCCTCATGTTGCATTATTAATCAAATATGAGTTGGAAATTTTTTTGAAGGATGGATTCATCTAAGCTATTGATTATGTAGATTGGATCTCACACATTGTGCCTATATCTAAACCAAAAAAGTTAATCTGAGTGTGCACAAGATTTAGAGATCTGAATAAGGCTTGTCCTAAAGATGATTTTCCACTATCCAATATCAACATGATTATTGATCTCACTATTGGTTATAAGATGTATTCACTCATGGAAATTTTTTCTAGATATAACTAGATAAAAATTGTACCTAAAGACCAAGAGAAAACTATCTTTACTTGTGCTTGGGGTACTTTTTGCTGGAACATCATGCCATTTGGTTTAAAGAATGTAGGTGCAACATATCAAATGGCTACGCCAACTATCTTCCATGATATGATGAACACAAATATGGAAGATTACGTGGATGACACTATGGCTAAGTCAATGGAACAATATACTCACTTGGATGACCTCAACAAAATCATGGATAGAATAGAAACATTCAAACTTAGACTCAATCCTAAGAAATGTGCATTTGGGGTTACATCAAGAAAGCTTCTTGGATACATAGTTTCAGGAAAAGGTATCAAAGTCAACCCTACAAAAGTAAAAGCTATAATAGAAATGAGATATTTATAGGGAAAGCTCCAATCCATCAGGTGATTTATATCTCAATTGGCTGACAAAGCTCAACCTTTCAAAAAAAATCTTCATAAAGGTGTATCATATAAATGGGAAGAAGCATATAATAATAACTTCATGAAAATAAAGGAATACCTAGAGAATCCACCAATACTTATGTAACCCATTCAAGGAAAACCTATGATACTCTACATCTCAACAACAAACACTTTTTTGGGAGCTCTCCTAGCACAACAGGATAACATGAAAAAATAAGGAGTCGTCTACTATATCAGTAGAACATTGGTGTCCTACAAGCTCAATTATAGAAACATAGAAAAGGCTTTCCTAGAAATAGTCTTCACATCCTATAAATTGCATTATATTCTAGCACACTTAGTCAAGTGTGGATAAAACTGATCCTATTGGATCACTTGAAAATTTTCCTCTTAAAGCTTGATTTCTATGTTTGGCAAAGGAGAAATCTCATATTTGGGAAGTTAAAATAAATTTATTTTCAAAATGAATCAATAGGAGCATTTTCGCTAATTTGTGGGTCCTAAAAGCATCAACTGTGAAACATCAAAATTTCAACACAATGCAGGAATAAAAATTAAGGGGGACAAAGTAGAAAAATTGTGGCATTTCATGAGGTACTAGATAAGGGTTTGTGAGATAGTGATTTGTTTCCATTTCTTGGGCCACATTGATAGCAGTTGAGAATTAGCAAAATTTCACCATTTCATGAGGGGCCAAAAAGAGACTTAAGAATTGGAGAAAAGGTGTAAAAAATTTAAAATGACAAGACACCACATGTATGAAATTTCTCAAGATTGATGACATAAATTAAATGATCCTTTAATGAGATTGATTATAAAATAATAAGAGTGATCTTTGCTAAGAATGTCAGATACTTTGAAGTTGGGCTAAGAGAAAGCGGAGTAGCAGAGAAAACAGAGCCAACTGAAAAGGTGGAAGTTGACACCCTAAAAAAGTAAGTAGATTTGTCCTAAGATTGTGAAATTTTGAAGTTCTAAAATGTCTAAAAAGAAAGAATAAAATTTTAAGAAGAAGGTCATTAAAGGGGAAGAAATGAAGAAAGAGAAACCTCTGCAACACACACTTATGAGTTTGTTGCTAGGATCTTATGACACAAGCAAAAAAAATATGTCTTTTGATGAGTGGAAGGAGTGTAGAGACTCAACAATTCCAATCTCAGATAGATCTATATTTTGGTTCTTTTATGCAAACTGAAATGAAAAGGAACCTAGGTGTAACCCATGGAAACTAGACTTGGGGGAAATAATTGTGCCAAATGCGTGTCTGGATGTTGAGTTGATCAATTTATTAGATGAACATTATGAACCATAAACTAGGGCAGTGCAGAAAGCTGATGGAATGCCTCTAGTCATCATTAGAAGGTCATGTATTTAAGAACATTTTGGCCTAAGAAGACAAGCACTAACTAAAATTGATAGAGAATAGTTTGTTATAGACTACGACAGGATGGTTAAGAGTGAAGGGTATAAGGAGATATCATACTTTATGGGGAGAGGTATTAATAATTAGATGGTATCAGTTGATAGTAAAGGTCCTCATCCAACAAACAACTTTATGGGATTTTTTAAGAACACATACCACGCGTGGGCACAATTTTGTGGAGAATATGCAAAATCTAAGATGCCATTGGAATTAATCTATAAGTCATTGAGGATTCAAAATTCAAATTTCTATTTGGAGTTTGACTTTGCAAGTGAGATAGAGAGGTTTCTGCATACACAATTAACCAAATGGAAAGTAACCAAATCATTCAATAATTATTCTTTGTTGTCATTTGATACTATATCAAAATATTGGTTGGTTTAGGAATTAAATAAAGTTGAAAATATGTGATGGGGAAGGCCACAAATTTATTAGTTCTCATATTCTTTAACATGTACTGTAGTTCAGTTGAAACTTGAAAGTCTTCATCTACAGTTACAGGGAGAACATAGACAGAGCACAATATTTTTCAACATGGGATTTTAGTCAGCATGGCCAAATAACATTTAGTTTGGAAACATTAAGAGCTTCAACTAGATATTTCCATGAGGATAACAAGTTTGGAGACGGCGGATTTGGCGTTGTATACAAGGTATAACTTCTTGATTTTTTAATTGTTCAGTCTTATGTCAACTTTTCTTTATTTAATTAATTGAACTAGATATGCTTCATTATTCTTATTAACATGCTTATCATCTGAGAATGAAACTTGTGCCTACTTATGCTAAATCTTGTTCATGTTGGCATTCATAATTTTAGAGATAATTATTTGTAGAACCCATGTTCAGTAAGTCAAATTGTTTAATTGAAATGAACTGACTATCTATGTTAAAAATCAGGGCACTATGTTGGATGGAAGAGAGATATCAGTCAAGAATATTTCCTTACAATCTCCGCAAGGGAAGAAAGAATTTGAAAATGAGGTCAAGCTACTAGCCATAATTCAAAATCAAAATCTTGCGAATCTTCTTGGATGTTGCACAGAGGGACAAGAATGTTTTCTTGTTTATGAATACTTAGTCAACAATAGCCTTGAAAAAATACTATTCGGTGGGTATCTATCATAGATAACTTAGGTGAATTAAGATATCTAGAATATGAAGTGTGAATATATATCCTTTCTTCCATACTAGAACTGCATGATCTTGTTTATAAAGAGATAAAGAGGATGGAAAATGACAAGCTCCAAAGTCTTGCAACTTGCAGATGGGTCTTTTTGTCCCAATATTGTTGTGGAGAAAATGTGGAGGGAAGTACTAGAGGTATGGATGTTACTTTTTACTTGGACTTAATCTTATTTAAATGCAAAGGATTAATAAAAATGAATGTTTAAAGGAATTTAGGAAAGCACATATATAGTTGAAAATTTAATTGAAAATTTTCCCTTTTTACGACACACAAATTTCATTAAGGTACACAAACAAATTCGGCTTCAGCTTCCTTAGTTATTGGTCTTAAAGGCTTGATATTAGGATCCTCAACTTCTGCCATTGTGAGCATGCTCTTTTGTGCATAACACTCCACATTTGAATGATTATAACCCCTATGGTTGTCCCACCTCTTACCGTCCATTGGATGGTCTGATTTTGTCTACAAATGGTTGTTTATTTTGTGCTTGGGTTGTTTATTACTTTCTCTTTTGCTTGGAATCCTCCATGTTTGTTGCATAGCAATAGGCCTCCCCCATCATCTTCATCCTGATCAACTTTAGTTTAGAATGAAATTTTGCATGAAGAGTGTGTTGGGACTCAAATTTGTAAGGGTCCTTTATCCTTGTGTCCTTTTGTATTCTATGTGTTGTCTTAGCCATTTTTGGGACATTATATGATAACTGATATGAGAAATCTTCTAAGTTGGGTCTCCATGTTAAAGTATTGTTCAAGAGTGATAGGAAATGCGCAGAAATTTCATTGAAATAAATTAAAGTGAGTCAAAAATTAGCTTGCGAGTGTTACCTACCACCTGCAACTTTAGGAGATCATGGTAACTCCAGCTCAAATAGAGTTCATCATTTGCCTTCTTCCTTGTTGTAGCTATTAGCCTTTGTATAGGCCAAACTAACTTCTTCCTTACCCTCAAGTGCCAACTCTTGACTCTTCTCAGTAGTCTTTCTATCCAACAAATTGGACATCCTTATTTTAATCATTTTTTTTTAAATTGAGACCATCGGAATTTTGATGGCTAGGCTATAATTATGACGACCCTTTGCAATGGGGATGCTATACTCCCAATGGAATACCCGTCAGAAATGATACTAGAATTTTATTAGAATTTTGACAGTAATGCTATAATTGTGACGTGCATTTGTGACAAGGATAGTATACTCTTGGCGACCTACCCATTGAAAATGATACTGGCTATATGTCGACATTCCGATAGTAATGCTTTAATTGTGACACATCTTTGTGACGGGGATGCTATACTCCTGAAAGAATACCCATCAGAAAGGATATGGATATCTGTTGGAATGTCGACGGTAATGCTATAATTGTGACGCCTTTCCAAGTGGTAATGTTGTAATGCCTTTATGTGTTAGAAATGTCTTTCAGCTAATTTGTATGTTTCGACGGTTTTGTCTGTCAAAATTGCAATAGTTACCCCCATCGTTGCAATTTCTGACAAAATAACTCCGACTTCTCCTTGTGTTGAACATTCGATGGATAGGCATTGGATTTCTGATAGTTTGCCCTCAAATGTACTAGTGATCGAAAATCACCTCCTGAACGATCTCTCACCAGCTCCAACCCAACCCAGCAATACAAACTTATCCATCTTTGAGATTTAGTTCTTCAAATTCCAAATAACTTGATATCAAAATAAATCTTAAAACCCAAATCAATATGTCATCCACTACAATCCAAATCTAGAATGACTATTTTTTTTAGTCCCCCTCTCTATAAAAAAAATACCTTCTTTAATGATAATGAATCTAGCTTTGTCAATCAAGATGAATTTGATCACTATGATGATAAGAAGAGTCTTGTGGGCCAAGAAAAAATAG
Source organism: Chamaecyparis obtusa (assembly GCA_027943335.1). Taxonomy (NCBI): domain Eukaryota; kingdom Viridiplantae; phylum Streptophyta; class Pinopsida; order Cupressales; family Cupressaceae; genus Chamaecyparis; species Chamaecyparis obtusa. The sequence continues at coordinate 1,609,497 of BSBK01005128.1, read as the reverse complement.
TCATGAACCCTTAGAAAGTACCACCTTAAGAAAAATTCCCACAAGCTCTAACACCCACCCATAATCACTTTAGATCAATAAACAACTCACATAATCTACATATTGAGCCTAAATAAACATCTACTAGTCAAATACTTCTAACACATCTGACAATAATTTAGCTCTTTAGTCCAAGCCCTTCATCACCAATCCATATTTTGAATCCCCATCTCATACAAGCACCTCATAGCCTCCACCTCCTATACCAATCCTTCATCCTCAAAAACCTCCATAATCTAACCCATCCCCTTAAATAATGTCACATTGAAGGATTTCCTCCAAGGGCATTTTTAAAACATCCAAAACCACAAACCGCAAGCTAAGGTGTGAAATTTTGAAACAATGATCATTTTGTGCCATCCATCAAAACGCTCACAAATCTCAAACCCCATATCCATAAATGTTATATATATCTCATATGTCCATGCACTAATCATTAACACAAAATGTCAATCCATCCTCATTTCATCTAAGCACGTGTAAAGAGGTTGTACCAAAGAATGCACAAATATTTTCCATCAAAGTCAAGATCTGAGCATCAAAACTAATCCTTGAGCTACATTCCTATCACCTTGGTTTGTCTACCTTCATCCAATCTAGTTTTCTTATTGCTAAGAAAACTAAAACCTCCATTGTTCCCCACTCATCTAAAAATAGACTTAAATATTACTTTTGTAGTAATATATATCCCATATCTGATTGGATTTGTCAAAACATGAACTATCAAGATAACAAGTAAGGCCTTCACAAACAGGGCATCCTAGAACCTTTATAAATCAAAGAAAAACTAACATTTTAAGGTCTTGGTTATAGGTCACATGAAAAAGAAATTGATAGTTCACCTTTATAAATGCTAAACAAACTTTTCCCAACATCCAAATAGGTGCCTCTCGTGAGATTCTACCAATACCTTCATCAACCCCACCATCTTCATCACTCCTATCTCCTCCTCCACTAATCATTTGATTGATCTTAGTTATGCATCCCTCGAAATCCCCAAATAGGATCAAAAAATTTGAACATCATTAGAACATCCCAAAGTGATGAATCCATCACCCAATTCATACGATTTCTAGATAATATCCCTCTATGAGACCAAAGCATAGTCTTTGAAATCATTTTATATGAAAAAGCATATAAAGCAAACAGTCAACAAAAAATATAAGAATCACCATATCAAAAGACATAAACATGTAGAATTAAATCAAATCTAGATCCAAAATCCAAACAAAGAAAAATGACCATATAGGCCCACCATGTAAAAAGAAAGCATTTGAATAAAGTGGGTTATTAAACATAAAGAAACAATCCATCCAAAAAGAGCATCCAAATTTATCTCTCCAAATGTCCACTTCATTTCCAAATCAAAGAATCCATATCCCTTATTTTGATCCCATAATCCTCTATCTATATCCAAGCATCCCCATCTTGGAAATCCTAAATCCATTTTGGGTCCCTTTATTCAAAAATCAATTATACTCACTCTCCCATCTAAATACTAAATAGTAAAATCCCATAGACCCCAAACCCTAGATCCTAATTCCAAGCTTCAATGTCTATCATGGTATCAACAAATTTTGGTCCTAGTACCCCTTAGTTCCTTGACATTTCCCTATGCCTTCACCACCTTGTCCTTCCATCCACCTATTTACCATTATTGAATCCATTATCCAACATATCGTATACATTTAATTGATGCTTTCACCTAATCCTTATTATCATTCATTCACCATACCATCCATTTCTCTTGGCCGCATCCTACAATATCATAGATATGATATTAATCTTTTTAACATTTTCAGGAAGCCATATTAGCACTCAACAAGGTTTCTAACAACATCTATGAGTGTAATGACAATAAACATGGTTTTCAAAAGAAGTTATTTCATGAGCGATATTGCCACAAATCCAAGAAAACAAATATTTGAATTGGTCCATCATTCATCCAACACCCTATTCCCCACCTAAATCCAATTAACATACTATAAATTGAATTCTATTCATCCCATCTGATAAGATAAATAATTTTTTTTTAAAAAAGAAGTAAAGAGAAAAAAAATCATACAATGATGAAAATTATTTCTATGATGCCTTGGAGAAGTACTCGTCATGTAGCCATCTGTTACATTTGCATACTTCTCCCATCATACCCAATTATCCTCCCTTTCCACTTATGATCTTACTATAGACTGATACATATTGTTGAAGCATAATTTGGAGAATACAAGCCTTACATTATTTTACAATTATACCTCTTGTAGCTATCCATGAATCGTCCACTACCTTGAATGATCAAGTTATCTTCTTTAAAATGAAACTCTCACCTTAACATCTTGCATGACTATTGGTAAATTTTCATACAATGGTTCCAACCTATATGCTACAATACATCTAGAGAGATGCATTCTATTCCTATGTGACATAGAACTTAGAAATAACATGCTAAAACCTCTCTAATTACCCCCCTAGTTTCCCCCATATGTTATAGAGAGTCATTTAGTATGATACTCTCTCTACTCATAGTTCCTTCAAACACCCCATCCATCAATCCCATCTCCTATCTAAGAAATACCTCCATCACTTCATCCTTGTATCTATACATGGTTTTGCCTTATCTTTTGGGTCACACCTCCATCTCCCCTACAATCCTCAAACAATCCATACAAACACATTCAATCCTAATCCATGAAATTTAGCCAAGCAATCTAGCACATTACCCAAAGCATCTTCTAGATTTATTATGATCCTTACTACAAAAAGAGATCCATATTTACCCAAATCATCATCATCGTCATCATATGTTGATTCGTAATCCTTGAATTATTCCACTCATCAAAAATGTTGTCATCGTCATCAATCAATCAATTGGTTTTCAACTTGACCATTTATGTTTGAATAATTTGTGTATGCTTGTTTGTTTGCTTATGTGTATTACCATTTTCTTTGTGTTTCTCACGGTCCTTGCACCATATTGACATAATAATATCATGATCTTCTATATCATGGTGTCATCTATCATATGCCTAGTCGCAACCTTTAATTTTGAGCAAGTCCTTTACTTGATACATCATCACCCTATTCCTTTTAATTTTGTACATATTATCAAGTATCACATCAAATAAAGGTTAGTTGAATTGAGTCAACATTTGCTCTTATTTTTTGTTCCTGCCACATGAATTTAGGGAAAGAAGATTGATGCCTTTGTCCCCAAGGCTCCAAAAATGAGAGCAGTAATGTCTTTTTCTTCATAAGCATGCCAACTTTGTGTCTGATTCATTTTTTTTTGTTTTTGAATTGTCCTTATTTGAACATAACAATGCATTTTGAATCATGTAATTTCCACACACCATAATGTTAGTCTTTCTCTTTTCTAGATTAAACTCCGTGTGATTTTTATCATCAAAAATATATTTCCAATCCATAAAAATGCATTTCTCTTCCTCTTGCTCTCGACTTCATGGAGATTCACAAACATTTTGAGAAAGGTCTCTCTTCACTTCTTTTCATGAAGACCCCTACAATCATCCATGTCCATTGTCACTAGGTCTCTGCCCTTCAAGAGTGTCTTGTTTCACTTGTGTAGAGTTTTGTAATGTCCCCATTCTAAGCGAGCATCTGAGTTATTAAATTTAGCCTATCATTGGGTTCATGTAGGCTAATACTGGTGATTAGAGGGCCCCGATGTGGATTTTGACCTATTTTGAAGGACTTAATATTTATAGTAAGTCAACGATTGGTTCCGATGAGCTCAAATGAATTAGAGGAATTAAATGATGTTCTCAATTTTTATTTTCAGCTTTCGATTTGGGCTCCAAGATTCTTGGAGGGAGCATCTATTTTTAGAAAGTCACTTTGTCAAGTTCATTTGTCGCCTTTTATCGTTAGGATCACATCCGTGCTGTTAGATTTTGATTCTGATGCTTCTTCAGTCATTTTTGCAAGATGAGTGAATTTTGATTATTATTTAATTAAATTGGCTAAGGTTGCTATTTTTATTGGGATTGTGTATTGGGCACCTTGGTGTTATAGCTTGTTGGAACCGAGTTAAGAAGTTTTAAATCTTGAGCACATAAAACAGAGACCCTATGTGTCAGAATAACATTATTTTAATAAAATGGTCATTTTCTTCATTAAAGTGGAGGGAAATATAATGATTTATTATATCTCAAATGTGCAACCATTAAGCAAGTGGCTTTTAAGTGAAAAATGTCATTGAGAAGCTATTGAATTAAATATTATATATGCAACCTTATGAGAATTTGAACCTCATTCTTGGATATCTTTTGATAAAATTTCATGGCTGGTGTTTGTGCTTGCACTTTGAGCCATTCTTGATAATGCTGAATTGTGCCGACTGAACAATGGTTGAATACTAACCTGGGCGGCATTCTCTAAGAGCAGTGAATCACCTTATGAGCTGCGAATATGGTCAGCATTCATTCCTACCAAGGCGTTGTTCATTTACATTGAGTTGGGCGTACATAATTTGCACAGATGTGTCCATACTTGTGGCCTGAGGTTTACATATAGGGCCTACAACCTATTCTGGAAAGGCAGATTTTCATCTCTTTGAGCTGCGATCTGTCTTAGCAGTGTTTTATGATAGGTGCATCGTTCTAGTTCAAATTGTAATTCAAATGTGTTTTTTAGCATTGTGTATATTTGTAAGTAAATTATAATTGCAAAAGCAATCAGATTTCTTATTGAATAAAATTGGGATACTTTGCTTGGATTTACAAAGCAAATAGTTTGTTTCATGCATTGTTATGTGTTAAAAAATTGCAAAACCATTCAAATACAAATAAACAAACATACTTACATTCAGAAATTAGAATTTTTACATTGCCTGCAAAATGTTTGACTAAATGTCGAACATTCAAAATTGACAACCAAAATCAGAATTGAGATAATATCCTAGTGTGGGATATTACAAGTTTGCCATGTTCAAGGTGAGTTCTTTTGAGATTATACTATCATCTTTTCACTTCTCACAAACCTTTATCAGTGACATTACTGTTATGACTGTGAAGACTAAAAGAATAAAATAGTGTGTATCCTATGATCTCATGAAACCATTTCTTCTACATTGGACAGAAACAGTAGGAGTAAACAAAAATAATGCAGATATGATTTACTGCCACAAAATCTGTGGAGGTCATGCATACTTAACAATAGTATGACATTTGATTCTTGATATGCCCTATTTACCTCTTCTAGCTGCTCTACGTGATATACTATTGATTGTCTCATTCACTGGTTGGTCTATGAATTATAAACTCTACCCTCCTTGCTTAGACAGCCTTTTATTCCTTTTTTTTGGTGGCTCTCATAATTTCTCTACTTTGTAAACTTCCTTCCCTCTCGCACAACTTACTTCCTTGCTCCTGTCTACACCTTGTATTCTATCACACGAGTGTCTGTTGTCTCTATGATTGTTTTCCTTGATATCTTGCCATTACAAAGCAATTAACTGTTGTATCATCTTACTGTTTTTTGCATATAAAACTGTAGCATATGCTATGGATTGTCAGGTTCTGATCACTTTGTGGACTGTTCGTTGCTGCCTTCTTTGGGAGTGTGACCTGACCAACACTTAGGTGCCCTTGTGCTTCTGTGGAATGTGACTTTCTTTTCTATGCAAGATCTACTATCCAGTGGCATGACTATCATTTTTTATGAACACAAACTATCAGAAGCTTGATAGTTTGTCATTTAAATTTCTCCTATTGCATCCATTAATTTTGAAAAGAACTTTGTTATCGGGTTCTGCTCAAAAAAAACATTATGCACTGCCATCACAAAGTAGTCAAAAATACCTTGAATGGAAATAACAAGTGATGTTTTCCAAAATCACAACAACAGGAAGATGAGTAATGGTAGCAGTCTTCACCTATAGACTTTCAAACATTGCCATAAAAAATGAGACTGAAACTTGAACATCATGCATACCAGCAAAACAATTTCATGTCTTCGACATGGTGAATCTTCCTCTAGACCTTGATAGCATGGGAGAATCTCAACAACCAAGTGCTAGCTCACACCATGCCAAGAGGCTTCTTTATTGCAACAATAACAAAAAACCTAGAAATTTTTATGTAATCATGTCATCAAAACCTTAAACTCTTCACTCCATTTTGCCTTCAGATTATTTTACCAGTTTGTAATAATATTGATCTGAGGAGATGTAATTTTCTTGACTGCTCAAATAGTTCCTATTTTATACATACTTTGGCATATGTTAGCTGTTGCAGAGTTTAACTAAGTCTTGAAGGTTCAATATTCTTTTCATTTTTCCAGTTGTTCCTGATTATGGGTTCAGGATTGTAAAGTGGCATTCAACCCATGCCTACCCTTTAAAAGATGTCATAAGACATGCACGCACTGCATTCTTTCCTCTATTATCCTTAAGTTTTCTTCTTTCTTGTCCAAGAGTGTAACAGTGAACCCATAGGTTGTCTTGCCATGATTCACAAGTCATAAGGCCTACTATCTTCCTTTATTACACTGCCTCTCTGTATTTTGTCACTGTATGCTATGGAAAACTAGCCTCTCATGCCTCAATCAACTGTCTCAAAAGAGAATTATTCTATTTTTTTGAAACTAGGCATGAACTATGGTTAAGAATCCAATCTTCCAATATATTGACATCTGAATGTCCATCACTTGTAAGAAGCTTCTATAAGTATCCAACAACTTCCACTTGAATGCCTCGTCTATAGGCCAAAATTTCCTCAAATTTTGTTCAATAGATTTCTTCATATGAACAATTTGTTTTGGTAGTTGGCATAGCTGCTTTTTTTTTTTTGTCTAGGAACATGTCCTAACATCACTTGATATATGTGCATTGTGGGATAGGCTCATTTTTGGAAACAACCTCTCCATTTGATTTAAATAGCTTTAAAAAGGGGAAGTGGATATCATCATAAGGATCCGATGAATATGATACTGCTCAAGATATTTTGAAAGTGACTTCTTCCAGATATTTCTATAAGTTGAACATTCCCATTTTTTTATGATTTTCTTTAAGAACAGATGATTCATTAGTTGAACATACCCATTTTTTTTTATTTTCTTTAAGAACAGATGTTTTATTAGTTGAACATGCCCATTTTTTATGAACAAAGGTTCATTAAAACAATCTAACTGCATTCTTATTGGCTTGCCGAACATCTGCAGAAAACATTGAACTTATTCCAAGACAGAAGAGGAATGGATATGTACTTTCCCAATCTTCTGCCAAAAATGCTTTAGGTCCATGTGAGCACAATTCTTATAGGGGTTTATTTGGACTTTCAATTTGCAAAAGATTGTTCACCCAGTTTGTCAGCATATTGATGTGAGGAGATTTAATATTCTTGACTGTTCAAATAGTTCCAATTTTACACTTTCTTTGGCTTCTGTTAGCAGTAGCAGAGTTTAACTAAGGTTCAATATTCTTTTCAATTTTTTAGTTTTCCCGATTGTTGGTTTTAGTTTCAGATCTAACTATATACAGAAAATACAATAACAAATAACTAAAGAAGACAGGCAAAACACTTGATATACCCTGGGAAACCTCCCTTGTGGAGGTAAAAACCCAGCAAATAGTTAAATATACTTTATTAGGCCCAGATATAACAGTCTCAAATAGATCTGACCTGTAGATGTGTTACACTGTGGTAGTAACTCAATCAGAGCAGATGAAGACGAATTAGGGATGAATGTGAGAGTCAGATAACTCCAGTTGAGAGCTCAGTCTGCTATTGGAATTTCTGAAGCTGTATATCAGATCTGGAGATGTCAGATGTGCACCAGGCAGAGCAAGGCAGAACTCCAAATCAGGGATGCAATTTGCTGTGGATAATCATCATATTCGGTAGTGCTGAGCAGAGCATAATCAACTTTCCTATGAATCACTTTCACATTCAACAAGGCAGAGCAGAACCTCTGAATGCTAATAATCGTGGAGTGAATTGTTGTGTTTGACAAGCTAGAGAGACCTCCAATATATACCGGTCAGCCAGGAGAATAAGCAGGCCAACCTTATGTATTAGAATATATAAGCAGGCCGACCTTTATATATATGAATAATACTTTTGGCGCCAAAGATCCAAAGGAGGAAGAGGGCCGACAGAGGGAACAATTCCTATGTGGGCCGACCCACCTAGGAATTGATCTGCGATTTTATTTAATTTAAATTAAAGATATAAATTAAAAAATACTAATTAAATATTTAGCTAGAATCCGAAACTAGCTATAAACATTAACACCGATTATGGATTGGGGATTGACAGGAGTTTATAGTTTACTGAAACCATCAATGGAAAAATCCTCCTAATTTGGAGACTGCTTTGGGGAAAAGACCTTATGCTGAGCAATTACTCTAGCTTAGGATTAATAGGAATTTCTAAAAACCATTAAATAGCAATAATCACCATTGTCTTTTACAATTAAAACTGGTTTGTTGAAGAGATATAGCAGATGTCCTATAGGGCAGAGAATATATGAAAAGCCCCCAACACAATTGCCTAACTATAAGACAAACTTGATCATTGGGGGATCAATCTTATCTTGAATTGCATCACATTTGATTAATTTGTGCTAGCTCGTGTTAAGTAAAGCGGCATGCAGAGGGGGGTATGAAAAATGATTCAGCCCATCTATTTAGCTACAAGTGAGCCATTCTGCAGAGTATCATTCAATCATTGCTCTGTTGACAGACCCTAGACCTCATATGAAGCCTACATGCCGGGGGAGGCAGGGAAGAAATTAACAATGAACAGCTTTGCTTCAGTCTGGCCGATTAGTGAAATGACAGATGAGAAACTAACAGTACTTCCAAGTTGATTTTGATTTTAGGGAAAGGCAGGCTGAAAGAAATTCAAGGCTTTTGCTTCTATGCAAAGTTTATTTTAAAAATAGCTTTCACAAAATTATAACCATCATCTGACAGATTTATATTCAAAAGTTCTCAAAATTACATAAAAAAGAAACATTGGAATAGCCTCCACAATCACAATTTAATAAAAATTTGAAGAGCAGTAACCGAAGAATCAGTTACTGAGATAACTTCTTCAATCTTAGGGAATTCGAGATAAAATGGAGAGCGGTAGAGGAAAGCTGGAGGCAGCAAATTCAAATCCCTGTTCAGGCGAGAAACTTACAACTGGAGGTTTCCGTCTGTCAACAGTGGCAGGAGACCAGAACAAGGTGGGGGGAGTGCCAGACGAGGGCTCCACCAAGGATTCAGAAGGGGACAAGGACCCACATGACGATCATTCCCGAGGTGGTGGAACAGATTTAGTGGCAGGTGTCGGTAAGTTTCCCTATGTTGGGAGTGTTGGTAATAATTTTTTTGAAATCCCGAAAAAAGGTAGTTGGTTGTCTTTATTCGGGGTCAAACCAACAGGAAAATCCTTGTTTCCCTGTATTAACAATACATCAAAATCGGAAAAGGGGGTTTTCAGTATTTCTCTTCCAGATCCTCTTGTAGACCATACCATTTCATCTATGGTGCATACCCTAATAGGAAAGTTCACGGGGTCCAGACCTAATATTGATGTGGTTAGGGTCCTTTCTACCAAGCTTAAGGGTCAAGTCGATATAGCAGCTCTGCCTAAGGGCTTCTTCTCCTTTGTCTTCTCAAGCTCTGAAGATCTCTCAAGAATCCTTTGTGGGGACCCTGGATGTTCGGCAAATCATCTTTGGCTCTCCAAAAATGGGGAACAAACTTGGATTACAATATGGAAATGTTTGAAACAGCCCCGATGTGGGTTCAGTTTCATGGTCTCCCCTTGGAATATTGGCATGAGGACATTTTTGCGGGGTTGGCAGGTGCTTTTGGAGAACTTTTGTCCATAGACCCGATGACTGCATCAAGGTCTAGGCTTGTTTACGCTAGAATCTGTGTCAATATAAGTCATGAGGCAGACCTGCCAGAGGTTACAATCATAAATTCTAAACTGGACAAATATATTCAAACTGTGGACTATGAGTCAGTTCCTTTTGCTTGTTTTACTTGTAAAAAAGTAGGTCATTGGGCGAAACAATGTCCTATGAGACCTCATAAGCAGAAAGGCAGCCAAGGCAAAAAGAATGAGACAAGAAAGGAATGAAAAGAAAAGCAAGGAATCACCGATAACACCCTCAAATCCTCCGATCCTCCTATTGTGGAAGGAAATAAGGAAGAAAATAAGGTCGACAAATCACAAGGAGGAAAGAATTTGGAACAGAAGCTAATCAATGGAGAAGAAAAGGGTGCCAAAGATGAAGTAGAACCTTTGTTAACATTTGTACTTCCTCAAGAGTCAGAAAAAGCAATGGAGAATACCCAATTGGATTCTTCAAGTCCTGTTATAGATCCTATAGGCAACCAAAATGAAAAACAACTTAAGAGCCCAGAAGAGATCAACTCTGGTAATCCCACCGATCCTATAGGTTATCAAAAGGTAAGTCCCTTCAAGAGTCCGAGAGAGACCAACCCTGGGATTATCACCTCCATATCATCCCCTACCTCTGGATGTGAGATATGTTCTACTCCTGTCATTGGTGGAAAGAGCTGGTTTGAAGTCAGTGAGGAAGAGAGTCAAATGGATAGTTTGGAAAAAGAGCTACCTCTAGAGGTACATCAAGATGCGCCCTGGACTAAGGTCATCGATAAACTTAAAAATTATTTGAAAAAAGGTGGGGAGAGCCAAGGTTCTGCTGGCTCTAGTAAGAAACAAGATAGCACACCTTTGGGAGGAGTCCAAACTAGAAGACAGCAGAAAGCTAATGTTGGAGCATCAAATGGAAAAAAAAAGGTAGACCCTCTCACAAATTTTTGAGGGAGATAGAGGCGAAGCAAAATATCGCGGATGGAAAGCAACCAACCATCCCTGAGATTTGTACCCCAACCTTATAAATGAATATTTTATCTTAGAATATAAGAGGAATGAATAGTCCCCATAAACAGGATGTTTTGAGAAATTTGGTGAGAGATAGAAAACCTGACATTTTTCTTATTCAAGAAACAAAAATGACTAGAGAAAAAGTGGAAAATATCACCCCTTCAAGGATGGTAGTTGTATAGGAAGTGATTCTGATGGTGCTTCTAGAGGAGTGGTTATTTTCTGGAATAACGATTCTATTAAATGTACTCTTTTGCTCTCAGAGAAAAATATCATATTAGTTAAGGTTAAGCATTTGAAAGATGACTTCACTTGGAGCCTGATGAACATTTATGCTCCCAACACCAGAAATGGCAGATAATTTTGGAGAAGGCTGAAAGAGATAAGAAGTAATTCTCAGGCTGAAAGTTGGATGGTGATGGGAGATTTCAATACTCCTCTCAATAATGAGGATAAAAAGGGTGGTATCCCTTCTTAGATAGAGATCAGAATGGACCTCATGGACTACATCAATGATCAAGCTTTCTTGGATATTGAGCTGGAAGGAATATGTTACACCTGGTCCAACAGAAGAATAGGTACGGAGCTTATCCAGGTCAAGTTATATAGATCACTTTTATCTCATGATTGGATTTCTATATATTCCTGCTCTTTATCTTCCTCTTTGAGAATTGGTTCTGCCACTTCCCCATAATTTTAAATGCTAATCTCATTGATGGGAAAAAGAATATCCCATTTCAGTTTGAAAAAATGTGGATGGCATGCCCTAATTTGAAAGATAGCATTGCCAATTAGTGGAATTACAATCAAGATGGTTGAGCTATGTACAGAATTGCCAAAAAACTGAACACTATCAAAAGGAATGTTAAAATTTGGAACAAGGAAGTTTTTGGGGATATCTTCCTTGCGAAAAGTAGAAAACAGAATGAAATAAAGATGAAATAAAGGAAATTCAAGAGAAAATTCAGAAGGGCTCTCAAAGGATCTTAAAAAGTCTGAAAATATTCTGGTGACAGACTTTCATAACATCATATCCAAAGAAGAATCCTTTTGGAGACAGAGATCTAGAGCTCTTTGGCTTAAAACTGTTGAATCCTGTAGCTGCGATAGAGACTTGTCTAGTTCTCTTCCTATCATTGCGACAATACATTTATTGAAGTTTTGTATTCTGTATTGGGAACATGTTTGCGTAACTATTCCAATAGTCATTTTAACTAAGCTCCATTCACGGCTATCGTGATTGTGTGTAACTCGTGCCTTGGTTATTACCGTCGACTGGCTTGCTACTTACGTAGTGTGTTCATTCTTTGTTCATGCACCGTTCACCTAGCATTGCCATTTCTCCATATTGGACTTCATTCACTCTTGTAACGGTCAAGCAGTGGTGCTCCACCTTGCTGGCTATAACGCCAAGCAAGGTGACGCATCACCTTGCTTAGGGTTACCTTCCAGGTTGTGTGTTATCCCCGTAGCATGCGCTTATGTTGTATGCGCTAATCAAAAGGAGAAATATATGACATATATTATTATACGGTAAAATGTGATATGTTCTTCTTGTTATCCACATACGCATTGTAGTTTTCACGGGAACAAATACTTATGGTCTTCGACATCATTCACTGGTGTATCATCGCAATTAGCCGCTAGTGAGCGGACGCCTTTACTCTGGGTTGCTCAAACAATGAGCTATCGACTGGTATCTGTTATGATCTTTAGCATATGCATATATTCAGTGTGACTGTGTTCACCCGTGTATGTTCACTTCTGGATAGCGATCTCACATCTACTTTGAGCCTATGAGATTTTTATTGTTTCAATAATCTTCTTTACGAGATTATTTATCTCTTGTAATTCCACACATTGCATTATAAATAAAGGAGTACTATTTTAGCGGGCTGGGTTGTTTCCCTCTCTCAGGAGGTTTTTTCCCAGGATAATCTTGTGTTCTATTTGGATTGTGTTTATTTACATCTTTCTGGTTCAGTTTTTAACATGGTATCAGAGCGGGTCTAGACTTTTTGATCCAGAATCAGAAAGATCAGATTTCACCTTTCACATCTCTTCTTGCTTTGCCATCATGGTGAACGGTTTAAAGGTCGAGGACAGACTTGACGTTTCCTCGTACTTCTCTTCCTAGAAGTTTAGGATATTGATCGCCCTAGAGGAAAATGATCTTCTTGTCTACATAAATTCTGATCTGGAGGAACCTACTGATGATGCTGAAAAAGCACTTTGGAAAAAGAACAAAATCATGGCAAAGAAAATTCTCATTGATTCTGTTAAGGATCACCTTGTCCCCATTATTTCCAACATGTCTTCAGCCAATGTGATGTTTCAGACATTAAAAGATCTTTATGAGATTAATAATACCAGCAGAGCCTTGGCTTTGAGGCGTCAGATTCTTCATATCAAAATGGCTTGAGGAGAATCAGCCATATCCTACTTCATGAAAATCTCAGAACTCAGGGACCAGCTTAGCACTATTGGTGACTTCATTCTTGACAAAGACTTGGTCATGCTTGCCATGAATGGACTCCCTCACTCCTGGGAATCGTTTATTCAAGGCATCAGTGGACGCGATGATCTCCCCAAATTTGACAGATTGAGAGCTGATTGCATTCAAGAGGAATGCAGACTTGAGGCTAGAGGTAATGGTCGCAAAAGTCACCATGAAGATGATCAAGTGCTGGCAGCCCACACCTCTAAAGGAAAAGGGAAGAAACCATTCTTCAAGCGATCTAGGAATAATGACTCTCATCCAGATTCTTCTCACAAAAGAAAGTTGATGTCTCCAAAGTTCAATGCTTTAGATGCGACAAATTCGGTCATTATGCCAGGCATTGCACCTCAAGACTAAAGCCTCAAGTCTCTACTGCACGTGTTGAAGATTCTTCTCCCAAGAAAGAATCATGTGACGAACCTGAGGGCTTTAGTTTTATCTCTACTTTATCCAGCAATATTCCTACAAACAGTGACACCTGGCTGATTGATAGCGGAGCTTCATGTCACATCACAGGTTACAGTGATCATCTTTTCAACCTCAGTGAAAAAGATTCTCACCTTCAAGTTATCATTGGGGATGATGCTAGTTATTCAGTGAAAGGGGTTGGCTCTACTTCTTTCCAACTTGATTCAAGCATTCCCCTGCACCTTAGTGATGTTCTATTTGTCCCTAGTATTAAGAGGAACCTGATTTCTATTTCAACTTTTGAAGACAAAGGATATCATGTGTCCTTCATTGATGGTAAGGTCCTGGCTTGGAAGAAGAACTCTAACTCCTCTTCAGCTCGTGAGATAGGAGTTCGTCATGGCAGCCTCTACAGACTTTCAACTCAGCCTATTCAAGCTCTCTCCCTTTGTTCCTCAAATCCAAACATTCTTTGGCACAAGAGATTTGGTCACTTAAATTTCAGAACCTTGGCGTCCATGGAGAAGGCTGTCATTGGTCTTCCCAAGCTCAAGAAGGATCATGAAGGTATTTGCAAAGGATACGCTCTAGGTAAGAATACTAAGGGTACATTTCATAGCAGTGAATCTAGAGCTAAAGGTATTTTAGATTTAATTCATTCAGATTTATGTGGCCCTATGTTTGTTGCCTCCATTAGCGGTTTTTGGTACTACATTACTTTCATTGATGATTTTTCTCAAAAATGTTGGATATACTTTCTTAAATCTAAAGAATCAAATGAAGTGCTGTCCCATTTCAAATCATTCAAAGCTTTGGTTGAAAATTCTACTGAGAAGAGGATCAAGACCTTGAGATCTGACAATGGAGGGGAGTTTGTATCTGGAGTCTTTCATAATTTTTGTACTGATGCTAGGATTAAGAGGCAGCTTTGCGTTCCCTATAATCCTCAACAAAATAGTGTGGTTGAAAGAAAGAACAAGACCATTGTTGAGGCAGCGAAAGCAATGATTCATGATCAGAATATTCCTATGTTCTTATGGGCTAAGGCTTACAGTACTGCTGTCTTTATTCAGAATCGCAGCCCTCATCAGATTCTTGGTAATATGTCTCTTGAACAGGCCTTCTCAGGATCAAAACCAAATGTTAGTTTCTTCAGAATCTTTGGCTGCCCAGTAGTGATTCACATTCCAAAGGAGAAAAGGTCAAAGCTAGAACCTTCAAGAAAGAAAGGATTCTTCGTTGGCTACAGTGATTCTTCTAAAGCTTTCAGAATTTATGTACCTGGTCAAAGGCAAATTGAAATCAGTAGAGATGTCATCTTTGACGAAGACATAGCTTGTGATCCTCCTAAGGAATCTGAAGTTGTAAATGAGGAAGATCTTGAACTCCCTCAAGATTCTACCATGGCTGATCCGAACTCTTCTTTAGAGGTTGAGAGGGAGTGTGAAGATCTTGTTGACCCTGCTCCTCTTTCTACACCAGCTGATACCACAGGTCCTCACTCTTCTTCCACGAATAAAAAGAGACCTCTATGGGCCAGAAATATTATGGAGGAAGCCACACCTTTTGTAGCTCCTAGAGGGACTTTCAGAGAAAGCAAACAGCCTCACAAGTTTGCTGGTTATATTGAGTTAATGAGTCACATTATTTCATCTGAACCTTCTAATGTTGAGGAGGCCTCCAAACATCAAGTATGGAAAGATGCCATGATGGAGGAATACAAGTCCATTATTCAAAATGATGTATGGGACATTGTCCCTAGGCCCCAAAACAAATCAGTTGTCTCATCTAAGTGGTTGTTCAAGATTAAGCATGCGGCTGATGGGAGCATAGACAAATACAAAGCACGATTTGTGGCTAGAGGCTTTTCCCAAAAGGAAGGCATTGATTATGATGAGACATTTGCACCAGTGGCTCGATACACCTCCATCAGAACAATCATCGCCATAGCTGCAATCAAAGGCTGGAAACTCCATCAGATGGATGTGAAAATAGCATTCCTTAATGGAACCATTGAAGAGGAAGTCTACCTGGAACAGCTAGAAGGATTTATCATCCATGACAAAGCATCTCATGTGTGTAAGTTGAAAAGAGCCTTGTATGGACTCAAACAAGCATCACGTGCCTGGTATGAGAGAATAGATAAATATCTTTTGGATTTAGGCTTTCAAAAGAATGTAGTTGATCCTAACTTATACTTAAAACTTCAAGATGATAAAATTCTGATTTTGGTTCTATATGTAGATGATTTATTTCTCACAGGCAGTGATAACCTTATCATCATGTGTAAGAGGGAGCTGACTTCAGAATTTGAAATGAAAGATCTTGGCTTGCTGCACTATTTCCTTGGACTTGAAGTATGGCAGAACTCAGATGGCATCATCCTAAGTCAAGGAAAATATGCTATTGATATCCTGAAAAGGTTTGGTATGTTGGACTGTAAATCCATGGCTACTCCTATGGAACTGAATTTAAAAAGGCTACATGATGACTCTATTAATTCAGATTTGGTTGATCCTTCCATGTATAGTCAACTCATTGGTTCATTGATGTACTTGGTGAACACAAGACCTGACATATGTTTTGTTGTTAATACGTTAAGTCAATTTATGTGTGAACCAAGGCACATTCATCATATGGCAGCCAAGCATGTGTTGAGATATGTCCATGGAACTATTGGATATGGGCTCAAGTATTCCTCCTCTACCAAGCTCATATTGCAGAGATTCTCTTATTCAGATTGGGCAGGTTGTGTGCCTGATAGGAAGAGCACTTCAGGTAGTTGTTTCAATCTTGGTTCTGCTGTGATCTCCTGGAGCAGCAAGAAATAGTCTTGTGTAGCTAAAAGCACAGCTGAAGCAGAATATGTGGCAGCATGTATGGCTGCCAAAGAAGTCGTATGGCTTCGCAAATTGCTTGGAGGCTTGTTTGGACAGCCTCTTGAGCCTTCTGTTATCATGTGTGATAACCAAAGCTGCATAAAGCTTTCAGTCAATCCAGTGTTCCATGACAGGTCCAAGCATGTGGAGATTAAGTTTCATTACTTGAGAGACATGGTGCAAAGGAAGGCAGTTGAGCTGAAATATATTCCTACTGAAGAACAAACTACAAACATCCTCACCAAGCCACTTCCAAGGGTGAAGTTTTGTTACTTTTGAGAACAGCTTGGTTTAGTGGAAAATGAAACTCTTGCTGAGAAGGCACCTCAGGTGGATTTCTCTATTTCTTTTATGCATTCTTCTTTGGGAGAAGTTTGAGGTGAAAGCCCTTGATCCACCCTATGCGTGTAGGCAAGGTGGTTACTGCATTCTTCTTTGGGAGAAGTTTGAGGTGAATCCCTCGATCCACCCTCTGCGTGTAGGCATGGTGGAGTCACCCTCTGCGTGTAGGCAAGTTGATAATACATTCTTCTCAAGGAGAGGTTTGAGGTGAAAGTCCTTGACCCACTCTCTGGAAGCAGCCATGGTGGGAGTCACTTATGTTAACTCTAAATTTTGGTTTCTGATCTTTGGATGACCATGTTGAGCATTTTATTATGATATTATGCTATAATAAATGTTCTGTCATTATCTTTCTTTCACCCTCTGGGATGAGCTATGGTGAGGTTATTTGATTAATGATAACTAATTTTTAATGTTCATTGAGGTTATCTACTGATGATTGTTTCTTTGCAGTTGAGTGCATTTATTCAAGTAAACCTTCTGCAGAAGTCTTCATCTTGCTAAAAGGGAGTGTTGAATCCTGTAGCTGCGATAGAGACTCGTCTAGTTCTCTTCCCGCCACTGCGACAATACATTTATTGAAGTTTTGTATTTTGTATTGGGAACATGTTTGCATAATTGTTCCAACAGTCATTTTAACTAAGCTCCATTCACGGCTATCGTGATTGGGTGTAACTCGTGCCTTGGTTATTACCATCGACTGGCTTACTACTTACGTAGTGTGTTCATTCTTTGTTCATGCACCGTTCACCTGGCATTGTTGTTTCTCCGTATTGGACTTCATTCACTCCCGTAATGGTCAAGCAGTGGTGCTCCACCTTGCTGGCTGTAACGCCAAGCAAGGTGAAGTGTCACCTTGCTTAGCATTACCTTCCGGGTTGTGTGTTATCCCCGTAGCATGTGCTTATGTTGTATGTGCTGATCAAAAGGAGAAATATATGACATATATTATTATACAGTAAAATGCGATATGTTCTTCTTGTTATCCACATACGCATTGTAGTTTTCACGAGAACAAATACTTATGGTCTTCGGCATCATTCACTAGTGTATCATTGCAATTAGCAGCTAGTGAGCGGACGCCTTTACTCTGGGTTGCTCAAACAGTGAGCTATCCACTGGTATCTGTTATGATCTTCAGCATATGCATATATTCAGTGTGACTGTGTTCACCTGTGTATGTTCACTTCTGGACAGCGTTCTCACATCTACTTTGAGCTTGTGAGATTTTTATTGTTTCAATAATCTTCTTTACGGGATTATTTATCTCTTGTAATTCCACACATTGCATTATAAATAAAGGAGTACTATTTTAGCGGGCTGGGTTGTTTCCCTCTCTCAGGAGGGTTTTTCCCAGGATAATCTTGTGTTCTATTTGGATTGTGTTTATTTACATCTTTCTGGTTCAGTTTTTAACAAAAATAGGGGATAAAAACACTAGATTCTTTCATATGAAAGCCATGAAGCATAAAGCGATCAATAGAATATCCTCTCTCATCTCCAATGGTAAAACTCTGAGTAAGCAAGAAGATATCAGAAAAGAGATGCTTGCTTTTTTTTCTTCCCTTTTATCTAAAGATAATAATTTAGATCTGCATAATCAAGCTGAAATCCTGTCTGCGTTTCCTCGGTTAATTGATCTAAGAGTTAACAATCTCTTGAAGGCTATTCCTACGAATAAGGAGATTAAGGAAGCTGTTTTCTCCTTTGAAGGAGAAAAATCTCCGGGCCCTGATGGGTTCCCTCTTTTCTTCTTCCAACAGCTTTGGGATATAACTGGTAAAGATGTGTAGGATGTTGTTAAAGAATTCTTTGGTACCAAAACCCTTCTCAGAGAACTGAATGCTATGTTCTTGGTACTAATCCCTAAAAATTATGGAGCCAACTCGGTTGAAGCTTTTAGACCGATTAGTCTTTGCAATTTTGTGTACAAGATCATTTCAAAAGCCCTCACTTCTAGATTGCTCTCTATTTTGCCTTCTATTATTTCCCCCCAACAGAATGGCTTTGTTCCTGGAAGGCAAATCTTGGACTCAATTATTGTAGCTCATGAAAATATTCACTCCTTGGAAGTTGTGAAAAAACAAGGCTTCTTGATGAAATTAGACCTATCAAAAGCTTACGATAGGGTCGACTGGCAATTTCTTCATAAAGTTATTTGCTCCTTCGGCTTTGACAGTGGGGTCATTAAACTTATCAGTCAATTGGTCTCTATTGTTTCTTCCTCTGTTATTGTGAATGGCGGATCTTCGCAGTTCTTTAAACCCTCCAGAGGCCTTAGGCAAGGTGTTCCTATATCTCCGATTTTGTTTGCCATCCTTGCTGAATGTTTAGGAAGGTTCCTTAATAAATTTGTCAGAGAGGGTAAAATCTCTAGTCTTCAGCCTTCTATCAAATCTATCTACTCTCATGAGCAGTTTGTTGATGATACGCTCATCATGGGAGAAGCTAAAGTGAAAGAAGTGAGAAACTTGAAGAAATCTCTTGTCACTTATACTGCTGCCTCTGTTCAACTCATCAATTGGAATAAGAGCTTTATTTTCTTTGTTAATACTCCTCAAGAGAGACAGACGAAGATATCTAAAATCCTTGGTTGCAATATAGGGAGCCTTCCCTCCTCCTACTTGGGCCTTCCTTTATGCCTTAAGCCTCTGGAAAGCTTCTGGAACTTGATTATTGACAGATTTAACCATAAGTTAGCTGGTTGGAAAGGGATGCTTTTGAGTAACTCTAGAAAACTCCAATTGCTTAAATCCACTCTTCAAAATCTTCCTGTTTATGCATTGATTCTATTTAAGATTCCTCACAAATTTTCCATGTTAATTGACCAAATCCAAAAAAAGTTCCTCTGGATTGGAGTGGAAGGAAAGAAAAGAATTAGCCTGGTTGTTTGGGATAAGGTTTGCAAACCAAAGAGTAGAAGGGGACTTGGTCTGAGACCTATTAAATTGGTTAATAAAGCTCTTTTGGCAAAACAATTATGGAGAACCTATGGAGATAGAAAACAATGGAATGACATCTTGAGAAATAAATTCTTGTTCAACTCTAGCACCTTTGAGGACTATACTATTAATAGAGAAAATCTGAATGGTTCCTACATTTGGAATAGTATAAGTTCAGCTAAAGATATTATTTTGGAGGGGAAGAGATGGAAGTTGGGGGATGGTGATAAAATTGACTTTTGGGATGATATGTGGATCCAAAAAGAGCCTCTTTCTACCAATCAAGACTCGAAACAAGCCATTGATCAAGCTAAAGAAACTTTTGAGATGAAAGTTAAAGACTATTGGCAGGAAAATAAATGGAAGAACATTGATACAATAGACAAAAGATTTTTCCCTCTTATGTAGGAGTTAAATACTTGGTTTATCAAGGATAATTCCCAGGACAAGGTGATCTGGGCCCCTACTGCTGATGGAATTTACACAGTGGCTTCTACCTATGCAAATAAATGGAAGAACATTGATATCAAGAAAATAAATGGAAGAACATTGATACAATAGACAAAAGATTTTTCCCTCTTATGTAGGAGTTAAATACTTGGTTTATCAAGGATAATTCCTAGGACAAGGTGATTTGGGCCCCTACTGCTGATGGAGTTTACACAGTGGCTTCTGCATGTGCTATGTCTTTTTCTATGGAAGTCAAACCTCTGTGCTCCAGTGTTTGGTATAAGTATCTCATGCCTAAAATTAATTTCTTCTTTTGGATCCTTGTTCAAAATAAACCTCTAATTCTTGATAATTTGTCTAAAAGGGGTATTTGCCTAGTTAATAGATGTTGTCTTTGTATGGACTCTGAATCGTGTGATCATTTAATGTTACACTGCTCCTATACCCGCAGGGTTTGGGATCTTATCCTTAAAAAATGGGATCTCTGTTGGTTTTTCCCTTTGTCTTGGCAGGATTTTATTATCCAATGGAGTTGTCCGTTTACTAGTGATTTGGCCAAAGATTTTTGGAAACTCATTCCCCCTCACTTTTGTTGGCGCATCTGGAAGGAAAGGAACAATAGAATTTTCAGGGAGAAATATTCTAAACCGGAAGTTGTTGCTAATCTCATTTGCAGAGGACTAGAGGAAAACTATTTTAGTTCCATCAATAGTAATAACATAAGTTGAAGGACCAAGTTTCTAAAGAGGATATCTAGGACTGTGTTGGAGCTATAGCATCTCCCATGGGAACGCAGTCGAATCATAGAGCTAAGGCAATGGCTATGATGTTGGCGGAAGAAATTGAGTGCAAAAAAGTTTGGCTAGAGGGAGATTCTCTAAACATTGTTAATAATATCAAAGGCATTACCATCGCTTCCTGAATTATAGAGCATATCATTGAGAAAATAAAAAATATAACCGTTAGTCTTGATTATTTTCATGTTACCCATAACTACCACAAAACTAACCAGGTTGCGGATGGATTAGCTAATCTTGGGGTTAGAAGTGACATCATTCACAAATGGTATGGTCCCTCTAAATTCAGTGACGAGATTAACTCGTGTATCAATTATGACAGAGTTAATCAAAAGGAAGGAAATTTTTGTAATGATTATACAACATGACATTTTTTTGATTTCGAGCGAGCCAAAGGTGATGTGGCATGTGGAGAAGAACCTGCTTAATTTAATGATCACACATCAAAATTTATTTCTGAACCGGACGGATTTGAAGGCGAAGTGCCAAGTTGTGATTAAATTTTGTCACATTTCTCTGAATTTGCATGCTTCTTGGGCTAATAAACAAGAGTTCTACTATAAAATTCATTACTCGAAGCTTTTTGGCATTAGTCGGAGCGACTGGAGAAACCAAAATCAGGATACTAAGCTAAGTAATACCTCTGAGCTTTGTCTCAAGGAGAAGCGGGCTAATATGGGAGGGGATCTCAAGAGAGAGGAACCTACGGACTGCAAATGGAGGCAAGACAAAGATGTCTGGAGGAAGCTCAAAAAGGGTAAAGTGCACCATTACTTGAGTCAGTTGCATGGGAACGATAAGGACATTTCCAGAGCGTTTGTGGTAGGGTGGGATAAAGGTCAGGTTAACTTGGCGGGGAAGTCTTTTACTCTGTCTCTGGAAATCTTGGCAGAAATAACTGGCCTCCTACTTGAGGGTATGCATTATTCCAAGGAGAAGAAATTGGGAAACAAAGCTTAAAAAGATTTTCCAGAAACCAATGAAGAACGTGCCCTCCTGGTTAAAGGTGAGTATGATTATGTCAACTTGGACAACATCAAGGCTATTTGGGGGCTCGGTTATAAGGGTTATAATGTAGTACTTTACTCTTGAGGGTAGATACTCTAGAGTTTACAATTACCATTTCGTGCTGGTTAACCATTTCAGGCATGACACTAGGGTTTCCTTCCCTTTTTTCCTGTATAGTGCCCTTAACCAAAGTATCATAGACCATAGGGTGATGGATACCCCTATCCCTTATGAGGGCTTAATTTTACTCATTGTCGAGTATGCCAGGGATCACGTTCCTGACCCAATTCCTATCGAGATCAACCTGCAAAAAATGGAAGAATCACGTTGCATCTGGTTCCAGGAAGAAAGTTTCTATAACAAGAAAGCCCCAAATCCCCCGACCCCCGAGTCTGTCCCTTCTCCTTTGGGTGAAAGCTCTAAGTCTAAGGTTGGTCAGGTGGAAGAGTTGGTGTCCTCGAGGAATGTTGATTATGCGAAAGAGGAAGATTGTATCAATGAGAGCTCCAGGAAGGGTAAAGCGACCATCTTTGATTCAGCCGCGAACAAGGAAGCTGTGGGTATCCATGGTACTGATGCTACCCAAGACATGGTTAAGGTGAGCCCTGAGGAGGTGTCTAAAAACATTATGGATGTTTATTTTGGCACTAGTCAACGGAATGATATCCTAGAGGGTAACAACAACGTCAATGATAAGGTGGATACTGCTGATCAAAGCATCAAGAATACTTCTGATAATCTAGGTGGTGCTGAAGAGAATAATCAAGAGAAGGATAATGAGGAGATCCAGGAGGTGCGGGATACTGATGAAGATAACCAAGACAATAAGGAGAGTCCTACTAACTTTGCAGAGGAAGCTACCAGCAATGAGGAGTTGAGGACGATGGAACAAGAAATTCAGGTCAACAATGATAATCTGGAGTTAGAAAAAGAAATTGCCAATGACGAAGAGGAATGCGAGGGTAGATCTTCCCCCCCTAAAAGCCCAAGGAACAATACTGCTGAGCTCAAAGAGAACGCCCAAGATCAAAGAAGCCTCGAGGAGGAATTGTGGGATAGGGATTTCAAAGTGAAGAGAACTGTTAGTATGACTATGCTTCAAATGGCCATAAATAAAGCCATGTATGGCTACAACATAGACAAATGGGTTCATAATGATATCCAGGACTTGCAGAATAGATGTAAAAATCTGGAAGCAAGGAATGATCTACTGGAGGAAGTCATTGATAAAATGAGGAATGATGTTGAGATGTACAAAAAAGGTAAGGATGTTTTTGGGGAGGTTTCTGTTAATACTACTATACTGGAAAATAATATTAACAAGGTTATGGAATCGGTGATAAGTCCGATCAATGATAAAATCAACACCAATGAAACCATGCTAAAGAACCTGATTACCCTATCCAATATGGGTATGAAAACAACTGTGGACAATCTCAAAGCTCTTTGTGACGCGCTGGAAGGAAATCAAACTGTCAACAGAAAAGATAAAGATTAGGGGAATGAGGATCTTCTACAGCTTGGTCCGGGTACCGAAACCAGATCCAACACCAGAAAGATGACTGTGGCTCAGGGTATAAACATCACCAATCTAAAGGAGTCCATCAGAAACATGCAGAATCAGATGGAGGATTCTGAGGATTTCCTTAAAATGATGAAGTAATACAGTTGCTGGCTATTTTTTTGTTCTGTTTCGCTAGGAGTTTTTGTCTTGATTTTTGGTCTTTAGGGTTTTAGAGCATATTGTTATATTCGGGTTTTGACCCTTTTGGTTTCTATCCTTAGTTGGGATAGATCATTGTATCTAAGTGTTTCTATGCTTATCTTTTCTTAGCCTTGTTAAAGGGTTACGGGGCCCCTTCAAAACCTGCAGTTACCTTAATCAAAAACCAAAGAATCAGATTAAAATAAAACTCAAAAAAACAAAACATCGGGTACAGAAACCCAAACAACCAAGTCATTGTAAAATTTGAGTTTTGTATTAATTTGTTCACTGCAAAGATTTCTCTTAGGAGCAAAATAATTATAAAATCCTTTCTCGGGTTTATCTTGAGCAGAAGCACATAAGCAAATTACACACTAATATAAGAGAGATTTATTTATTCGATGAAAAAGCTTGCAAACATATATCAGAGGTGATATTCATAAATGATGTAGCTTATCAACAATTGTACATAACATTCCCACACTTTTCCACTCTTGACTTTTCTTTACCTCTATCCAATACCCCTTCTTCATTATTCCATTCCTCTTTAAAAACCCACAGATTTTCCACCACTGATGATGGAAATAAGGAAGATGATTATACCTTACCATTGTAATTATCCATTCTCCTTGACGCACCTTAAGGCTACAGTGATAGACATTTAGAAGCGACTTATTTATATACTCTATCGAAATAGAGCTATCAACCACTACCACAAAACATACAATAATTGCACTCAATTTTAACCACATGGGATAAATTTCACAGGTGCCAATTTCAATCACTCTATTGATGCCCATATCAGCTTCACAAAACAAATTTTTGTTTAACCTTGACTCTGCTCCATCCACCGCTCTTCCAATCATAACCATTCCATCTGATGGCACACTCTGAAATAAAAGACAAAAAAAACTCTTAGTTCTATCAACATACATTCCATTCATTTATAGATCACATCAAATAATTGATAAGTAGGATTTCTACAAGAGGTCAAATTATGATATTGTTATCAGGATTCAACTGTGTAGTTTTTTAGTCAAATTTGTTGACCCATGTTTCAAGAGTATCACCTAGATGCAATGAGTGCTAAGTGTTCCATTCATTCTCATGAGGGATGGGCTCTTATGAAGAACCACTACTCATGAAACATGGGCCAATAAATTTGACTGAAAAACTACACGGTTGAATCTTAATAGCAATAGCATAACTTCAAACAATACTTACAAAAATATGAAATACCTTGTAAGAACAAATTACAAAACAAAGCTAAAGGATCATTAATGAAATGATACAAATGATTGATATGATTGAGTGTTAAAAAGCGGTATTCAAATCATTACCTTCAACATACTAAGGCAATTCTGTATTATTGCATTGCTGCAGTAACGGAGTCTCATATATTGTGGTGCGTGCAACTCTTCAATACCTGCTATTTCCTCCAGCTTAGGACAATCATAAATTTCCAAAACTGTAAACTGAAAGTTAACTGAAACACTTCTCAAATTTTCACAATTATACATTATAAGATCTTGGAGCCCACATCCATCAATTATAATCCTCTTGAGAGTACTTGGACCCATAAAATCTGGCATCTCCTTAAGCTCCGGACAGCCCTGAATTCTTAATTCTACAAGCATTGCACAACAAAACTTCACTGTTTTTAAGTTCTGACAACCATTCAACTCAAAACATTTCACCATCACATTTCTATCAAATGTTATCTTCTCCAGACACTTCATATCTCTGAGACACAAAGACTCAAACTCGAGCTTCCCACAACCAGCAATTTCCAATGCTACAAGCTTTGCAAGATCAGATATTCCTGACACACTTTTCAAAATTCTACAATTTGTAATCTCAAGACAATTTAATGTCTTTACCATTCTCAAATCTACTTCCACAAGTTTTTCCATCTGATGAAGTTTGATGGACTGAAGGCTTGTATAGTGCATTCCACTAATTAAGATCTTGGAAACACATTCTTCATGGCTGATCTCCAGTTTTTCAAGGCCACTCCTAGAGGCCCTAACACTACAAGACATTCCTCCATTGTTCCAATCCATCTCATTAAATTTGAAATTCTGGATAACCAAAGATTGACACAGAGTTCTCTCCCCTCTTTTAGTAGAAACCTGCTCCCCCTTTAAGATGGAAGACCAGAGACATAAACTGCAAAGCTTCATATTGAGAAATTCTAGTAAACGCAAACCTGTGACTGGTGTTCCTCGGGCATCTAAGACCACATTCTCTAAATTATCAGATATCCCTGAGAAATCTGGAATCTCCTTCAAAAAGGTTTGAGAAATTTGCAACTCTTTCAACTGGGAAGGCACCTGAGATTAAAGATAAATTTGTGTAAAGCTCTTACTGATTTTTAAAAACAAAATCCCAGAGATATCCCTATCAGAATAACTACCACAAAAACCTTTAAAAGAGATTTAGTTCTTGACCGAGGAGATCAAAATACCTGCATGCCGTTCTCCCACAACCTTTTAAGTCGTCCATCAAGAATTTTCAAATACTGCAACTTTTGAAGAGGAATCCATGAAGGAATGCTTGATAGTTCTGTGAAATTGCACTCAATCTCAAGCCATAGTAAGGAAGCTGATGACTGAACACAACTATCTGACTGACCTATGAAGAATGTAAACTGTGAACCTATTGAATAGTCAAAAATGGAATTGAAACACCTGATATCAGTTTTGGCAAGTATTGTTTTGAAACCCATTGATTCCTGCATGCACAGAAGCAGCTTAGATTTCTATTTATGTAATAAAAAGTTAAGATTTGGAATATTAAAATGTTAAGAAGAAACTCTGAGGGGTACCAAGCATACCAAAGATATCAGATCTTGAGGACGCCACATTCGATGTGGAGGGTTGAGCTCAAATGACATTTCTCTTCCCAAGTCCCTCAGGTGGTCATGCATTCTCAATAGAACTGTCGTATAACTTTTGATTTCTTCTACAAGACACTTATCTTTGAGTGTTTCCAGTGCATGTTGTGCATTCCATCCTGATCCCTCCCACACTCTTTTGGCTATACCTTTCGGTTTGCCCACAAAAAAACAAGCTATATCCATAAAAACCTGTTTTTGTTCGTCATCCAATGACTCAAAGCTTATTCTCAATCTTTGCTTTACATCTCGTGGCAGCGTTGTTCTGGCTTTATTCAATTCTAACTTCCAATATTTGTGAGTTCTACCATGAACGTGCCGGCCTAGAACCTGAAGAGACAAAGGCAAGCCTCCACACACGTCTACATATTCATCAACCAGCTTCTCGTAGCTGGTACGTGGGTGGGGTTGACGAAAGGCGTGCCAACAGAAGAGTTCCCTCGCATGATTTCTATCCATTCCTCTTAAAGGATAACCAACAGTAATCCCTGCAGTTATAACCACTCCAACATCACGGGTTGTGACAATAACCAGACTATTGCTTGATTTAGCTAAGATATCCATGACTATTAAAGCATCTAACTGCTCCATGTCATCGATGTCATCTAAAACTATTAGAAAGCTTGAATAGAGGCTCCTTTGAAGACAATCATTTAGGTGGCTTGTTCCTTCCTCTATACTTCTAAAACCTCGGTCTTCATGGAACAGATCTTTGAGAAGCTGACTTTGCAGAGAAGGTAGTTCACTTTTCACAGACGCTTCTCGCACATCAAATAAAAAACTTGCTCTAGAATAATTTGATTGCTTTCGGTTAAACAGCTCTTTGGAAAGAGTTGTCTTCCCTGATCCACCCATACCAAAAATACCAACAGCATTAGGCTTATTCTTCCTTTTGTCCAGTCTGCACTGGTTTACAAAATCTTGTACAAGTTCATCAAGGCATCGCCTTTCAAAATCTTCCACAAGATTGTTAAGCCCTACTGGATATTTGGCAACATGTAAACGTTGTTTCCTTTGTACTTCCTTTACTACTGCTGCTACAATGCTTTCGCAGTCACTGTAACTTTATAAAATGAAAGCAGAATTCCATGAGAGAATAGTAAACCAGATTTCAAGGAAAACATATATATATTAATAGAAGACATTAGATTTTCAAAGTCCATAGCAATTATTGTTATAGACTGGAAATTTAATGTCTCATATTGAAACCCTTTATGGGAGGAACTCTGTTTCAAGGCTAAATAATGAATATGATCTGAAATATTGATGGCTAAACAATTTATAAGCTCTCTTATATTCTGATAAGGGATCATTGAATATGATCCGAAACATTGATACAAATAAAATTAACACAATGAATCCAGAAACATACACTCTAATAGATATATATTAAGTACAACTACCAAAAGAACAGAAAGATTACCTGCGAAACACCTCTCCAGCTATAAATGAAAGAGACTGAAGGGCTTCCTTCCACTCGCTAAGTTTCTCCAGATGTCTGCCCTTTTCTTCGTATTTAATGAATGCATCAGCGTATTGTCCCCTTTCTATGTGGCGCAGTTCCCATGGCTCCACTTGATAAAACACAGGAATAATTTTGGCCTTGCTTTCTAACATCTGAACCAGCTCAGCCAAACACCACGGTGACTCTGCATACCTTCTGGAAAAAATGGCAATGTGTACCTTGGCAGAGTGGATGGCTGTCTTTATAATAGAAGGAAACGAATTGCCAAGTTCCTTCTCTTGGGAATCAAGAAACGCCCGTATTCTCAATTGCTCAAGGGAGATGTAAAGCTGAGTAGCAAGAGTTTCTTTGACATCAGGGCCTCTGTGGTTGATGAAAACA
This sequence comes from Chamaecyparis obtusa, assembly GCA_027943335.1. Taxonomy (NCBI): domain Eukaryota; kingdom Viridiplantae; phylum Streptophyta; class Pinopsida; order Cupressales; family Cupressaceae; genus Chamaecyparis; species Chamaecyparis obtusa. Next base: position 1,580,817 of record BSBK01005128.1, on the reverse strand, counting down.
TCAAACAACCGTGAAGATTCAGAAGCCTTCCATCTTGTGCCGGCCGGTTCTATTCCAGAAAAAGCATTAAATTCCTCAATTTGGTGGTGAGACGAAGGAGATGTCATTGCTACCAACTCAAACGCTTACAACACGTTAGGAAATAGAAAGAGCGCGAAGTATACGATTGCATTGCAGTATGCAAGGTGAAACATGATTTTATGCATAGAAGAAGTAGATCAGTATCTTCCTAGTTGATTCTTCGAGGAAAATAAAAGGAAACTGCTCAAAATTAATTTAAGCACCGACCTGTGCAAAGAATAAGGGAGTTGAATTCTTTCTCGAGTCTCGACACAATCAAAGCGAAAAATGGATGAAGGAAAGGCTTCACCCTTTTCCTCGAACCATAGCTGGGAAATGAGAAGGAAAATCGTAAATATTCATTTATAATGAAAGCAGTAGGTAATGAAAGATAAGTAAATGAGGAAAATAATGGCTTGCATTAAATAAATAATTGCACCATGAGATTGTCAATGTTTTGATTTTGTCAATGTTTATAAAGAAAGCAGTTGGTAATGAATTAATGAAGAGAAGAATCATGAGATTGTCGATGTTTTGATTTTGTCGGCCACTTACAAAGAAGGCAGTAGTCAATGAAACATAAGTTTAGGAGGAAAATACGCGAGGTCAATGTCTTCTGGAAATGAAAGGTATGGGCAAAGAATTTATAAAAATACTGATATTTAAAAAGAAAAGGGCAAGCTCAATCGTTTGTTAAATGCTAATATTTAAAAAGAAAAGGGCAAGCTCAATCATTTGTTGTTGGCTATAGGACAACTAGAATACTCTTGTGTATAGTATTTTTTCAGTTATTTTATTTACATACAATGGTGGTGCATTCTAGTTTCACAAATGTGTGAAAGGTCACTAAAAAATATTTTGTTCTATTTTTTGCATAAATTTTTGTGATACATGAGGTCAATTAATTGGGACAATGAATTTTTTTGCAATAAAAGTATCAAAAGAAAACTAACAACTTTAAATCAATAGAGATCTAAACATAGTTGAAACAAAACCTTTCAATTGAGAAGATAATTAGGCTCCATTGTCGATAGGATCATGTCATGTTTGAAATACAAAGAGAGAGAGGTGTGGGGGGACCGAGAGATAATGAGAGAGAGGAGAGAAGAATATATATATATATATATATATAAGAGAGAGAGAGATAAACTTATAGAAAGGAAGAGAATGAGAGAAGCGGTATAGAAAGATAAAGATAGAGTTAGGAAGTGATATGAGAGAGAGAGAGAGAGAGAGAGAATAGTGATAGAGATTGTAATGTCCCCTTTTAGGAATGATATGGTTTATGATTGGATTAGCCTATTATTGGCCCCCGTAGGCTAAGATTGATGGTTAGAGGGTCCCAATTGGCAGTGCAAGAAGCTTATTCCCATTCCAAATGACGAAAATATTCAGGATTGCTCTTTGTTTGGTTCAGTTTGATACACTTACTATTTATACTAAGTTATTTATCCAACATTTCTATAATTGGCATGACACCTAGATTGGCCTCAGTTGTAGTGATGACCCTTGCACCATTGATTTGATCAAGTATTCAAGGACTTACTAATTATAGTAAGTCATGGGTTGATAGAGATGGACCCTTACTATTTTTAGTAAGGCAGTTAGTTGTGCAATGGAAGTAGTGGTTGTCCTAGGATTTCAGACGGGATAGAGAGATAATGAGTGCTCAATGAGATTAAATTAATAATGGTATTAATGATATTTTTAATTAATGGTTATATTATAAAGTTTTTTACTACGGTAAAAATAGGTTTTGAAGGGGCCCCAAAACCCTTTAACATCAAAGAAGTGAGATAAGCATGGAAGACCCAAAGAACAGCTAGCTACCCCTAAGAAGAGAGCAAAATACAAAAGGACAAATCCCAAATTTTCAATAAACACCTACACAACAAAAAAGCAAAAGACGCTGGAAGAAAAATAGAGAAAAAAAGACTACCAGCACCAAGATCAAGACAGAGTTATATTATAAAGTTATTATTTAACTTTATAATGTATTATAAAGTGAATGGGACCAAGGAACATTTTTAATGATCCATTAAATGACTTATTTAAAAGGGGGTATTCATTAATGATGTATTATTGAGTTGACTTACAACAACAAATGCAAATAAATAAGTCATTAAAGAGGTTTTATGGAGAAGCTTTTTGAATCAAACCATATTGAGGAAATATAAAAGCCAAATAAAGGAAATCAAATTCATTATGCATATGTCTATTTGTCCTGATAATGGATATTCTTGGGAATCAAGCTATGAAACCTAAGGTTTCAGTTATGTACAACATTTGAGGATGATAATTCTTTAATATTTTACAATTTTGAGGCTTTGAAAGAACAACTGATATCATTACTTAACTATGGGCTTCATTCAAAGGTCCAGTTGAGCTAATTTGGGTGAAGTTTTTGGAAGATTGAATTCTAAATCAAGAAAATATGCTTAGCCAACTTATAGCAGCTATCTGCGATATTTTTGTTGACTGATTTTAGTGAATTTCAAGGCAACCATACAGTTAGGCCCACATGACACTCCAACTAGGACGTCTAGCTTCTTGTTCAAATCACCTAATATTTATGCTTCTATATCATCCCATATTGGGTGTCTAGCTGTCATTGATCATTGTAATCAGAAATTGAAGGGGTTTGGCATAATTTCTAAGTTGTGTTTGGTCTCTAGGTTCTTCTTTAATCTACAATTACATTCTTATATTTTCAATTGCAAATGTTATGCCTTGTTATTATCAATAAATGAAATAAGCATTCTCTATGGGTGAATTCCATAAAAAAGCATATAAAATCTCAAAATTTTTAAAAAAATTACAAACTTTCAAAAAAAAAAAATTTAGTCAATTGTCAATTGGATAGAGGTTGAGACAGCAAGTCTCATCACAGTGGTATCAAAGTGGTTCCCTGTCATCCTATAGGGTTGGGGTTTCATATGTAGCCACAATAGATTGGTCACCACAAGATATGATGGGTTATACAAGGAAAGAAATACTTAGCATGTTTGAGGAATATAATACTCTCCCTCAATATGTTAAGGAAGATTTATCTGTCTATTATTTCATGGAATTTCATCTAAGGCTATGCAATAAGTTTGGGAAAGCTCAATCATTTATTAAATACTAATATTTAAAAAGAAAAGGACAAGCTCAATCATTTGTCGCTAGCTACGAGACAACTAGAATGCACCCATGCATAGTGTTTTTTTTGTCTACAGCTATTTTATTTGCACACAATGGTGGTGCATTCTAGTTGCACCATAAATGATGCACAATCATTTATTGACACATTCAAGGAAAAAAAATATGAAAAAACCTAAAAATTTGGATTGGTCTTTGCTAGAAACATTGTTAGAAAAGAGAAGGAAAATGGTGAAGTTGAAGTAGACTAACCACTAATTTTTCCGGCCAAAAATAAGTCAGTGTTGTGTTGGAAAGACCAATTATAAATAAGATGCTTCTTGTCACATATATCTATTTTAAAATATTGATTTACAAGTTTCCTAATAATATTATTTAAAAAATAGGTATAGAAAAGTTTATATATTTAACCATTATTCTTTACTTAATTATGTTGTAGGCATTTCTTATATGAAGTGAACAATCTATTTTTTGAAATCAATATTTTAGAATTAAGGAAAAGGACGTAAGAAGATTATAGACTTAATTTCAATTATAGAATTTATTTAATTTAAACTAGCAATTACACCTTGTTGTGCAATGGGTACATCGAAAAGGTGTGAAAGGTCACTAAAGAATATTTTTCTCTATTTTCTACATAAATTTATGTGATACATGAGGTCAATTAATTGGCGCAATGAACTTTTTTGTAATAAAAGTATCAAAAGAGAACTAACAAATTGAAATCAATAGGGATCCAAACATAGTTGAAATAAAACCTTTCAATTGAGACGATAATTAGGCTCCATTATCGATAGGATCGTGTCATGTTTGAAATACAAAGAGAGGGGTGTGGGGGGAGCGAGAGATAATGTGAGAGAGGATAGAGAAATAGATATATAGAAGAGATAAAATTGTAAAAAGGAATTGAATGAGAGAAGGTGATATAGAAAGATAAAGATAGAGTTAGGAAGTGATATAAGGTAGAGAGATATATAAGATAGAGAGAGAGATAAAAGGATAACAAAATAGAGATAAAGGGGGAGATGGAGGAAGAAATACAAAGAATAGTGATTGAGAGTGTAATGTCCCCTTTTAGGGATGATATGGTTTATGATTGGATTATCCTAGTATTGGCCCTCATAGGCTAAGATTGATGGTTAGAGGGTCCCAGTTGGTAGTGCAGGAGACTTATTCCCATTTTGAAGGACGAAAGTGTTCAGGTTTTTCTTCATTTGATTCAATTTGGTACACTTATTATTTATAGTAAGTCATTTATCCAGCATTTCTATATTTGGCATGACACGTGGACCGGCCTAAGTTACAATGATGACCTTTGGCACCATTGATTTGATCAAGTATCCAAGGGCTTACTAATTATAGTAAGTTTGGAGTTGATAGAGATCGACCCTTACTATTTTTAGTAAGGCAACTAGTTGCACAATGGAAGCAGTGGTTGTCCTAGGATTTCAAACGGGATAGAGAGATAATGATTATTCAATGAGATTAAATTAATAATGGCATTAATGATATTTTTAATTAATAGTTATATTATAAAGTTATTATTTAACTTTATAATGTATTATAAAGTGAACGGGGCCAAGGAACATTTTTAATGATGCATTAAATGACTTATTAAAAAGGGGGTGTGTGTTAATGATATATTATTGAGTTGACTTGCAACAAAAAAAAGAAAATAAATAAGTTATTAAAGAGGCTTTTATGGGGAATCTTTATGAATTGAACCATATTGAGGAAATATAAAATCCAAAGAAAGGAAATTGAATTTATTATGCATATGTTTATTTGTCTCGATAATGAATGTTCTTGATAATCAAGCTATGAAACCTAGGGTTTCAATCATTTACAACATTGGAGGATGATAATTCTTCAATGTTTTACAATTTTGAGGCTGTGAAAGACCAATTGAGATCATTACTTAACTATGGGCTTCATTTAAAGGTCCAGTTGAGATAATTTGGGAGAAATTTTTGGAAGATTGAATTCTAAATCAAGGGAATATTCTCAATTGACTTATAGTAGCTATCTGTGGTGTTTTTGTTGATTGATTTCAATAAATTTCAAGGCAATTGTACAAGTATATTAGGCCCACGTGAGATTCTAGCTAGGATGTCTAGCTTCTTGGTCAAATCATCCAATGTTTATGCTTTTATATCATCCCATATTGGGTGTCTAGTTGTCATTGATCATTGTAATCATAAATTGAAGGGATTTGGCATAATTTGTAGGTTGTATTTTGTCTCTCGGTTCTTCTTTAATTTGTAATTCCATTCCTATATTTTCAATTGCAAATGTTGTGCAAAGTTATTATCAATAAATGAAATAAGCGGTCTTTATGGGTGAATTGCATGTGTTTTAGATTTAATTTTCATGTGTTGCTCTTATTTTCAAAAATCCATAAAAAGCATATAAAATCTCAAAATGAAAAAAAAATTACTAACTTTCAAATAAAACAAAAAAGTTTGTCAGTTTCCAGTTGGATAGAGGTTGAGCCAACGAGGCTCATCACAGTAGTATCAGAGTGGTTTCCTACCATCCTACAAGGTTGGGGTTTCATATGTAGCCACAAAAAATTGGTCACCATAGGATATGATGGGTGATAGAAAGGAAGAAATACTTAGCGTGTTTGAGGAATATTTAATATTATCCCTCAATATGTTAAGAAAGATTTATATTTCTATTATTTCATGGACATCCATCGAAGCCTATGCAATAAGTTTGGTTTGGTAAAGAGACAGTATCATAGGATAGCTTGTGATCTATTTGCAAGAAGAGATGGGTCACGAAATGACAACTAAATTGTATCTAGTGATAATAAGGTGAAATTTGAGGAGGAAATGGACATTAACAACACCCAAGAACTTGTTATCAACACTGATAACAATTATGATAATTATGACAAAATTCATAATATTGAGCCTACTCATGAGATAACATCCATTTCATGTGTGAAAGATGGGTGTATGAAGTTCCCTAGTATTAACACTCAAGATTTTGGGTGCTAGAAATGAATTATGTGATGTATATTCAAGCCACAACAAGTATTATTTTGCAAATTAGACCTTGGAAAATAAATCAAAAAATTCATTGGTTGGCAATGAGTCCCAAGATCGAGTTTTGGATGGACATACAACTACCTTGGAAGAAGTGTGTGAAGACATTATCAAATCAATAGTTTCTATAGTGTCTTTTAAGTCATCCTATGAGGTACATAACAACGGTATCTTTAATGTTGATGCGTGCAAAGTTGGTGGCACACATGCTGAAACTTATCAATCGGTGAGTGATGTTAAATTAACCTCTTATCATAGTGTTGGTTACAAACCATAAAATTTATATGGTAATGATTTGTCATAGGGTCCTCATCATTTGATTGGCCAACTAAAGGTTAATGACAGTATAATTGCTACAACCTTAGAACATTTTGATGTTGCTTGATAGATGTTGGCAACTTATGCTTGGAGTACTCCTAAAACTAATGATCACTATGATAGTTGGTTTCCCCTTGCAGAGGTCGGTCACTTAAAGATGCATTAGGGATAATGAAAAATTATAACTTTTGTCAAATAGAGATCATATTCTCATGCTTGGTGGCATCTATTATGATGCTCTAAAGGGGAAGGAAGAGGAGGTTGATGAGCTCACCTCTGAACTAGAGATTAAGCCAACAAGGCTCATCACAATAGTATCAGAGCAGTTTCCTACCATCTATTGGGGTTGGAAGTTAAAATTCATATAATTCACACATTTTATATTTGAGTGACCAACACTCTCATTTTTGCATGGGTATTGAAAAGTGGCATAGTTTGGAAAAGATCATTAAAGACCTTTCTCAAGCTCGACAAAGGTTAGGTTATGATTTGCAACATTATGATGATTATCTTTTGAAGAAATTCAGGCACTCATCCACACCTACAAGTAAAGATTCAACACAAAAATACAATAAGGAAAATATTTTGGAACGATCTAAAAATGTTGGCACACAAGTTGGAAGTGTCAAAGACAAGGAATGTGCAGAGAATACATGCTATAATAATTCTAATTTTATGAAAAACAACCCATTACCTTCACAAAATCATAAGGTGTGAAATAAATCACATAAGGATGATCATGTTATGGAATCTCCTAACATTAGCACTAATGTTTTACATATGTAATGTGAAGAATGTATTGAGGATTCTAGCTACAAATAGCTTGGTTTTTCATATCAGACCATAGAATATGTGAATAAGACACAAATTTGTGTGATGGATGGTTGCAAAGGTCAAAAAAGGCAAGAAGTTCATTGCCCAAAAAAAAGAGTGTTTGCAAGAGGTTAAAGACCATTTCAACCAGCTGGATCAAGAAAAGAAACAAGGGGAGTCACACCTTAGATCTCTAATTCTTACAAGGGAGGAACATATTAAATTTGAGCATGCAAAGGAGGAGCTTCTTGAGTTAAGAAAAAATGAATAATATACAATTATGTATGAACAAGAGAAGAGGTATGATTCATAAAATTTTATTGGTACACATAACATGAATCTTGAGACCCATGAGTTACCTTTGGTTGAGAGGCCATTAAATGTGCATGCCTTAGACCACACACTGAGTGGATCAACCACTAAGGTCTTTTCTACAAATGAGACTAGGGAAGAGTTAGATCATTTCCTCATCATGTGAGAGCAGTATGGGGATGATACTCTATTATCCTATGTATGCATTGGTATCCTTCACATCCCCTCGGGTCTGTCTTGCAATTTTGAGGGTGTTGTTTGGTTTCACATCAACAACCTAAGATGGGTGATTACATGTTATTCAACAACTATGGGGAGCATTCAACACATCCAAGACATTTCAACAAAGGGTGGCTATTGTTTTTGTGTTGTGGGTACTCTCATTTATTCCTATCTCCATAGAGCAAATGAATGTGTGTATTGTTTACATTGGGGCTCGAGTGTTGACAAGGTTAGCACTACGGTTTGGATGGGTCCCATTGGTTGGCTTCACCATTTTTCCATGATGAAGTTGATGGGTTAAATCACAATAGTGTGTCCCACTTTTTGGGACGAAGAAAATCAATAGTCTAAAAAAAAAAATTTAGGGCCTTCGCTCCAAGTGGGTACTTCGAGCGAAGGGAAAGATTTGCTTCACGTGAAGTACCCTGCGTAGGGTACTTTGCATGAAGACTCCCTTTCGCGTGAAGTACCTTACGTAGGGTACTTTACACGAAGGGGGTCTTCATGCGAAGCCCCTTTTGGCTAGGTTTCTTTATAAATTTATGGCTTTCATATTTTATTTTCATTGTTTACTGTTTGGATTTTGTGGACCCAGGGCTTAGAGAGAACCAGTGACGTCCAGTACGACATCAGCACCTTTTGAGCATTTTCGACCTCTTCAGATTGTTAGTAGTATAAGGTACACACATTTTTCTCATTTGTTATTGTAAATTATATGTTTTATATTTATTTTAGTTAGTTATTTATTTTAAATAATTTTTAGTTTATAGAAATGTTAGAAAATTGTAGTTAAATTTTAGAATATGTTAGAAAATGATAGTAGAATGTTAGAAAATGTTAGAAAATCATAGTAGAATTGTTAGAAAATGTTAGAAAACATTAAAAACCATAGTATAAATCTTAGAATATGTTAGCAAATGTTAGAAAATCGTAACTTAGTATACATTAGAAAATATTAGAAAATTGTAAATTAGTATTCATTAGAAAATATTAGAAAATTGTAACTTCTAGTATACATTAGAAAATATTAGAAAAACATAGTAGAATTTTAGAAAATGTTATAAAATTGTAACTTAGTATGTTAGAAAATGATAGAAAATTGTATTAGTTTGTTAGCAAATGTTAAAAAATATTTACAAAACATTAGAAACCATAGTAGAAATGTTAGAAAATGTTAGAAAACATTAAGATCTTATAGAAATTATTAAAAATATTTGTTTTTAAATTTCTTTGAAAATTAGTAAATATTAGGAATCTCTCTCTCTTAGGTACATGCATTTTTAGTAAAGTTAGTAAATGTTAGTTAGTTATTTGTTTTAAATAATTTTTAGTTTGTAGAAATCTTAGAAAATCATAGTTAAATTTTAGATTTAATGATAGTAGTATGTTAGAATATGTTAGAATATGTTAGAAAATTGTAAGTTAGTAAGTTTCTAGGACCCTTATCCCTCCCTTACAACATATTAAGACACATAGGATCCCTTAGGAATCTCAAGACCTTATAATACATATTAGGATGTCCTAGGACCCATTGATTTATGTTAGGTTCCATTAATACATACAAGGACTCATTGTTTCCCTCAAGGCTCCTTAAGACATATTAGGATGAATTAATGTAACCTATGATCCCTTAGGACCTGTTATGACGCCTACAACCCCTTAAGACATTCTAGGACCCTTACACATCGCTTATGACATCTTAAGACACATAGGACCCCTTAGGACCCATACGACCCATTATTATATCTTAAAATGTCCTAGGACCCATTCATCTATCTTAGATTTTCTTAATACATATGTGAACCCATTGTTGCCCACAAGAACCCTTAAGACATACTAGTATCAATTAATGTAACCTAAGATCCCTTAGACCACTTATCATAGCTACGACCCATTAACATTATTGGACCATTATACATCCCTTATGACATTTTAAGACACATATGACCCCTTCGGATCCTCAAGACCCATTAAAATATATTAGGTTGCCCTAGGACACATTTATGTATCTTAGATTCAATTAATACATATGAGGATCCACTAATGTAACCTAGGACCCCTTAGGAGCTCTTATGTTACCCATGACCCCTTAAGACACTCTAGGACCCTTATCCATCCCTTACACTATCTTAAGACACATAGGACCCATTGTTTCCCTCAAGAAACCTTAAGACATACTAGGATCAATTACTGTAATGTAGGATCCCTTAGGACCACTTATTGCACCTACGACCCATTAACATTCTAGGACCCTTATTTGGATCCCTTATGGAATCTTAAAACAAATATGAAACCTTAGGACCCCCAAGACCCATTAAAGAATCTTAGGATGTCCTAGGACCCATTGATGTATCTTATGTTCCATTAATACATACAAGGACCCATTGTCACCTTGAATACCCCTTAAGAAATACAAGGACCCCAAAGACCCATTAATGTATCGTAGTATATCGTAGGACCCATTCATGTATCTTAGGTTCCACTGATCTTATAGAAATTATTAATTTAAATATTTTTTTTAATTGCTTTTAAAGTTAGTAAATGTTATGAATCTCTCTCTATCTCTCTCTAAAATATGTACATATGTTTTAGAGTTACATGTATAAATGTTATTCACATAGACATAAAACTCTTTAAGAACCCTTAGGATCATTAGGACCTATAATAGGACCCCTTAAGACTTAATAAGACTGGACTTAAGACCTAATAGGACTAATATGACCTATTAAAATTAATTAGTACATCCTAGTGTAATACCCCAAAAATGGGCTATAGGTTCATTAACCTCCTATATCGACACATTGAACGAAATAGACATCAAAGTCCTAACCTAAGGCACATCTGAACATCATCGAATCCTAATTGATTATCATAAATTCTGCATTGGGGAATATTCCTAGAAATATTCCTAATTATCATAATTATCTTTGATTTAATGATTATTTGGCGATAAATCCTATTTATCCTAAAGTTTGATTAATTGAATATTCTCAATATTTAATTAATTAGATTTAATTCTGCCACTTAATTATTTAATTGAAGTTAATTCTATTTATTCCTAATTGTATTATTTAAATTTGACAATAAATCCAAAATCCTATGAATAATTGATTAAATTCTTATTTAATTAAAGCAAGTTGTCAATTTTTAATAATATTGTTTTTGAATAAAAGTTTGAAAAATGATTAATTAACCCATAAATCAATTGTTTTATTTTTCAAAATCAGTTAAGTTGGAAATAAATCACTTTATTATTAAATTAATTCATAAATAAATCATGCACATTCAAGAAAAGCAGATAACTATCAATTATCAATTAAAGCTAAACTCTATTTTGAGTTGAACTCTGCTTTTGCATGTTTTTGTGAGTTAATTATCCTTTATTTAAAAATAACTCAAAAATCAACCTGAGTTATTTGAGTGATTTATGGATTTTTTTCATGCACCTCCAAAGCCCTAGATTTCTATAAATTAAGGCTTTAGCTCTTCATAATTCATCTCACAAGTTTGCATACTTACTCTGCCAAAATCGATCCACGAATTGCACACTCACGTTGTTGAATTGGAGACTGAAGAATCGATCTTGAGAATTCGAGTTGTTGTGAGATTTTCATTTGTTATTGCATAGTTTTCATATCATTTATTAGCTTAGTTTGCATATCAGTTTTCCATATCATTGTTAGAATAGATTCATATCAAGTTTTTATCATAATTGCACAAAAAACCAAAAATATAGATTAAATTGCATTCATTCCATATCTAGATTTTGCATTCAAATCCTTCGTTTAGGTGTCGTCAAGGTCACTGATCTTGGTATAATCTGAGAATACATACTCGCATCTACTAGAAGGCAGTAAATCGCCTGGTTAGTTTAGTTTTTCATTTATTGCACGATTTTGATTTTAGCTAACCTCTAATGTTTTACTGAAGTGTTGTGTCTACAGATCAGGTACAAAATTCACACACACATTTTTGGCGCCCACCGTGGGGCCCTGAAATGGGTTTCCCTTCAAATTTTATCAATTTCTATCATTTCTTGTCTTTTTCTATTACCAGCTACGATTTTTATTCTTTGTCCGTACAATTTTTGTATGAGTTTTGTTAGAAACTTGTACCAAGAAATACCCACTGTCGTATGATAGTTGATTTGATCAAGGATTGCATAAGAAAAAACCCACTGTCATCTTGAAGCTCGATTATCGTTTGATTTGATACCTAGTGTCGTACGAGTTTCTGGACTGTCATCTAGAAGGTAACCCACTGTCGTACAAGTTTCAATTGTCGTTTCACTTTTTCAAGTAGTTTCTCAAATTTGGTTTTCAGATTTTGACTAACAGCTAACCCTAACAATTGAAATTCTCTATTTTTGATTGATTTGCACTGGTTTTTGATTGGAAAAAGTGCAAGAATTGCTAAAAATAGGTAAGAATCTACTAAGCGCGTTGCGAGGAATTTAGGTAACCTTCTCAGCTGATAACATTTCAATTTGGATTAAAATGAATGTCTTGTGTGTCTAGCTTGAGTGCCTTTCTTTTTCATATCACACATTTCATTTGGGCTCTAAAAATGAACATAGATTTGCTTTCAGCATCTTTGTTACACATAGTAAATAGGCCCTATGAACACTATTCATGGCTCTTGAGAGAGTGAGTTTCCAGCAAAACTCCTCTCAACGAAGGAACCCTTGTAGGTAGGGAGGATATTGAGGGAGTCTCACATTCCACTAGATCCGTGTGTCTTCAACTTTTGATCGAGGCATTCTCTCTTCGAAGAGGTTGATAGATCATAAGGGGTTGACGTCATAGATCTTTGTGAGATAATCTTGGTCTTGGCGTGTCAGATTAATCTATCTACTTTATTTGGGTTAAAAGTGAAAAGGCTAGGGGATTATGCTCTACTTCCTTTTTGGATAGTACTAGAAACCCAAATCCTTGAATCTGGAACCAATCTCCATGTGGTATATCTTATGAGTCACCTTTAGAGAGGCTTAATCATAGTGGACATTCCCTCAATTAGGTCAACCACATTGATGGAACCTCAAGCGATAATAGTCATTTTCACTGTGGTAGTGACAACCGCTATATAAATGTCTTGTTGGAAGAAATCTCCACAAGTGTGGTCTCTTGTTGGGCTTTCAGATCTCCCTAGCAAATCCTAAAGATTAAGTTCTCAGACTGTTTCAAAACCCCGATGCGCTTGGATTGGAGTTCGCCCTCTTGGATCATAAAATTTGCAGAGTCAAACCATTACTAAAAACCCTAGTGAGGCCAAATTTTCATTTTCTAGGAATATGTGCATTAATGCAAAACTTTTTGGAACATACACAATTAGCACTTCTAAGGATTAGCACAAATAAGTCACTTGATTGTTCATGCGCAAGGTTGCGTTTGCCCTTGTTCATTATTTTTAGATGTGCTTGAAATCACTTGCTTGTTATTTTGTGTGCTTGTTTATCTATCCAGTTACTGAAAATGAACAAATCTGTTACAATCCTCAAATCTAGACATTGAATTTTGCAAACAATCTGAAACTGAAAACCCTAAATTTGCCAAAATTGAAGTAAAACACCTTTTTGGAGTCAACAGCCGTTTGGTAAAGTCAAAAATTCATATGACTTTTGGCTATTGTCATTTCAAAACCCCCATATTGTCATATGGTATTAGGTATATTTTCATACGAGTTTTGTTGGCAGTCAATTTCAAAAAGTCAAAATTCCTGCTATCAATTGTCGTGCGAGTTTTGCAATAGTTGTATGAGCTTGTTAATTGTCGTTTCATGCTATACCCACTATCGTACAAGCCTGTAGAGAGTCATTTTAGAAATTTCAAATATTTGTCAAAACTATCAGAGACCCAGTTTTTCCAGCCTATTTCCAAAATTTATCAAACAAATCACTGTGTCAAGAACAGAATAGCAAATACTGAGAATCCAATCATTTTCCTAAAGTGGCCTTTTGAATCCGATTTAGCCTTTTGTTTAATCGATTTGAGTCTTTATCATCTTGTGTTAAAACCTTGTCATAACTATCAATCTTCAATCAATCATCAAAATGACTAAGTGTTGTGAACTCATGTCCGCTATCTTTTGGGAATCTACCCATACATCCAGGGCACAATATCCCTCATCTAAGTCAAATCTATACTTCAATCAATCAAACCTTGACAAGGTTGCGTCATCTAATCATCTTGATTCAATTCCTTCTTCAGTTGTCTTCATCATATTCTTTCAATTCACCCAAGGTTAATGGTGGAAACTAGAGCTTCCTCTCACAAGAAATCTGGGGAAATATCTCATACTTTACCTTTGACTCACATAGGTCCAACTTTTGAGCAACTCTTCAATTCTGGTCTTTATGAAGATGACGATGCTGGCAACCTTCGATTAAAAACTGGTTACATTCTTCCTTCATCAACTCACGGAGGCACCCAACAAACTCCACATCAATCTATCCCAAGTCAAACTCCTACCATGTCTCAAGCAGGGACAAACTTGGGCTCTCAAAGAGCTCAATCTCAACATGGTGCAGATCAGGAACCCACACCTGAAGAAATTGCTCAATATCAAAACAATGATAACTTCAAACGAATGATGAAGCATTTCTTGAAAGAAGACAGAGAGGCATACTTTTTGCAATTGGCTCATCAAGGAGCTAAACTTCCTCCCAACTTTAATGTTGAAGATATCATTACACATGAGGAAGAAACTCCACTCACAGCTATGATGAAATAGAGGCATGCCATGCAAGTCAAGATTAATAACCTTGAGAAAGAAAAGGAACCCAAGGAGTTCTCCATGGAGGCCCTATGCCCTTTTCCATTTGACAAAGACTTGTACATGCCACCATTCCTGAAAGAGTGGAGATGCCTAAGTATGATAAGTATGATGGACACTCAGATCCCCAAGATCATGTCAAAGAATTTTGTACACAATCTATGGAGTTCATGCACGAACCAACCTATCTGATGTGTCTCTTCCCTCGATCCCTAGGGGGAGCAGCCATTCATTGGTTCTCTAGATTGCCTTCTACTATCAAAACTTTTGAGGAGTTGATCAAATTGTTCTATCAGCAATACTCCTACAACATTCAACATCCAGTCACCATGATCGATATCTGCAACCTCAAACAATATCCAAGGGAACCATTCTTGACATTTCTCAAAAGACAGAGGAAGAAATTCTCTCTATATGTTAGGCCTATTCCAAAAACTGAGAAATTGGAAATCTTCATCAATAATCTTGTCCCAGAGATCAATTATCCTTTACAAATGCAAGATCATACATCTTTTGATAAAATGGTTGACAATGCAATCAAGATTGAAAAAGTACTTGTGAAAAAAGGAGAAATCACACTTCAAAAAGACAAGTACGAATCATGATCCAGTTCTAAAGACAAGAATAAAAACTAGAACAAGAACAAGGGAATTATCACACATGGTGTTGTTGATACTATCTATGCTCCATCAAAGGCACCAGCTTTCAATCTAACTATTGGTACCCAAGCCATAAAAGCTTCAGAACAAAAGGTGCCTGAATCATCTCAAAAGAAGCCAGAGTATAAGAAGTGGTTTGCTGATAATAAATGAATGTTCACTCCTCTTGGAGAATCTTTAGAATCAGCTATGAGAACTCTACTAGCCAATAACATCATCTCTTTGCCTGAGATCTGACCATCTGATTCGAATCCTAGACCAAAATGGTGGAGAGAGAACAAATTTTATGATTTACATCAGGGTAAAGGTCACAAAACTAATAATTGCTTACGCTTGAAACATACTATTCAAGATCTAATTGATAAGGGAGATATCACCATTTAAAATCATAAGAGCAATAATGACCATACAACATTCACATAACCATTTCTGAAACATGGTCAAGAAGTCTCATCTTCTCAACCTAATATCCCAAAGGTCAATTATGCTTACCTTGGAAATAATGTTGTTATCAATATGGTTGAAACTTGTCTCTCTGAACATTGCAATGTCATCACAATTGTATGCAGAGACAGAGATCATTCTTTAGCTAACGCAGTTACTCGATCACAAGCTCAGGCACATTTGAACGGACAAATCCTAGATTCATCACATGTCCCTAAGATGCCCTTCAATCTTTCTTCCACTTCCAAACAGAAGGTTGTTTCTAAATCTTCCAATCCTAAAGATACAAGGCCAACATCTTATAGCATTGTTCAACAACTCCAACACACTAATGCGAAAATCTCCATGTTTGAGTTGCTTCGGATATCCCCAACTCATAGAGCCATTTTAGACAAAGCTTTGCTCAGATCCAATGTTCCTGATGACCTTGATTTAGACAGGTTCCAGATGACCCACATAACTAGCCCTTGCATATAGAAGTCTTGATCCAGAACCATAGAGTCAAATGTGTGTTGATAGATGGAGGCGCTGGCCTAAACATTTGTTCTTACAAGTTGATCACACAATTGGGATTTTCAGAATTGGCTATTGATCCTAGAAAGAAAATAACTATCAAAGCCTATGATGAACAAGCAAGATCTTCTAAAGGCACCATTGTCTTACCTATCAGAGTAGGTCTAGTTATCAGAGATACTATATGTCAAGTTCTTGATCTACCTTTGGCTTACAACATTCTTCTAGGGAGACCATGGATACATGAGATGAAAGCTATTCCTTCTACATTTCACCAATGCTTGAAATTTCCTTATGAAGGAGTAGAGGTCACTATTCCAGCAGACATATCCACCACTTGTAATACATTGAAGGAAAGTGTAGATAAGCTTGTGCCTAATAACAGATAATCTTCCATTGAACCAACTAAAGAAGCATCCACATCCAAAATGGAAGATTTTGCAAAAGAGGTTAATATCAAAGAAAATAGTATGGGAGAATATACTATGGAGCCAGTCTTATCTTTGACATCTCTCCCTATCTCACCTAAGTCTTATGGACAATCTTTGAAACAGTCCAAACCAGAATCTAAAGAACCCCTTGAGGCATATAAAAAGAATTTTGTAGCAGAACAAGTCTCCAAGCAAGAATTTGAAGAGGATGAAGTTGTGCTTGCATGGCTATACAAAGATGAATATGAATCCCATGATATTCCAACTAGTAACTCAACAGTATCAAAAGATCCTTCTAAGTCCTATGGCCCAAGAGATAAATTAATAGCTAAGATGGGATATTCAGGTAAAGGACCTCTAGGAGTCAAAGGAAAAGGTCTTGAGGCACCTCTCCCACATACTAGTAGAGCGAATAAAGACAAAGTTGGCTTAGGATTTAAAAAGAAACCCTTTCACCTCAAAGGTAATTATTCTCATGTCATAGAGCAAATTGCACCAGGCGAACCTCTTCTTAAGAAGGAGGAAGCTGAACCATTAGATAGTGATTCAAATAGCTCAGAACTCATCCCCTATGAAAAATTGCCTAAGGAGATCAAAGACCTTCTTGATGATAAAGATGATCCAATCAAAATAATTAATGTAGTAGAAACACAAGAACCTACTATCAATCAAGAGATAGTTGCAACACAAGAACCAGCTAATCTCGAAAACAATCAAGAAGAGGAAGGTGGTAGTCATTCTGAGATAGATTCTCATGAGTATGAATTCAAATCAGAATCCGAGGGTAACCCTTCTTGGGGTATTCATCCTGTATTTACTCATGTTCTTATATTTCCTAGAGGCATAGATGAAGAATCTAATGACTATGAATGGGGAGCCATTCCAGAAGAAGATGATCTCATTACAAAGAAACATGTTGATGTTATTCACCAATATGCACCTAATCCCAATGTAAGTCTAGAGCGAAATGATGAACCTATCGAATCTGATCCACCTATGGCTGAATTGGACTCCCACAATGACATTGAGCCTATTCATGAATTGAATGTCTTAAATTGTAATATCACCTTTGAACTCAAGCATTGGGTTAGGACCAATGATGATAGATCCATATCCGTAAACACTATCTCCCAATCTTTCCCCACTTTGACTATCCAATATCCAGAACTTATCGATCAAACCTCCACAAATCTTAGCCATGGTATTTATACCATCCCAAATGACTATGACCTTTCTTATTACCTCAATGTAGTTGATCCTATGAGTACTTCCATCAGTGAACTGAGCGTTATCATGACAGAGTCAGACATCAAATATCTTAGTTAGAAAAATAAGAATAAAAAGAAAAAGAAAAAGAGTTCTGAGGGTGACAACCACTTTGTGGCAATCTCAGAACCTACAAAAGTAAAAATAAAAGATGTATTCGAAGGTGAAAACCTCTCTAAGGTGCCTAAGGATGAGATATTTGATGTCCTTCTGACTTATTTACAGGATAGATCTCTGGTTCTAATTAAGCCCACTCAATCTATCAATTTGGGAACAGCAGAGGAACCACAATTGATCCATGTAGCAAAATCTTTATCAAAAGAAGAGAAGCAAAAATTTACAACATTCCTAACAGAGAAGAAGATCAACTTTGCATGGAAATATTCAGATATGCCAGGATTAGATCCTAATCTTATAATGCATCATTTATCTATAGCTCCAAATGTCAAACCTATCAAGCAAAAGTTAAGAAAGATGCATCCTCATGTTGCACTCTTGGTAAAAGCTGAATTAGAGAAGCTCCTAAAAGCCAGATTCATCCGAGTTATTGACTATGCAGAGTGGATCTCTAATATTGTACCTGTTTCAAAACTAGATAAATCAATTAGAGTATGCACAGACTTTAGAGATGTGAATAGAGAATGCCCTAAGGATGATTTTCCACTACCTAACATTGATATGATAGTGGACATGACTGCGGGCTTTGAGATGTATTCTCTAATGGATGGTTTTTCTGGATATAATCAAATAAAAATTGCTCTAGAGGATTAAGAGAAAACTGCTTTTACATGTGCATGGGGCACCTTCTGTTGGAATGTCATGCCATTTGGGCTTAAAAATGCTAGTGGCACATATCAAAGAGCCATGACATCTATTTTTCACGACATGATGCATAGGACTATGGAGGATTATGTTGATGATACTTTAGCAAAATCTATGCTTAGGGTTGCACATCTAGATGACTTGAGCAAGATACTAGATAGAATGGAGAAATTTAGCCTCAAATTAAATCCTAAGAAGTGTGCTTTTGGTGTCACTTCTGGAAAGCTCTTAGGATACATAGTTTCAAAAAAGGGCATTGAAGTTGATCCAGCTAAGGTAAAGGCTATAATGGAAATGCAACCCCCGAAGAATATTAGTCAAATGAGGACATTGCAAGGAAGAGTTCAATCTATCAGAAGATTCATATCATAGCTATCAGATATATCACAACCTTTTACAAAAACATTACATAAAGGTGTGACCTTTGCATGGAATGAAGAATGTGAGAACAACTTTAACCATATCAAGAATTATCTATCAAATCCTCCTATCTTGATGCCTACTATTCATGGGAAGCCTTTGATCTTATATGTCTCCGCTATAGATACATCACTGGGGGCATTGCTAGCACAACATGATGAGAACAAAAAGGAAAGAGCTATAAACTATATCAGTAGGACATTGGTTGCATATGAGAAGAACTATTTAATGATTGAGAAAGCTTGTCTAGATGTGATCTTTGCATCACAGAAACTGAGACACTACATGTTAGCTCATACCACACAATTGGTAGCTAAGATTGATCCACTCAAGTACCTACTAAGCAAATCTTCCCTCACAGGTAGATTAGCTAAATGGGTTATGCTCTTAAGTGAATTTGACATTGACTATGTGGAAATAAAGGCTATCAAAGGATAGGTTATTGTTGATCAATTAGCAGATGTGCCTATGACCGATAATACACCAATGCAAATGGAATTTCTAGATTCCTCTATCATGACTCTTTCTTCTAGAGAATGGCAGTTATTCTTTGATGGCTCCTATACATAGAATGGATCAGGAGCAGGCATATTGTTCATAACTCCTCAAGGATACTCAATCCCAAAGGCATTCAGATTAAAGTTCCCTTGCACAAATGATATTGTTGAATATGAAGCCCTTTTGAATGGTATGAAAATAGCAATTGAGTGGAGGGTAACAGAACTACACATTCATGGAGACTTGCAACTTGTTATCCATCAAGTCAATGATGTGTACCAAACTAAAGATGAAAAGCTCATTCCTTACAAGAGGATGGTAGATGATCTTAAGTATTTCCTAGCTATCACATTTGAGAAAATTCCCAGAATAGAGAATAAGGTTGTCGATGCAATGGAAACATTATCTACTTTATTACAACAGCCTGAACATGAGCTACGCTACGAGTTCCTAGTGGAAGCACTATCTCATCCTGCATATGATTCCCCCGAAACCTGCATGATCTGCACTGTTGTTGGTCATGATTCATCCAGATACAAAAACCTATTTTCCTATCTTGAAGACTAAATCATTCCTGATACCTTCAACCGCCATGAAAAGAGATACCTTATCCGTAATGCCTCCTGATATGTCATCATTAGTCATGATCTATACAAACGAGGTCTAGATGGTACGCTACTTAGATGTTTAGAATGGGAAGAGTCTCAACGTGTATTAGAAGAAGTCCATGATGGTATTTGTGGGTCACACTCAAACGGTTTAACACTAGCTCGAAAACTTATTAGGGTTGGGTACTATTGGCTTGAGATGGAGAAAGAGGATATCAAATTTGCTAAGAATTGTCAAAAGTGTCAAGTGCATGGCAACTTAATTCATGCTCCCGGGAGAGATCTAATTCCCTTTACTACACAATGGCCTTTTCATCAATGGGCATTTGATCTTATAGGAGCTATACATCCTCATTCTTCTAATGGACATACCCATATAATCATAGCCACATATTATTTTACAAAATGGGTAGAAGCAGTCCCTTTGACACAAGCAATTGGAAAGCAAATATCTATGTTCATATTGAACTATATCATATGCAGATATGGGATACCTCATTCCATAATCATAAATAATGGTGGACAATTCAAGAAGAAAGACCTAGATGATCTATATGCCAAATTCAAGATCACACAACATTGGTCTTCTATCTACTATCCTCAAGGGAATGGACCAGCAGAGGCTTCTAACAAGAATCTATTGAAAATCTTGCACTATACAGTTAATAAAATAGGAAGAGACTGGCATCTCATGATCAATCCAGCTCTCTAGGCCTACAGAACAAGTATCAAAACACCTACTGGGGCTACTCCATTTGCTTTAGTTTATGGGTTTGAAGCAGTACTACCTATTGAGGTTGAAATCCCATCACTAAGAATCAAAATGCATGGTCTAGTAACTGATGATGACTACAGAGTGTCTAGGTTGCAAGAAATTGAACTACTAGATGAGCACAGACAAGTAGCGTATGATCATCTCAGAGTATATCAGAAGAGAATGTCTAGAGGCTACAATAAGAAAGTCAGACACAGAGAATTTTAGGTTGGTGATCTAGTCTTGAGAGAGAATCCTAAAAATTAATCACATAGAGAGCTCAAGGGGAAGTTTGAACCCAACTGGTTGGGTCCCTTTGTTATCACTACTACTTTTGGCTCTAGAGCCTATCAAATCTCAATGACTAAAGGAGAACAGCTTCGAGAACCAATCAACATTCTCCATCTGAAGAAATTCTATGCCTAAGGCATTCAATATATGGTAAAATGTCCTGAAAAAATTATAAAAATAAAAAAAAGTCCTGAAAAAAATAAACATCTTGGTGAAAACCTAGCAATAGGCGCCCTGATGACTCACAAAAAAATCAAAAATATCAAAAGTACAAAAAAATTGAAAAAATGAAAAATACAAAAAAATGAGAAAAAAGAAAAAAGTGCCTTGATGAAAACTTGGAAATAGGCACCTTGGTAGCAAAAATAGAATCTCTACCAAGATGGTGAAAACCTGGCAAATGGGTGCCACTTGTTTCAAAATGCTCCATCTATCAGCACAATCTTGGTCTTTCCCAGCTTTCAATCTTGCTTTAGCTTGTACATATCTCTTGGTTTGTTTCTGCATTTCCAGTTTTCAATAAGTCAGTTTGTACACCAATCAGCTCAAGCGTCTGTATCCTATCAATGTTCAAAACTTGGGGGCAATCAATGTCATATCCTATGGTCTCCCATGTATCTAAGATGTGTCATATCTAGTTCAGAGTCCTTTGAAGCTTCATTTGAGTTAGTCAGTTAGTCTTGTCTCCAGAAGGGATTTTGCATCTACAACAACGAAATCAAACACAAACTGAAAACAATTTGTGCTTTTTACATGCTTTTATCTCCTTGTATGCTTACTGATTCGCATTGAGATTTTTTCATATTGTGTCCCTTCGAGCTCTTCGATGATGTCCTTTCCAGGATTTAGAGAGTGATGACTGGGGGCATAATCTTTTCTTTGTTTTCTTCTTGTATGTGAAAATCTAACAACTTTGGAAATTCTAGATTGAAATGGTGTCCAACTGTAAGAGCCTCTATCTTGAATTGGATGGCCATGTGTACCTCGACCATTGATACCCAAAAAATTCAAGGAAGTTTGATCTAACTATGGTCTTTTAGAGTAAGTTCTTTCTCCTATTGTGAAATGCGATCTTACCTTTAAGGATGTGAACGATAAAGGGTCACTATGGGTAATTCACATTGGATTTAGAATGATCTCTTGATTGTTTGATGTGTTTGTACCACAAGGCATATTCAGGTCATCACGATGTTTATGTTTTGATGCTTATACAAATTGCTATATCAAAATGGACATGATATTTAGGCCATCCTGGCGCTTATGCTTTGATGCTTATATCTAATCTGACATTCTAAAAATAAAATCAATATTCATATGTCCATGGTTGCCTAATCAGTGGATGTTGTATTGATTCTTGCATATACAAATCGATATTCATATGTCTATGGTTTCATAACTAGTGGGCATTGTATTGATTTATCCGGTTACCTAAAAATTCAATGATGAGAATAACCGACACATGATTAGTGACTAGGTCCTAGGTCTTAGGTTGCATTTCATTTTGCATGTCTCTTTGCATTTTTCATGTTTGCATGATCTCACAATGGTTGGCTAAACTTCAATGCTTAAACGATTCTTCAAATCTAACAAGAGTTGAATCTCACACGAAGGTCCATCCAATGAAGCAGCAAGTAGAATCTTTTTTCGGGATCAAAATCAAAATCTGTGATCATTCATATTATTAACTACTTGCACAATCGACCTTCGATCATCACACAAATCTAGTATTAAACTTAACTGATTATCTTACATCAAACTATCAAAATTTCAACTTGGTCAACTATGGTCAACTCATGGTTTAACCTAGTCAAACTTGGTCTTCTGGACCTCCAAACGATGCAGAATGTGTTCTCGAACGTGTTTAACCACTTCTCAAATCAATTAACATGCTTCTAAACCATAACGTTGACTTTTCTTGTAAGATTTCAATTTTAATCCCGAAGGGGGGATGGTATTGCACATCATTCAAAGTTTGTAATTTATATCTGGAATCATATCTTTCCTCAGTAATCGAGACCACAACCACATCTAGTTGTTGATTCGTCAAAAGACCTCATAGCTCGGGGCAAATCAATCATCACTTGGGGCATATCAGATTCATCGAGATCCATATCAATTTGGTATTCTCTTAATCGTGTAAATTATATCAGTTTTTGCAACTATCGGTTCATCAATGTTATTTCCTTGGTTCTTTAGAAACTGAAGGATTCAGATGTGATACCAATGTGATTCAATATAAGGACAATCGGGTCTAGAATTGGTCACTCACTTCTTCACAATCATAAGGTTCAAAATCAGGTGTTTTGACACTTTTTGGCAATGATCCACGAATTGCACACTCACGCTGTCGAATTGGAGACTGAAGAATCGATCTTGAGAATTCTAGTTGTTGTGAGATTTTTATTTGTTATTGCATAGTTTTCATATCATTTCTTAGCTTAGTTTGCATATCAGCTTTCCATATCATTGTTAGAATAGATTCATATCAAGTTTTTATCATAATTGCATAGAAAAACCAAAAATATAGATTAAATTGCATTCATTCCATATATAGATTTTGCATTCAAATCCTTCATTTAGGTGTCATCAAGGTCACTGATCTTGGTATAATTTGAGAATACATACTTGCATCTACTAGAAGGCAATAAATCACCTGGTTAATTTTTTTTTCATTTATTGCATGATTTTGATTTTAGCTAACCTCTAATGTTTTACTAAAGTGTTGTGTCTACAAATCAGGTACAAAATTCACACACACACGTAGGACCCTTAAGACCTAATAAGACCACTTACTTAACCTAATAGGACACATTAATACCAATTAGTACATCCAAAGACCCTTTAGGACTATTAGTACACTCTAGGTTCCTTTAGGACCCCTATTGTGGCATAAAAACTCTTTAAGAACCCTCACAACTACATTTGGGGCCAAATTTCAACAGAAGTTTCCAATGGGTAACTTTTTATTACGAATTTGATGGTTTTTTTTGTAATAGGCCCCGATGATGTCGGTATTCCGATGGGTGTTTAATTGACCATCAGAATTCTGACAGATTTAGGGTATACATAAAAAATAAAAATAAAAGAGAAACGGCCTCATCATTTTTATTTTGATTGGATAGAGGAGTGGGAGAAAAGGAGCGAAAGCTGAGCGTAGGAGAAGGTATGTGATTTCTTCATCTTTTGAGCCTCTGGCATCATATTCGAATGCATTTCATTTTATTTGATCATGAATACTCTCTGAAATGACTGCATTCTACTGGTGTCATGCCCTAGCCAGTGCTTTATCTCTATTATTTGATGTTATTGGTGCTTGTGCTCAAGGATATCGATTTACTGTATTCAAATGTTTGGATACACATTTGTTGATATTACTGGCATATATGTTTAATGACACCATTGTATATTGTTGTCATTGAAATGACCGCATTCTACTGGTGTTGTGCCCTAGCCCGTGCTTTAACTCCATTATTTGATATTATTGGTGCTTGTGCTCAAGGATATTGATTCACTATATTCAAATCTTTGGATTCACGTTTGTTGATATTACTGGCATATATGTTTAATGACGCCATTGTATATTGCTCTCACTAAAATGAAGGCATTCTATTGGTGTCATGCCCTAGCCTGTGCTTTAACTCCATTATTTGATGTTATTGGTGCTTGTACTCAAGGATATCCATTTTTTTGAAATGTTGACTGTGGTTATCAAATGGACAGCCCGTGAGCTTCTAGCTAGGTGCCATTTGTATTGATAGCTTAGGGCATCAAATGTATTGTATCATTGATAGTTGAGACTTTTTAAAAAGGAAATAGGACAAAGAACGATTTTTATTTAGTTTCTCTATTTTGATCCCTAAGTGGCTTACAACCCTAGAGAAGTATATGCAAATTTACGGATGCAGTTACAAGATACATAGCAGCCGATAATTCACAAGAAATCCATGCATCCAATTTGAATAGAAATTAATACAAAGCACTAGGGTCCTCCAATGGCCCAATCATCTGGACCTTGACTGTCCCTTCAACCATGACCCTTCAAAATCAGGTTATCATGCAATCAGTGAGTGATCCTTCATTCTCCTGGTCTGCCCTACATCCAAACATATTGGAAATACACAATACAATGATAAAAAGTCTTTCACAATCCCCCTTCCCCCAAGGAACACTATCAACCATCCCTTCCACATAGCATTTCATTGTTTTATGAGTGGATTATGTAGGAACAATTAACATTAAACAAGGAGAAAACTCCTCAACACATCTTGGAAACCATTGAATTCAATAATAAATGAAACCTAACACCAACACTATTTCTTTCATAGTTGCATGATACATAGCAGTCGATAATTCACAAGAAATCCATGCATCAAATTTTTATAAGGATATCCTACTAATCAATAGAAATTTTCTTGATATGACCAATGATTATGCATTTTGATGGCAGTGTGCTAGTTCAAAAGGATAATATAAATCTGAAACATTTTTTTCTGATTTTCTCAAACTATAAATGTGGTTAAAGGGAAAATATTATGTGGAAAACCCACAAACCAAGCTAGCAAATGATTGTACATCAAATTATTCCTATATTCATTCAAGTATTGCTATGCTTCAACTACCTGACCTTTGAGCTTCATCTAGAGGAATGTGTAGCTTTAAGATAGAGTTACTTATTGGGCCTTACAATAGGGTGGAATATGATCAAGATTTGTTTAGGTTGTATCTTTGTTAGTCCCATTGTTAGGTTCTTAGGGTTCATGGTTTGAATCTATTATGGTTGTGCAAGGGATTTTTAGATGCTTTTTCTAACATAATTATTGGACACCATGATTGGAACAATTGGTTGTTGGCTATTGTACACATGAATCATAACTATCAATGGTTCCTTGTGTTCAAGAATTCATTGATCAATCTTCGAGATTTATTGTCCCAGCTTTAAAAGAGTGATAAAAGATATAGTGAGTGCTATCTTTTCCAAGTGTTTTGTGGGTGCCATTATCTTCTAGGAGTAATTTCTGGAACCAAATTATGTTCTTTGCCTCTAGTAAATATTGCAGACACAATCATCTTCTTGGTGAAGGGTTGCTTCCATCCCCATGAGGCATTATTGCATGGTTTCCATTCCCTTGTAGTATAGTGAACCTAATTTAATACAAGTGTGCACTATTTTGGGATCCATAATTTATGGCCCATACACTGTGGTTGTTAGCCTAAGATAGGCCTACCTTTGCATATAATAAGAGGCCAACATGAAACAAAAATTCAAAAGTTAGGGGGTTGTTCCCTGTCCATAATTTATTATTTAAGTGCTAAGTGATGATGGATATATCATGTAATTCATACCTAGTGTGTCTCTTTCTTTCTCTCCACATTTCACATTAGGAGTATATGCTATAAAATACCAATGAAATCAACTATTGGTCAAATCTAATCAAAATTGAAGTATAAAGATTAAAATAGATCTTGAAGAAATACGGGAACCATTTTTGATAGATATTGTACAAACAAAGAGAATACTCCCAAGAGGAAATGCTTCAATGTGGAACAATTGAAGGACAATATTTTACTCTTATATGCACATCTGCAATGTTTTTGATATATTTCTAAGATAACAAAACCATAGAAAGAATAGCATATAGAAGAAAGTAAAGAATAATGATCATATTTTGAGATATTGTGAAAACTTAAAAGAAAGAATGCTTGGTGGGGTTATCATGCAATCAGTGAGTGATCCTTCATTCTCCTAGTTTGCCCTGCATCCAAACATATTGGAAATATACAATACAATGATAACAAGCCTTTCACAATCCCCCTTCCCTCAAGGAACACTATCAACATCCAGACCTTCACTGTCCCCTCAACTAGTGACCCTTCAAAACTAGGTTATCATGCAATCAATGAGTGATCCTTCATTCTCCCAGTCTGCCCTACATCCAAACATATTGGAAATACACAATACAATGATAACAAATATTTTACAATCCCCCTTCCCTCAATGAATTACTATCAACATCCGGACCTTGACTGTCCCCTCAACCAGTGACCCTTCCAAACTGGGTTATCATGCAATCAGTGAGTGATCCTTCATTCTCCTGGTCTGCCCTGCATCCAAACATATTAGAAATACACAATACAATGATAAAAAGTCTTTCACAATCCCCCTTCCCTCAAGGAACACTATCAACAAGTGATCCTTCTTCTTATCAGCCATATCCAATGTTTCATTGAAGTCACGGCCAAGAATGAAGGTCACCTTACCCATACCATTCATGGATTCTGAAATGTTGTTCCAAATTCCTAAAAACTTTTCTATTGCTTCTTGTTGCTTCTTTAAATACTTCTTCTACCACAATGTCCTCCTGCCCCATCTTCTTGATCTTCTTGGCTAAAGCGGATGAATCCACACACAATAACCCAAAATGAAGGGTTTTGTATCCTTTAATGAATCTCAGTCATTGGTAACGCATAGATAGTCAAACCAGTAGTCTCTAAAGCATTCAATAAGTGAATATGAATGTTTGAAAACTTTCCTCTCAACTTCCCCAACCACTCCTAATCGGTTAGAGGGATATTTCTAAAATATCCACTATTCCTATCCTTACCAACAATTTTTAAACATACTTTATCTGATATGATAATAACATGCTAAACTGAACCAATGGCATGTTCTTCATGTGGTACAAGGAAGATTTGGCTATCAAATCTTCCTTCGTGCAAGCTGAGCGCGAGAGAAGGTATATGATTTCTTCATCTTTGATTGGTATCTTTGACGGGCAATGTCTTTCAAGCCTCTGGCATCATATTCCTTCACAAATTTTAAATACATTGCATTTTATTTGATCATGAATGCTCACTGAAATGACCACATTCTACTGGTGTCGTGCCCTAGCCTGTGCTTTATCTCCATTATTTGATTTTATTGGTGCTTGTGCTCAAGGATATCGATTCACTATTTTAAAATGTTTGGATTCATGTTTGTTGATATTACAATTCATCATATTAGATAAAGTATATTTAAGAAGTTTTAGTGTCTAAACACTCAACTAATCCCTCTAACTAATTAGGAGTGGTTGGGGAAGTTGAGAGGAAAGTTTTCAAACATTCATATTCACTTATTGAATGCTTTGGAGACTACTGGTTTGACTATTTATGCGTTAATGTTTAGAAGAGATCAATAAAGTATTTAAAGACATTCCTGCATGTTTGGAGAGGTTCAAGAGGCACTTATCATGATTGTACCCTCACAAACAGTGGCATAGACTGGTTTTACTAAGTTTCATTTCTCTATTTTGAGGTTTTATTTCTCTGTCGCATGGGTACTGTCAAAGGCTTCATTGACAAAATGATCCTTTGAATGGTTACTATGAATATGAATGATTTGATATAGCATATTGCTCATTTTACTTGAAGTTTGAAATAGCTTGTGCAAGGGTGAAAGTAGTTTTGATTGTTTTGGTCGTGACTATTCCTCTACACAGTCAAAAAATGTAACTATCTAATGATTATATGTAATGTTGAATGGATTAAATTCTTTATTCTTGGTAGAAGTGAATGGAAGGAATAGTTTTGGTGTTATGTTTCATTTATCATTGAATTCAATGGTTTCCAAGATGTGTTGAGGAGTTTGCTCCTTGTTTAATGTTAAATGTTCCTACACAATCCACTCATACAATAGTGAAATGCTATGTGATTGACAATTTCATACAACTAGTCCTTTGGTGTGTATTAAATACAATCTAGTCACTTATTGAATGCTTTGGAGACTACTGGTTTGATTTTCCATGTGTTACCAGTGTCTGAGATTCATTAAAGGATACAAAACCTCTTATTTTGGGGTTATTGTGTGTGGATTCAAATGTAGGTTTGATTTGGTTAATGTTTAGAAGAGATAAATAAAGTATTTAAAGATAATCTTACATGTTTGGAGAGGTTTGAGAGGCACTTATCATGACTGTACCCTCACAAACAGTGGCATAGACTGGTTTTACTAAGTTTTCTTTCTCTATTTTGAGGTTTCCTTTCTCTGTCGCATGGGTACAGTCAGAGGGTTCATTAACAAAATGATCCTTTGAATGGTTACTATAAATATGAATGATTTGATATAGCATATTTCTCATTTTACTTGAAGTTTGGAATAGCTTGTACTTAAAGTTTGGAATAGCTTGTGCTTGTGCTAGAATTCTTGGTAGAAGTGAATGGAAGGAATAGTGTTGGTGTTAGGTTTCATTTATTATTGAATTCAATGGTTTCCAAGATGTGTTGAGGAGTTTGCTCCTTGTTTAATGTTAATTGTTCCTGCACAATCCACTCAAACAATATTGAAATGCTATGTGAATGATAATTTCATACAACTGGTCCTTTGGCGTGTATTAAACAAAATAGATTTTCAGCATATTATTATCATTCTATTTCTTTATTGTAAACATGCCATTGGTTTAGTTTGTAAAAAAAAATTCATGTACAATTTTTTTTTTTCTATTTTTTCTATTTGATAACCACAGTCAACATTTCAAAATAGTGAATAACATCAAATAATGGAGAAAAAGCATGGGCTAGGGCACAACACCAGTAGATTAAAACTGGACCAATGTTCTTTATGTGTTTGGCTTCTCTCCCTTGCGAGGGAGAGAAGCCAAACACATAAAGAACATGCACATAAACACAGCAGCTGAAAAACTTAAATGGAATACACCAAGAAGTACCAAATGATGAATGCTCAATTGTTGTAATGGCAAAGCATCATAACCGTCTATTTCTAGAATTTGATTTTATAGTCTAAATGATTTTTCTATAATCGTAATGATTTTTCTAGAACTTGATTTTCTAGTCTTAATGATTTTTCTATAGTCCTAATGATTTTTCTATAGTACTCTTAATGATTTTTCTAGAATTTGATTTTCTAGTCTTAATGATTTTTCTATAGTCCTAATGATTTTTCTATAGTACTCTTAATGATTTTTCTAGAACTTGATTTTCTAGTCTTAATGATTTTTCTATAGTCCTAATGATTTTTCTATAGTACTCTTAATGATTTTTCTAGAACTTGATTTTCTAGTCTTAATGATTTTTCTATAGTCCTAATGATTTTTCTATACTCTTAATGATTTTTCTTTCATCCTAATGTTTGTTGCTCTTGATAAATTAGGCCTTGAATTTGAATTATTGTTCATTGTTTTATTTCAGCTTGATATTTCATTCATTTTTCATATACACAGAGACTACACATGTTGATTAAAAAATGAGCTATTTGATTAAGGTTAACTATTCATGATTGTAAATAGTCAATATTTCTGATGGTACTCCTTAGTGCATTTCAGTTTAAATAATCATGTTTCTATGGCTATGATAAATGTCCCTTTGTGTTGAGAAAATTAGAGTTGAAAAAATAGTTGCAAACAAATCATCCTTCTTCCACCAACATTCTAGTTAATGTACAAGTAATGAGTCATTCCATTCAAGAAAGACCATGTCTGACAATATCAATGCAGAACAAAATAAGGAGTATGCAAAATTTAGTGATTGTATATTCCATTAGAGCCACTTCATATGCACAAGTGATGAACATGCATATTTTCCTAAGTGCTATTGGGAGCTTACCCAACAACACATGTACTATTGTGAAAATCACCACAAATCTATTTGTTGTTGGGTCTAGCATATACCTTCTATGATCAACTCTTATATGCACAGGTGATGAACATTTAGATTTGCCTAAGCAATACTTTGAGTAGTCCTCCTACACATGTACTATTGTGAAAATCATCACAAGTCCATTTGTTGGAGGGCTACTCAAAGTACACATGTTTGGAGGTCTCAAGGAAACAAGAGAATTTGAAGAGTCGCGAGTCTTAAGATTGTACTTAATGTAGCCAAGCTTCATTCAATGGTACATTCAAACATGAAACAAACCATTCTTAAACCAAATTAAACTAGTAAACCAAAGGACAGACTGATTATAAGTAAACTAGTAAACCAAAAGACATGCTTTTACTACTAAGTCTCTGTTTGTTGGGCATACTGATTATAAGTACTTGACATATATCACAAATGTTTCTAATTAAGGTTGGCAGGATGATTACGCCTATCTTGAAAAAAGACTGTCAAATCATTATGCTTTCAAATCAATTACCTATCGACGTATCCCTTGCGAGGGAGATAAGCCAAACACATAAAGAACATGCACATAAACACGACAATTGAAAAACTAAATGGAATACACCAAGAAGTACCAAATGATGAATGCTCAATTGTTGTAATGGCAAAGCAATATTAGAAACGTCCATTTCTAGAACTTGAGTTTTCTATAGTCCTAATGATTTTCTTATTTCGTGTTTGTGCTTGGTGATAGGATTTTGAACATTGTTGACATACTTAAATGGAATACACAATACCAAATGATGAATGCTCAATTGTTGTAATGGCAAAGCATCAGAACCGTCCATTTCTAAAATTTGACTTTGTATAGTCTTAATTATTTTTCTATAGTCCTAATGATTTTGAAAATTGTTGACAAAGAGTGTTTCTTTTTTTTATTATAGTATAAATGATTTTTCTATAGTCGTAATGATTTTTCTTATTTCTTGTCTTTTGTTCCTTTTTTATTTCCTATGTGTGTGCTTCCTGACAGGATTTTGTCACCTTCTTTTGATGGTATATTTCATTCAGTCTATGTGGAATACTATTTTGTTCACTATTTTATTTCAACTTCATATTTCTTTCATTTTTCATATACACAGAGACTACACATGCTGATAAAAAAATGAGCTATTTGATTTAGGTTTACTTTTCATTATTGTAAATGGTTAATATTTCTGATGGTACTCCTTGGTTAATATAAAAATAATAAATGTAGTAACGATGGTGCAGTACATTATTGATATATAGGCTCGATGACTCTTGTCAATTTGTCAAACTATCAATGTGGTGGTGGGCAGTGTGTGTTGAAGACTTCATGGACACTGAACAACCCTAGACGACAATTTTGGTGCTTCCCAAATAGAAAAAAGGTTGCTAATGTGTATATATTTAATGTTTCTAATGTAAATATTATTCATTATAATATAAGAACTAATGTAGACTGGGCATCACAGGGAAATAATGGCTGCGGATACTTTAGTTGGGTCGATGACAACTCATCTGCATCTATTTGCCCATCTCCACTTATCTGCAATGAAGGATTTGAGTGCAAAACATGTCAGGCTAGGGAAAATTCTGAAATTATATTTTTATGATGCCTTCTCTGTATTGTAACCACATATCTTTGTTGCGACCATATGCAGAGATGACCTCAGGAATTAGTTAGTTTAGTATTTTCATATTGTGACTAATATTTTAATATGGATATGTCATAACTTCTCTTTGCCTCAAGTGCGCATATATATGGTTTACATCTTTTTTTAGAATAATTCTTCATGTTTATGGCTCAGGTGAGCCCCAATCTGCTATCGATCACATGATTTAATGTATAGTGTTTTCTTGGTTATTCCATTTGTTCCTTGACCTTGACTATGGATTGACTATCATTTTCAAGCTTGAGCATGGCTTCGTACCATGCACCATCCGTAGATTTGAATGCAATGTTGATTTACGAACGTAAATAACACATTGAACATAATCTATGAATGTTGCGTGGTATGAAGTTTTACTGAAGTTTGAGCGTCCTCCCTTTTTTCTAGTGAGAGATTGGAATGAGTTCATGTTGGATGCAAAGGAGAAAGGGAATAGTCAAAGAGGAATTACACCAGCAAATGAGAGAAGAAGGTATAAACATTTTAATAGATTTTTATTATTAAATAATGAAATTTGCATATACTAGTGTTATAAGCCTCCTCATTATTGTCATCAAAAGAAATCAAAAGAAAAAAAAGAAATGATTGTCATCTATGCACCTTAATTGATAATGACTTATTTTTATATGCCAATGAATTTAATTATGGTGTATTGAATGTTCATAAATTTTATAATGTGTTAATGAATGTTATTGTGTGATAATTAATGAATGTCACATTTTATTAATGTGTGAATGAATGTTAATGAATGTTATCGTGTGATAATTAATGAATGTTACATTTTATTAATGGATGATATAATGAATGAATGTTAGATGTTAACAGGGAATTTAGAGTGATGTTAGGGGGGGGGGGGGAGTGGGGCCAAATGAGCTTCCACCTTCATGTGGTTGGCTCTGTTTAGTACAGAATATAAAACTATTCTCGAAACAAAGTGAAGCTCAATAAGTTTGTTCCTTATATAGGGTCTCAAGTGTAGCCTTTATCCCACTCTCAACATTGCAAGGCTTCAAGTGGTGTTCTGAGATTGGTTTCTCCATCTCCCACTAACATCTTATCTTTCTCCTAAGAACTCTCACCGAGCTCTGATACATGGATGAGAAGAAGATGTCCCTTACAGGCTACACATATATAATATGGTAGATCTAGGGAACAAATATACTACAACATAGAATGAATCAACTTGAATCTATAGTTTCTTCATTCACAATGAAAATTCAAATTACAAGCCATATTTTAGATTTAATATTCATATTCATCTTCATCATGATCATAGCCATCATGGTCAGCATTTGGTTCAACTTCATTTGAACCACACTCCATGTCGGGTACCATTATAAGGCATGGAGTGTGGTCATACCCATGTTACCATAATAATGAGTTAGCCTATAAAATTATGAATAAAATACTGTAGGTGCACCTGGGATTGGCCCAGGCACCCAAGTTCCTACCAAAGAAACCCAAGTCGAACCTAGAGGAGAACAAAAGTAGAACCGGAACCCAACCTCAAACAAAGAACCAAATAACTTGGCTTTTTTCTAATTCAAGTTTATTTCTAAATTCTTCTTTAATTCCAACCTGATTATTCCATATTTTGTTTTCCAATTTTCCTTCTTCCTCACTCCAAATTATGTTATGTTGTTATTTCCTTTTACTAATTGTGCTATTTCAAGGATCACCACCCATGACTTGGTTAAGATGATGAATGTTGTCAATGCCTTTATTACCAAGGAATCACTGCCCGCCATTAATGAATATTAATGATCATTATTTCCTAAGGGTAATCATTGTTTGTGTATGTTGATCACCCAAGTCTTTGGCTATGATTTGCATGCTGTGCGGTTTGTCAGAAGTGGGGGTATGACATGATGGTTGGATTATAACATATTGACACTTACACCATGAAGAAGACAAATGATTAAACATAAAGAGAGGACCAACTGAACCATCTTGTGGTCAGTCTATATCACATTGAGAAACAATGTCAAGACTTGAGAATCAAAACAATCAAAAGTTTCTTCAAGACCATGAATGATCAACAACATTCCATCAGAAAACAAAACACTAATCTATGTTATCATTAAGCCATAAAATATGTCTTTAAAGTTTAGAAGCATCACAAAAACTTTCAAGAAACATAGTACTATCCAAAATATGTCTTTAAAGACATTTATTTCTAATGATTATGATGATGTTGATGTTGATGTCTATAATTTATTTCACTAACTGATGCTTACCTAGATTGAATTTTGAATTGCCAGGTTGGAGAATGCTTTCAAAGTTTAGGGTTTGTTCCACATGATACTCTTAGTTATAGCTCAAATGCAACTCAACATATTTTTGATGCTGGGGAACCCACTGCAAAAATTCATCCGCAAGTGAAATTTAATGTTGTGAATCTTGGCATTGTTAATGTTATTACTTTTCCGCACGTTTCATATTTGTGAAAATATTTCTTGGCACTATCTTCTTTTTCAATTCCTATTTTTGTAGCTTTTTAGATCATTAACTTAAGCATTACATGTCTTTGTTCAAAGTTTATTCTAACTCTATAATATATCTTATTCTTATTAAAATGTTCTTTGTTGTGGGGCAGGAGGTCAATCTTCATTGTCTTCATTGTGGGGGACAGTGAAGATTTCTTTGACAAATATCTAGTCTTCTTTAGTATCTTATAATAACATGCTAAACTAATAAAGGTGTTATGGGCATTTAATCTGCAATTACTAATAGATTAAGCATTTTTTTTTTATCTTTAATACACTAAGCATATTATTACTATGTTTAATGTTCCATTTAAATGCATTTAACACAATTTTTTTTTTACAAAACTAAACCAATGGCATGTTTACAACAAAGATGTGTTGAGGAGTTTGCTCCTTGTTTAATGTTAACTGTTCCTGCACAATCCACTCATACAACAGTGAAATGCTATGTGGAAGGGATGGTTGATAGTGTCCCTTGAGGGAAGGGGGATTGTGAAAGACTTGTTATCATTGTATTATGTATTTCCAATATGTTTGGATGCAGGGCAGACCAGGAGAATGAAGGATCACTCACTGATTGCATGATAACCCAGTTTTGAAGGGTCACTGGTTGAGGGGACAGTTAAGGTATGGATGATTGAGCCATTGGAGGACCGTATTTCTTTGTATTAATTTCTATTCAAATTGGATGCATGGATTTCTTGTGAATTATTGGCTGCTATGTATCCTGCAACTGCATCTGTAAATCTGCATATACTTCTCTAGGGTTGTAAGCCACTTAGAGATCAAAATAGAGAAACTAAATCATAATCGTTCTTTGTCCTATTTCCTTTTAACAAAGTCTCAACTATCAATGATACAATACATTTGATGCCCTAAGCTATCAATACAAATGATGCCTAGCTAGAAGCTCACGGGCTGTCCATTTGATAACCATAGTCAACATTTCAAAAAAATGGATATCCTTGAGCACAAGCACCAATAACATCAAATAATGGAGTTAAAGCACAGGCTAGGGCATGACACCAGTAGAATGTGATCATTTCAATGACAGCAATATACAATGGCATCATTAAATGTGCCAGTAATATCAACAAACGTGAATCCAAACATTTGAAAACCAATGGCATGTTTACAACAAAGGTCTAATAGAACTCCCAACAATTCTTAAACATACTTTATTTGATATGATGAATTCTTAAACAATTAAGGTTGGAGTAGACATAGTTATCACACATTTTTTTTGTGTGGTACAAAGAAGATTTGGCTAGGTCAAATCTTCCTTCGTGCTAGCAGTCTACAGAATTAGACCTTTATTAACAATTGATCATATCAGATATCTAGTATGTTTAAGAATTGTTGGGACTGGTCCTTTGGCATGTATTAAATAGAATATATAGAATTTTCAGCATATTATTATCATTCTATTTCTTTGTTGTAAACATGCCATTGGTTTAGTTTTGTAACTTCATTGTTGTATTAGTCGATTATGCATGAACAGTTAACATTAAACAATGAGAAAACTCCTCAAAACATCTTGGAAACTCCATTCACTTCTACCAAGAATAAAGCATTTAATCCATTCAACATTACATATAATCATTAGACAGTTACATTTTCTGACTGTGTAGAGGAACAGTCACGACCAAAATGATCAAAACTACTTTCACCCTTGCACAAGCTATTCTAAACTTCAAGTAAAATGAGCAATATGCTCTATCAAATCATTCATATTCATAGTAACCATTCAAAGGGTCATTTTGTCAATGAACCCTTTAACTGTACCCCTGCGGCAAAGAAAGGAAACCTCAAAATAAAGAAAGGAAACTTAGTAAAACTAGTCTATGCCACTGTTAGTGAGGGTACAGTCATGATAAGTGCCTCTCAAACCTCTCCAAACATGTAATATTATCTTTAAATACTTTATTGATCTCTTCTAAACATTAACCAAATCAAACCTACATTTGAATCCACACACAATAACCCCAAAATGAAGGGTTTTGTATCCTTTAATGAATCTTAGTCACTGGTAACACATGGACAGTCAAACCAGTAGTCTCCAAAGCATTCAATAAGTGACTGGATTGTATTTAATACATGCCAAAGGGCCAGTTGTATGAAATTGTCAATCACATAGCATTTCACTATTGTATGAGTGGATTGTGCAGGAACAGTTAACATTAAACAAGGAGCAAACTCCTCAACACATCTTGGAAACCATTGAATTCAATAATAAATGAAACCTAACACCAACACTATTCCTTCCATTCACTTCTACCAAGAATAAAGCATTTAATCCATTCAACATTACATATAATCATTAGACAGTTACATTTCCTGACCATGTACTAGAGGAATAGTCACGACCAAAACAATCCAAACATTTGAAAATAGTGAATCAATATCCTTGAGAACAAACACCAATAACATCAAATAATCAAGATAAAGCATGGGCTAGGGCACGATACCAGTAGAATGCGGTCATTTCAAAGAGCATTCATGATCAAATAAAATGCAATGCATTTGAAATTTGCAGTCGAATATGATGCCAAAGGCTTGAAAGATGAAGAAATCACATACGAAGAACATGCCATTGGTTCAGTTTTGTAAATTTGTTTTTTGTGTAATTAGTAATTGGCAGATTAAATGCAGATAATACCTTTATCAATTTAATTAGCATGTTATTATCATATCAGATAAAGTATGTTTAAGAATTGTTGGGACTGGTCCTTTTGCGTGTACTAAACATAATAGAATTTTCAACATATGATTATCAATCTATTTCTTTGTTCTAAACATGTCATTGGTTCAGTTTTATAGATTTGTTTTTTTGTGTTAAATGCATTTTTCGTGAGGGGTCTTGTTTTGAGGAGATTGATGAAGATTGTGCACCTCAAAAACCAATTCATAAGGTACCAATCATGTTTCCTATCCGCTTATATTTTTGGTTTGGTAAATCTCTTTATAAGTTTCATGTCCTTTCTTTTGATTACTATGGATGAGATATATATCTTACATTTAACATTCAACTTCTTTACATTTTAGAACATGTAGTGTGTTTTTTGAGAATTTTACCAAATCAATTTTTAACATAAATCGAAAACACCAAACTGATATCTTGCCCTTTCAATGTGACAAAATATTTGCATTTGACCAATAATTGTAAGTAATTGAATGATAAATCCACATACCTGTATCTTTGTAAAATACCTGGAACATCAAAAAGATGGCTAAGTGGCTGCCACCATGATTTTTATCTACTGAATATGGGAAAAAAAAACACCAAAAAGAATCGAATAAAAAAAATGATTGGTCATTTCAGAGAGAGTTCATGATCAAATAAAATGCAATGCCTTCTCTCATGCTCGATCAGCTTTCACCCGCTCATTTTCTCACACTCCTTTTCTCTACAATCAAAATAAAAATGATTTGGTCATTTCAAAATAGTGAATCGATATCCATGAGCACAAGCACCAATAACATCAACTATTTTGATCTATGGGTACCCTAATGTTGGCAAGAGTTCTTTTATTAATAAGATTACTTTGCAAGCTTGAAGAAGCGATATATTTTGGCAAATGAAAAGTGGAAAGATGATGATGTTCCTAAGATCATGGATGGACACAATGTTGCGAATAGAATGGGAAGACATCTTTCGAGCTTGGCCCTGGATCCTTCAACAATTGGGGTAGGATCCAGACCCAGGCTAAAAAGATGTCTTCCTTTTTGTTGTGGAATATAGGCTCTATTGCTGCAACAATGACAGACTGCGATGTACATATCACAATAGCTTAGAAACATAAATGTAGGCATCATGGTCACAATTTTTTGGAGACACAACATAATTGAGTGCTATTTTGAGACGATGCAAAGCAACCACTACTTTGCATTGTCTCAGAAAACCACTCAATTATGTTGTGTCTCCAAAAAATTGTGACCATGATGCCTACATTTATGTTTCTCAGCTATTGTGTCCCAGGACCCCTTATGACCCTTTACGATCCCTACGAATACATCTTAGAGGTCTTAAAATGTCGTAAAGGGTCATAAGAGGCTCCTAGGAGGGGCCAAGTGAGCTTCCACCTTCACGTGGTTGGCCCTGTTAAGTAGAGAATGTTAAACTATTCTCGAAACAAAGAGAAGCTCAATAATTTAAGGTCTCAGTCCATGGAGATGCTGAAAAAATGGCAGGAATCAATGATGGAGATTTTTTAGATTATGAGAAGATGTATATGGAGTGGAGGCCAGATTGAGTACCAGTGCAGAGATGATGATTCAGTAACCTACATCTATAAAACCTTCACAATTATCCCTTCTTTGGCCTCCACTCATTCCTCTTCTCAAAAATGCTTATCAAGAAACTTTGGATACTGTTTCTCATCCATGCACAAAATGTGCTAGCGATCATATAAAATTACTTTAGGCCTCCAGTATTGATGAGATGTACAAGTGTAAAATATTTTTGTGAGACTGGGATCAATTTGTGCAGTGTACATAAATGCAAGGCGGTGATTATTCTCGACGATCGACATGTATAAGTCTTCCAGGCCTTACCCAGTAGCTAGGACTAAAGATAACATAGCTCAAGAGACCATCATAGGTTGTCTCTTTCTTGGGTCTATATTATTGACAGAATGTTTTACCTTTCATTAGCTCATCAAATCTGGGGATTTGAAAGAATTTAATAGAATATTTTCATGACAACGTATATTATTTAAGTTGACGTTGCACGAATTTATCTACTTCGTGCACTTGTAGACTATTAGGTCGGCAATAAAAAAGCATCTCCTCCCATGTCCATGCTTCTTTATCATCATCCTCATAGTCTACAAGTGCGCGAAGTAGATAAATTCGTGCAACGTCAACTTAAATAATATACGTTGTCATGAAAATATTCTATTAAATTCTTTCAAATCCCCAGATTTGATGAGCTAATGAAAGGTAAAACATTCTATAAATAATATAGACCCAAGAAAGAGACAACCTATGATGGTCTCTTGAGCTATGTTATCTTTAATGTGCATATCTATCAATTTTTTGACACTTAATAATTAATTCCAACGACACTGCTATACATCCAACATCATTTCCCGTCAGAA
Organism: Chamaecyparis obtusa; assembly: GCA_027943335.1. NCBI lineage: Eukaryota > Viridiplantae > Streptophyta > Pinopsida > Cupressales > Cupressaceae > Chamaecyparis > Chamaecyparis obtusa. The sequence continues at coordinate 1,540,548 of BSBK01005128.1, read as the reverse complement.
TATAGGCCAACACGTCGCCTATCTAATAGATCAAATGTCGGAGAAAATACTTTACGACAATTATTGCGACAGTAATGCTATACGTCTGACAGGGAAACCTATCGGAGATACGCTGCGCTACCATCGCTCTTCCGATAGGTAAAATGTCATAGATAAGCAATTTTTGATAGACAGGTCTGACACTAATGCTACGTCACCGACGAGATTATCTGTCAAAAATTGGTTTAAGATCTATTGCAATACCAACAGTTCTAATGTTAGAAAGGATATCTTTTCGACAGTTAGTTCCAACAGAGATTGTGTATTTTCGATAGGTCTTTGTGTCAGAATTCTAATATAGGGACCATAAGAAATGTCATAACAAAGTTGTTATCATGTGCAATTTTTTGACATAATGGGGTGTTGATAAACTGATGGATATCTCTTCCATCACAATTTCCAACACAAAAATTATGACGGACACATGTGTCAAAATTCCAACAAATGACCGTTGCAAATCTGACAAATGGCCATCAGAAATTGACCTCAAATGTACTAGTGCCTTAGGATCCTTAACACCTATAATAGGACCCCTTAAGACCTAATAGGACCCCTTAAGACTTAATAAGACTGGACTTAAGACCTAATAGGACTAATATGACCTATTACAATCAATTAGTACATCCTAGGACCCTTAAGATGCAATTTATTTGTCCATCTACATCATCTCTTTTGTCACATAAAATGAATGAGATGAACTCACTTCTTCTAGTAGGAGGAGCATTTTCAAAACCATACGTGTCTTCTACAAACTTTCAAAAAACCTAATAGTGGAGATCAAATTCAATATGATAATGACAACAACAAGTTTCAAACACTTTTTTTGTCCTGATATAATATGGCTTCAATCTTTCAACCAATGTTTGCCCAATCTTTATATTAGGATTTGAACTAAAAAATGACACATACATTTCATGTTGTGTTGTGTCCAACCAATGTTTCGTATGATATTCATATTGATTAGCTGAAATTCTATGTCTGATAACATCTCTACTATTTGATGAAGGACGTGTATTATCATTCCAAAATAATTTGACCAAATTCTTGATTCCTTCATCAATCCTATCAGAACAAGGAGCTCTACACATGATTGCCCAATTGCCTTCCAAGGTGCTATCATCCAAAAGTATTCTCCTATTAACATATCATGAATATTGTTGTTGTATTAAAATCAAAATGAGATGAAATTGAAGATGGGTGGTCTCACAATAGTGTGTCCCACTTTTTGGCCAACTTTGACATGGAGATCAACATTCTAAGAAAAAACTTCACTTTTAAACACTTGTTGATGCAAAACTATTAGGAATTTGAAGATGATGTAAACTAGAGTCTTTTAGAATTTTCTTTCTAGTTTTTAAATATATTTTTTTTTAAAATTAAAATTCATTTTTCCTTCTCCATCGAAAAGTGGTTTGCGTGAAAAAATATGTTTTTAAGGAGTTACTATCACTTGGATCAACATAACTTTTTTTAAAAATATGATAACGATGTAATTCTTTCAAGATTATATTTTTAACTTCAATATATAAAGGATGCAATTGGTTTTATTCATTTTGGGTCAATATTTCATAGTTTATTAAGTTCTAAAGTGACAGTAATTGTAATTTAGACATAAGGTCATTTGGATCGCTCCAACTTGATATCTGTATATTGAAATTTATTTTTATTTTTTTTCATAGAAAGGTAACACAAATACTCTTTTCCTACATATTTTTCATAAAAAATAAATTGTAATTTACTATTTTTCCCGAAGTTTTGAAGAGACGGGTTGTTGAATAACCAAACAACCTATGTTTAGTTAAAGTAATATTTAAAAGTGATAATGAACTCAATATGTATTAAAATTATATTAATTAGAAAGCTTGTTCCGAATAGCATCATTTGACATCGTATGTTTGAAAAAACCATCTTGTTTGGTCCTTGTCCCAGGCCTCGAAAGACAATTTTTTTATAGTTCAACTTTTTTCTGAGGGCAAAATTTTAGTTTAGGTGTCTTCGCATGAAGACACTTGAGGGGCTTCGTGCGAAGGGTCTTCATGCGAAGAACCCTAAGTGAAAATTCTGACAAAGAAACACCCTGCCAGAATTTTCCCTAGGGTACTTCGAGCGAAGTCAGTCGGCTAATGATGAATTTATTTTGTAAAAAATTTAGAATGGTATAAAACTAAAACATTTTATTTCTATTTTATACTAAATTGCAATAAATTAATTCACTTTTTCTTTTGTTTTTTCTATTATTGATCAATTTTTACAAAGGCTTTTTTGGAGGAGGATTGCTCTTTCTATTTTTTCAAAGGCATAATTTTGGAGAGGAGAAATATTAGATCAAAGTATTTTTTGAAGAAGAGAATTTTTATTGGCGATCTTGTGGAAGACATTTTTGGAGAGAAGAAATGGGGAACAAGAAAGGAAGACAAAGTAAATCTGCTAGAAAAAGGTCACCCGGTACTAAACAAAGAAATCGTGAAGCTGCATTGACATATTATCATAAAACTAAAGAAGGTGAAAGACAAGTTGAAGTAGGAGGATCAAGCCAAGTCGAAGAATTGCACATTGAAGAAGGGTTGGGATCACTCCCTATGGAAGCTCAAGCAATTGATGTTGGAGAAGGGTCAAGATCACGTGCTCCTACTGGTATGGATGAAATTTTAAATTTAGCTCAAAATGTAAAGAGAAATATTAATTATAGAAACTTAAATCATTTACTTACAATGGATGTGGAGAATTTGAGATCACTTGCTAATGTTCAACCCTTAAGTCTTGCTAAGAAGAGATCAATGAATATGATAGCAAGAGAAATATTGGCTAAATTTGATAATTTTGAAACACTTAAACAAACCCAATTTCTTTCAGTTGTACTTATAAACAAAAAATTGGAAGGGGCATTAAAATTATTGGGTATAGACACAACATCAAAGGAGAGAAAAGTTGTTGACATGCAAACTGATATGATTGAAAATCTTAGGAAAGGTTTGAACCAGGTAGGGAAGCAATCTCGAATTGAAGATAAGACCATTACAAGAAAAGTTATGTTGACATCCATTGTAGGTAACACTATGCTCTGAAAAAGACAGATATCTTCAGTTTCATCTCAGTTTGGTTTTAATAGGAAAACAATATCATGATATGTTAATAGGAGAATACTTTTGGATGATAGCACCTTGGAAGGCAATTGGGCAATCATGTGTAGAGCTCCTCGTTCTAATAGGATTGATGAAGGAATCAATAATTTGGTCACTTTATTTTAGAATGATAATACACATCCTTCATCAAACAGTAGAGATGTTATCAGACATATAATTTTAGCTAATCAATATGAATATCATATGAAACATTGGTTGGACACAACACAACATGAAATGTATGTGTCATTTTGTAGTTCAAATCCTAATATAAAGATTGGGCAAACACTGTTTGAAAGATTGAAGCCATATTATATCAAGACAAACAAAGTGTTTGAAACTTGTTGTCATTATCATATTGAATTTGATCTCCACTATTAGGTTTTTCAAAAGTTTGTAGAAGACACTTATGGTTTTGAAAATTCTCCTCCTACTAGACGAAGTGAGTTCATCTCATCCATTTTATGTGACAAAAGAGATGATATAGCTAGAAAAATAAATTGCATAAAAGGAATATGTCAAAAATGTGTTGATTTGTCTCTTTTTCCTTTGAAAAATGAAAATATTGATGTAATAAAGATGGTAAATTGCAAGAGTTACAAATATGTAAAGAATGAAACAAAATTTGGAAAAGAATCCAAAAGGTTAGAATATGTTGAAGAGGAGATAAATGTTGGAGTATTTATGGAAAAAATTAAAAAATTAATTCAACCCTACATTCATCGTGCTTTTTTTTCAAAGTGGCAAGCACAACAATTCCAAACACTGAGAGACAATTTCCCACTTGGAACTATTGTATTAGTTGTTGATTTTGCAAAAAATTATTCTTTTGTTCATCAAAAGGAAATTTAGTCAGAATACTATTTTTCAGAGAAAATTACTATTATGGTACATGTGCATTATCGACACGCACAATTAGATTTGGATGGTATTCAAAGCACATTTGAAGCACGGGTCATCAAGAAGGAATATCATTTTTATATAAGTGATGATAGAGAGCATGACATTCATTAGGTAGAACACTACTTCAAGATATTTTTTGCAAATTTGAAAGAAAGAGGTATAAAAATTGATAAACATTATGTTTTGTCAAATGGATGTGCTACACAATTTAAATCATCGAGACCATTTTATGCACTATGTAGATATCATCGTAATGAAAACATACCACATGTCTAGAGTTTCTTTGAGAGTGGACATGGAAAAGGTGAACATGATGGTGTTGGAGCTTGCATCAAATGTGCTATACGAAAGTATCAATGAAATATAAGGGAGTTCATATAAAAAATGCACATGATGTGGTTGAATGGTGCAAGACACATTTCACACCAAATGAGAATGACACATCATCAAGATTGACTCAAGTGTTGCCACATAGAAAATTTTGGGAGATAAAAGGTATGCACACATTTTTAAATTATCTGAAAGTGTTTAAATTTTTTACATATTCTTTATTCAAATTATATTTTGTAATGACCCTCACTAGTAGGATCACTAAAATCTCTGATTTTGTGCTTATGGAATTTCGTCAAACAATTGGCATGCACTGGTATGTTTTGCTTGCAATGATGTGTTTCAAGGTGTTTATTGTTTTGGCACCAAATTCCAATTGAGATAACAATACCAATGTAGAAATGTATTACAATGTGCAACAATGAATCTCAAAGCAATGTAAAGACTCACTACATATATATCAAACTTCTCTAATTCTGATTTCACTTTCCAGAATTTATATGACTATTACATCTATCACATATGAGCACTATTTATGGACTGTCTACAATACATGAACTTGGATATGAAACGTATGAATCATCTTACATGACATAGTCCTATCAATGCACCACATTACAATGCAAAGTCTGAATACAATGACTGTTTCATAAACATATATAGGGGACTGTTACATAGCAAGGAACTTGGTAACAACTAAGTCTAATAATGCAACTTCTAATACAATGACTCCAAGACTATAACAGTGACTGATTCCAATACAATGCATCCAATTACTATGCCAATTTAATTATGACAGTGACTAACCAATATCTACTGTAACTATGATTGAGACCAAGCAATTATCACAACTTCCTTGAATTCAAATGCATACTAAACTCATGAATGGAACCTGTTAATCGCTTCCCAATGCCTGGTGATGACCGCTGATGTAATCTGGACTGGAACAGTCCCAAACTTCACCTCCAATCTCTGCCAAACTGCCTGCAAGTATAGGTCGTACCAGGCCGTACATGTACGACACCTGTATAAAATAAAAGGAAGGGTTTTGACACCCCAATCTGATATCAATAGGACCGCCTATACAGTACTAGTCTTCACTCTAAAGCATTAAATTTATCTCGAAGGGATTTAAGAGATATGAGCAAAATTTTGAATCCAGGCCCTGGTATGAAGTGACTGAAAATGTGCCAAAAAGTCTTCAATCTATCACCAAAATGATTCACCAATTAAGTGATGAATTCCAAATCCTTATTCAACCAGTTACAAACCCTCAATATCAATTTTTCAGGTCTGCTTTTTCGGACTGCTTTTTCGGGTCTGCTTTTTCGGATTTGCTTTTTCAGATTTGCTTTTTCGGACTGCTTTTTCGGACCTGCTTTTTCGGCCGCCTATAATTTTGGCCCTACTAAAAATGCCTCCTGAAATGTTGTTTCAATCACAAACAAACCCTTACAACAAATTCTCAATGAAGTACCAATGAGATGGCTGAGTACCAACTCCAAACTTGCAACCCTTCAGTAGATATTTCACTACCTCAGTTATGCCAATCTAGGGGAGTGATTTGTTCCCAAAGATCGAATAGTATTTGCAGACCATAAGGCTACAAATTGCTTCACAATGAAGTAGAAGAAATCCCAAATCCAAGCATGTAGAAATGAAGCCCCAAGCCCTTTATTTATTCTTTTCCTTGAGAAGTTGCTAGAACTTCTAGAAACATCCAATTATAATGTACTTTATAATAAAATAACATTATAATAATAAAGTACATTTCTCAACTCAAAATTATAACAATGTAGGCCCAAATGTCTCATAACTGAACGTAGGCTCAAGACTGAACGTAGGCTCACTCTAGATGTAGGCTCCACTACAACTGCATGTAGGCCCAAACTGGATGTAGGCTCTACTGAATGTAGGCTTTGTCAGCAATATGCAATCAAATGATCAACATAATGACCCTCTCTCCAAACCATTTGCCTACGAGAGTCGATGATAGGCAAATCCGTCATGCCAAACGATGTCAGCCAAAATGGGGACATGACATATTTATAGAATGAACTATATATGCATTTGTTCAGGTGTGGATAGAAAAATTATGCATGGTTGCAATAGGATATAAAAGACGCGATCTTTGCATTCAGTTATGAGTATGAATTGTCGCAATTGGACGTTGAACACTAGGGACTACTCATGCTTTTGTTGTCACTGCATTGCTGACAATTATGAGGACTGCATCAATCAAGACCCTGGATATGTAGGTGCATGGAATCTAGTGCCGCTAGTTGTTACTGATAGATTTGATAGAGATGAAGATGAAAACTTTGATGATGTCCCTTTGATTTCTACTGATTACGATCATATCTCAGGATTGGTCAAAATTGGTAAGTATATATATTTCACATTATTGGTCCATTGAGCTACATGTATAGATAGAAAGATAGATCTATAGATTGAACTAAGTAAATTTTAAGATCTCACACATGTATATATAAATTTACTATGCAGGAGATGTCTTTGCAATGATTGTTGAGCATGGAAATGTAGGAGTTGGTTATTATTTACTGCGTTGTACTATAGAGAGGATGAAGTTACTTGGACTTGAATAAAGTGATGGAATTTTGTTCCCCGTAGGTTTGTACATGCTTTACATCAATATATTGAACTCAATTTGTAAATTTTAAATTTTAACCTTTTAACCTTTTAACAAATTTCAAATTTAGTTTGTTTAAATTTATATTGTAAAAATTTGTGACTTGCAGGCTCAGTTGTTTGACATTCTTCTTTTTGCCCCTTTGACAATCATCATCACATGACTTATTAGTGTTCTTTCTAATTTTCTTAATCACAAAGATATCATTGTTTTAAGGTCTTAGACTATGAAATCTCCTATGAAAAACAATCAAGCAGTGATATGGCTTCTTAAGTTGTTTGTAAAATATAAATGAACCCTTTCAAGCTTAAACTATAGAGATGTATGCTTTGGTTCTTGAATCTGAACACTGGTTTCAGACTTATAGTTTTCCATGCTATCTTGCACATTCTGTTGGTATTCCTTTTGATCATGCTTGATCTCTTGTGATAATATTGAACTGATAACACTGGTCATAATAAATTTATTCAGTACTCTTTCTACAGACAATGGTGTTTGAATTATGTACTTGGTGTTGTCACTTGTAATCTGATGCATCCTTATTCAGTAACTCTACCAAATATGATCTTATAGCATTATTCCTCCCAATATGGTTTGTATTCTTGCATAGAAATCTGAAACACTTCCTCTATATATATGAATTTTTATTCCTTTAATAATAGTACTTTAATTGCTTAAAAATAATGGAGGCATTCTTTACTGAACTTGGTTCTCTTTATATTACTTCATTTGATCTATGAATGTAAAGATCTTTACTTAGCTATAGAAAGATCGTTGTCATATATTCTTGTAAGTGCATGCTTCCTTTGCAGTCTATCACTACCATGTTGTGGTTGATTCTTGATTATTTGTCACTTAAATGACCCTGGTAGATACATGTTGCTCCTTGTTGATATGTTCTTTGCATATCGACTTCATTATATCTCATGACCAAGATTTTGATAAGCTATTTTAAGGAGTTGATTTCTCTGTCATTACATTTTTTATCATATGTAATTTGTAATGCCTTTGGGACATAACCTTGCACTCACCGCATTGTAACAATATTGTTATCACAACTTTGTTGATTAGTCTTACTAATGCATTCCTTTGAAACATGGTTTTGACTTAATATCCATGTTATTGTTCTTAACCACAAATTGAGACAATATTGATGTCTTCCTTATGTTGATTGTTATTGTTATCTGATAATAACAAAGAAAAAGGTTTCAGGCTATATCATAGATGTCCCTTTCATGTTTCATTTGTGATCTTGTAGATCACTATCCTTACAACTTTGCAATCACATCTTCATTCTATAACATCTTCATTTTGATTATGAACTGCCATGTCTACATCTATGTCCACATATGCTCACACAATATGCATATTATATGAAATATTTGTTTTTGACTCAGGATGCTTGCTCTCCTTTATTGATGTTCTTTCAAATCTAATTTCCATGCTATTTATATCTGCTTCTTGTAACAACATTTTGGATTCCTATAACATGATACTTGTTGTGCTTATGTTAATGGTGATCACATTCATGGCATTAATCTTGATGAATTCATTGGTTATCATGTAACACACTAGGCTCAACCCTCGTGGGAGCCCATTTGACCCCACGTGTTATAGGATAGACACCTATATGTGCACATGAAGCAAACAAGCTAGAAAATAAATGCATATTTTAGATGTGTATGATGACTTGGTTGTTATCTAAGACACCTAAAGTATGCATTTCTTGTTCAATGTACATAGAGAGCAATTTATATATGTGCGTAGGTGTAATGTACATATAATGTATGAGACTTTTCATTTCTTAGATCATTAATCTAATCACTATTCTTATCACTCAAATGCAGGTACTAGGAGCAATCTAGAGCTGAGGAGGCATAAAGTAGTATGGGAAAAGACACTGAGTAGGGCAACACACTGAACTAGTCAAATCACTCAAATGCGGGTAATAGGAGCAATCTGGAGATGAGGAAGCTAAAAATGATATGGGACAAGACACTAAGCAGGGCAACACATTGAACTAGTCATTCAAGCAATGAATGGTCTCTCTCCTATGTCTGAATTTATTTACCTATTCTTTGGTATGGTGAATGAATGATAATTTTATATGCTTTTCTTTATTTACATTGAATAAGTTAGTCTCACGGCTTGTGTGAGACAAGTGTACATTTCATGATCAATAAAATTATATTTCATATAGAAACTTGTAAAACTTTTATATGTTAACACATTTTGAATAATTGCGAGAAACTATTAGATAATTTTTTCCCTCTTCTGGTATGCACTTAAATCCAATTTAGGAGAGGATAAGAGTGTACCCTTTTCTCAATTTCAATCAGTGAGTTCTACCTGATTGAGTTGTAGTGAATGAGATCTACCTCATTGAGCTCTGCATACATTCATTTAAAAAATAGCCAAAAAATCTACAATAACCTACATAGTGTTAGCTAACTTCATACTCTAGAACAATTAAGAAAATTCAAATAAAAGTTGACATTTTAGGGAGAGCACACTAGATGCTATGTTATTTTTTTTGGAAAAAAATACAACCACTTTATGTGCTCCCTCTTTTTGAGGTCCTTAATCTCCACCATTTTCAAACAAAATAGTAGTTTAGAAACTATATTTAGAGTAATTCAACTCTTGTTCTTATCGCATCTTCAAATTTTGAGTGTAACTCTCTCAATTTTCTATTTGAAATTCAGAGTTTTTTCCTTTTTTTTTTATAAAAAAAGTGGCACCTTAAGACCCCTTTTTGGTCCCCATCTTTGCACACTTACCCAATTATGTACTTGCTAAATACATCCTTGACCCACATTCTTATTGCCTTGGTTCCTCGACATTCATCCAAACTAATTTTCTTATTGCTAAGGAAACTAAAACCACTAATGCTCCCCTCATCTAAAACTAGACTTGAAACTTATTTTTGTAGTGATACATATCCCATAGACAATTAGATTTTTCATAACATGACCTATCAAGGTAATGAGTAGGCCTTAATAAAATAGGGCATCCTAGATGCCCATGTAAATCAAAGGAAATCCAAGATTTTAAGGTCTCGATTATAGATCTTATGAGAAAAAACTAGTGAAAACTCTTTAAATGCTAAAGAAACTTCTTCCAACATCCAAATAGGTCTCTCATGAATTATTTTCACCAATCCTTTGATCAAAACCCCATCATTGTCATTACTCCAACCACATTCTTCACTAATCCTTTTATTGATCATAACTATACATCCCTTGAAATCCCCAAATAGGATCAACATATTTAATCATGATTAGAATATTCCAAAGTGATTAATACATCACCCAATTCATAGGATGTCAAGATAATATCTCTCTATGGGACCAAATCATTGTCTTTAAAAGTATTTTCTATGTAAACACATATAAAGCAAAGAGTCCATGGAATATAAGAATCACCATGTCAAAACACATCAATATGCAAATTAAATCAAATTTAGATCGAAAATTCAAATAAGGAAGAAAGACCAAATATGCCAACCATTTAAAAAGGAAGCATTTGAATAGAATAGATTCTTAAACATAAAGAAACAATCCATCCAAAAGGAGCATCAAAATTTTTCTCTTCAAATGTCTAAACTATTTCTAGATCCAAGAATCCATGTCCCTTATTCCAATCCCATAATCCTCTTAGTCCAAGCATCCCCATCTTGGAAATCCTAAATCTCTTTTGGGTCCCTTTATTCAAAAATCAATGATACCCACTCTACCATCTAAATACTAACTAGTAAAATTTCATACAACAAAAATCCTAGATTCTAATTTTGAGCTTCGATATCTCTCATGGTATCAACAAATTTTGGTCCTAGTTCTGCTTAGTTCCTTGACATTTCCTATGTGGTCACCACCTTGTCCGTCCATCCACTTGTTAACCATTATACAATCCATTATCCAACATTTTACACACATTTAATTAATTATTTCACCTAATTCCCATTATCATTCATTCACCGTACCATCCATTTCCCTTGGCCATTTCCCTTGGAGACATTTTTAGACATTGGTTAAATTTAACCTTATTACACTTTCGACTTCCTTGGCAAATTGGTAAAGAGTGTTGCTCAACTTTATTAATGGAAAATTCCATCCAAGTTCCACAATAACACTAAATTTGCAGCCTTACATTTTCTAGTTTAATGTTGTGAGTCTAACCAATTTTCAAGAACTATAATTTTTTAAAAGAAAATGTATGTTTAAATCTTATGTATTGACATCAAAAAAATCTAATTTGTTCTTTGAATTGTAATAGATAAATGTTTTAGTCTAAGACTTTCAAATTCTTTTTATAATTTTTATAATTTAATTTGTCATAATGTAATAATCTATAGCAACATTGGTCATAAACGCTTTCCTGATTTTTACATAATTGATAATTTAAATCTAATATTTTTTTGTTGGTAAAAAGAAGTTTGTAACATGCACCAAATCCTAAAAATAAAAGTCATAAGTTACGTTAGAGCCTAGATTTTCTATCCTAAAACACTAAAACAAAGGTAGCTAAGTTTTATGTCCTTATGTACACTATGCCTAGTTATCCATTATTGATAACCAATCTAAGAAATTTCAAATTGGTTCTCTAAGTGTTGTGAATGCATTTGGTTAAAGAAAGTCCTATGCATTTGGTGTTTTATATTCAATTTTATTTGTATTCCAAGATGTTGGAGTTTCCCTTTCTTGGGTACTAATTCCCTCTCACCCTCAACCTTAAAACTCCAATTCTTTGTGTTAAATATATATATGAAACCAATTAATATCCTACTTGATCTTACGTAACTATGGCAAAATGAATGAAATTAGAAAATGAGTGCCAAGAATTAATCGGGGCAATGAGGAGTTTCATTATTCTATTATGAGTATAATTCACCCTCCCTCTTATGCACAACAAAGAATCATGCTACTAGATGTATGTCATATTCAGCTTGTACACTTGAATATTTGTTTGGATACTACTAAATTGAAATTGTTGCATCTAATAATTCAAGTATGGTCCACTTTTCACAAAAGAATCACTATACAATTTTTTTCAAAAGGAACATATTTTGGCAAGTATGATTGATAAACAAAATCTATACATTTCATGTATTTGCACTAATTAATAATCTATATTTGAATGCTTCAAATTGTTACCCCTCTACAAAAAAAATCTTGTGTAACCTTTATAAATACTTGTTAAAAAATATTAATTAAACACTTAAGTGAACAAATCTCAAATGATCAAATCATGCTTTATCAAGTAAAATAGAGAATTTGTTTAAAGAGAGATTATAAAATAATTGTACCTCCTCAGGACCAGTCTAAGAAGTTAATTTCTATTAAGGTTTTCATATACATATTAAATGACTTGTAGAATATATAAAAAAGTCACCAATAAGCTTCTCATGCATTTCATATTTGAAATGTAATGGAACATAATAAATATTGTGTGATATCTCCTAGGCAAGAAATGCAATTGTAGATCATAAGAATATGTGTATCTAGAATGTGTTGCACATTAGAATATATATGATTTATATTAATAAATTCATTTTAATGAGATGAGATGCATTAATGTTATTAGCATGACTTGGACATAGTTTGGTGTAGATATCTAAAGTTTGAATGTGGGAGCAATTGAATGATTGTCTTTATAACCATATTATTATCGTTATATTTAACCTTATTTAAAAGTTGTGTGCAACTTTTTATATGATTATTGTGTGGGATTTCCTCATTTGGAAATATGACCAACATTGTAGAATGAAAAGATGTGTCCCTATAATAAAAGTTTTCACAACAACCTAGGGCTCTTGTAACTTAGAAAATTTTCTAAAAATGGTTTCATGATGCACATTGCCTTTGATCACTTCAAAATAATCAGTGAAACCTGGGATGCATACCCGGCCCAAAACCCAAGAGTACTCGGTGCGGGGACGTCCCCGGGACAGGTTCTTTTAGTACCCAAATACCCCCGTCACTACCGAAGCATTGCCGCACAGCGACTGTGCCACTTGGGTGCTTGGGGACGTCAAGGGTACATGGGTGCTTCACCCACTCTATTAAGAGGAACAAACTTACCTCTAAGAGAGCGGAGAAGCTAGTTGTTGTACACAGTGTCTTGCATATCGTAGATCGCAAGACACACGTGTACAAAGAGAGCCCAACAACATGATGGGATGTAGAGCCAGAGGATCCATCTCAGATTGATGAGGATGAGATTGCGGCAGAAACATATGTAGGGTTGGTTGGTGTTCCTTTGGCAAAACTTGAGCGTGAGAAGTGTAGTAGTTCCAAGGATTAGGACTTTGGCTTGAGGGATGCTTAGAGGTCTCCCATCGCTACATTTTGTCATTTTGACATGACTTTGTACTCAATTTGATATTGATAATGATTCATATCATGCATGGTGGTACTCATTGTAATCATCTTTATGATATAATTGATACTTGGTAAAACTAATATAAATCCTATTTGCTGATAATTTGAATTTTGATTTTTGAATGTTACTATTGAGTATGTACTATGTTACTATGTTGAATGTTCAATGGTTCTAGTTCATGTTGCAATTTTTCTATGTTCAAGTATTTCAACACATCTAGCTGCAATTTTTCTATGTTCAAGTATTTCAACACATCATGTTGCAATCTAGCTGCGTTCTTATTGGGTTGCCGCACATTTGCCAAAAAAAAACATTGAAACTATTTAAGACGGAATAAGAAGAATTTATGTGTACCTTCCACAATCTTCTGCCAAGACATCTGCAATTATAATCTGCCAAAAATGCTCTTCCTTTATACTTTGGTTCCATGGAACACTTTTGTCAAGAGGGATCTATTTGGGCTTTCAATTTGCAAAAGATTGTTCTACCAGTTTGTAATAATATTAATGTGAGGAGATGCAAATTTTCTTGACTGTTCAAATAGTCCGAAATTTATACATTCTTTGGCATATGTTAGCTGTTGCAAAATTTAACTAAGTCTCGAAGGTTCAACATCTTAATTGATAAGGTTCGGGATTGACAGGTCATTTACTGGAACCATCAAATAGCAAAATCCTGGCTCAGGCCATGCCATGAGGCATCTTTATTGCAACAAACAGAAAACCTATAGATTTTTACGTAATCATGTCATCAAAAGCCTTAAACTATTACACACCTTTTTGCCATTGAGATTATTCTACCAGTTCGTGATCAAATTGATGGGAGATGTAATTTTCTCGACTGTTCAAATAGTTGCAATTTTATACATTCTTTGGCATATGTTAGCTGTTGCAGAGTTTAACTAAGTCTTGAAGGCTCAACCTTCTAAATTTTCTTAGTTGTTCCTGATTATGGTTTCGGGATTGACAGGATTTTTACTGAAGCCATCAAATAGCAACATCCTCAAAATCTGGAAGACCTTATGTTAAGCAATTACTTATTCTCAGGATATGACAGACAAGAAATTTACAGTACTTCCAAGTTAATTTTGATTATAGGGAAAGACAGGCTGAAATAAATTCAAGGGTCCTGCTTCTGTGCAAAATTTATTTTAAAAACAGCTTTCACAGAATTATAACCTAGCTTCCACAACCACAATTTAATAAAAATTTGAAGCGCAATAACCGAAGAATCAGTTCAAAAAAACAAAACATCAGGTACAGAAACCCAGACAGCCAAATCATTGTAAAATTTGACTTTCGTATTAATTTGTTCACTGCAAAGATTTTTCTTAGGAGCAAAATAACCACAAAATCCTTTCTCAGGTTTATCTTGAGCAGAAGCACATAAGCAAATTACACACTATAGAAGAGAGATTTATTTATTTGATGAAAAAGCTTACAAACATATATCAGAGGTACGAATTAAACAGAAATATAGGATTAAAACCCTCCACGCAGGGGCAGGACGAGGTGAAGGGTGGACTCCTTCTGTATGTTGTAATCAGCGAGAGTTCTGCCGTCTTCAAGCTGCTTCCCAGCGAAGATGAGGCGCTGTTGATCGGGAGGAATGCCCTCCTTGTCCTGGATCTTCGCCTTCACATTATCGATAGTATCGGAGCTCTCCACTTCCAAGGTAATGGTCTTGCCGGTGAGGGTTTTGACAAAGATCTGCATACCACCACGCAGGCGAAGCACAAGGTGAAGGGTGGACTCCTTCTGTATGTTGTAATCGGCAAGGGTTCTGCCGTCTTCCAGCTGCTTCCCAGCGAAGATCAGGCGCTGCTGATCCGAGGGAATGCCCTCCTTGTCTTGAATCTTAGTCTTGACGTTGTCGATGGTGTCAGAGCTCTCCACCTCCAGAGTGATTGTCTTGCCTGTCAATGTCTTGACAAAGATCTGCATTCCGCCCCTCAGACGAAGAACCAGGTGAAGGGTAGATTCCTTCTGGATGTTGTAGTCGGCTAGGGTCCTTCCGTCTTCCAGCTGTTTACCGGCAAAGATCAAGCGCTGCTGGTCTGGGGGAATCCCCTCCTTGTCCTGAATTTTGGCCTTGACATTGTCAATGGTGTCTGAACTCTCCACTTCCAGAGTGATGGTCTTGCCCGTTAGGGTTTTGACAAAGATTTGCATCCCTCCCCTTAGACGGAGAACCAGGTGAAGGGTGGACTCCTTCTGGATGTTGTAATCCGCAAGAGTTCTGCCGTCTTCCAGCTGTTTACCTGCAAAGATTAGGCGCTACTGATCTAGGGGAATCCCCTCCTTGTCCTGGATCTTTGCCTTCACGTTGTCGATGGTATCAGAGCTTTCCACCTCCAGAGTAATGGTCTTGCCTGTCAATGTCTTCACGAATATCTGCATGATGGATTTCTTTGCTTTTTTCAACACAAAACCTGCAAATCGAAGCCTTTACAGAGACGGATTCAGAAAAATAAATGCCCTGCCTTGAAGCCTATTCAGCGTTTTTTATAAAACCCAGACTCGGAATGTGTGAAGAGAAGACCCGAGAAGCATATTTATCAAAATGTTAATTTATATATGTTTTTATCAAAATGTTAATTTTAATTAATTACTTCTTATAAATTAACATTTTGATAAAAACATATATAAATTAATAAGAACATATATAAATTAATTTATAAGAAGTAATTAATTAAAATATTAATAATATAAATTTCCTTTAAAAAAATAATAATAGAAAATATTATATATAAAAAAATTTATAAGAACATATATAAACTTAAAAATCACAAAAACTTCCATATAATATAAATTTATAGTAATTTAATAAATATATTTATATTAATAATATAAATAAAAAATCTATAAATGTATTTATATTTATATTTATAATTAATAATAAATGTTCTTACTCGGGAATATGGCTAGAGTCCCGAAGGCTTCATGATGTCATTAGGGTAGGGAGGAGAGAAAGACTTAATTAGTGGTATATTATTATTTGTGTCCCTCTAAAATAGATTGTTGGAATTCTATTCTTTTGAATTCTAAGAATTGTGGCTAATAAAAGTTTTCTTTGGTATGGTGCAACATTTCATTAATGTCTCGTTTTCATTCTTCATTCCATACAATTAAAAGCTCACAATTTTATGCCCTCACATGTTATATGTTAATAAATATTAATAAATATAAATATATTTATATTTATAGATTTTTTTATTTATAAAATTACTATAAATTTATATTATATTCAAGCTCTTGTAATTTTTAAGTTTATTTTGTTCTTATGGAAAGAATTTTATAAATAATATTTTTTACTATTATTTTAAAAATTATTTTTAAGTTTTAATATTTTAATTAATTATTTCTTAACATTTTGGTATTTTGCTTTGTATAGAAATGTTTAATTGTACATATTTATGATTCACCATGATGTATTTTCAATCTTATATATTGATATATGAATATATACAAATAGTATTTAAGATTTTAAAATATTTAAATTTAAATTTTTTTAATTATAAATATATATTTGCATATATATATTGAACATGTATATTAATTTTTTAATAGTAAAATTAACTAAATTATATATCTTTAATAATTAATTTATTAATCTATAAATTAATTACTAAAGATATGTTAATTAATAAACATATATTAATTTTTAATAGTAAAATTAACTAGTTATTATATCTTTAATAATTAATTTATAAATTAATAAATTATTTCAAACAGAATTTTAAAAAATACTAAGTATCCCTTGGTAAAAGATTAATTTTAATTTTAAAAAAAATCCAGCCCCATCGTTTACCTTTTCAAACTTCCCTTGTATTTTAGTTTTAATTTACGATTTAGCGAATACCGTAAAGATGGCACTACATTTTTTAAGTAAAAGTAAATTTTAATTAAAATGATAGTCCCGGTCGTGCTGTCCAAGGATATCTGCAGGAATACAATCGGCGGTGCTTATTCCAAGGGTGCAAATTTTTGGCTATTTAGTCGCTGCCGAAGAAAAGTATCGGCAATGGCGAAAAGTACGGGCGGGAGACTGGGCTGACGGGGGAAGGTAACGACAACGGTAAGGACACGGGGAACGAGGTGCAAATTTTCACACTTTTAGCCATTGCCGGATTCGAACTCGGAACGTTCTGAGATGAGTTGAAGTTTAAAATAGAAGGTCAATTTTGGACAACCTTCAAACGGAGATTTTCAATCTATTACAAAAATATTTTCTATATTGAAAAAAAAAGGTTAATTAAGAGTATAGATATTTATCTATAAAAAAATATTATGTTTATTATTAAATATTTATGATTTAATGTGTAAATATTTTTGTTAATATTTGTATTATTATATTTCATTTCTTGTTGTCATTGTGTTAATAGGTGTACTCGCCTTAGAAATATTCTAATATAGTAAAATATTATAATAAAATTATTTGTTGTGAATTTACAACTAGATAAAGTTCTTATAAATAGATGGTTTGATTATAGTCATTTAAGAATATTGGACTAATATTTTGAAAGTAATTCTTTAGTTGAACTAGTATAACTGAAGGGATATGTTGTTTAAGCAAAAATTGAATTGAAATCTAGGTGATTGCCTAGCTACATCACTAATGTTGTAGACTTATCATAAATTATGTTGTTTTATCTGAAATGTTAGTTACACTTGTGATGCAAATATTCCAAACCAATTAGAGTTATATGGAAGTTACTAATATACATTAATTATATTTTTGAGCATAAAGTATGCTAAAATGTAGTTAACATTATTCTTTAGATAGTTTACAAAATTGTCATGTAAGGTTTCTTCTTTATATTAGTGAGCAAATGTAGTGTCACATCTCCATATTTGATGCCTATAAATAGAGAGGGGTCACAAACAATGTCATTAAGAGGCACGATGCACAAAGGGATTTTGTCAAATGCAAGACATAAATATTCTTCTAGGAGCTAACTTGTATTTATGACTATGAGTAGCTTGGGGATTTTGAATGTAAGGTTTCTTCTTGTAGTGAGCAAAGGTAGAGGGATGAAACAACTTTTTGCACCATTATGACTATGACTAGCTTGGGGATTTGATTATAGGACTACTCATATGAGAAATGTGTTCCCCACAAGTATTTTATAAGGGTCCTCACCCTTACAAGAGTCAAATATCAAAGTTGTAACAAGTTTCCAAAAAAAGATCACCGAAGAGTTTATTACACAAACAAATAGTAAAACAAGGAAAAAATAGTTTTATAAATAGATCATGGAACACTACAATACTTTGTAATATCCTCCAATTTAACTAATCATATACTAAGCATCATTTCAACTATGTTTATGACATCCAAAATAACATTATAGCATTGCAAAGTCTTCAAAATGATTGCAGTACTCAACTAGAAAAGTGTCATGACGCTCTCTTATGTCCCATCAATAAAATATGGTGTGCTTGCAATAGTATCTTGCATGGTTTCAATCATCATGTTATCGACCATGTCACAATTATGTTCATTGTACTAAGTATGGTCCTTTTCTCCTTCATTTTTGTGTCTAGATCATTAAACCAATTTTGATGATTGATATTTTTGTGGCATCTATGGAAACATTCATTCACTCAATCAAGTCCCATTTTCTGACAAATAATTTGATTCAATCCATCATGTACATGGTGAAATGGATGCACACTTTGATGGTCTAATCCAAGTTTGGATGAGATGTGTCTACCATTGACCTTGTTTGACAAGTCCTCTAATATCTTATCAATGAAAGTAAGTGTTGCCAATTCAAATGTGTGAATCAAAATTCCCTTAAACTTTTGTGTGAGTTGCAACTTCACTTATATCATTGCATATATCATCTCTATTATCAACGGTCTATAAAAAAAAATTATACTCTCTCTAAAGATAATTTATTTCTCTTATAGCACAAAACGTGAGTGAATGTGATAAGGGAAGTAAGTTCTCACCATTGATCATGATGGTGTACAATGTCTACTTGTTTGGGGGCATGGCTAGGACTTTTTATGGTCTCATGATGCCATCATGGATAGGAGGAGAGAAAGCCTTGTTTATGTGTTTTCCTATTATATTGTACGATTGTTTTGAGATGGTAGTTTAAGGGATTTTTCAATGTGTTAGTTTAAAAAAATTGTGAAATAAAAGAGAAAGTGGTTTGTTGATACTTTTCTATTTGTAAATTATCATGAGGATCTTATGACTATTTTGGTTGGTAGCTTCTGATAAACTTCATCTAGCTTTGGGGTAAAAAAATTTGTGTAATATTGGAGCAAGTATTTTGCTCTTATTATCTCTAGAAAAGTTTCTATGAGGATGTGGAGATAGTAGTTTGGTACTTATTTAATGTATCTATTGGTTTTTTTAAAAATCATTGTATGTTAAAAGGAAAAGCTACATAGGATTCTATATTTTGGTATTAAGAACGTTATCCTTCCCTTCACAAGTATCATTGAAGAATTCTACTATTATTATATCATTATATGTTCACGGTGGCTTCACTTAATGTACTTGGATCATAGCTATATGAATTTGTGGCATACCAAAGAATCCCTCTATTTTCAAAAAATATTGTCCTAAACTCCTTTCTTGTCACCTCCTCCCAATACACAATCCAAATTAAGAAACCCCCTTATTTTCATGAGATATTTATCATTTTTAAAACATTTTTCATATCCCTTTATATTTCTATCTTATTTTATGATAAAGAGTTGGCTAGGTTTTAAGCAAAATTGTAGATTTGGCAGAAGGTGCTAATAGTAATTGATGGGTTCTAAATTAATTGGAGCTACTATTTAACTTGGCTTGCTTGAAGGTGGAGCCCTAGAATGAAACAAGAATTCAGTGGGTACCATAATATGTTTTTCATTGGCAAGGACTTGATAGGAAATTTGTGCTAGGACTACTAAATGTAGAGTTTTTTAAAGCTAATTTCTCATCCTTCGTATTTGTGTTTCATGTGAGCATCAAAATTTTCTAAGTGTTGGCTTTACCTTTATGGCCTTGTGATTGAGTTGTATTTTGTCTTTGACAGAATACATCCAGTTGATTTTATCTTTTAAAGCATTTGATTAGCGGCCCCATGAAATGAAAATACTATTTCAATCATAATTGTGCGTATTGACTTTCCACATTCCATAGATGTAAAGCAAAATTATTTTCAAGAAAATAAAAAGGACCAAGAGTTGGAATTAAGAAGAGGACACACAAAATAAATGATAAAAAATATATTAAGAATTAGAGTCAAGAGGAAGGGATCTAATGAAAAGCAAGATAACAAAACCATCACAAATGAAAAAACACTAAGAAAAAAAATCAACAACTCGATTATTAAACCAAGTAAATGAAGTTAGAAAACTATAAGAAAATATCTAGTCTAAAAAATAAGAATGTGAGTTAATAAAATATCAATATGTTGAAAAAATAATAATAATAAAACTAAAAAGAAAATAGAAAATAAACAGAAAAGGGGGTTGGAACAATATGAACCAAAAAAAATCTCAATGAAAAAACTCTAAGAAAGTGAGAAGGAGAAGTGAAGATTTGCTAATCACTACCCTTCATACCCTCATGTTAAAAACATTGCTAAGGCACGTGCAAAATAGAAATCCTTAAGTGGTTTTTCTTTTTTGCTAATAAAAGGTTGTAGGGCCAAATTTAGTATTAAATTAAAATCAAGATGAAACAAGTGTTTTCAAACCATTAACATCTAGATCAATATAAAAGGGCACTTTCAACCCTGGATGAAAAAAAAGTTATTGCAGTCTTTAACATTGTCAAAACCCATCATATTCCATATTGTTATTGTTAATATGATTTAGAACAACAGAGAGGGGGGGATCAGTTGTTCTCAGGTCCAGATATATAATTAAACTTTCAAAACTCTTCAATAACTTAGATCTAACAACCAACAACTACTCGGTCATTATTGAATGCATATCAGAAACATATAACAATGCAATCAACTATCTAATAGTATTTAACTTGCAAAACACAGAAATGTTCAAACCAAAACATTAACACCAGGATTTATAGTGGAAACCCAATTTGGGAAAAACCACTTTGTAACATGTTACTGATATTTTCACTCTTCTAAAGTGAGCTCTATGAAAAGCCAACCCTGTCAAAGGTTTACAAACACACTGTTAGGTGTGACCTAGTTAAAGGATTTCAACCACCCTGTTAGGAGTGCGCCTTGTTAAAGGACTTGCATACATTCCATTAGAATGCAACCTTGTTCAAAGGATTTATACAAATGACTGTTAGGTCAACCTTGATTAAAGGATTTAAAACTAATATAATGATTAGAAAGTAACAGCAGTGTTTGATCTGAAAACATACAACTCACTTTGTAAATAACATATCCAATTCTATACACATATGCCAGCTTACTAACTATGATCCATTTCCATTTCCATCTCCATCACTGATCTGCTCGAAAATCCCTTCAGGGAATCACAACTCCTTCTCCTTCAGCCTTTTTTGCTTATTTAGTCAATAACAACAAATCTAGCATCCTTCATTCAACCTCACACTTAGGTTTCCTTAATACCTCTTCGTTTAGGTCGAACCAACTTTTGCCGCTTAATCTCCTCCGTAGATCTTAGGGTTAGGTCAGATTCATCGAATCCTTCCAACTTTATGTTCTTCATCCATCCTTCTAGAAACATCTCAAATCTCTTTATGGAATTACAATTAAACGGTTTACAATGCATTAAATGCTTCCATACAATCAATAAATAAAGTCAACATGATTTACATAATCCAAGAATTCAACTATGTCGGCTAGAAATCTGAATTCTTCCTCAAATGTAAATTACTGATGCTCGGTCAATACTATGTTCAACTCCTTGGTCATCACTGGGTAGTCTGGTCACCACTGAAATTGTTTCCTCGGCTAATACTGTCTTCCTCGACAATTAACTGATGTTTGGTCAACACTAAATTTACTCAGCATATACTGGCTTGGTCGACATTAACATCACTCAGCTTAAACTAGATTTCTTCACTTTTTCTCGGTTAAGCCTACTTATTCAGTCTTACTTCTTACTTAGATAAGCAATACATTAACTTATCATTGTGCCACATAATCAAGTACCCATTGAAGTATTAAGATAACTCAACCTTTCCTTAGGTGCTATTGTTATCAACCTTGCCCTAATCCTTCTCAACAATCAAATAGATATAGTACTTTTTTAGATAGCAACAGTCTTACCAGTTAAGGTTTGACATCAATGACAATACAACAATTGCTTCAATTGCAGTTTCCAACAATCTCCCTCTTTGGCCTTGTTAAAGGACTTGCATACATTCCATTAGAATGCAACCTTGTTCAAAGGATTTATACAAATGACTGTTAGGTCAACCTTGATTAAAGGATTTAAAACTAATATAATGATTAGAACATAACAACAGTGTTTGATCTGAAAACATACAACTCACTTTGTAAATAACATATCCAATTCTATACACATATGCCAGCTTACTAACTATGATCCATTTCCATTTCCATCTCCATCACTGATCTGCTCGAAAATCCCTTCAGGCAATCACAACTCCTTCTCCTTCGGCCTTTTTTGCTTATTTAGTCAATAAAAACAACTCTAGCATCCTTCATTCAACCTCACACTTAGGTTTCCTTAATACCTCTTCGTTTAGGTCGAACCAACTTTTGCCGCTTAATCTCCTCCGTAGATCTTAGGGTTAGGTCAGATTCATCGAATCCTTCCAAATTTATGTTCTTCATCCATCCTTCTAGAAACATCTCAAATCTCTTTATGGAATTACAATTAAACGGTTTACAATGCATTAAATGCTTCCATACAATCAATAAATAAAGTCAACATGATTTACATAATCCAAGAATTCAACTATGTCAGCTAGAAATCTGAATTCTTCCTCAAATGTAAATTACTGATGCTCGGCCAATACTATGTTCAACTCCTTGGTCATCACTGGGTAGTCCGGTCACCACTGAAATTGTTTCCTCGGCTAATACTGGCTTCCTCGATAATTAACTGATGTTCGGTCAACACTAAATTTACTCAGCATATACTGGCTTGGTCGACATTAACATCACTCAACTTAAACTAGATTTCTTCACTTTTTCTCGGTTAAGCCTACTTATTCAGTCTTACTTCTTACTTAGATAAGCAATACATTATCTTATCATTGTGCCACATAATCAAGTACCCATTGAAGTATTAAGATAACTCAACCTTTCCTTAGGTACTATTGTTATCAACCTTGCCCTAATCCTTCTCAACAATCAAATAGATATAGTACTTTTTTAGATAGCAACAGTCTTACCAGTTAAGGTTTGACATCAATGACAATACAACAATTGCTTCAATTACAGTTTCCAACAATCTCCCTCTTTGGCATTGATGGAAACACCATATGAATAACACATAAATCACCAACCAATCCAAAAACATATCTTTACATCAGAAATATTTATAATATCCCTAGCTTCATTTTGATTCAGAATCAATTAGCCTTGCTTACATGACCATCCACACAATAACTTTCACTTGATCTCTTCTTGTTCCTTTCCTCTGAATCTCTCCCTCTTACTTGATCTTCCATGAAATCTCACCATGTATTTTCATCTTATTCATCTCCCTCTTTGACAATAATGCCAAAGCAGCAACTAAAAGATACATCTTTCATATTTAGATGTCATCTTGTTAGTTCAGTAACAATATTTCTCCCTCTGTCATCTTTGCTTATGACTGATTATCAGCTTTTCTGTACTTTTCACAACTCTAGGCTGCTCCTAAAGTGTGACCTTTCTCTACATTAATTTGCCAAATACTCTTTGCAGCACATTTGATGCAATGCTCCTAGCTTGACTAGGCAGCCTCAGTTAGGGGAAGAACCCCTAATTTGCCTCTCAAATATTCATGAGCTTCTTTAGGTAAACCTTTAGTGAATATGTCTTCTAGTTGTTCCTTTGTATTCACATATTCCATTCTGCCTCTTTATCTTGTACCAATTCCCTCAAGTAATGATACTTGATGGCAATGTGTTTGGTCTTTGTTTGCATCACTAGGTTCTTAGATATGTTGATAGCACTTGTGTTGTCACAGTAGATGACAACTGGTTCAATGATCTCTTCTTTCATGCCTACCAACAATTGCTTTATCCATACCAAGTTTAAATAGTTCACTGCTGCAACAACATACTCAACTTCAGCTGTAGATTGGGAAATACAATTTTGTTTCTTTCTTGTCCAGGAAACTAATCTCTGTCCAAGAAAGAAAGCTCCACCATTAGTACTCTTTCTGTCATCCACATTTCCTCCCCAATCTGCATCATTATAGACTCTCAGTTCAAATCTTTCATGTTTCTTATAGTATAGTCCATAATCAGCAGTCCCTTTCAAATGTCTCATTATCCTTTTTACAACCATCATGTGAGTTTCCTTAGGATTGGTAGAGAATCTTTCCACAATCCCTACTACTAGAGCAATATCTAGTCTACTGTGAACAACATACTGCAGTTTTCCAATCATGGACCTATACAAAGTCTGGTTTACTTTAGCAGCATCATCATTTTTAGACAATTTTTGTCCAATAGCCATGGGAGTACTTACTGGCCTTGAATCCTCCGTACCAAAGGTTTTCAGTATCTCATGAGCATATTTAGACTGGGTGATGAAAATACCTTTCTCCATCTGACATACTTGTAAACCAACAAAGAATTTTATCTCCCCAAACATACTCATTTCAAATTCAGTTTGCATTTCATTTGAATACTTCTTACACAGGGCATCTTGTCCACCAAATATGATATCATCTACAAAAATCTTAGCTAACAAGATTCCTTTACCTTCTTAATCTTTCATGTATAGATTGTTGGTGTCATTTGTCCTTGAGAATCCCATCTGTATCAAGTAGTTGTGCAGCCTCTCATACCATGCTCTGGGGGCTTGCTTTAGTCCATACAATGCCTTATTCAATTTGCAAACCATGTGTCTCTTGTTTGGATCAAGAAATCTTTCAGTTTGTTCAATGTACACTTCTTCTAATATACCATTTAAAAATGTAGACTTGACATCCATTTGGTATACCTTGAAATCTTTGTAGGCAGCATATGCAAGTAGAGTTCTTACTCCTTCCAATCTTGCTACAGGGGCAAATGTCTCCCCATATTCTATTCCTTCTTCTTGTGCATAGCCTTTGCATACCAGCCTTGCTTTGTTCCTTGTGATTTGTCCATGTTCATTCAGCTTATTTCTAAACACCCATTTTGTTCCAATGATATTTTTGTTTTCTAGTCTTGGCACCATAGTCCAAGTATCATTCTTCTCTATTTGGTCTATCTCCTCATTCATGGCTTGAATCCAGTCTTCATTTTCTAATGCCTCCCTCGTTGTCTTAGGCTCGAATTCACACAGTAAACATGTAGGGTATCTTAACTTGCTTTTGGTCAGAAATCTAGTTTCTTTGTCTCCAATGATTTGTTCAGGCTTGTGATGTCTCCTTACAAATTGTGCCAAAACAAGTTTTGCTCTCTTTTCTTCTTGTTCTTCAGGTTCACCAATAAGATTGCCAGATTCAACTTCTAAAAGCTTAGCAACCTCTTCCTAATACTCAGAAGCATCCTCCTGTCGCTTGACATTATTTCCCTGATGCTCGGCATTGCTTACTCGAGACTCTACATCAGGTGCAAGTTTGTCACTTGCCTCTCCTTCTTCTATATATACAAAAGATCTATAATCTTCTAGTTCTCTCTTGCTTTCCTGTTCATTTTTCTCTGCATATTCATCAACCTTGACATTTACACTTTCCATAATTTTGTTAGTGTTAGATTTCAAACACTTGTAAGCTTTTCTTTTTGTGGAATAACCTAAGAATATGCCCTCATCACTTTTAGCATCAAATTTTCCATTCCTATTATTTTTTAGTATATAGCATTTGCTCCCAAAAATTCTAAAGTACTTTACATTAGGTGCATACCCTTACCATAACTCATAAGGTGTAATATTTGTACCTTTTTTGATCTATACTTGATTTAGGGTATAAATAGCTATACTTACAACTTCTCTCCAGTACTTTTGTGCAACATTCTTCTCGATCATTAGTGTTCTTGCACAATCTATGATAGATCTGTTCCTTCTCTCTGCTATACCATTTTGTGGAGGTGTTCTAGGCGCAGACATCTATCTCTTGATTCCTCTATCATTGCAAAATAGATTGAACTCATTTGATATGAATTCTCCACCTCAGTCAGATCTCAGACACTTCAGGTTCCTACCTGTCTCCTTTTCAACCTTAGCCAAATACCACTTAAAAAATTGAAAAGCATCAGATTTTTCTTTTAGAAACATTACAGTCATCATTATGGTGTAATCATCAACAAACAGAATAAAATATCTAGTAGCACAATAGCTTTGTACACCCATAGGTCCACAAAGGTCAGTATGAACCAAATCTAAAGCATTTTTAGAAGTAAAATTCTTGCTCTTGAAACTAGACTTTGTCATCTTACCCAACTGACATTGTTTGCACATTACATTATCAAGTTTCTTCAATCTCGACAATCCTCTCACTTTCTTATTTTTACTAATTTCTACTAGATTATCAAAGTTAACATGACATAGCTGCTTATGCCATAACCATATATCATCAAGTTGTGCCATCATACATGTCTCTTTAGATAGGTCTAGATAGAACAAATTACCTCTTGTATGTTCTCCACTTCCAATCAATTCACCAGTGGCATCAAATATTTTAGCCTTCCTATGATGAAATTCCACTCGGTAGCCAGTGCTATTAAGTTGTGCAACACTTAGCAGATTATAGTTAAGACCTTCAACCCAATAAGAATTTTCACAAGTGATCTTATCAGTCAGCTTAATCAATCCTTTACCCCTAATAGGACATGGTGCATCATTACCAAATTTAACACTTCTACCTTTGTAATGATCTAGGGTATCAAACTTACTTTTATCACCAATCATGTGGTGTGAGCAACCACTATCAATAATCCACTTATCATTTTTGTTCACATAGGATATCAGTGCAATTTTCTCATCCTCATCAGACTCATCTTTCATAGCAACATAGACTACTTTAATTTCAAAATCATCACTATCAGTGTCAATTTCTTCTTCAGCAATATAGCAAGATTTCTTACCTTTTTCTTTGTAGTCCTTGTACCTTCAGTAACCTCTGTCTTCTCTTTTGTCTGTGTGCTTGCTATCTCTTTCCTCATCCTTTTAATCCTTGTTAGGACATCTTGTAGCTATATGACCAACTTTATTACATGAGAAACATATGATAGGGAGTTTACCTTTATACTTTCCTTTTCCCCTTTTCAATCTTCTAGCCATAAGAGCTTCAAGATCCTCTAGTTCTTTATTAGAAGTGTCACTTTCACTTTCACTCTCACTGATGCATCTTTCTTTTTCTTTCTTAGACTTATTCAAAACCATTTGTGACTTGAATGGAGATTCAACATTAGCAAAAGTGAAGTTATCAAAATTAGAAAGCTCAAAAATAGTAAGCTTACCAACAAGACTTTCCAAAGTAAGAGCATTGCCAGGGTTACATCGAGATTCTTGAATTGCTGAAATTTTGACAACATAAATAGGATGAAAAGTTCTCAATACTTTTCCAATAAAATTCTCATCTTCAGTAGTTCCATTAGCTCCTCTAATAGCATTTACAACTTCTTTTATTCTACCACAATATTGAGCAATATTCTCACCTTCTTGCATTTTCATTTCATCAAATTTAAATCTCAGGCTTTCAGCTTTTGCCCTTAGTACATTTATGTCACCACCATAGATGTTTGCAAGAGTGTCCCACATTTGCTTTGCATTTGTGAAATTTTTGATGTCTTCAAATTCAGGATAGCTTAAGGCAAATGCAATCTCCAACATTGCTTGATTGTGTTCTTGTTTAGCTCTCATCTCCTCGGCAGTCAGAGGTGCAATAGGAGTAACATAGTCATGCTCAATATAATACTTTATTGAGTCACCAATACCAGCTAGATGCAGTTTCATTAGACTCTGCCATGAAGGGAAGTTCTCCTTATTTACCTTCGGTACCTCCTTCTTATACATCTTGATCATTTACTTCAAGTACCTTTAAACTTGTTCTTTGTAAGTACCAACAGCTCTGATACCAATTTTTAATATGATTAAACTTTCAGGATCAGTTGTTCTCAGGTCCAGATGTATAATTAAACTTTCAAAACTCTTCAACAACTCAGATCTAACAACCAATAGCTACTCGGTCATTATTGAATGCATATCAGAAACATATAACAGTGCAATCCATTATCCAATAGTATTTAACTTGCAAAACACAAAAATGTTCAAATCAAAACATTCCCACAAGTATTAACACCAGGATTTATAGTGGAAACCCAATTTGGGAAAAACCACTTTGTAACATGTTACTGATATTTTCACTCTTCTGAAGTGAACTCTGTGAAAAACCAACCCTGTCAAAGGTTTACAAACACACTGTCAGGTGTGACCTGGTTAAAGAATTTCAACCACCCTGTTAGGAGTGCGCCTTGTTAAAGGACTTACATACATTCCATTAGAATGCAAACTTGTTCAAAGGATTTATACAAATGACTATTAGGTCAACCTTGATTAAAGGATTTAAAACTAATACAATGATTAGAAAGTAACAACAGTGTTTGATATGAAAACATACAACTTACTTTGCAAATAACAGATCCAATTCCATACACATATGCTAGCTTACTGACTGCGATCCATTTCCATCTCCATCACTGATTTTCTCAGAAATCCCTTCAAGCAATCACAACTCCTTCTCCTTTAGCCTTTTCTTCTTATTTAGTCAATAACAACAACAACTCCATCATCCTTCATTCAACCTCACACTTAGGTTTCCTTAATAACTCTTCATTTAGGTTGATCCAACTTTTTCCGGTTAATCTCCTTCATAGATCTTAGGGTTAGGTTAGATTCATCGAATCCTTCCAACTTTATGTTCTTCATCCATCCTTCTAGAAACATCTCAAATCTCTTTATGGAATTACAATAAAATAGTTTATAGTGAATTAAATGCTTCCATACAATCAATAAATAAAGTCAACATGATTTACGTAATCCAAGAATTCAACTATGTTGGCTAGGAATCTAAATTCTTCCTCAAATGTAAATTAATGACACTTGGTCAATACTGTGTTCAACTCCTTGTTCATCATTGGGTAGCCCGATCACCACTGAAATTGTTTCCTTGGCAATTAACTGATGTTTGGTCAACACTGAATTTACTCAGCATATACTGGCTCGGTCGACACTAACATCACTCGGCTTAAACTAGATTTCTTCACTTTTTCTCGGTTAAGCCTACTTGTTTAGTTTTACTTCTTACTTAGATAAGCAATGCATTATCTTATCATTGTGCCACATAATCAAGTACCCATTGAAGTATTAAGATAACTCAACCTTTCCTTAGGTGCTATTGTTATCAACCTTTCCCTAATCTTTCTCAACAATCAAATAGATATAGTACTTTCTTAGATAGCAACAATCTTACCAGTTAAGGTTTGACATCAATGACAATATAACAATTGCTTCAATTGTAGTTTCCAATAGTTATATGATCAGAATCGAGTTTTTGATAGAGGAAAGAATTATTGGGGCTATCTAATTACATTTTCATAGTAAATTAATTATGGCAATTGGTCTACTTCTCCAGAGATAACTGGAATCTCGCTATGCTCACAGGCAACATACGTCCCCAGAAAGAGCCACTGTTGGAACCCTATTTTTTGGTAAACTTTAGAGTTCTAGATTCCATACCGAGTAAGTTTCTTCATACAATCAGGTGCAACACCTATGGTCGAGTATATTATTTCATTTACAACTCCCGAGAACCTGTTCTAATACATATATTAAGTGGTTGATTTCTAGGTATGTATGTGCTTTACATTTTGTAGATGCAGAATTATTGCAAGTAAGTATTTTCGAACCATAAAAATTGAAGAAGTTCTAGTATGCTTTTTAATTGTTTTCTAACTAACCTCGGGCGTAAAAATGCGTCAGAAAAAAACTTCAAATTTGTAAAATTGGAGGACAACCCACTAAATATTTTGATGTAAAATGCTTCCAGTTTCATTTTTGCAAAGATCAAAGTTCATTTGATATATTATTTTAAAATTTATATTGTTTGCGACTAGCTCCGACAAGCCAATTTACAAAGGAGCTACTTTGATTTGGTGGGCTACTTAAAATCTAAAATAAAACCCATGTTTTATTGTAATTATCATAAACCTTTACAAATTTGCATAGCTTCGACAAACTTCTTGGTTTGCTCGTTGTGAAATTGCCCGCCCCAAAATGATGAAGTGAGAAATTAAAATTTGTTCATTTCTCTATAGTTTCTGAAGTAATTTTAAATGAGAAGTTGGATATTACATAAAATTGAGTCTTCTATAAATGCATAAGATGTGTTGCATCATCTCATGAGAAATGAATTTGCATACAGTAAAGAATAGAATGATGCAGTCGTTGGAAAGGGAATAAGATATATTATTGAAAATGAATCACATTTTTTTGTATTCAGACATAAATTTGAAGTTATTTTTGAGCTCCAAGCGACTATCTATTCATCTAGAAAGGTTCCCATACCTTTTCTCATATATTGGGAACACATTTTTTACAGTTCTATATGTTTTTGAGATGCCAATAGCCTCAAAAATGCTCAAAAATGTCTTAAAACAACCCAACCATATTTGAGGACACCTGTTGTTGTTGTCTTACAGTTTTGGAGGCACTTTTTTACTTGTTACAGTTACTGAAAGCTAGTGTTCGAAAGAACTTATTATAAGTAATCTGACAGATGATGTTGCAACCATCCAGGTCAATGGTACAATGAATAAACTTTTTTCTTTTTATCATGCAATAACCCTGACCCACATTCCATCAAAAATCGAAGTCAAATTAAAATGGTCTCTCTCACATGCTAAGTTACTCTAATGAAGTTCATCGATGTAGCTAAATGCTATTAGGAGCACATTTGAAATGTTGTGTCGACACCCGATAAAGAGATGATAAAGTTACAAAGATGAGACAATTTAATATTTTTCAATGAGAGTAGAGGTGTAAGTATTTGCAAGTTCTAATTTAATTTATTTTTTCATAAGTATGTAAAAGAGAAAACTCCATTAAAATTCTAAAAGAATTTCATATGGTTAAAAATATTGATCCTTACATTTGAAAATATATTTCCCATAGATAAAATATAAATGATATATTTTATGAAGGCCTTAGTTACAAATTAATGGGATGATTTTTAATCATTTATATATTTCCCTAGGTACTTAAATAGAGTGCCTTCAAATTTAAGTTTGGTTTATGAAGAGCGTTAAGCAGAATATTTTTAAGATGAGATATTATAATTTCTTCAATGAAATATTAAAGGAAAAATAATGAAAATATTTTCTTGGCACAAGGATATTTTATTCTTACCCTAAATAAATATGAAGGATCAATATTAGGGTAGATTTTCATTTTCATTGAAGACATGATATATTTCCAATATGTCAATTTATACAAATATTTTCTAAACATGAAATATTTTGTGATCAAAAGTGAAAGTTTTGGCAAGGTATTTACAAAAGGCAAGATGGAGGTGATCTTATGAAGGTAAAGTTTTATTTTCTGAATTGATAAGTATAAATGATTAATTTATTTCTTTTGAATGTGTAGGATATTATAAAAATTCCCTTAGACAAAGGAATTATATTTTAAATATCACTTGGGTAAATGATTAATATATTAGACAGGGAGTATTTCTTACCCAAGAAAACTCAATATAAGGGTATGTGCAGGATCATGGTATGCCAAAAAGTGGCGATGTGAAAAAATGAACTTTTCACTCATCCAAAAGCGCACTAAAAATTTTGTTGAATTTTTAGAAGGTATGGGTGTCAGTACACCTGGCCAAGCCAAAAGCCAAAGCACATACCTAATCGAATATCTAATTTTCACCAATAATTTCTATTTGTAGCTCGCGGCCACGTTCAACATTTTCATTGTGAAAACGTTGAACACAGCTCAAAGGGTATCGCATATCCGATTTTCTCAAGATCCACAGGTAAGTTAATTTTTTATTATTTTTATTGTTTTTTAATTAAAATTTGT
Organism: Chamaecyparis obtusa; assembly: GCA_027943335.1. Classification (NCBI taxonomy): domain Eukaryota; kingdom Viridiplantae; phylum Streptophyta; class Pinopsida; order Cupressales; family Cupressaceae; genus Chamaecyparis; species Chamaecyparis obtusa. Next base: position 1,507,979 of record BSBK01005128.1, on the reverse strand, counting down.
AGTTTTTAAATAAAAACTAGGGTTTAAATGAGATTCTTTATTGTTTTTTAAATTGATTATAATTGTCTATTTGGGTTTTAATTGTAATCATACATGGACTCAAACCAATTAGAAAAACCTCCCAATGATCCTGCAAATAATCCAAAACCACCTCAAACAATCCCCCACTTTTAGAAGACCAACCAGTCTCAAACCCTCGACATTTAGAGGATCTCATAGCAGACAATCTAAATCAACTTAGAGGATATCAGACCACATATGTCAATATCCCCACATTATGCCCCATGTTTTCCATGTTGAACTCCATTATTGAAAACATGGAGAAAGTTACAGAGCAACATAATGTTGCAAAAAGGTGGGACACAAGGCCAAAATGTGCCCTATTTTCATAGAGAAGGAAAAAGTTTGCAAGGCCCAAATCAAGCAAGGGAAAAGAAAAGAGACCCAGAATCAACAAAAAGGACTGAATCAAGTTGAAGGACCCAGGAAGGTGTGGAAGGAGAAAGCCCCTAATGGAAATAACCCTAAGGGGGAACCTCAAGAGGAGATTCCCAAGGACAAAACGGGGAACCTTCCTAATCACCAATGTTTGGAAGGAAAGAAAATCAATGAGAACAAGGAACAACAAAAGACCCAAAGGGAAAGTGGAAATAGAGAAAAGGAAGATGGTGAAGCTAGCCCTGTTATCCAAGCTATCACTATTGGGGAGGGGGATAAAGGAGGTAGGACTCTCCCTGAGGAAGGGGAGATCATAGTGGAGGAAATTAATGAGGACTCCTTCGTTCCAGCCACCCAGGAGATTGGGGGAACTGAGGAGGTGTAGGGCCCTTCTTTTTTGTAGGAATCATATTTAAGCAGAAGCACATGGGCTTCTCCAAGGAAGATTAATAGAATCCTTGAGTTGGTATCTGCCTCTTCTCCAAGATAAATATCTAGAATGGAGGCTCTTTTTGATAGCTGCAAAGATGACAATGTGGGACCTTGGATATCAATAAAGAAAAATAAAAATAGTAGGGACCCATCACCAGTTTCTCCTGCTGCAACGAGTAGGAGAGCTAAAGCTGACACAGGAAGTAAGTCTAGTACCCCAGGAAGGTGGAGCAAGAATCAAATCAGAAAGGAAGAAACAAGAAGAAACATTGCGGATGGGACTCAGAAAACCATCCAGGAAACATATCCCCAAAAGAAATTATGAAGATCATATCTTGGAACATTCGTGGACTCAATGGAATCCACAAATAGGAAATTGTTAGAAATATGATTAGGGATCATAGGCTAGAAATATTTTTGATTCAGGAAACAAAAATGAAGAAGGAGAAGATGGAAAACATTATTTTCAATAAAGGGATGAAGATTGCGGCTACTAATTCTAAGGGTGCTTCAGGAGGTCTATTAGTGATATGGAAGGACAACTTAACTGCAGATATCATTTTTTATGAAGGTAACATTTTTCTTATTCAATTCAAAAATCTCAAGGATCAGGAAAGTTGGTTTGTTACGAATATCTATGCCCCAAACACAAAGAATGGTAGAAGGAACTATTGGAATAAAATAAGTAATTTGATGTCCAAGTTGGGAGATTCTAAGGGCATTATTATGGGAGATTTCAATACTCCCCTTTTGGCCACTGAGAAGTTAGGCAGGCTCCCTCTGGACCTGGAAAGCAGACAACATTTGGCTGATATGATCAATGACTTGGCTCTCATGGATGTCGAGTTAGGAGGTGGAAAGTTTACTTGGTCTAACAGAAGAATTGGGACAGATTGTATTCAGGTTAGGCTAGACAGAGCTCTTATTACTTTGGATTGGATGAACCATTATCACTACAAACTTTCCTCTTTGGTGAGACTTGGTTCTGATCACTCGCCTATTGCTCTCACCTTAGATTCTTGCAATAGGAAAAAGGCTTTCCCTTTCAGATTTGAGAAGATGTGGTCTGCTCACCCTGGTCTTTCTAACAAAATTAGGGAATGGTGGGGCATTGATGTGGAGGGCAAAACTATGTATAAGGTGGCTAAGAAAATCAAAAATATTAAAATGGAAATCAGAAAGTGGAACAAAAAGGATTTTGGGAACATTTTTCTATCTAAGGAAAGGATTATGGTGGATCTTGCTGAGGTGCAGGAAGAGATTCAGAACATGGGGTATGACAAAAGTAGGATGAATGCTGAAAAGACTATTTTGGCTGATCTTCACAACATTGTGGGTAAAGAGGAAATTTTTTGGAGGCAAAGGTCTAGATCGGTGTGGTTAAAGGAAGGGGACAAAAACTCTAGATTCTTCCACATCTCTACTATGAAACACAGGGCTGCCAATAGAATTAGTGTTATTAAAAAGGGGGATGATACCATTGGGGAAGACAAAGAGATTGCTAAGGAAGCAATTAGGTATTTCTTCGCTATCCTTACCAAAGAGATCAACTTGGGAGAAGAGGACCGCGTGGATATTCTCAAGACCATTCCAAGTGTGATTACTGCTAGCTAGAACAGGTCTCTGGTGGCTATTCCAGAAATTGATGAAATCAAGGAGGCTGGCTTGTCTCTACCTATTGAGAAGGCTCCTAGCCTTGATGGTTTCCCCACATTTTTCTTCCAGATGTATTGGGAAGTTATTAAAGATGACCTTGTCAAAACAGTTCAGGAACTTTTTGGAGCCAAATGCTTGCTTAAAGAGATCAATGCTACTTTTCTGGTTTTGATTCCCAAAGTCACAGGTGTGGACTCTTTTGAAAAATTTAGGCCTATTAGTCTTTGCAACTCTTTTTACAAGATTTTTTCAAAATTTTTAACCAATAGAATTATCAAATTTCTTCTGGGGATTATTGCCCCTCAACAAATGGGTTTTGTCCCTGGTAGACAAATCCTTGATTCTATCATTTTCGTGCATGAGGTTATCCATTCTTTAGAGGAAGGTAAAAAGGATGGTTTCCTACTCAAACTTGATTTGTCTAAGGCCTATGACAGGGTGGACTGGATGTTCCTAGATAAAGTTCTTGAAGCTTTTGGTTTCAATGATAAAACAAGAAAGATTATATCTCAACTGATCTCCACCCCCACTTTTGCGGTGATGGTTAATGGTTCTCCCTTTGATTTATTTAAATCTTCTAGGGGGCTTAGGCAAGGGGATTCCCTCTATCTGATCCTCTTCATCATTCTGGCATAATGCCTGGGAAGACTCATTCATGATAAAAGGAGTGAAGGTGATATTTCTAGGTTAAGACCATCTTCCGGACCCCTGATTTTCTCTCATCAACAATTTGTGGATGACACCATCTTAGGGGGAGAGGCTTTGGTGAAAGAAGCAAAAAATGTGAAGTCCATTCTCAATACTTATTCTAATGCCACAAGCCAACTCATTAATTGGAGAAAGAGTTTGATTTTCTTTGTTAACACCCCTGAGGGCCGACAGAGGAAAATTGCTGGTATTTTGGGTTGTGGTATTGGTTCTCTCTCTTCTTCATATTTGGGGCTCCCTAAGGGGTCCAAACCTCCTGACCTCTTCTGGAATAATCTCATTGACATGTTCAATAGAAAACTGGAAGGCTAGAAAGGCATTACTCTGAGTCAAGCTAGAAAAGTTCTACTGATCAAATCTACTTTGCAAAATTTGCCTACTTATGATTTAAGCCTATTCTCTATTCCTTCCAAAGTGGCTGATACTTTGGAGTCTATTCAGAGGAAGTTTCTATGGTTTGGTCCTTAAGGTAATAAGAAGTACCTGCTGGTGGCTTGGGAGAATATCTGTAGACCCAAAAAGCAGGGGGGTTTGGGGATTAGGAATCTGAAGTAGTTCAATAGGGCCCTACAAGCTAAACATATATGGAGGATCTTTAACTCCAAGGGGGAATGGAGGGATATTTTGAAGGATAAGTATTCTGCCAATATCAACTTCAAGCAATTCATCAATAGAGACTATGACCCAAGGGGTTCCACCATTTTGAATGGCATCCTGAAGACTAAAGGCTTAGCCACTGAGAAGGCGAAATGGAAACTTGGTAATGGGGAAGATATTAATTTCTAGCATGATGATTGGCTAAGACTAGGGCCCTTATGGAACATTGAGCCGTATAATAAATGGGCAATAATATGTATGGAAATATTTGGCTGCAGAGTGAGCAACTATAGGGTTAATGATGAATGGGTGAACTTGACCGAGATATCCCAGGAGCTTAAGCCGCTGATGGACACGATTAGGCATATCCCTCTGTCCCTCAACAAGGATGCTATTAATTGGGGGGTGAATAAGGATGGAAACTACACTGTGGCTTCGGGCTATGAAACTATGCAAAACTTTGAAACCATCCCCGTCTGGGTATCCTAGGCTTATTCCCAAAATCAACATTTTTTTTCTGGATAATGCTTCAAAATCGTATCTTGACGGTGGAAAACCTTACCAAGAGGGGTCATCTGATGCCTAATAGATGCATCCTCTACAAAAAGAATAGTGAAAGTGTAGACCACATCTTCATTCACTACCATTTCACCAAAGACATTTGGTCTTCTTTCCTATCTTTCTTCAAGTTGACCTGGGGTTTTCCCAACAACACGAGGGATCTCTTTGAATAGTGGCATTGTGGGGTGATTGGGGATGTGAACAAGGGCTTATGGGATTGGTCTCTACCTCATCTATGGTGGGGGGTGTGGAAGGCACGAAACAACTGAATTTTTAGGGAGAAAGAAACCAATGCTAAAGTGGTATTCCACAAAAGCCTTAATGCTCTGTTAGAGAACTATACTATCATTAAAGGGTGTAGCCCTCTTCTCATCACAAAGGATAATGATAGAAACAAAAGGGAGGACTGCAGATGGACTCTCCTGCCTGAGGGCTGGTGTAAAGCAAACTTTGATGAGGTTGCTAAAGGCAACCCTGGCTAGGCTGGGGTTGGTGGCATCATCAAAAATGAACATGGAAAAGATATGGCCACTATTTTGGTTCCTTTGGGGGTGAAAACTAATCACTATGTGGAGGCAATTGTGGCCCATCAAACTATCAAACTTGCTCGGGATATAGGAGTAAAAAAATTATGGCTGGAAGGAGACTCAAAGAATATAATAGATTGTCTTAATGAGAAAAATGAGCCTACTTGGATGATTGTGAATATCATTGATGAGAGCATTTAGCTTCTTAAGTCCTTTGATAGTGTCTATGTGGCTCATGAGTATAGGGAAGCAAACCAAGTGGCTAACAGGCTGGCCAACTAGGCAGTCAGGAAAGATGAGATGAAAAGATGGATGGACGGACATAATATTCCACTTGAAATCAAAGATTTAATTAAAAGGGAGAGGATCCCAGGCAGATTGGGAAACATTAAATGATAATAATGAAAGTTTATGTTTTGTGGGATATGTGCCAAAAAATGATGTGTAAGTACGATAGCCAAAGTACGAAACACCTTAGTCATTGTCATCGTCGCACTTTGAGGCCCATTTTCGGGTATAATTTTCATGAGCTTAAAAGAAGGATCGAGAATACCATTCATATCATTTGGAATCATATTTCAAAAGACATTGCTACCAGGAGAAAATATTGTAGAGAGAATGATAAAATGGTGGGGAAAAGACATAGAAGGGAACCAGAGGACGAAGCTGATAAGTGGCATCGATGCTCTAAGGTGTGGAGTATTTTGAGTAAAGGTGAAGTTACTACGTTCATTGAATGGCTTCATGGGTGGAAACCCTTTGTTACCCGCACCATGGTTAAGAATTGGAATGAGAGGAGTGTCAAAATTGATGGGGTGGATTTCACTGTGATAGAGGAGGTTATTTCCGCGGTTATGGGCATCCCCATTATTGGGAAGAAATTCTACAGAGACAGGCGCATTTCAGGTCAGGCGGTGATGGAATTTGCCAAAGGTGTGGAGGAAAAAATGGCTTTTGTGAAGAAAAGTACCTACTACCTGTCGAAGTCCATTAAACCACTGTGGAGGTTTTTGCTAAGGGTGATTATCAAGTACATTTCCCTAGACACAAGATTTGATCGCATCTACTCTTACCACTTCGTGCTTCTCAACCTTCAGGTCTGGGGCTAAGATTTCTATTCCCTTTTTCCTATATTCATCTATCAATGACTATAGGGAGAAGCCTATTGGTAACCCTTCTTTCCATGAGGGGATTTTGTTGTTCATTTTTGAATTTTTTAAGGCAAGAACTATAGGGAAAGAAATTAAGCATAGGAAGGTGGGCAAGGAGGGTATTGTTGTAGAGGTTGAATCGGGAGAAGAAGAGTATATCATGTTTGATACTGAGGAAAGCCAAGATATGCATTTGGACACGGATGAAAAGGCTTCCCCTCATACCAAAAAGGGAAAAAAGAAAATTAAAATGGAGAAGATGGAGAAAAAGGACACTCTCAACCCTAATAAGGGCATTGAGATCTCGTCTGATAGAGATTACAATGAGGAGGCGGAGGGTATGGATACGGAGGGTGAAAGTGCTAATGAGAAGGAAGATACCTTTTGTGAAGAAGAGGAAAATAAGGAGAAAAAGGGTGGAAAGAGAACCATTACTATTAAGATGCCTAGGGACAGAGAGGAGGTTTCTGCTGACAAACCTTTCAAGAGGTTGAATAAAAGGAAGGATACTGAAGAAGATTCAAAGGAGGAAAGGCAGAAGGAAGGGAAGGATAGCGAAGAGAAAGAGGAGAATTAGGGGAGAGAGGATGAGAATGAGAAGGGCTTTGATGAATATGGGTTTGGCCAGTACACTTGCAAGATTTCGGGCAAAGACAAGAGTGTAGTCCGGAGGATTTTTGATAATGTCTCTATCAGGATGGGTCTAAAGAGGGAAATGATGAAAACTTTGGTTAAGGAGAATAAGGAGGGAAAAATTCAAATGGAGGAGCTTATTGATCCTACCCTGGTTATTTTGAGCGACATCACTAAAGAAAACCCTTAGATGGATGTGCTCAATAATGCTAAAAATAGTGTTATTGATAGCTATAGAACTACTAATTGGATGTATCATGAAATCCAGGAGCTAAAATATAGGGTGGGTAGACTAGAGAGGGAGAATTGTAGCAACAAGAATAGAAATACTAAGGAGAAGAATGATATGGAAAACAAAGTGGAGGAAGTGAAGAGTAGAGTTCAGAGCATGGAGGGTACCTTGCAGAAAATTGTTGAACAAAGCTACAACATTCTTAAAGCTTCTAATGACAACATAAAGGTGTTGATTAGCAAAATTGAGGAACACAGGGGTAGTAAGGAGGAAGACCAATCTCCTAACAATGGCAAAGATAAATTTCCTGAGGAATGCCCAAGGAAGCGGACTAGATCCAGCACATTGAAAAAGGACACCCAGGAACTTGATAAAGATCTTTCAGACCTTAAGGAGGTGGCTAGTAGGGTGTCTGAGCTCGAGATTCATGCGACAGAGATTCTCAGAGAATTTTCCTAAGCTGTTCTCCTAGCTTTGGGCTTTTCTTGGTTTTTTGTTCTGTCCCTGGTTCTGTTTTCTGGTTTTTTGCTTACTGTCAGTTGGGGACTATTATTTTTTAGCTGTGGCTATTTTGTTGTTGCTACTTTTAACACTTTGTCTATGTTAAACTTTTAATGTTGTAAGGGTTTTAGGGCCCCATTAAAACTTGTTTTCCTTAATCAAAAACATAATGTTGCACTTCTTTGGCGTGATTCCATGCACGCCTAGTTTGACGATAGGATTGACTATGATCAAGTTATGAACCTAAACATAACAAAACATGACATATGTAATATTTTTGTGGATCCCAAAACTAGTTTAAAAGTGGACCCTAAAAAACCCCAAGTTGTCAATTAAATGGTGCACAAATGATGCAATACGTGACAAATTTTGGGACCATTGGTGGATGGTTTTTGAAAGACCACCCCATAACAATTTGGATGTCCCATTCTATTTCATAAAAAAATTGTGTGTTGAATTTGTGCTCGGTCACAAGGTAAATTATTGGAGCATGAGACCGAACTAGGCTGTAGGCTTAGGCGTTCCTCGGGATAGGCCATGGACACACCGGGTGAAATCCTACACATATGTCCCCCCTCCTGAGATTTCACTACCTCCTACAATGTAGCATCCTAATATTATTACTGAGGCTGACTCATAGACTATTCGAGTCTTCACACCTTGAGTGATCTACTGGTTACGCAGAGTGTGACATTGTTGCCTTCTCGTGTTGATGCTTTTGGCCCTTCCACATTCTCCATGAGCTCACATGTTTGTGTGCCCCATACTTTCATTATGTGCAAGAACCTATGCTTAGATCCCCTAAATGATAGTTATCTATATAACTACATCTTCGAGCTGGATGATACTACACAACACACTACAGGTACTGAAGCACCTCATGAAGATGTGCATTAGGGGCATACAGAGCCATGAACTCCTACTGTTACAGTAAGAGTAAACAGTTCACTTGTTACATTGTATTTAATTTTAAACATTCATATTTTTAGTAGAATTTTCTTATAATGATTTCCCACTTATGTTTTTTATGTGTTTCATTTATGTTCAGTTGATGACAGAGGAGGAGATGGCACCGGTGGAGGGGTCCACACTTTCGGCCATTTCATTTGGCATTGACACTTCCATGGTACATACATTTTAATGTACTCATTGGTTTCCTTTTATTATAATAGTATATACATGTGTTTTCTAATTTTTACGATCATCTTATTACATATTGATGTAGGTGTCACCAGTAGCCACTGGGGGCAATGTGAGGGGGTTCAGGCATCTGGTGTTGACAAGGGGAAGGTAATTAATTAATTTAGATTGTTTATGCATACATGTATACTTGTCAGTTGTGCGTACTCATTTTTAATTTACATGGTTTATTTGACAGAGGGTGGTGTCTGATGATGTCGTGAGACCCTTTTGCCATGATAGAGTCACATGCATCTCAATTCGCAGTGATAGCCCTATGGTACATATATTTCTAAAGTTATTTGTGTGTATTTTACTATCAAGTATATATAATATGATCAAGTCATGATCGTATGAAGTATCTGTTTGAATTTTGTAGGTCAACCCTAGTTTGAGGGAGGTAGAATGCCAAGGGTTTGTATCATTGATGACTCAACCGACATTTCTTGAAGAAATTTCAACACATGTAAGTTTTAATGTCAATTCGGTTATTTTGTAAACATATATTTGCTACCAAGGATTAAACATTAAATAGTATAACTCGTAGATCAATCTCATGTTCACAAATATATACAGGTCAGAGTCGACATTGGTGGCATTGTCCCTTCGCTACCAAGGACATATATTAGGTCTCATGTCCGTGTGAGGAGACAAAGAGGTGAGGTACATGAGAGTTCAATTTTAATTTTTTTTATTTATTATTGTTGACTATGATTTTGAATTTGTATTTTTTATTTGTAAAAACCATATAAATTAAGTAATCTAACTTGGGGTTTCACTTTTGTGTTTGAATGCAGGATTCATCAAAGCCAAAGAGTACTTCAAAGAGGCTGCATTTTGATGATCCACTAGTAGAATAGGATGTCCTAGAAATATTTGTAGTTGAAATTCTTATTTTGAGATGCCATATGACACATTTTGAGATGGCGTATGCGACATTGTATCTAGATATGTTGATTTTGTAAATATGTACAGAATTATTGTTCATTTTGATATATATGAAACTTGATATTCGATCCAATTTGTTAATTGTGTGTTCATTTGTTCATACAAGTTAGTATGTAAATATGCTTGTGTGTATGTACTCATGTGTAGGATTTATGCCTTAAGTATATTCATGTATATTCAAGTACATTCTTCATAACCTAAATTCATGTGTATGGACTACGTGCATGACTTAAGTGAATTCATGTGTATGCTTTATAATCTATGTGCTACATGTATGCTTCACGACTTAAGAAAATTGATGTGTACGTTTTATGTTCTATGTGTGTTCACATGTGTAATTCATCATTTAATTGAATTCAAAATTTATGTGCTACATTTTATTCATGTGTATCTAATGCTCTCAACCAAGCAAATCCTTCAAAGTTCACTTCACAAATCCAGTGATCACCTTGTCAAATCAACTCTTCTACAATGTATCATGTTAGAACTCTATTATACATGTAAAGACACATCATTCCCTGAGAATCAGTAAGCACATTCATGGAATGATGCTTCTACATCAAGATTTTGTCAAACTATTATTGAGAAAACAATGACCTATCATTCTAGGTACCAAACCCTCCTTTATAGGGTCTCTAGGTCAAGGCTTGTTCAAAAAGACTCTTGCAAATCTCTCTAGATCCCCCAATGGATCTAACACATCCCTATGGACCCCAATAGCACAGATCCATCATAAAATATACTCATCCTTTGGATTATATGCTCGCAACAATGACTAGTGTTGCTTCATGCACCTTTAATCAACATTTACCACCATTTGTGGTCTCTCCACCATATATCCTACATATCCCTGCAGCCAAACACCATTGTACAAGACACTAGTTAATTCCTTGCCTTCAAATGCCAATGAAATGTTGCAATACGAACATGGAAGTGATAACAAGATAATAGACAATCAATTTACTCCATTCAAATCACAGATACATTCCACAATGCATTCAAATGACCATCCTTGGTCTCTTTACATTTTCCAATGACCCTTTATGGTCATGTCCCCTTATCCCTTGGAGAAGCAACATATGTTCATTGTGGTCACAAACTGATGCTTCCATCATGTCTTGATGGGTAGGTTTACCCAAGGAATGGTCTCACTTTGCCTCTTGACACACCAGAACATCCACCAACATACGCAATGGTGCTTAGTACACCTTGGGGACACTTTGGTCTGGTATGTTCATGAATGTTCTAGTGACTTTGTGTTCAAAATGAGGTTGTCACTAGCGTTTACCCTCCCAACAAGATTTAATGGCACAGACCATTCGGTGCCAGGATGAACTATTTGGAAGAAACCTAGTGGTGCAACTTTCAATTAACCCTCACTATAAGTTTTGGCATCAAGCGAGATTGGCGTGCCAAATTCAAAAAAAAATTGAATCTCCCAGAGGTTATTGTAGGCCTTAGAAACATGGTCTTTTAGTATCTCATGGTTTTTTGATACCTCTCATAGGGTCTAAGATATGAGCCTCGAAAGTTCGCTGCCCAATTGTGCTTAGTGCACCTTGGGAACACTTTGGTTTGGCATGGTCACAAACGTTCTAGTGACTTTGTGGTCAAAATGGGGTTGTCAACATCATTTAACTGCCCAACCAGAGCTAATGGTGCAAACCATTTGGTGCCACATTGAACGGTTTGGAAGAAACCCAATGGTGCAACTTTCAATTAACCCTCACTGCAAGTTTTGGCATTAAGCGAGATTGGCGTGCCAAATTCAAACAAATTTGAATCTCCCAAAAAGGAGATAGGTTATTGTAGGCCTCAAAAAAATGGTCTTGTAGCATCTCATGGTTTTTCGATACCTCTCACGGGGTCCGAGATACGAGCCTTGAAAGATTTCTGCCCAATCATGCCTAGTGCACCTTACACTCTTTATCCACAAGAACTAACATGCATTTTTATCTTGGTGAGTGAAGAGGAAATTCATTTAGTTTTGGGAACTCCTACAATGTCAAACCACATGACACAAAATTAAGTTATTTGAACCAAACACATTACTTAAATTCACAAGGTTTTCACAATCTATAATGGTGGAAATGTTAATTATAGATTTAGATTAGGTAGATTTTTGTTGCTAATATTTTGGATCAAATTTTATGATTTATCATTTCTTTTTTATTAGGTAGATTTTTATTGCTAATATTGTGAATCTATCATTTCTTTTTTATTTATAATGTTTAATCCCAACAACAAAATTCTATATGATCTAATCCAAAGGTTAACATTTTGACCAAATGCATTCATGTTTTCCATTAACTTGATACACTCCTGTTAAAGCTTACAACTCACACAAAATGAAGATGTTCATATTACAGAACACAACAAATGATATTAGACCATCAGATATCCTTCAGTAAAATGTAATTTAAAAACTATTTCCTATCATGTTAACTTGGTAAACCTTTCCACTTAGATACTCCTCTTGATTAAAACATGAGAAAGCAGAGAATGTAATCTTATCAGCATATACGACTTGCCTACATTCCGGGAATGCATTTCCATTGACCAAAATGGTTTGTTTGATTTGAAAGTAAGGGAAGGATTCACTAGAGCAGAGGATTCATAATGTTCAGGGTTCTTACCAGAATGGCCTGCAACAAAAATTAATAATTATTTGTCTATTCTAACTTTTAACATTCCTCCTTGTACAGATACAATTAAAATGTCTGGTGTGAGAATTGTAGTAAATACAATTATACTTACGATTTTGATTTTTCTCCATTGAATCGATGGTATTGTTATTTTTCTCATCAGAAACCAAATTGATCAACAATTTGTTGCCCATTGGTTGAGTTAAGCTGCCTAATTTATTAGAAGGGCATCTTGTATCAACATTTGTATTTATAAACTGAAAAGCAGTATGATTTTTCACACACCTTGTTCTTTTAAATATCTTAACCTTGAAACATGACTTTGATATGTACTTGAACACTAGAAAATCTCCCATCTCCACCCCATGACGATTCACAAACTTTTCCCAACCCTCCTGAAATTCCAGTTTATTCAAGGAACACCATAACTATACATCATACTCTTGCCCACCTGGGCCTTACAACTACAATCCCGTGATATTCTCTACAGAAAAATGTGGTTCTTAGATTGAGGGACCCAGAGAATAAAATTTTGCTTTTCAATGCTAGCAAAAACAATCGAATATTATTTTAATAAATATTTAATACTAATATTATACTATTATACAATAGAGAAATAAATAATAATATAACACAATACTAATATAAAAAATTATATAATACTAATGCTATTATCATTTAATATTAATATAAGAAAAAATAAATTATAATATATAACTTAAAATTGAAAAAAGCATTCAAGTTGTAATGTTGGAATTGGGCGGGAGATATCAGATATCCAATTTTCTCATATATGCGATATTGTTTCAAATATCCAATTTTATCAGATATGCAATATTGTTTTAGATAGTCGATTAGGCTTGGTATTTACCTCGGGTTTTCATTTTGCAATGCCAAACGCGAATGGTCAACCCAAAAGACATGTTCATCATATTTTCTTTAATCTCCAGACTTCGACCATGTAGCTGATGACTTTTTTTTCACCTGAAATTGATGAAACGAAAAGGGTTTCTTAAAGACATTATTAGCTTTCCATCAATATAATTGCTATCAAATTTAGAGTTCAATAAGTAATTATTACTTATTTTTTAATTGAGTTATCTTTAAAGTCCTAATTGACAGACTGATTGAAAAATAACTATAACTTTCAAATAGTTTAACCTTTTTGAAATCCAAAACATGCGTCACATTCTATGCTTCGCCTACTATAAGAAAAAAAAAGTTTTCAATTTTGTAAAGTTTAGAATTAGTTAAGGTGGTCAGACACGAGAGTTTTTTTTATTCTGAATAAGTTGTAGTAAAAAATTCATAATTAATTATTTATTTGGGAAAAATTACACAAAAATATGCGTCACATCTGGGCATGAATCTACTACTTATATCTAGAATCTTGTGAAAATATATCATCATTTGATTGTGATTAAGGTGGTTAGACATACACGTACCTTTTATATTTTTCTTGAAATTTTTGTACTACCGCATTGAAATCTAAAATTTTGAACAATTAGATTAATTTATTTTTTCAGACAAGGGCTAGTAGTTTAGAAACTACATTCAATTTCCTACAGATTCTGTTCTTACAAATTTTTCACATAAGGTTGATAAGATGTTCAATTTTTTACGTCAAGTTGACTAACCCTAATTTTTTTATTTTTCATTGCCACTTAAGGTCGTAGCTTGGTATACCATGATCCTACACATACCCATAATATCTTAATTTGTGATTTGATAATGTTTTATATATGGGTGTAATAAATATGTTACAAATGATATTATTTTCTAGAAAACCCTAATGAAAGATAAGTTTTAATTTACTAAGATATTTGATTAAGTTATTTTTTGTGTAGGATATATTTATCCAAAGTTTGGTGGAAATATTTTGCTATGAGCATTTCTCAATGTTTTAAGCTTTGTATTATAATTATCTGTTTCAGTTGTTGATTTAGGATTAGGTTTTTGTTATGGAGGGACGCATTGGTCTGAAGCTTGTTTGCATCCCTTGGATTATATATTTATGGGGATTCCAAGACCATGTGAAAGAGGGAGATATAGAGAAAAATGAGAACTTTCATAGAATAAAATTAGATCAACAACTGCAGACATGAACTCAAATCTACTATTTTTTCAAAATTAATAAAAGATAAGTGTTTTTCTGTCTCACTTGTGGTAAGAAGGTCCAATTCTTATTCAATTAGTCCCTTGGATAAATATAATATTTTTAGATTTCTTCAATGTGTGTTCTTATGCTAATATAATTTGAATTAAATCTTCATTTTGATCATCAGATAGAAAGATTGGTTATCAAGTTTCTTTCTATTTTATTGGTCTCTCAAGTCAAGGTTAAATTTAATAAGACTAAATGCAGATTTATATTTGGATTGCATTTCATATAGAAGCCTTTGAAGTGATAGGCTTGTTACAGAAGCAAGTTATTAAAACTATCTCCAAGGTTGTACATAGGATTGACTCTATTGCCCAAGTTGAAATAGGCACTGATCTTATCAATTGTTGGATTATAGTAATTTGTTTCATTTTTTAAAGTTTGTGATATTATGTTCATCATTCATTTATTTCAGGCACATATTTTTAAAGCATTCTTACAATTAACAAAAACATTTTAGTCTTGCAGTTTATGTTGTATTGATTACAGTTTGATTTCTTTCAACTGCACTTGCCATACTTGAGAGAGAGAGAGAGAGAGAGAGAGAGAGAGAGAGAGAGAGAGAGAGGGTTTTAAGTGTATTCAAATCTGATATAAAAATCCTTAATCTTGGAGGATAATTTAAGGTGAAGGCCTACCAGCATTGGTCCTATAGATCCAGAATTGCAGAAGTTCCAACCTTGCCTTTGGTTGAAACTTGTTAGTTGGCCAAATCACTTGGGTTTCCCAACATTGGATTGGCAAGTCCATAGGAAATCCAATCTATTGATTTGAGCACCAACAAATGGCATCCCATATCATAAAAACAACTGCAAATAGTTATATAATTGTACTATAATGCATAGATGTATACATGCACCATATAAAACTAGAGGTACATGCCAGTTGTGACCTAGAAAATAGAGTGTAAGAGAGTTTATTTTTACCGTCAATGTGCATACAATTGTAATTTTTAAAACTTTTGTTTATTTTAACCGCCCATGCTTGTTGTGTTTATAAAAACAATTGTTCAGTTTTACCACCCATGTCATGCCAAATGTGATTTAAAAAAATTATTTTAAAACCTTTTTGTACGAATCAATTATGAATTTAATTTATTTTTTGTTTTGACTATATAAGGTAATAATTTTGTTATATTGTTCTTTCTATTTGTTTTATATATTATAATTAATTTTGGATATGTATAATATATTTTTTAATTTTTATATATTATATTTATAAAAATATTTAAATAATATAGATATTAAGATCTTATACAAAATAAAAATGAATCAAACCATTACGTTGGAAAAGAAACATCGAATTTGACAAACATGACATGTTAGATCATCCTGTTGATGTGACATTGACATGTTGACTGCACAGTTTTGCACTTCACTCTGACGAGCTAGAAGAAGAAAATGTGAAATAGCAACATATTTCACCATTTCGCACTTAACTCTGACAAGCCGAAAGAGGGAATGGAAAATGGAAAAAACTTTGCCATTTCGCAAAGATGCCTTTTCGACTTTGCAAAATTAAAAAATTGGGAAAATGTGACATGTTGGCCCACCCAAAAAGATAATGTGATGTGTTGGCCCTAACAAAGTTTTAGCCCATGATGAAGATGTCTCAGATAGGTTATCTGCGATGGGCTAAATCGTGCCAAAAATAGCCAATAGTTTCAAAATTATTTTATTTTTAATGGTGATATAAACGTATTCCATGTCTTCTATGTTGACTTAAAATGTATATTTTAGTGTAGGTCCAAAAACACATTGAATTTTCCAACATGATTTTATTTTCTATTACTTTGGCAATGTAATTTATTCACACTAAGAACATAGACATACTCTACGTCTTCTATGTTGAGTTAAAAATTCCCCCATATCTTGACTTAAAATGTAAATTTAGAGCATATTCAAATAAACATCATGTTTTCTATAAAAAAAAATCTTTGAGAGGACTTTTGTTGTCAATGGTGATAGATAACAATTCCATGTTTTCTAACAATTCCATGTTTTCTATATCCATGTTTTGTCAAATGAGGAGTCTAAAAATTCCTAGTGATTTGGGCTTTTATCCTCTTTGACACTTTCAACTAATGTTTTGGAAACGTTGTGTTTTCCAACCTAAACAAAGTTAGTTCATGGTTGGTAAGATGCAATTTATTTTCTCATTTGATGCAAGTTAGATATGATTACCTTCCTATTTTAAATTATAACACTATACCTTCTTACACAGATCAATTCATAGCATCCACTTCATACAATCCCAACACCTTTGTAAAGCATTTCTTCATATTTAACTACTACTTCTATGTAATTCCTTCTATAGAACTTTCCTCTTTCCATATATTTTTCTATCCTCATATAATTATTTCCTTGTCCCATTACCTCACGCTTCCTTCCCATGCTTACTTAGCCTTATTAGGTTTGACATCATCCACAATTTTAGGATAATTTTGTAGGTACTAGATGCTCTTCTCTCATATTCCTAAGAGGTCACTATAGGCTTTTATCACAATCCTTATTCTCCCAAGAATTTAGAGTTAATGGTTTAGGGTGTGTACTCTTTGTGTGTGTGTGTGTGTGTGTGTGTGTGTGTGTGTGTGTGTGTGTGTGTGTGTGAGAGAGAGAGAGAGAGAGAGGAAAATAGTGAGATAGGGGAAAAGAGAGGGGGAGAAGGGAGAAAAAGAGAAAGGATTTATGGTTAATAGTTTATAATTATAGGGTTTAGGGCATAGGGTTTATTATTTGGGGGAGAGAGAGAGAGAGGTCCACCTCTCTCTCTCTCTCTCTCTAAATCATGAACCCTAAGCCCAAAACCCAAAACCTTATAACCTTAATACCTAAAATCTAAGTCTTCTCTCTCTCTCTCTCTCTCTACAATATGATCTTCTTAAAAGGGGGGGGTCTACTCTCACATATCTATGCCTCAACTTCCTTCAAATTGACAATCTCCAATCCATGACCAACTATAGCCATCTCTTGGCACCATTCAACAATCCGGTCTTCTTCTTCAGGATTTACTATTTGAGAGAGAGAGAGAGAGAGAGAGAGAGAGAGAGAGAGAGAGAGAGAGAGAGAGAGAGAGAGAGAGAGAGAGAGATCCACCTCTCTCTCTCTCTCTCTCTCTCTCTCTCTCTCTACAATATGATCTTCTTGAAAGGAGCAGGTCTACTCTCACATATCTATGCCTCAACTTCCTTCAAATTGACAATCTCCAATCTATGACCAACTGTAGCCATCTCTTGGCACCATTCAACAATCTGGTCTTCTTCTTCAGTGGTGAGGATAGCTAGGGGACCTTTCTTGGAAGTGGTTATGAGACCACCCAACCATTTATTCATCCATCTTTACCTTCCCCACCTCTTTGTATCTCCTTATATCTCTAGATCTCTATCACTATATATCTTATCATTTCCCCCCCTCTTCTCTATCTTTCCCTCTACTTGTTTCTCTATATCTACTCGTCTATCTATCCCTATCTCTATTACCAACTATATTCATATCCCTTTATTACAAATATAATGAAAATAGGTGAATCACATATTTTAACCTTTCATAGTTTATGCTTGTCATTATGATAAGACATAGGATTTTATTATAAAGTGTATTTGGAAATGAAATAAGAATCTACTAATATAAGGGTAAAAGAACTTAATAATTTGATGAAAGAGAGAATTTACATAAGAAGACATGAATGAACAGGAAAATAATATTTTACCAACTATAAATTAATTGTGAAAATAGTAATTTCCTAATTCATCATACATTATTTTAGCTTGATATTATTAGATTATGGTAAAACTACTTCTATGAACCACCATTTATAATTTAGTATGCTCATTTTCTCCTCGTTTATACTATTCATTTGTGATTGTAGTCTAGATAAGTGTAATTTAACTGATCAACCACACATACACATCAGGTTGTCTAATTTTATACACAGTAGATTGGTTTCCAACATGTCATATTATGAAACATTGTACAAATTCCCCTATACTATATTCCATATCATATCTATACCTATGTGTAAATTTTGAGCTTGGAATTAGAAAGGGAAATCCCTTCATTGCCTCCGCACATTCAAAAAAGTGTTTGCAACTAATGTTAACAATACATATTTGCAACTAATATTAACAATGTGTGTTTGTTATACCTATTACACATGTTGGAAATTATTGGCAATTTTTTCCACCATTAAGCCCAACATAGATAACCAATTTGAGACATCTTCATCAAGTGCTAAAACCATATCATGACCAACATGTCATGTTATCTTCCTCGATGGGCCAACACGTCATAATTTCCCAATGCCAAACTTGCGCAAGGGCGAAAAGGCATCTTTAAAAAATGAAAAAATATGTTGCCATTTCACATTTTCTTCATCCATCTCATTAGAGTTAAGTGTGAAATGGTGAAATATGTTGTCATTTCACATTTCCCTCATCTTACTCATCAAAGTTTTAACTGTGAAATGACAAAATACATCTTCCTTTTGTAAAGATGCATTTTCTCCCTTGTGCAAGTGCGATATTGGGAAAACATGATGTGTTAGCCCACTAAGGAAGATAACATGACGTGTTGGCCCTGATAGAGTTTTGAAAAATTTATGTCAATTTCTTTAAAATTGGTAGAAACCCTACCTAGAGTAACCGGTAAGAGAATAAAATGCATATCTTTGCCCTCCACTAGTGAAAAATCCTACAAATGGGTAGAGAGGACCATGAAAACATATTTTACAATATCCTAGGGTTGTAGTTTGCCCCAACCTATCATTTTGTGAACCACTGTCTAGATTTGTGTTGAATGTGTCATGTTATAAATTAGTGTGTGGATTTGTTTCCAACACATCCTGTTATGAACCACTACATTAATAATAATAATAAGAGATTCAAGGAAAGGAAACTGATGAAAAATTATGTGTGTTATGAACCACACATACTGTTGAAAACTATAATTGAAACAATTGTTATATTGTCATTGATGTCAAACCTTAACTGGTAAGATAGTTGCTATCTAGGAGAGTGCCATATCTTTTGATTGATGAAGAGGATTTGAAAAGAGGAGATAACAAGCGGACCTAAGGAAATGTTGAGTTATGTGATACTTCAATGGGTACTTGATTAGTTGGCACATTGACAATATAATGTGTTGTTTATCTTTAACACCAAGGGAATAAAAAAGATTGGAAACGTCTAGGATTAACCAAGAAAAAGTGAAGAAATCTAGTTTAAGCCAAGTGATGTTAGTGTTGACCGAGCGTCAGTATATGTTGAGTAAATCTAGTGTTGACCAAACATCAGTAATTTTCAAGTGACAAATAATTGTTGAGAAGGAAAGTGTTAGCGATGACCGAGATACACAGTAATGACCAAGGAGATGAACACAGTATTGACCAAGTGTCAGTAATTTACATTTTGAGAAAGAATTGAGAATCCCAGCCGACATGGTTGAATTCTTGGGATATGTAAAACATGTTGACATTATTAATGAATGGTATGAAGCATTAATGCATAGTAAATCATTTTCTTATGATTTCAAAGAGAAGTTTGAAGATTTATCTAGAAGGAAAAGAAGGAGAACATAATGATGGAAGGATTCGATGAATCTAACCTAAACCTAAGATCTACGAAAGAGATTAAGTGACAAAATATTAATCTACCTGATCAAGGAGGTATAAGGATAACCTAATTGTGAGGTTATAGTATAGAGGAGAGGTTGATGTTATTGACTGATGAGTCTAAGCAGAAGGCTGAAATGAGTTCAATATGTTCTGCAATGATAGAGGAATAAAGAGACAGATGTCTGCACCTAGGACACCACCACAGAATGGTATAGTAGAAAGAAGAAACAGATCAATAATGGATTGTGTCAGAACACTAATGATTGAGAAGAATGTTGCACAAAAATACTGGAGAGAAGTTGTAAGTATAGTTGTTTATACCTTGAATTGAGTACAAATCAAGAAAGGTACAAATGCTACACCTTTTGAGTTATGGCATGGATATGCACCTAATGTGAAATATTTTAAAGTTTTCAGGAGTAAATGTTATTTACTAAAAGATAATAGAAATAGAAAACTTGATGCTAAAAGTGATGAAGGCATATTCCTAGGATATTCCACTAAGAGCAAAGCTTACAAGTGTTTGAATTCTAACACTAACAAAATTGTGGAAAGTGCAAATGTTGGAGTTGATGAATATGCAGAAAAGAGTGAATTTGAGTGCAAGCAAGAGCTTGAAGATTACAGATCTTTTGTATACATGGAAGAAGGAGAGGCTAGTAGTGCACCTAAATCAGATGTCGAGGAACTGCATGAGTCTGCCAAGCCACAACAAGATATTGTTGAGCATCAGGAGGATGCTGCCAAGCATTAGAAGGATCTTGTCAAGCATTAGGAGGATGTTGTTGAGCAATCAGAAGAAGAGGCAAAGAATTTACAAGATGAACTTGAAGATCAAGACCAAGGAGAAAGGAAATTTGAACCTACATTGGCACAGTATGTGAGAAGAAGTTTGAACAAATCATTAGAGATAAGGAATCTGGAGTCATGACAAGAAGTAAGTTGATAGATCATACATGCTTACTATGTGAGTTTGAGCCTAAAACAATGAAATATGCTTTAGAGAATGAAGACTGGATACAAGCCATGAATGAAGAAAAAGAGCAGATAGAAAATAACAAAACCTAGACTCTAGTGCTGAGACCAGAAGACAAGAATGTAATTGGAACAAAATGGGTATTCAGAAATAAGCTCAATGAACATGGAGAAGTCACTAGAAACAAAGCCAAATTGGTATGCAAGGGGTATGCACAAGAGGAAGGCATTGACTATGGGGAGACATTTTCCCCAATTGCAAGATTGGAAGGAGTGAGGACTCTACTTGCATATGTAGCTTATAAAGGATTCAAAGTATATCAAATGGATGTTAAATCTGCATTTCTAAATAGGATATTGGAAGAAGTATACATTGAACAGCCAGAAGGATTTGTTGACCAAAGCAAGAAGAATATGATTTGCAAGCTACACAAGGCATTGTATGGATTGAAACAAGTCCCCAAAGCATGGTATGAAAGACTGCATAACTATCTGATAAAGATTGGATTTGTAAAGACAAATGACAACAACAATCTTTATATGAAGACTAAAAAAGGTAAAGGGATTTTGTTAGCTGAAATAATTGTTGATGATATCATATTTGGAGGACAAGATGCCCTATGTCAAAAAAATTCAAATGAGATGCAAACTGAATTTGAAATGTCTATGTTTGGTGAGATCAAATTATTTGTTGGTTTGCAAGTCTATCAGATGAAGAAAGGTATCTATATTACTCAATCTAAATATGTCAAGGAGATACTGAAAACTTTTGGTATGGAAGATTCCAGACCAGTAAGTTTACCTATGGCTACTGGACAAAAGTTATCTAAAACTAATGATACAACTGAAGTAAATCAAACCCTATATAGATCCATGATTGGAAAGCTACAATATGTTGTCCATAGCAGACCGGATATTGCCCTAGTAGTTGGGATTGTTGCAAGATTTTTCGCAAATCCTAAAGAGAGTCACATGATGGTAGTAAAAAAGATATTGAGATATCTAAAAGGAACAGAGGACTAAGGATTGTATTACAAGAAGAATGATAAGTTTGAACTGAAAGTTTACACCAATGCAGATTGGGCTAGAAATGTTGATGACAAAAAGATTACAAGTGGTGGCAAATTCTTTCTAGGAAAGAGATTAGTCTCTTGGATAAGCAAGAAATAGAACTGCATTTCCCAATCTACAACAGAAGCTAGGTATGTAGCAACAACAATGAATTGTTCAAATTTAGTGTGGATAAAGCATTTGTTAAAAGGTATGAAGGAGGAAATCACTAAGCCGGTTGTTATTTTCTATGATAACACAAGTGCTATTAACAAACCAAAGAATCTTGTTATGCACGCTAAGACTAAGCATATTGCTATCAAGTATCATTACTTGAGAGAGTTGGTTCAAGACAAAGAAGTGAGATTGGAATAAGTGAATACAAAGGAACAATTAGCAGATATATTCACAAAAGCATTACCTAAAGATGTTCATGAATACCTTAGAGGTAAATTAGGGGTGATTCCCCTAACTGAGGCTACCTAGAAAAATATAGGAGCACTGCATCAAATGTGCTAATCGGATTATCTGACAAATTGATGCAGAAAAGGTCACACTTTAAGAGTTGTCTAGAGTTGTGAGAAGTAAAGCAAAGATAATAATCAATCATAAGCAAGATGACAGAGGGAGTATACAGCATACAGAACTGACATGAAGACATCTACATGGTAAAGATGTAAGTATCAGATACAAGTTTCTTTGGCATTGTTGTCAAAGAGGGAGAGATTCATTGGGAGAGATACAACATAGGAGAGATACAGATTATCATTATGTTAGTTAATCTTTTTATATAATACTTAAAATATAATTGTAATCTAAATTATTATTAATTATTATAAATCTAATAATTTTTTAATTATAATTAAGGTTTATCATTATTTACTTTATAGATTAAAATAAATATTAAATATGATTTTAACTTAATAATAAAATTATAAATATTTTAATAATTATAAATCTATTTCTAATAGTTTAACCAAATGATATCATTTAACCAAATTAATCATTAAATATATTTAACCTTTCCATCACATAATTTATACATATGCATTTGTAAAAATGAAATGATTATAAAATATATAAAATAAAAATATAGAAAAATATTTGTCAAAGAGTTTGGTTTGATGGTAAAAATAATCAATTTAAGAATTTGTTTACCTAAAATTTGAATTTAGATTTGGAAACAAATGCTTATGACAAGTGCATTATTTAAAAGTTAGAACCATGCCAAGACTTAAATCATATTATAATATTCTTATCTAAGACTAATTTAAGTTAATAAATTAATTATGAAATTTTATTATTAAATATGATTTTGAGTTCATTTAAATTACGTTTTATCTCTAAATAAAATAATCTATTTATTATATATATTTAGCTAAACAAAAGAATTGAGATTATATTTATAATTGAAATTAACAACTAAAAATTGTCAAGAATTATCAAATTTTAAACAAACAAGAAAAGTAGAAATGAAACTATAACTTTAGTTGAATTCTAATAGTCACCCTAACTTTAAATCGTAACCGAAATCTTGAAAGTAATATAAAGCCATAGACAGTTTAAAATACCTCTTAGCATAACTAGTTTAAATAATTAAATACTATTAGTTACATGTTTTTATTTTTTTTCCAAATAGCCTTGATTGGCTAATACGTTTAAGGTGTTATAGACCAACAACGTTTAAAGATTTTGTATTTTAAATCATGTTTTTAAGTTCTCATGAAGATTTTTATTTTATATTAATATAATTTTAAATTAAAAATTATGTTATATGAATTTATTCTAGTTTATACTATTATTTTTTACAAAATATTACAATTTAAATAAAAAATATTATAATATATATTTATTTTTATTCATATTTTTTAAAAAATTAATTTTTAATACAATATTATTTATTTATTTATAATAGTTTTATTTTTTAAAATTTATTTAAATATCAATTTTTTTATTAAAAATAGTGATAATAATATATATAGTAATTTAACAATTCTACTTATTTTTTATAATGTTTCAATTTATAGCAAGTAAACTAAAATGACAAGTAACAATAATTAATTATAATTTCTTCATAAACATGACTCAATTTCAAAATGAAAATTCTTCATTATTATAATTATAATTCTTTAAATTTATATTAAATAAAATTATACTTAATAAAATATAATAAATTTATTAAATTCTAATTATACTTTTTTTATATTAAATATCCAGGGATCAAAAGAGTTTATACAGAGAGCAAGAGAGGCAAAGCCTCAACCACCAAGCAAAAGAGTTTGAACCACTAAACTACTGAAAGTATATAGTCATCCATCTACAAGATAAGGAGCCAAGAAAGTAGCAGAGTAAATAACAGAACTCGAGACAATATTCACAAAATGAGAAGTCAGCATAAAAATTCTTCTATTAAAGAATCTCATCAATATTTTCCACCCACATGGTCCAGCCTTGAGGACCTCTATTGTCTTTGAGATCCTTGATCAACTTCTTGAGCTGTAATGTCCCTAGTCGGGATCTTACGTAAATTTCTCATTTAAACTTTATGTGAACTAATTTTTTGTATCTCTTTTCTTAATCATAGATGAAATACTTATATTACATGAATAATAGACTTGTTTATGTATAATTAATCTTCTTGTTGATTAATATCTTGATATATCGTATTTAATTTATAAGATATTTTTATTTAATGATTTATTACATTTTTTATTATTATTTTATATGATATTAAACAACCAAGAATATTTGTTATGTAATTTCCTTTATTCTCCTTTATGTGATTTCCTGTAAAACCGGCGTTAGTACAAAATAATATGTAACATTTATATGACTCATACTCTACTTTACGTTAGTAAGGGGAAATTTGATTCTTAAGGCTGCCTCTAGGTCGGGCTTCACAAAATTCCTAGCTTGAGAGACATTCGCTCCCTCTAAGCAATCGGGCTATCAACACGTCATCCCTAAAGCACTGCCCATAAGAATCTCTTGGAAGCAGCTTAATGCATTCCAAGCCTACGCATATGCATATGACTGGTCTTCAGTATATATACTGCCTACGAGACTAAGGAAATGGCTTAATTTCCACTAGTCCCCTCCAAATACGGGGATCCGTCCGTATCATCCCATGTTTGAGATATAGAATCTCGAGACTAGGAAATTATCACAATTTCTTCTAGCCCCCTCCAGATATGTAAACCATCTTTCGGTGAATACTTTATTCACACGTATGGCCCATATCATCAATAGTATATGTAGACCATCCTTCGGCGAATACTTTATTCACACGTATGGCCCATAACATCAATAGTATATGTAGACCATCCTTCGGCGAATACTTTATTCACACGTATGGCTATTAACAGAAAATGAATGTAAAATTAATTATCAACAATTGTATAACATCGATTTCATTATCTACGTAAGAAATTTCAAAATAGTATATTCATTAATATAAATGAGAGATGTTACCAAAATATATATATATATATAATTAAAATATATATATAGTTGTATATTTTAATTAATTCTTAAATATATACATATATATATATATATATATATATATATATATATATATATATATAATTTAATTAAAACTAATTCATATATATATATATATATATATATATATATATATATATATATATATATATAAATTTCTTTATAAACGAAAATATATAAATGTCCATATATATATATATATAAATATATTATATTTCATTTATATTCAATAATCTATAATCATAAGAATCTATTATTAAATGATTTCATTTTTTATAATCATAAAAATTCATAACTCTATGTATATATAATGCATTGGTTAAATATATGTTTATTTCTTAATATATTAATTTCTTATTTACTAATATATATTAGTTATTTTATGTCTAGCTATATAATATGAGTTCACCTCATAATATAATATTCACGTAGTTATTGCTGGAATCTTATTACATGCAAATGCTAGAAATAAATATCTTAATATCTTAATTCAAAAAGGAAAGTATACGTACCTTAGAAGTGGAGAATCCTTAATTTATTTGTCTTTGCTTCTTATGTGTAATGTCTCTTTTTTCTGTTCACATCCTTTCCAAAGCATGCGTTTGTCTTTTATTATTCTGCTGTGTCCATACTTTAAATCCCATGTGTCTTCCCATGATATTATGTCTGCCCTATATGTATTTATTCCTTATAATCCTCCCCTCCAGCTCTTCCGATAATCTTCCTCATAATAAATCTTTCGTTCCCTGCTAAAGGTCGCGTCTTCTTATTGGGGCTGACAGTTAGTTAGGAAATCTTATTATTAATTTATAACTAGTTTCGTATTTTGTGTATGATAATAATAATATGAGATAATAATATTGATATCATATTATATATTATAATATGAATATTACATTAAATATTATATAATACATTATTGTCATTTACTACATTAATATTATTATAATAATAGGTTATATTATATTATTTTTATTTATTTATTAATTACCAAATTCTATTTTAGAAATGAGGATTGAATATATTAATTGTATTATTTATTTTATAACATATAATTATATTTTATTAAAACACTATGTTATATAATTCATTCAATTATTTATATTTTAATAATATTTATTTATTTATTTATTTTATGATTATATTATAATATTTATTTATTTATCTATTTGCTTATTAAAATCTTATTATTTAATGATTATTTATTAATAAACCATATCTCAAAATGGGGACATCGAAGGCAGTTTGATTTTCTGCAATCCCAGCCCACTCAAATCCATCTTTCATTTCATACATGAACATAATAGCATGGTCGTCCCTGAGGAAACACAATAACTTTTCCTTCTCTAGATTCATCACACAACAGACCTACACAACAATTTTATAACGTATGAGTTTTCTAAGAAAACCAGTAAGAGATTTACCATTACTTTGAAACTTTTCCTCATTTCAAAATTTCCAGATAAACCAAAGGATGAATTTGCCAAAATAGATTAGCATCATTTTTAAGCCCATCAATGAAGCCAGTAATAATATCAAAAGTACAAACATGTTCAATAAGAGATATTCCAAACATCAACTAGACTTCTCTAGCAAAAATACAGTCAAGAAATATGTGCCTCGTAGTCTCAAGCATCCTACAAACAGAGCGTAAGTCATAAGTAGCCAAGTTATTCCTAATAGGCAATCTATCAAGCATGAGTTGCCACTTGAAGCATTTGATCTTGGGGGGATGGGAGATTTCTAGAGTTTCTCAAAGGTTTTTTGCTAATCAGAGGAACTAGTATCAACATACCAAAGGGAATTAATGTGTTCAGTCACCGAGATGTCATAGTTGAGCAACTTGTAAATATCCTTGGCTTTGACTTTGGAGAGAAGGGATCCATCTTTTCAGCGGAATGAGAGGAATCTGTGAGAGTCAACATCAAAGTTCCTGAGAAGGTTAAGGGAAACACAAGCATTTTTAATCATGTTGTAAGTTCTCTTGTGAGAGTCAGGAAGGCCATAATCATTACTAAGAGTCTCCCAACTGATAAGATTATTATGCTCCAAGATGTCCATAATACACTTAATGCCCTTATTATACCAGTACCTAGCAGAGCAGCCTTGGGTTAAGGCAAGGGATTTATTATTATGGTAGAGATTCCACCATATTGATCTCTCCCCATGCAGGGTGTAACTATAATCTATGCTAGAGTCGTCTATAAATCCGTGCACATTCTCCTAGGCTTTCCATATGGACTTAAAGACCCAAGTGCCTTGGATAGACACAGAGAACCAACCAGCAACTAGATCACAAAATGGGAGGGCTTTCCAAGATTTGGCAGACTTGGGAACACCATTTTGAATGTTGTTTCTGACAAGAATCTTTCAGGGTTTTTGTCCTTCCAGAGCATGAAAAATCCATTTGGTAGCAAGGGACATTCCTTGCATCTTAAGATCCTTAAGACCCAGACCTCCAAGTTTCTTGGCTATGTGGCACCAGCTCCATTTGACCGTGTGAGCCTTCCTTTTACCCTTGCCTTCAGACCAAAGGAAGCACCTGATAGATTTTTGAATTTCAAAGATTTGGTAATTGCTAAACATTCAGGCAAAGGAGTAGTAGATACTGTAGGAGGAGAGGATCTTCTGACAAACTTGGACCCTACCAACAAGGGAGAGAACCCTATTGTTCCACTTATTGAGCTTTTTATCAATCTTTTCTTTGACCCAAAGCCACATATCCTTAAGCGAAGGAGAGACAGAGAACGAGATACCAAGGTATCTAACTATCTTGTTAGGTCCTTCCCATGAGTAACCAAATTGTTGAAGCCAGTCTGGGGGTTCCTCCTTCCATCCAAGCAAGATAGATTTGGATTTGGAGATACGAGCACTCGAGGCTCTACCAAAGATGTCAAGTTTTTGATTGAGGCAATCAATGTTGTGTCTAGAGAGCTCCAGAAAGAGCGAAGTGTCATCAGCAAACTGAATGTTGAGCAATTCAAAATCATCTGGCAGCTTAATGCCATGAACTTTAGGAGATAGGTTGTCAACTCTAAGGAGGTAGAATAAGGCATCTGAGGCAATAACAAACAAAGTAGGGGTGAGAGGGCAGCCCTATCTAATGGATCTGGTAAGCGGGATAGGATGAGAAAAAGTCCCATTAACCTCAATCAGGGTAGAAGCATCTTTAAGGAGGATCTGAACATACCTACAAAATTTGCTAGGGAAACCAAAGCCTTTAAGCATCATGAGGATGAAGTCCCACTCCACCCTGTTGTAGGCTTTATCAAAGTCAATAAGGAATATGGCAAAATCTTGATTAGAGAACTTGGCTCATTCCATAGATTCCTAGCTAGTGACAAGGTTTTCTAAGATATATCTACCCTTAATGAACCCAGTCTGGGTAGAACAAATGAACTTGGGAAAGATTTTTTAAAGGTGAGAGGTGAGGGCTTTGGCTAAGATTTTATAGGAGACGTTGAGGAGAGTAATTGGCCTCCAATTTTTAATGAGGGCTTTATCCCCATCTTTTGGGATAAATTTCACAATGCCCATATTAATGGACTCCCCCAGGGTGCCAGTGTCAAAAAGCTTCCGAGTATAAGTCATATAGATCTTTAGTGACCCACTCAATATTGGTTTTATAGAATTCAACAGGGAGCCCATCAGGGCCTGGGGCTTTATTGTCCTTGAGAGCATTAATGGCATCAACAATTTCTTGCATAGACTCTGGTTTTGAGGAGGAGAGATTCACTCTCAGAGATCCTATTAGGGATTATGTTTTTACATTTATTTCTAATATCTTTCGAAGCCTCATTATCTTTTGAAGTAAAGAGTCTTATAAAACATTTCAAAGGCATCTTTGATATCATTGATATTCATGAGCTCCTTGTCCTCCACTATGATTCTATCAATTCTCTCTTTGTTCTATTTATGTTTGAGAAGGTTAAAGAAAACTTTGGAGCCTTTGTCTCCATATTGGAGCCAGTGATTTCAGGCTCTGATGAAGGCACCCATGATTTTAATCTACTGATGTTTCCCAAGGATGTCTCTAGCCTAAGAGACTTGCTCAGCCAAGGTAGAGGAGGAAGGTTGAGATTGAATTTCTTGTTCCAAAGAATGAAGATGTTCAGTAAGAATGTTTTCCACATATCTGTAATCCTTGGCCTTCTTCTAGCCAAAGGTTTGGAATATCTTCTGCCATGAGGAAATATTCATATTCCATCTTATAGTGTGGGAATGGAGTTGATTCTGCATGTTGAAGAGTCTAACCATCTTTATGGCAATTAGGACATCCTGATCTTTTAACAAGGAGGAATTGAGGATAAATTTCTTATGGCAAGGATTATTGTTGGAGATGGAGTCCCCAGTATTAATGATAGTTATGATAGGGTAATGGTCAGATAAAGTCACTGGTAGGACAGCCACCGAGTTCCCTAGATGGTTAGGGTAAAAAGAAAAGTAATCTTTATTGACATAGAACCTATCTAATCTGGAGTAGATTCGGCTAGGTCCTTGTTGAAAATTACATCAGGTATACCAAAGGCTAGAAGTTTCAGATTTGATGCCATCAAGGGAGTCGACTAGCTGCATCTGTTGCTTAAATAATTACAATTGATTACTAAACTAAAAAATCTGGACACCATTTCAGTTCTCATTCTTCCCAATCCTATCAGCCATCTCAGCACTATGGATGGTTTCTGAATATTGATATAAAAATAATAAATGTAAAATCATAAATTTTAGTTGCAACTATTTTCAAATTATTAATTTACAATTTTTCAATACCTTAATTTTGATTACTAAATAAAGCCTCTTGATCTTAATGCGTTCAGTAGACATTATAAAATAATTAGAACAAATTTCACCATTAATATTTACTCTTCAATCAATTTTTTATTTGTATTTTTTTAAGAAGCCTTTGAAACAAGCTGGAGAATCTACTTTTGGATTCAATAAGTTTCACACTAGAAAGTGGGAAAATAAATTATTTGAGGATCCCAGGTATGGTTGACTGATAAAATCAGGCAAAAAATGGGAACAATGTTTTAGTGGCAGGGGAAGTTGCAAAAACAACAGTGGATGACTTTACTCGCACTTCCTTCTTCAAATAATTTGTGCATCTTTAAAAATCTGAAACTCACTAAGATTACAACTCCAGTTGAAACCCATTAGAAATACGATTGATAGGCTCAATTTGACACATGAACTGTTGGCAACAAACCTGACATGTTATTTCCAGATGGTCGGTTTGCTACCCAAATTTCTATCGCTCTTGCTTGTCTTTGTTTCATGGAGCTACACAAGAGAAAGACGTGATATAAGTGCCAACCTCACTGTTCAGATACTCTTTCCAATCCACTTTCAGTTCCATCTATTTGTATCTGTGCAAAAATGGGAGCTTTTGAAATATGTAATGGACATCCTTCAACGCATTTTTGGTAGGAAAGTTTTTTAATCAAAACTTGTAGTAAGAAGTGTTGCACGTTAGACATGCATATGAAATGTGGAAGATGAACTATTTCACAGGATACCCAAAATAACACGTACTCAACAACGGGCTATGAGTGCAGGATATGCACAAAATACCCATTTCTTCTGCTTCTCTTCTCGTCTACTTCACCTGCCAGAGAAACTTGAGTCTTCTACTAGTACTCCTCACAAACAAAGAAAATAAACTATATTGATCAAAGAAAATAAAAATAAATAAAGAAGATTTTATTAGCTGCAACTCAATCTGTGGAGCCTATAAATGCAAAGGTAAAAAAGACCAGCTATAAAATGATCACGGGGCTTCATACTCTTCCACTAAATCCATTACTTTTCTTCTCCTCATAAAAAAATTCTCCCTCGCCCACAAATCTGATGAATAAAAAGGAAAATGAACCAGAGAAACCAGGCAGTCCACCTCTCAAATGGTAATAAATTTTGTTAAAAGCTAGCAAAATGGAGTAACAACAACTGGAAAAAGATAATGCTATCTAGAAGATGGAGGTCCTGAAGATGAAGGTGGAGAAAATGATAAAAAACAAATAGTATGGTCTGGTTGGTAGCTGGGTGTTGCTGGTAGCAGTGCTAGTAACTGTTTTTCTTTACTTTTGTTGTCGTATTTAGGGGTGTTTTGGGTCCTGCTTTTGTTTTTCCAGCAGGGATTTCTTTTTGGAAAACTTTCATGCTATATTTTTATACTTTAATGTAAATGATTTCAGATTCCATTCAAAACCTATTTTTACCTTGATTAAAAACAACTGATAAAAGATAAAAATTTGTAAAAGAAACATAAATCTAGCACCCAGTTCATAACAATTAAGCCGCATCCTTGTCTTAGGCTCTTGTATGCACCTCTTGGCTTTGCTAAAAGCTAGCAAAATGGAACAACAACTGGAAAAAAATTGAAATTTGTAGAAGAAACCTAAATCTGGCACCCAGTTCATGACAATAAAGTTGCATCCTTGTATTAGGCTCTTGTATGCACCTCCTGCCTTTGTTCTCTCTGTTCATTCATGGCTGCACCTCCCACGGCAAATGAATGAAATTTATAAAAACTCTCTCCAAACCTAACGGCCGTTGCCCCATCTATTTTACCGTGTCCATTTCTCTTCCGTCGTCCATGTGGATGTGATTCATGCATGATATGGATGATATACCTATATACATATATACTACCATGTCGCTTTTTGCGTCAGGATAGCTTTTGCTATCATTCAAAGTAGCTCCATCAAATATATATATGATTTATATTGATAGAATCATGTTATCAGATATATATATGATTTATATTAATAGAATCATGTTAATGAGATGAGATGCATTAAAGTTATTAGCATGACTTGGACATAATTGGGGTAGAAATCTAAAGTTTGAATGTGGAAGGATTCTATTAATGAGATGAGATGCATTAAAGTTATTAGCATGACTTGGACATAATTGGGGTAGAAATCTAAAGTTTGAATGTGGAAGCAAATGAATGATTGAATGATCCTCCATTGTAATTTGTCTTCAGTTGAGCCAGCCAGTGAAATACAAGTTCATATTGATTTAGTGAAAGATATGCTGAAAGAGATTCAACAGTTTGACCTTCAAATTTCACAAAAGCATAACCTTCTGTTTTAGCTATCACGGAACAGATTTTGTAATCAGTGTGCCTTAAAACATGTGTTTCTAATCTTACACAAAAAAGCAAAAATGACAAATCAATCTCACAATCAAAATTTAATAAAAAATTGACGAATTCTTGAGTTTCAAAAGAGCCAAATCATTGTGTCTGATCTGACAAGAGTATTGCTGTCTTCAGTGTAGAGATTCCTTCTTAACAGCAAAATAACTACAAAATTACACAAGCATACTGCACACTACTGGAAGAGAGACTTATTTACTTGAAGACAGCTTGCAGACACATATCAGATGACTTGTCGAACTCCGACAGGCGTTCCTGAACTTGCCTAAAGGCCCACCAATCTTAAAAAATGATTCTAATGATTTATAAAGTGATAAGGCAAGGCTGAATTTCGAATACGGTCCAAAATTTAGGCAACAGTGATATGATTGTCTCATTCATTGGTTGGTCTGTGCTTTTTCAAAACATTATAAACTCTACCCTTCTTGCTTAGACTTCCTTTTGTTCCTGTTTTTTTTAATTGCTTTAAATA
This sequence comes from Chamaecyparis obtusa, assembly GCA_027943335.1. NCBI lineage: Eukaryota > Viridiplantae > Streptophyta > Pinopsida > Cupressales > Cupressaceae > Chamaecyparis > Chamaecyparis obtusa. The sequence goes on along the minus strand of BSBK01005128.1, from coordinate 1,474,840 downwards.
ACTTTTTGCTTTGTAATTTGCATATGCTTTGTAAACTTCATTCTCGCACCACTCAGTTCCTTGCTCTTTGTCTACACCTTGTATTCTGTCACAAGTGTCTATTTGACTCTATGATTGTTTTTCTTGATATCTTGCCATTACAAAGCTTAACCGTCATATCATTTTACTGTTTTTACTGTGTTTCCAGTATATCCACGTTGATCATCTATTTGTGAATATATTATCAAATTTTATCATACATTTTTACTATATATTGAAATTAAATAATCCATATGTAAATCAAAAAATTTCTAAATATTAATAAAAATGAACCAATACTTGAACACATAAGAACCTATAAATGTTATTGCTGTCTTCTTAGAGAATATGACCTGACCGTCACTTATGTACTATAGTGGTTTTGTGGAATAGAACTTTATTTTCAACACAAGATCACCATACGGTAGCATGACTACTTTTTTTAAATGAACGTAGACTCTCACAATAGTGAAAGGATTGTCATTGTGTTCATTGTGACTCATAAACTATACTTTCACTGCTAAGTATCTAACATTTAAAAGACTCATCAATAAGACATGTAGCTCATTCTTTATTTCCACTATCATCCTTATTTTTTCTTCTTTCTTATGGAAGAGTATCACAGTGAACCTATAAGTTGCCTTGCCATAATTGACAAGTCATAAGGCCTACTATCTTTCTTTTTACGCTGGCTCTATATTTTGTCACTGCATGCCAAGAAAAACTCGCCTCTCATGTCTTAATCTAAAGAAAAGGGGCTCAAAAGATAATTATTCTAATTTTTTTTGAAACTAGGCATGAAATATGGTTTAAGAATCAGATCTTCCAATATCTTGTCATCTAAATGTTCATCATTTGGAAGAAGCTTCTAAAAGTATCCAACAACTTCCACTTGAGTTACATGAGGATTCATTAATTAAAATAATATAGCTTCCACTTGAATGCCTTGAGGATACATTATCTAAATATTATTTTAAGATCTTGCCTTAGTTGAAGCATGGAAATTTTTTTAATTCCAACCCTCTTTAAGCCACAATTTTCTCAAATTCTGTTTAAAGGATGTCTTAATACCAACAGATTTATTTAAATAGCATTTAAAAGAAAGTGAATACCATCATAAGGAATGCAAAGAGTACGAAATATTGCTTAGGAAATTTTGATGATGTATAATAGAAGGTTACCCTAGTTCAAAGATTTATTTCTAAGTTACTACATAAGGAATGCAAAGAGTACGAAATATTGCTTAGGAAATTTTGATGATGTATAATAGAAGGTTACCCTAGTTCAAAGATTTATTTCTAAGTTACTACATTCGCTCCTCCTTGTTGGAATTCGAGATTTAGTTCACAAAAATTCAAATTTGGTTCAAATTTACTGTAATTTTTTTTGCAAATACTCAAATTTACCAAAATGTCTCTCAGAATGACCCGGTAAGACTTTTGAACAAATTTGGAAGACTTTTGATTTGTACGCAGGAACCCAAAACGAATTTGGGGCAAATTTGACTGCTAACATCATTTCCATTGACTTTTTCATAAAGTTTTTTTACCAACTTAGGTCTATTCAACCCTCCAACCCTAAAAGTGACTGGTAAAAAGATCAAAAAGGTTGTTTTATATGTCATTTGTGCATTTGTGAATGAAAAAAAAACTTCTTGCCTCCATTGCTAAAGTTTCTTGTTTGGTTGTCATTGTTCAAAGTATGAACTTATTTGCTGCTGTATATATATATATTCTTGTACAGATGAACCCAAAACAAATCCAAACCCAACTTAAAAAATAATTGGATGAATTTTGAACCCAAATCTTGAACCCACATCTGCATCGGAATCCTAACCGACAACTTAGATTAGATTTATTCTATTTCTAGATATATTAGATATTAAGTCTTCTTAATGATTTTCTTTTAGAACAGATGTTTCATAAATTGAACATGTCTATGGACAAAAATTCATTAAAAATACTCTAGCTGCATTCTTAGTGAGTTGCCGGACATTTGCCAAAAAAAAATACATTGAAACTATTTCAAGACGGAATAAGAGGAATTTATGCGCGCCTTCCACAATCTTCAGCCAAAACATTTGTAATTATAATCTGCCAAAAATGCTCTTACATTATGCTTTGGGTCCATGGAGCACGTTTGTCAAGAGGGATTTATATGGGCTTTCAATTTGCAAAAGACTGTTCTACCAGTTTGTAATAATATTAATGTGAGGAGATGCAAATTTTCTACTGTTCAAATAGTTCCAAATTTATACATTTTTGGCATATGTTAGCTGTTGCAAAATTTAACTAAATCTCTAAGGTTCAATATTTTAATTGATAAGGATCGGGATTGACAGGTCATTTACTGAAACCATCAAATAGCAAAATCCTAGCTCAGGCCACGCCAAGAGGCATCTTTATTGCAACAAACAGAAAACCTAAAGATTTTTATGTAATCGTGTAATCAAAAGCCTTAAACTGTTCACACCTTTTTACCATAGAGATTATTCTCCAGTTTGTAATAAAATTGATGGGAGAAGATGTAATTTTCTCAACTGTTCAAATAGTTGCAATTTTATACATTCTTTGGCATGTCCTAGCTATTGCAGAGTTTAACTAAGTCTCGAAGGTTCAATATTCTACATATTTTTAGTTGTTCCCGATTATGGTTTCGGGATTGACATGACTTTTACTGAAGCCATCAAATAGCAACACCCTCAAAATCTAGAAACCATTTTGGGGAAAAGACCTTATGTTAAGCAATTGCTCTAGCTCAAGCTTATTCTCAGGATTGACAGGAATTTATAGAGACCATAAAATAGCAACAGTCACCATTGTCTTAAAATTTCTTTTACAATTAGAACTGGTTTGATGTAGAGATTGTCCTACAAGACAGGGAATAATGAAAACCCCCTAACATTGCTTAAGTACAACACAGAAGTGATCATTGAGAAATATCGGTTTCATCACATTTGATGAACTTTTGCTGCATGCAGAGAGTGGTATGAAAAACGATTGAGCCATCATGCAAAAATATCATTCGCTCAGTCCTCTATCGACTGACCCTGAACCTCATATGAAGTGAGCTACATGCAGAGAGAGGTATGAAAAATGATTGAACGGTGGTATGAATGAGCCTACATGGAGAGGGAGGTATGCAGAGAGTGGTATGAAATATGATTGAGCCAGCATGCAAAGTATCATTCCCTCAGTTCTCTATCGACAGAGCCTGAACCTCATATGAAGTAAGCCTACATGCAGAGGGAGGTATGGATATGACTTGAGCCCTACATGGAAGAATCTAGCGTCTCTGTTTCCCACTGTCTATTAAGGTGGCCTTTCACGGCTTCTGCATCGTGTGAAACAACTAAATAAACAGCGTTGCTTCAGTTTGCCAGTTGGTGAAATGACAGACAGGAGAAATTAACAGTACTTCCAAGTTCATTTTGATTTTAGGGAAAGACGGGCTGAAAGAAATTCAAGGTTTTTGCAACTATGCAAAGTTTATTTTAAAAACAGCTTTTACAAAATTACCCTTGTGTATTAACTATCATCTGATAGATTTTATATTCAAAAGTTCTCAAAATTACTTCAAAAAAGCAACATCAGAATAGCCTCAACAACCACAATTTAATACAAATTTGAAGAGCAGTAACAGAAGAATCAGTTGAAAAAAAAATGCTAGAGAAACAAAACATCAGGTATAGAAACCCAGACAGCCGAGTCATTGTAAAATTTGACTATTGTATTAATTTGTTCACTGCAAAGATTTCTCTTAGGAGCAAAATAACTAATCTTGAGCAGAAGCACATAAGCAAATTACACACTATAGAAGAGAGATGTATTTATTTGATGAAAAAGCTTACAAACATATATCAGAGGTACGAATTAAACAGAAATATAGGATCAAAACCCTCCACGCAGGCGCAGGACGAGGTGAAGGGTGGACTCCTTCTGTATGTTGTAATCAGCGAGAGTTCTGCCGTCCTCAAGCTGCTTCCCAGCGAAGATGAGGCGCTGTTGATCGGGAGGAATGCCCTCCTTGTCCTGGATCTTCGCCTTCACATTATCGATAGTATCGGAGCTCTCCACTTCCAAAGTAATGGTCTTGCCGGTGAGGGTTTTGACAAAGATCTGCATACCACCACGCAGGCGAAGCACAAGGTGAAGGGTGGACTCCTTCTGTATGTTGTAATCGGCAAGGGTTCTGCCGTCTTCCAGCTGCTTCCCAGCGAAGATCAGGCGCTGCTGATCCGGGGGAATGCCCTCCTTGTCTTGAATCTTAGCCTTGACGTTGTCGATGGTGTCAGAGCTCTCTACCTCCAGAGTGATTGTCTTGCCTGTCAATGTCTTGACAAAGATCTGCATTCCGCCCCTCAGACGAAGAACCAGGTGAAGGGTAGATTCCTTCTGAATATTGTAATCGGCAAGAGTCCTGCCGTCTTCCAGCTGTTTACCGGCAAAGATCAAGCGCTGTTGGTCTGGCGGAATCCCCTCCTTGTCCTGAATTTTGGCCTTGACGTTGTCAATGGTGTCCGAGCTCTCCACTTCCAGAGTAATGGTCTTCCCCGTTAGGGTTTTGACAAAGATCTGCATCCCGCCCCTGAGACGGAGAACCAGGTGAAGGGTGGACTCCTTCTGGATGTTGTAATCGGCAAGAGTTCTGCCGTCTTCCAGCTGTTTACCTGCAAAGATTAGGCGCTGCTGATCTGGGGGAATTCCCTCCTTGTCCTGGATCTTTGCCTTCACGTTGTCGATGGTATCAGAGCTTTCCACCTCCAGAGTAATGGTCTTGCCTGTCAATGTCTTCACGAATATCTGCATGGTGGATTTCTTTGCTTTTTGAAACACAAAACCTGATAATCGAAGCCTTCACAGAGATGGAATCAGAGTAATAAAAACCTGAAACGTATTCAGCGATTTTTATAAAACCCAAACTTGTAATGTATGAAGAGAAGACCAGAGAAGCCTATTTAAACTCCCTCTATAGAGAATGTATTTATACGAAACGTCGCGTAGTTTCGAATATGAGTTGAAATTTGGAATCTGAGTTGTCAATTTTAGACAACTTTAGAGGGAGATTTTCAAACTCTTTTTCTATATTGGAAAAAATTAAGAGTACAGTATCTATTTATAAAATATATAATATTTTTGCTAAATATTTATGATTTTTTAAAATGTTTTTTTAATATTTCTGTTATTAGTATTTGTTTATAGGCTAAGCAAAAACTTTTGCATCCATTTTGAGTTTTTAGTGTTAACTAGTAAATAAAACTCTTTACATCAATTAGAATTTTTTAGATTTTGTATTTTGTAATAAATTTTATATTTTGTAAGGTTAGATGTAATATTTTTAACTTTATAATTTATGAACGGATATTGATTGAATTAATTGCTCGGTCTGCATGCGAAGGAATTTTTTAGCGAAATTTTGTTGAAGGCATTTTTCCGACGGATGTCACTAGATCTAGCTGCGGTCTGCAACTGGAACGTGGCGTCAGCGGCTTGGTGGTGACGTGGAGGAGAGTCTCTCTCCTCCACGTGGTTTGATATCGACCTCCCTTCACTATTGCTTTTAATTCTTTCCATTTCGTATTTTAAGTTTCTCTATTTTGCCTTGTGCGATCACTCTGCCTGCATTTAATGGACGTCGTCTTGCTCGATGGCGCCCTCCCCAAAGCCCCTGATATTGCTTCGGCCCCCTCTCAAACCACTAATGGTTCTCCCTCTGCCTCTACAACTGTCATTTCATCTCAAACCCTTAAAAAATCATTTGCAGAGACAGTTGCTCCTGCCTCTAATGGTGTCTCCCCAATGGCTAGATTTGTTAAATATCCTGGAAGTAAGGAACCAGTCGAAGAAGGTAAGGCTTCCTTCTCTGCCTCGGTTGATTCTTTCATTTCGCCAAACAGTGAGATGCTGAAAGAAATTGCTTTAGAAAAAGATCGGTTAGCTAACACTGCTATCTTTTTTGCTTGCATTGATGTTGATAAGTGCCCTCCTCGAAAATTCTTAGATGATTGGTTTAACAGCCTCTGGAATATCAAAATGGGTTTGAAAATTTCTTTTTGCAAGCAAATTCAAAGGGGTTTGTTTATTATTTTCTTCCAAAAGCATGAGTCTCAGTTAGAGGCCCTCAACCGCCATTACTGGACGGTAGGTAAAACCTCTTTTAGGGCTCTTCCCTGGTCTCAGGAGGCTGTTGAAGATGAAATCTTAGCCCTTTCATGCCCTAGATGGTTAATTCTGCGAAGTGTTCCTCCTTTTCTTTGGAAATTTTTGCCCCAGCTGCTTGAGGAATTTGGCAAGATCATTCGGATTGATGAAACTGCTAGGTTGGTTCCCAATCTTGACGCCAGGGTTTTAATCTCCATTAAACTAGGTATTGACATTCCATCAGATCTGAAAGTTAATATAAATGGTCAGCTCTTCGTTTGCCCTATCAAAATTCTAGGGGGGTTGAACGCATGCTTCCTCTGTAAATTTGAGGGCCATCAACGAAAAGATTGCCCTATTATTTCTAACCAAAAAAATCCCACTTCTGAGAAACCCACTTCTGAGAAACCAAATCCTAACCCTAATTTGGCTTTTATCCCTATACCAGATACCCAAACCTTTAACCCTAAATCTCAAACCAAAACAAATGCTTCTCCCAAGCCCTCTGTTACTCAGCGCAAGAACCCTAACCCGACTCCTCTATCCACTCCAAGCGTTTCACAACAAGTTGTCAACCCCTTCTCTGATTCAAAATTTACTAGCAAATCGACACCAGATTGCCCTATATTTGTCTCTAATGAAGTTGGTTCCAATAAACCCGCTGGTTCAGATGATTTCCAGATTGTTGCAGCCCGAAAAAATAAAAGACGAAAAAATGCTCAACAATTGGCTTTAGATCAAATTCGGACAAGAAGGGCCAAGAATAATCCTATTGAAATTATTACACCCAGTCCTATATTATTATTGGATAACACTCCACATGTTGATAATCTCCAGACCCAGACCTAGACCCAGGGTTAGCTCCTTGTTCTAATCTCTGTGTTCTAGACAATGATAGCACTAAGGATCTCTCTACGAAAAATTCCTTCTCTGCTTTAAATGAAATTGAGGACATTTTCATGATAGAGGTTGTCTATGCCAATCCTCTTTTTAACAATAATCGCACCTCCTCTGGCATGGATCTGTCCATGGGTGTGGAGTGTGAGGGAAATAGTGATGATGAGGATGAGATTATGAAATCTCTCTCCCACAAAAAAAAAGGAAGACCTCTTGGGTCAAAGAACAAAAAAAAGTCTGGAGACAATGCTGGTCTCTCTACTAGAACCGATAATCCTAGTTCCTCATGAAGATATTGTCTTGGAATGTGAGAGGCCTTGAGTCTCCTAATTGCAAGTTTATTGTTAAAAAGTTTGTTAATATGCATAATAATCTTGATTTCTTGATGCTGCAAGAAATTAAAACTTTTGGCTTTGCTCTTGATGTTGCTCTTGATTGCATTTGGAAGGATGTTGTTAAGATCTTCTCCAGTCATCCTAAAGGAAAAGGAGGAGTTGCTCTTCTCCTGCATCCTAAATGGGCTAAGCATATATATATCTCAGGTATTTCTCCATGCAACAGAGTGGCTTGGGCGGTTATTAAAGACTGTGATGTTTGTTTTGGTATCTGTTCTTTATATGCCTCCAATGATTATCAAGAACGATCTCAACTTTGGAACTGGATGACTACCTTGCCCAACATCCCTTGGATTTTTGGGGGGGATTTTAACATGATTGAGTCGGATCTTGATAAGTTTGGAGGTGTTCCTTTTGAATGGAAAGGATCAAAAAAGATTTGTTGGGATAGGTTCAAAAATCACTTTAATCTTTTTGATCCCTTCTATAATCAAATTTGTGATAATTCTATCCTTAAATACACTTGGTGCAATTTCCAGCAGGGTGCCAATCGTGTTTATTCTAGGCTAGACAGGCTTTACGCCAAAATTGATTTTTTCTCCTTCTTTTCTTCTGCTACCTCACCTGCTATTGATGTTCATCCCACCATGCTATTTGATCACTCCCCCATCTCTACCTCCATTAACTATAGGAATATTATCCCTCCTTTGGCCCCTCATTCTAAGAAATTTATTCTTAACACTTCCCTGCTTGCTAATCCTAATGTTATGATTGCTATCAAAATGGTTAGAATTTTTAATCTGAATAATAAAAACATTTCTCATATTGTTAGATGGAATACCAATATTGATTCTTGGCAAAAGGTCTTTCAGACCTTTGACCAGAAAAAAGATAAAGATTATAGAAGAGTTGAAAATGCTTTATCTGAAAATCTTTTGTCCCTAGAAGCTAGTATTCAAGCCAAACCTTCATCTTCGATTCTGGCAGAGCATGTCTCTATTGCTAGAAATAAACTTAGAAAACATCAGCAAGAAAAAATTAAAGGAGCATATATCAAATCCCGAAACCAATGGTTACAATTTGGGGATAAAGGATCTAAATTTTTCTTTAACTTCTTAAAACAAAAACATGTGAAGGAAAGAGTTGACAGAATTGTGGTTGAGCACAGAGAACTTCTCTCTCTTCCCGACATTACCAATGCCTTTCATGATTTCTATTCTAATCTTTTTGCCTCTGAGGACTCCCCCACCTTTGTTGACATCAAGAACCATTGTATGAGCCTTATCCCCACCAAAATTTCTGAGGAAGATTCTATCCAGCTTCAAAATATTGTCTCCCCCCTAGAGATTGCTAATGCTATCCGCAAGCTTAAGGATGATAAAGCTCTGGGTCCTGACGAGCTCCCTGCTGAATTTTATAAAACTAATATTGATTGGATTACGCAAGATCTTTATAATGTATACTTTGAAGCTTTTGAAAATGGTTCTTTGGGATCCTCTATTAATACTGGTATTATTAAACTCATCCCCAAGTCTGGTGACAAGGCCCTTATCAAGAATTGGTGGCCTATTACGTTGCTTAATGTTTCATACAAAATTCTTGCTAAAGTCCTTGCCACCAGACTTGAAAAAGTTCTTCCTAAATTTATCTGCCCCACTCAAACTGGGTTCACTAAGGGAAGATACATTTTGGAAAACTTAATCACCAGTTGGGAAACTATGGAATGGGTAATCAGAATAGTGCTATGCTGCTTGTTGATTTTGAAAAGGCTTATGATAGAATTGAATGGGATTTTATTGTTAAAATGCTCAGAGCTTTCGGTTTTCCTCCTGTTTTCTATAGTTATGTTAAAATTATGCTTGTTGATGCCTCTACTCTTATTAAAGTTAATGGTAATCTTTCACAGCCTATTATTCTTTCTCGCTCTATTCGACAAGGATGCCCCCTTGCTCCTGCCTTTTTTGTCATAGCTTCTGATGCTCTATTTTACCTTCTTCGTGATGATTCCCTCTCTCCTAGAGTCCATGGGGTTACCCTCCCTGATAATTCTAAACTTTTAAACATTCAATTTGCCGATGATACATCCCTGTTCTTGGAGCTCTCTCAGCATAATATCCACTATCTTAATCAGAAGTTTGAGATCTTTGAGAAAGCCTCTAGAGCTCGAGTTTCCAGTCCTAAATCTATTATGCTTGGCTAGAAAGAGTCTCCTCCTAACTAGATGAATCAATTTTCTTACTCTTGGGGTGGACCTCACAAGATTGTTAGGTACCTTGGTATCCCCTTTTCTGTTGCTCCCTCTCTCAAGGATATGTGGGGGTGGGTTAAGAATAAGATTATGAATAAACTTAATAGTTGGAATCATAGGACTCTCTCACTTGCTGGAAGGGTTCAAGTGTGTCAAAAAGTTTTATCTTCTTATAGCATATATTACTCATCCACTTGGATGTTTAGTAACTATCAGATCTTTGAAATTCAAAAGGCCATTCATAATTTCCTTTGGTCGGATGGTAAAGGAAAAAGAAAAAGCTCACATGGTGAATTGGAAATGGTGTCATCTGGATAAAAAAGTTGGTGGTCTCAGATTGAAAGATTTGAGATTACAAGGAATCTGCCTTGCTTCCAAATGGATCTTCCAGGCCCTTGAGGGTAATGAGCCTTGGAAGGTCCTTATCAGAAATAACATTCAATGTGGGGTTCTCAAAAAAGCCAAATCATGGAAAGGTCTTCCTTTTGGTGATTTGGTTGTTGGTCATTTTGCTCTTTCCGTTCAAGGGACCTGGGTCTTTAGATCCATTTGGAAGGCTTGGGAGATGGTCAGAGGTTTCATTGACAATTCCAACTTTGATTATCAATACTCTATCCACAGAGAGTGTTCTATTTGGTGGAACCTTACCAACTCTGACAAACCTCTGGCTCTTACTAAAGGATGCTCTGCTAGATCCTGGAACTCTAAGGGCATTAAATGCATTATGGATATCATGGAACATAATAATCTTATTAGCTGGAATAGTCTGTCCAGAATGTACAACCTTCCTAATTTGCAAATCAGAACTTATAATTTAATTAAGAATGCTTGTGCTTCTTTAAATCTTCCTAGGAGTACTGATGTGGACTCCCATCGTTATCTTTCTTTTAGATGGAGAGATGGATCTCTGCTTACCAAAGTTAAAGCCAAAGACATATATAAGTTTCTTAACTATGACACTGCTATGACTGATCATATTAACAAGACTTGGTACTATAATCTCAGTTCTACTGAATGGCAAAAATCCTTTGACAATTTGTGGAAGTCTCCTATTCCTCCTAAAGTTAAATGTTTTAAATGGCAGCTTCTTCTTGATAGGCTTCCTGTTAGAAACCATCTTACTAGTTTTGATACTTGTTCCATATGCAGAGTCCCTGAAACTATGAGGCACATATTTTTTGATTGCAATTTTGCTAAAGAAATCTAGTTAATGTTCGGTATTTATATTACTAAACATGTTTATACTTTTGAGATTGTTACTAGTTTTATGCAAGGATTGAGAAAAGATGCTAACCTTTTTTGGCACATTCTTTCATATCTCATTCTTTGGTTCATTTGGAAGTTTAGAAATGAAGCCAAATTTCAAGGCATTGATAGAAGTCTTCTAGGTTTTATAGAAAACTCACCCGTTTTAAGATTGCCTCGTAGGTTTGATGCATTATGAACCTGGAATGTGATAAGCTCTTGAGATTTCTTAAAGATGGGCATGCCTCAATACTCATATATGAAATGAAGCACGGATATGAATGGGCCAGTATCATAGAAGACAAAAGTGCTTTTGACAAAGCCCTTGATAAGCTGATTAAAGAAATAAAAAATAATGGTACTCCTCCTTATGAGAAGCTCGACATGTATGCTCAGATTCTGGGAAAGAAGAAGGTTGTCTGGATGGAAGGTCCACAAGGTTGGACAACCTGGTTAGAAAACCGGGATGATATTCTCACTTAGCTGTCTTTCTTGGGAGCTTCCTCTCTTTTTGTATCTTTGTATTTTATATTATGTGATTTTTGATACTCTGGTTTGACCTCTTGGGCTTGCTGGTTGCCCTTGGGTCTTTGATTGTATTTTGATACTCTTTGAACTCTCGATGATTAATATAAAAAAAACTTTATAATTTATAGAAATCATTTTTCTATCATTTCATTGGGTAAATCATTTGAAATCTTATTACAGGAGTGAACCAATTAAAATTTACCACATTTGTCATTTGTTGTAAATAAAAATATTGTAAATATATGATATAATATAATATATATTTATTCTCATTTATATATTTTTAAAAAATATTTTAAAATTTATTATATGTAAATTATGCATTAATAAATATTTAGGTAAACAAATGTGTGATATATTTTCCCTTACAAAATATTATAATTTAAATTAAACATAGTAAATAAATATTTTATTTTATTATTAATTAGAAATATTAAATAAAAATAATATATATTTTTATTATGTAATCTTCTAAGATAAATTATTATATATTATTATTATAATATAGATTATAATATAAATTAAAATAATAATATTATATTTATAATTATTATATATTCTAAATATATTATATTATAATTATAATTTATGTATAATATAATAATACAATATTATATATACAATAATATTAATCATATGTAATATAAAAAAATATCAATAAAATAAAATTAGCACTATTGTTATATTTACAAATAAAATTAAAATTAAGGTTTAAATTAATTATAATTTGCAATCAATAATTATTTATATAATTATAATTTTAAAAATTATTTATTACTACAATTATCATTATATAAAAAATTATAATTATATAATTATATAATTAATTAAAATATCTTATATATTATAATAAATTTATTAAAATTAAGATTAAATTTATATTAAAAATTAAAATTAAAACTAATTACTAAAGGCAAGTACTTGGCGACTATGTGGCACTTGTTATATTTTATTTCTTCTTATGGTTGTAGAATGTCTTAGTTCTTAATAGTATTATTGTAATAAATTTATTGTTTGTGAATTTACAACTAGATAAAGTTCTTATAAATAGATGATTTAGTTATAGTCATTTAAGAATAAGGGACTATTACTTTGAAAGTAATTCCTTAGTTTTTGAAAATAGCAGCAGTAAAAGGGTGTTGGCTCGTGGAACAAAGAGAGGCTAACTAAGGGAATTAACAGAAAATTAATTCAACTTAGAGACCAGCATTAAAGCACACATAGCTTCTACCATGATCAAGAACATAAAAAATAAAAACAATCCACCACAGTTGTTGAGTATCAAACAGCCACAAAATAGTCTTCAAAAGATCCAGCAATAACAAGAAAATATGCCACACAAGGCTAAAAACATAACTTAAAGTCTTAAACATATGGAAATTAATAGAGCCCATCCAACAAAAAGGTGAGGAACCAGCACTATTCTTCGTCGTCCTGTACACATCGAGCCACTTCTCGTCCCATAAACGCTTAGACATCGACAAGTCAGCCCACTCCTCATTAAGAAATTTGAAGAGTTCACGGTTTCCTTCGACAGACTCCTTGCCTTCCGAAGCCTTCTCATTGAGAAGGCAAAGCGTGGTAGCAGGCACGTGCATCACCTTGAGAGAAAACTTACTGACATCCACTAGTCTTTTATTGGCGATATCAAGGTCTCGAGTGAGCTTGTTCATAGTATTTTCTAGGGACAAAAATTGGTACTTGATTCTCTGCATCAGACCGCTACCTATAGTTTCTTTATCAACAATGGGATCCTTTTCCATCTTTTTCTCCTCAGCCATGATAGTTTGGATGTCTTCGTCCACCTTGATTTCCACCTACTCAGAACCATTATCTGAGCCTTCTCTGCTAGGAGAGCCCACAGAGGCATCCTCCTGGATCATGAGCTCTCTGATAGCTCTTTTTCCCTATTCTTTGGCAATACGAGAGGAGTGACGGGTAGAGGTGGGCTGGGGATCAGTATTCAGAGGGCAGTCTAGGTCAATGATGATTTTCTTTTTCTTTTTTGGGGAGGTTGAGAGCAATCACCAGGGTTAAGGGTATGTTTGGGGCCTGACCGCGAAGTAGGGGTTGGTTAGGTTTCAGAGGACTTGGGGCTAGCAACAGGGGTTGAACAACCTTTAGACTCAGAGGGAGTGGGAAGGCCTTGGTTAAGAGAAACCGAAGGTGATAAGGGTTGTTGGATAGAGTGGGTAACTTGCATAGTAGGGGGGCAGAGGGCACGATGAAAATTGTATAGTCTGAGAATAAGGCCCTGGTAGAGATAGACAGGCTTCCTCCCAAGCGAAATGGCCTCATTAACATCCTTCACATTATACTCCAAAGAGTGTAAAAGGTAAAAGGGAAGGGAAATTAACACTTTATGCCTAAAATGATTCAGAAAAGGAAGATGGTAGTTGTAGAACGTACCATAGTGGCCCTCCAAGGTGAAATATTTGATCACCAGCTTACACATTTTCGGCTAGAACTCTGGGAGGTCGAAGACATTGTAGCCCCCATTTTTAGAAACTGGGCTATCTTCATTCTTGAAAAATTGAGCAAACTCCGTCTTCGCCTGGGCTTTAGCCGTTTTCTTCCATTTTCTACCAGTAGTTGGAATCCATGTGGCTTGGCCGATGACCTCCTCATTTATTTCAAAGGTGATACCATTGATGGTAACCTTCCTTTCATTCCAGGTCTTAACAAACTACTTGGATATCATCTCGTCGTGTCCCGTGAGGTTTTCCATAAAAGGAAGGATACCTCCCTCCTTGCAGAAATACATGACCATGGTGTCGGAGGAGAATTCTTCCTCAATCTTGTCTGGCTCAATCCTCTTCCTATTGCCTCCCATCTTTGTCTCCCGATGCCAGTTGTTGCACACCCCAACAAATACAGAACCAGAGGGTTCGAAACCAGAATGGTGACCCACAAAAATGCTCCCACCAAACTTAGAACCCAAATTTTTTGCAAGATAGTAGATGGAAATGATGAAATGAAAGTCGAAGAAAGGAATTAAGGTCTTGTCAGGCTGCAAGTAGTAATTAGGGTCATAATTATCTTGGGGCTCGTGAAACCTCACCAGAAAGGCCACCGGGGTTAACACATGGGGATGGTGCGTTAAAACACAATTGGCATCAGTTAAATCTACATCGTATCTCCTAAAATCCTCCGTAGATTGTTTTTTATTTAGAACCCATTCAGAGTAATGATGGCCTTTAAAAGGAAACCTTGTGCCGATATGCCACATCAAACCCCTTTTGCAATTTATAGACCCTCCACAACAAGCCATGTGGCAACCGAAAGAAGTATAGGCAGAGGTGGCAAAAATGTGATAGTGCTAGACCCCACTAGTAGGCGCCCAACCTAAGCCCTGATTTTTAAACTTCATGGACTCCAAATTCTTCAACTCTCATTTCCTGCCTAAGCAGGTCTTGAGTATTCTGGGGTAGCTGATTGACAGCTCTCCAACACTAAAGCCTGTCAAGATGCAGACCGGTAGTAGCCATGGAATCAACAATAGATTTTCCTTCCCTGTAGGTGTGCATGATAGTAACCATGTGAGTGTGCTCCATTAAGCCACATATATCTCCTAAAATACTGTCAACTTTCCAGCCAGTGCTACAAATTCCCCGAGTAGCATTAATGATGACTTTGGAGTCCCCTTCAATAGCGATGCTGGTACATCCCATGGTAATGGAAATTTTCAAGCCCCAGAGGAGATCCATATCCTCAACCTGATTGACAGTATAATTATGGAGGGGCCCAGTATAGGTAGCCACCAAACGACCCTTAGACTAGTATAATTGAAGACTTATAATAAGGTATGTTGTTTTAGCAAAAAATGATTTTGATTTTGATTTTATTTTTTACTTTTAACTTTCAATTGGTCACTTGGCTTTGCAACCCCAAGTGACATTTACAAGGATGGCCTCGCGTGTGTGGATGGCCCATTAATTGAACGCAGGGAGGTTAGTCTTGTCTTTTGGCCTGCCCTGCATTTAATCTCATATGGGAGATGGAAATGCTTCTCATTTTGATGTTGTCCTTGCTAATCAAGAAACTTGGGTTGTTGGTGAAGGTGTGGCGAAGAGGAGGACATTCAAAGAGGCAGTTGCAATTTCTCTTCTATTCTAGGAGGTGTGTGATTCTTCATTGGAGTTTTTCCTAAGGATATCATTGTAGATTGTCATGGAAAAGGAAGAGGTAAGAGCCTCCCCACCCACCCACCCCCCCTCATTTCTCTTTTTGTCAAACTGAACATCCAAATGTTTGAAGCTATATTTATGAGAAAGCTAGGTTATAAGTTCTAGCAATAATCCTAGAAACCTAGGATGTTTGTAGGGTTCCCACTCATAAATTCATGAATGATTGGCTGGTAAATGTTTGGGCCAAAAGGCTCAGGTTCCACTACACATATTGCAAGATGATTCAGAGAGGATTATTTTTGGGTTTTTTTAAAACCCCTCTTATCCAAAAAGAAGTGGTTAAGAGGCAATTTTAGAACATAGGTCCATGCTTCTTTAGGGCTATTTCATGGTCTGTGAATGCTAACAAAGATGAAGTGCTTTCTCTCTTGCGCCCTAGATGGGTTACTATGAAGAATGTCCCTCTGTTATTATGGAATTTAATACCCAAAGCTTTGGAAATAATTGGTAGGGTTATTCGCATGGAAGACTCGAATACCCTTCTCCCCCACTTGGATGTGAGGATTCTCATGGAAATTAACCCTGGGATTGACATTCCAGAAACCCTCCAATTTGATTTGGAAACCAAGGTTGTTTGTTTCCCTATTGAATTCCACAGTGGGCTTAATGCTTGTTTTCATTCCACAAAGAAGGGCATTGAAGGAGAAGCCTTGTTCTGAAAAAGAACAATGTCCCTCCTAAACCTAGTAAAAATTACCTTAATTCTGGAAACCCTAAGAATGTTTCTCAATTTGGTGACTCTTTTTGAAAATCTGATCCTGGAGGTAAGAAACCTCCTGACAAGCCCACTTGATCTATTCCCATCCCAGTGGATGAGGGTCATATTCAAGCATTAGATGAGAAGCTTGAAGTTTTGAAAGAGGCCTTGAGAAACCCCTCACACCATGATTCACCCCTATCTCAAGAAGTAACTATCTTCTCCATCAACATGTTGGCTCAGGTACCATACCTTAACACAAAGCTTTAAATACACAACAATTGGCCATTGAAAAGATCAGGAAGTTGTCTAGTCCTATAGAGAGCTAGGTCTCTCGCTTTTCTTTAGATGTTGAGAATGTTCTTATCTTTAGAACAAGCTCCAACCAAGATAGGAAGAAGTATGAGGCTACCCCTCCCTTCCATGGAGGATGCTTCACCAGTCAAAGGAATCCCACGGGCACTGATAGAAGTCAGGTGGAGGTTGAAACTAGGGAGGGTGTTGTTGCCCACCTGCTTGATTCTATTGTTGTTATTCCTGATGAGATTGATGTCTTAGAGGATATTAGGGATGCATATGATTCTGATGTTTGTCACTCTGATTACCTCTTATTGTTATTACTATTGTTGTATCCCCCTTTCAACTCCTACCTAATTGCAGCCAATGACTTTGGGATCTCCTTTCCTAGTGATGTACCCTCCAAGGTAGATGGGGAATTCTCAATCATGGATGATTTCCCTTGAGAGAAGGTTGTTCAATCTAAGTGCGTCATTGTTCCATATGTGTAGAAATCTAGAGATATTGTAGTTAAGGATGTCTTGGAGGCCTATAGTGCTCACAAGAAAAAGAAAAAAGGTAGAGCAAAGGGGGACTTGAAGGATAAGAAAATTGGTAAGCCAACCTTGGGGGAAGAACATTCCTTTGACTTCAAGATTGAAATAAAAAGATTTATGCCTCTTGTCTCTACCAATAACAAAAAGGAGATAAACAACAATAGAGATTGTTTCCCTAAGTGTTAAAGGGGCTTCAAAGATCCTATGGATACTACCCCTTGATATTCATGGATTTAAAGTTAGCTTCTTGGAATGTAAGGGGATTGGAATCCCTAGACATGAAATATATCTAGAGATACTGTAGTTGAGGAGGTCTTGGAGACCTTTAGTGCTCACAAGAAAAATAAATAAGGTAGAGAAAAGAAGGACTTGAAGGATAAGAAAACTGGTAAGCCAACCTTGGGGGGAAAAATAATCCCTTGACTTCAAGATGAAAAGAAAAAGAGGTAGGCATCTTGGCTCTACCAATAATAAAAAGGAGATAAACAACAATAGAGACTCTTTTCCTAAGTGCTATAGGAGCTTCAAGGCTCCCACAGATACTATCCCTTGATATTCATGGATTTAACGTTAGCTTCTTGGAATTTTAGGGATTGGAATCCCCAGACAAGAAATATATCATTAAAAGATTTTTCAGTATGAATAGGAAAATTGACATTCTGATGCTTCAAGAAGTTAAGGCCACTCAATTCAACCTTGATATTAACCTAAAATGTATTTGGAGGGATGCAAAAAATTTCACTACCAACCACTGTAAAGGTTTGGGGGGGACTACTATTCTTGTGGGTTTCAAATGGAAGAATGTTGTTGTCAAATGGGGCCACTCTCCATGTAACAAAGCAGTTTAAGCAATTCTCAAAGATAAGGATAAATAATTTGGGTTTTTCTCAATATATGCACTTAATGACTATAGGGAGAGAGTGGAGGTTTGGAAGTAGTTGTATTTGTTAGAGGATGTTCAGGTTGTATTTTGGCTGGAGATTTCGATATGGTTGAAAGGTCTCAAGATAAATTAGGTGGAAATAGATTTGAATGGAGAGGTGATGGAAAATTATTTTGGTACAAGATGGTAAAAAAACTTAATATTGTTGACCCTTTGGCTGGAGGTAAGATGGATAATCAAGGCATGTGGTTTACATGGTGTAACTTTTAGGGAGATGGAAAGAGAATGTATAGTAGACTGGATAGCTGGTTCTATGCTAATAAAAAAAAATTCAGATTCAAGAAATATGATGGGGGAGCATTTGTTAGATTCACTCCTTGTACTCTATCAGATCATCATCCTATCATGACTGATATTTTTTAGAGACTTCCCTAGGAGATTCTAAGCCAAAAAAGGACTCTTTTGCTCTTAATATCAAACTTTTGGAAGATGCTATAATTAAGGAGGCTATCCACTTTATTAATCTTGTCAATACTTGGTCATGTGACCATTTTAGTTATGTTGATAAGTGGGTACAAAATACCAAAAGTTGGAGATCACTTTTCCAAACTATAGGAAAGAAAATTGCCAAGGATGCTAGCGCTGAAGAACTTGAACTTCATAACAAACTAATGGATGTAGAAGATGTTATTCAAAAAGACCCCCATAATTAGAATACACTAGAATCCATGTCTTTAGTAAGATGTTATTTAAGAAGAATCCAAAACATTAATAGTCAATGGGCAAAAGTTAGAGGTAGAGCTAACTGAGTGAGCCATGGTGACAGAGGTGCAAAATACTTCTTTCAACTTTTAAAGAGTAAGGAGAACAAAGAAAGGATAGACATCATTGGGAAGGGGTTGTTTCTATTAACAATGAAGAGGATATCTTATTGGAATTCTCTCATTTTTATAGTCACCTATTCTATCACATGAGGGGGGTCTGGCATAGATAATACGAGAGAGGAGATCAGAAAGATAATTCCTAGGAAGGTTGGCAAGGAGGATGAAAATATTTTAGCCATAAATATCAAAATGATGAGATGAATAGTGTAATTAGGGCCCTTAGCAGAGACAAGGCCCCAACGCTATATGGACTTCCAACTAAATTATATAAGTGCAATATTAGTTGGATTGGGGTAGAAGTACTCCACTAGTTGTATAATGAGAATATTAATAAGAGGATGCTTGGTAGAGACATTAGTTCTGGTACTATTAAACTTATTCCCAAAGATAGTGACAAAACCCTTATTAAAAACTAGACACCAATAATGTAACTCTACTTAATGTCTATTATAATATTTTGGCAAAGATTCTTGCAAAAAGACTTGAAGATTTACTTCCTAGGATCATTAATAAATAGGTTTTGTTAAGGGTAGATATATTCTTGAAATTTTTCTCACCTTTCAGGACTCTTTGAATTGGGCTAAAGACTCTGGACAAGATGCAAGTATGCTCCTAATTTATTTTGAGAAGGCTTATGATAGAATAGAGTGTGGCTTCATATGGCTAATGATAGAATCTCTAGGTTTTCCCATTCAATTCCAAAAGATGGTCAAAGTTCTCATGGCAGATGTTAATGCCAAGGTGAAAGTTAATGGTTGTAAATCATAAGGTATTATCCTATCCATATCCATAAGGCATGGATGCCCTCTGGCCCCCACCCTATTTGTGATAAATGCAAGTGCTCTATTTTATTTGTTAAGAGATAATATTATCTCCCCAAGGGTAAAATGTATAGCCCTCCCCAATGGTGATGAACTCATTAATGTTCAATTTGTAGATGATATTGCAATAATGGTAGAATGAAGTGAAGGCAATATTGAGAAATTGCTAAGTAAATTGGATTTTTTTGTAAAGCCTCGAGTAGTAAAATCTCACTACCTAAATCCATAATGTTGGGGTGGAAAGATTCTCCACCAAATTGGTTCAATAAATATCAAATTGCCTAGGGTGGCCCTAATCACAAGGTTTGATACCTAGGCATACCATTTTCAGTATCTCTAGATCTAAAGAATATGTGGTAGTGGATAAGATGTAAGATTGATAAAAAAATTGAATAAATGGTACAATCAATATCTTTCCTTAGTAGGGATAATGCAAGTTTGTTAGAAAATTATCTTTGCCTACAATATTTATTATCCTTTTTTCTAGTAATTCTCCTAGTATTGATTTAATCACATATAGAAAATGATTAGAAATGACCTATGGTCAAACGATAAAGATAATAAGAAAAGGCATGCAGTTAGGTGGCAGTGGTGTTCCATGAGTAAATAGGTGGGGATTCTAGGTCTTAAAGACCTTATAATTTAGGACATCTCATTGGCCTCTAATTGGGTGGTTAAGACACTTCACATATAGGATTTGTGGAAGGTGTTAATTAGGCATAATATTTCAAGGACCACTCCTAGTAAAGAGCCCTCATGGAAAGGTTTTCATTTATCAGATCTTATTGTAGGATCTATTCCAATTAAAGTTCATGGATCTAATATTTTTAAAGCTATTTAGAAAGGATGGGATCAAATAAGGCTATTTATTTCGCACAATGGTGTGATCTCATGTAACAACTAGATTTTTGGGGAAAGATCAATTTGGTGGAATATTTTACATAAGGGGAAGCCCCTTGCACAACTTTAAGGGTGATCGACTAGGATCTAGTTAGAAAAAGGGGTTAAGAATATGGGAGATATCACCAAGGATGGATAGCTAATTGGTTGGGAATCTCTGTGTCAATAGCCTCATATTCCCCCTAGCTAATGGAGAACATATTCAATTCTCAAGGATGCGTGTAGGTCACTTGACCTTCCCAAACAATGTATTTCTCTTAATGAAGGCTTCTTGTCATTCAATTGGCCTGATGGAATATCCCTTCCCAATGTCAAGGCTAAGTACATTTACTCCCTCTTATCTGACAATGAGGATATCCTTGTACACACCAACTCTGCTTTGGGGGATAAGAAAGACCATGTTTTTTGGAAAAAAATTGTTTGAATCTATATGGTGTAGGTTGGTGGAACCAAAAAATAAATGTTTTTTGTGGAGATTAATCCTACATAGGCTTCCTATTAAGCAACTAAGTGGAAATTTTAATCATCGCACCTTGTGTAGAGCACCTAAAACTTTGAACCATTTTTTGTTTGACATTATTTTCGCTAGAGAAATATGGTATATATTTGGGTTTGTTATGAATGGTAACATTAGTGTTATGGAGATGACCTTTGGATCCATCCCGAGCCTTAGGAAATATTTTAATGTCTTTTTATCTTATCTGTTTACATAAATGCTTTGGACTATTTGAAAATATAGGAATGATGATATGTTTAACTATAGGGTTAGAGCTCTTAATGACTCTCAAATGAGACTCATTATGCATAACATTGATTTGCAGGTCTCTATCACCATTACGTTGAGAAAGATAAAATTTGAGGCTCTGCTAAATCTTGGTATGGTCAGATTGGGAAGATGGGAAATATCCCATGGTTACACATTGGTTAGGTGCTCAAAGGACATATCATAGTTTGAGATAGCTTTATAAAATTTCATGGTAGATCTAAACCTTCTTAGAGATAGGAAAGCTAATGATGTGAAAGAGACTATGGTAGCTATTCCTTTGGATGTCATCCCCCCTGACCCTAGCCCAAGTACTTGTTGCTGAAAGATTTATTCACCCATATGCACAGATGGTCCATGAAGACAAGGTCATTAGATGGATGGAAGGTCACCATGGATGGGTGACTTGGGTAGACATAAGAGGTAATGAATATTAAAATACCATGTTTCTTTTTGTTTTAGGATATACATTTTTCTATATAGCGATGATGATTACAACAACTAGACATATAAATACCTTTTTTCATTAGATATATCAAAAACTGATCATCGTGATCATAGATCTAGTTTTTTTGTATTATCTTAGTTGATTAGTTGGATAAATTGATCATTTACTATTGAACTCTTTATATCTAATACAAAAAAAAAGAATTGAAATCTAGGTGATTGCTTAGCTACATTAATAATCGTGTAGACTTATAGTAAACTATGTTGTTTTAACTAAAAATGTTTGTTATGCTTGTGATGAAAATATTCCAAACCAATTAGAGTTATATGGAAGTTACTGATATGCATTAATTAAATATTTTTTAGCATAAAGTATGCTTAAATTTAGTTAACATTAATTTTTAGATAGTTTACAAAACTATTGTGTAAGGTTCATTCTTTATAGTAGTGGGAAAAGGTAGTGTCACATCCCCATATTCGATGCGTATAAATGGAGATGGGTCATAGACAATTCCATTAAGAGGAAAAATTGTCCATCAAGCATGAAGGGATTTTGTCAAATAAAAGACAAATATTTTTCTTGGAGACAACTTGTGTTTATGACTATGACTAGCTTGGGGATTTTGAATGTAAGGTTTCTTGTAGTGAACAAAGGTAGATAGATGAACCGACTTTTTGCATCATAATGACTATGACTATCTTGAGGATTTGATTATAAGACTACTCATATGAGAGACGTGTTCCCTATTAATGTTTTATAAGGGTTCCTACACTTACAAAAGTCAAATATCAAAGTCAAAACAAGTTTCCAAAAGAAGACCACCAAAAGAGTTTATTACACAAATAAATAGTAATTCAAGGAAAAAATAGTTTTATAAATAGATTCTGGATGACTATAATAATTTTTAGTATCCTCCAATTTAACTAATTATATATTGACCAACATTTCAATAATGATTATGACATCCAAAATAACATTATTACATTGTAAAATATTTAAAATTCTATAGTAGACAACTAGAAAAGTGTGATGATACTCTCCTATGTCCTATCAATAAAATGCAACGTGCTTGCAACAGTATCTTGCATGGTTTGAATTTTTTTTATCGACCATGTCATAATTATGTTCAAAGAACTAAGTATGGTCATTTTCTCTTTGTTTTTCACTTTCTAGATCATCAAACCAATTTTGATGCTTGATATTTTTGTGGCATCTGTGGAAACATAGGTGTTTTGTTGGATATTCTATGCCTTCTCATGTTCATGCAATCAATCAAGTCTCTTGTTTTGACAAATAATTTGACCGAATCCACCTTGTACATAGTGAAATAGATGCACACTTTGATGGTCTAATCCAAGTTTGGATGAGATGTGTCTACCCTTGACCTTGTTTAAAAAGTCCTCTAAAATATTATCAATAAAAGTAAGTGTTGCCAAATCTAATGCAAGTCAAAATTCCCTAAAACTTGTGTGCGAGTTGTAACTTCAAATATTTTATTGCATGATGTATATTTTCAATGGACTACAAATAGAAATAGACATATTTATACTCTCTCTATAGATGATTTTTTTCCCCTTGTAGCACAAAACGTGAGTGAATATGTTAAGGGGAGTAAGTGCTCACCATTGATCATAATGGTGTACAATGTCTCTACATTCTCAAGGATATGGACATGAATTTTTGTGGTCTCATGATGTCATTATGGATAGGAGGAGAAAAATTATTGTTTATGTGTTTTTCCATTGTCTTGTATGATTGTTTCGAGATGGTAGTTTAAGGGATCTTTCAATGTGTTGGTTAAAAATATTTTGTGAAATAAAAGAGCAAGTTGTTTGTTGTTACTTTTGCATTTGTAAATTTTGACAAGGATCATATGATTACTTTGATTAGTAGCTTATGATAAAATTCATCTAGTTTTGGGGTTAAAAAAATTGTGTAATATTGGAGCAAGACCTATTTTATTTCTACTTGGAAACTTCTTCAATCATCTAAGTATACAATGAGATGATAGGAGAGCTAAATTTTTTTATTTGGATAAGGTTATCATTAACTAATAAAATAGAATAATGTACTGTGGTTAGATAAAGACTTGGTTAACTATCTTCCATTGTATTTCTTTTACTATGAACTACGTGATTGTTATAATATTATATCTCAAGAAACATTCTATAATGTTTGGGTAAGAAAAATTATAGTGTATTAAGAGAAAGTCTTATTGGAAAGTGGTCTAATGAGTAAAGTATATAGGTTTTCATTTATGGAAACACTACTTATTGGCATGGTCACTTGGAGTACAATCCAATTTTGGATATTTTGTTTTGAAAAATGAATAAGTCCAAGAAGCAATTGACAGGGTACAGTTGCACAATTTTGCCTGGACAACACAGTATATGAAGAATGAAGTCATGCAAGCTTAGAGGAATTTATTATGGGATGTATTAGACCTTGAGTTAATATCTATTTTATTTTGGAGTTGACTAGAGAGAGTTACTGTTTGACATGGTTACACAAAGATAGTTTAGTAGTGTAACAAGGTAGACAAGTGGTTGTGATGACAAAGACAATGTAGCAATGTAATAGGGTAGACAAGTGGTCATGATGTTCAAGGGAGTAACATTTGGATTCCAAAAGTGCTACTTTGGATTTGGTTTTTTTCCTACCCTATATTTGTTGATATATGATCATTGACTATGTATTTTCTATTTGATTATGTGTTGGACACGTTTTGTGATGTACTTGTGAGCCGACTAGAAAGAGTATATATGTGAAGATGTTTTGAGATGTGAAGTGGTGTGAACAATGTATTAATGTATTGGGATGTTAGAATAATGCAAAGGATGTTGTGAGATATTAATGGAGCTTATTTGGCATAACAAATGCTATTATAGTTCACTTTTGTTACTGTAAAAGATATTTTGTAATATGGGACAATGAGTCTTTGTAAGAGCAGTGAGCTCCTTGTTTTACCCTTAATGGGATTTCGATCCTTTAGTAGGAATTTGTACTAATGTAATAATCAGCTCCTAACAAGGATAGGTATACTAACATGGACACTATACTCTTAGTACATTATTTGTGGGTACCATCCCCACTGGAGTTTCCCTTAATCGGATTTCCTCATTAACAAATCACGGTGTTATGATTTGTTTACTTTATGTGCATGTTCTCTTTATTTCAGTAATTGCATGGTTAAGTTTGGATTTATTAAGTCTGATAATAAAGTGTTGTAATACTGATTCACCCCCCCCTCTCAATATTAATTAATCCTAACAAGTCTTTTGTAGTTATTATAAATCTATAAGGCTCTAGTAAATTTTATATGAGGAAGTGGGGATAGTAGTTTGCTATCTGTTTAATGTATATTGTTTTTATTTTTAAAATCATAATATGATAAAATGCAGAGCTACGTAAGATTTTATATTTTTGTTTTAAAAATGTTATCCTTCTCATTCACAAGTATCATTGAATATTTCTACTATTATTATAACATCATATTTTCAAGATTATATTTCATGGAGGTCTTATGTAAGAAAAAGTTATTATTGCACGATATAAATTGATAGTGAAAATGATGGCTCTCTATTGACCTTCAAAGGGAGGGTATACTGCTTTAAGTGGGAGAGGGAATTAGGATAAAATTATTAATACACTTGTGTGTAGATGCAATTCTTGCAAGCTCTAAATATGATTCACTAATTAAATCAGATCACCCTTTTCACAGTGTTATAACCTTAAATTGTTAGGAGGTCATCAAGTGTGGGGACTAATATAAACTAAAATTAAAAGGAGCTCATGATACAAAGTATCTTGTAGTTGGAAAATCTGCAAGCAACTAAAAACATTAAAGGAAATTTAAGTATAATGTTATAGAAGGAAGATAATATTATGTAATTTTAGTTGCTACTAAAATTTACTCTCATTTTAACCTTGTTCAAAAATAATAATAGTAGTTGTATTAAGAAACCATGAAGAGAACATACAAGGATATAAATAATTTGATTGAAAAATCATCCATGAATTGTTCCATCAAATAAAAAAATACACATGACTAAGATGAGGATAAAAACCCTTTAAAATGTTTCACTCACCATTTTATATCCTTCATAATGCTAATAAAAGACATCACAAAGAGTAGCTATTGCTATATGTAAGAGACACCATCTAGGTTTATGAAAGTCTATCCAAAAACCAAGTATAAATTTTTTGAAAGAAATATGGGATTTCCAAACACCCTTCATATTGTGAAATGGTGCTTAATAATCCTATAGATTCTTTTATTGTTGGGCAATGATGCGAATATTTAGATAACTATAAGTTTAGGGATAAATTATAAGTGTTTCTATGTGGTAAACTTTCATCTCCGCACCTACTTTGTCAACAAAACAAAAATATATGGGATAGTTCACAACATCTAGTGGTACTCCTGAATCTTCAATAGTCCATTAAAATAGAAGAATGAAAAAATATAATGATAATAATTAAGCCGAGAGGCTTCCTACAATGGCAGCAATTTTTTGTAACAACTTTTTTTTTTTATAAATTAGATAGGCATTTGCATGTCTTCTAACATGAGGTGAATGGTACACTTTTAAATGTGGAGGTGGTGGACAATAAAAGTGGAAAAATATAGCGGTGCAGTGAAAAAATTAATATTAATGATGGCCACTAAGAATTAGCAGTTACCTTACCTTGTTGGTAGACAAAGTATCTTTTTATTTTCTTTCATGTTGTCTTCTCTTTAGAAATAGGGTATTGAGGTTTAAACATCACATGAGCTACATCAATTCTTATGTTTTACATTTCAGATTGATGATTTTTGTCCTATGTTTGGAATTAAATATTTCTAACTTACATTTATATAAGTATATTTATTTTTTGTATGCATGTCTACCAAATGCATCAATGCATTTGTACCACTATGGATTTTATGGATAAGCATAAGCTACATATTTTAATTTTTAGGAGAGGTATCCTGCATTATTTCCAATAAGAGGAGAAGATTGCATATAAAATTTGAAGGTAAACTTAATATGATCATTCATTTATTTTGAACAATCATCATTGTTAAATTACTTAGGCTAATAATTTCATGCATGCTACATAAAAATTTAGGAAAGGATCATCCATTATAATGAAAATAGTTTGTGAATAGTCAATAAATCAGGTGAAGCAACATAAGGTTGACAATGCAATGTATTGAATTGTAGAAAAGAAAAGAAAAACATTTTGTTTTCATTTATACAATTTATGAGAAAATTTAAACATTCTGTAGGAGGGAAATTTATTTGATAAAAGAATGGGAAAACATTTGTCAAGTCATTGATACCTCTTTTGGAAATAAGGAGATGATGGTAAACTTTCATTTATGTTTTTCTAATTAAGTTTTGAGGATGTTTGTCAGGTCTTTTATATTTTGCTGAATTTTTGAGTTTTTAGTTGATGTTTTCTTATAGTATTGATCAATTAGAACTAATGATTTATTTCTTTTTAAAAAATAATTATTTTAATAAAATTAAGATGCAAAATATTGAGCTTTTCTTTTGATAATTAAGGGATCGAAGCTAAGATAATTCTATTGATAATAGTACATATTTGTTATTACAAAAACTCAAAAAAAGGGGCTTTGACATCCCCTAGATATCACCATTTTTTCTAATTCATAGTCCTATCATATGCAGTCCATCAAGAGAATTCCAATATCAACATCCACTTTTAAAATATATAATGTCTATTTTAGCTATAAATAGATAGTTATGGTTATCAACTTAACATACCTTTGATTATCCTGATAATAATTATAAGGTTTGTGAAAACTATAAACAAAACAAACTATAAAAATAATTAACTTTAAACATTGACAAGGATTCAACAACTACTTGTCATGCCCTTGATGAAGGATCTGCTTCTGAGTCCTGCTTTGATAGAGATCCTTCCTCCTACATTTCTTGTGCTACTCCTATTATTGATGATGCTCCTACTTAAAATTGAGAACTGACTCCTCCAATTCATGTCATAGGTCTCAAGTGAATGCCATACTTGTCCTCATCTGCAACTCCCTCTTCTTGTGCTTTAGAGGAGCTTTCACTCCTCAATCCATCAAGGTACTCGTCATATCTATACTTTTAGACCCAACCCTCTATCTCATCTCTATTGTTTCCAATCACTTTCCCCAACACATCGGTAATTCCTAACATTCTTTTGTGGAAATTTAAGCTTCTTCTCATGACAATATCTATCCAAACCTTATCTTCATGTTCCCAACCACTAAGGATGAAGAATCTTCAAATTGGTCCTCCATACCCTCTCCATTGTATTTTAGTAACATGATTAGGAAACCCTCCTAATATTTCATGACTAGGGCCTAATCTAAAGGAAAATAGATGGCTAAGTTACCACAATGTTGATAATAGCATCATGTAACCCGTCTACAAATTTATCCTCAAAAATTCTAATACAAATCTCTTTTGATACCACTTTCTTCTCCCTTGTCACAAGGATAGAAGCTAAGAATTCTAAAGCTATCCCGAAGGCCACCCATGCCTTTGGTCTGTATGTATAAATTTTTTCCCTAAAATCATTTTAATTACATGGACAATCAAGTTATATTTATACTTGATGATCTCCTTGATTCTCCTATCTATAATAGTGCCTACAAACTTTTTTTACATATTAGGAGATGATAGCCTGATAAGGGAATCCATATTTCACTTCTCTCACTCAGATAAGAATGGTGGTTCCCAACCAAGGAAGTAAATACAAAGGAAAATTATTGTGAAAGTAATATCTTGGTGAGGAAATGAAATAGGGAAAAAAGTAGAGCCTCAATTTTGTATTTTTTGAGCTTTACTTGTAACTTGCAAATAAAGATATACATGTAGAGTAAATGCATGGTGCTTGGGATTATAAAATGTTTAATCAATATGCTTGTAAATAAATACTGAAAAAGTATGCAAAGGAGATGTTAAATGGGCTAGAAATTAGTGTTACACTAGTTCAAACAATCCTAAGGATAGTGTATGAAAGTATTGCATCCAAGGAAATCTACCAAAAATTTATAAAAGAGAGTGATCTGGCCCTAGAAAATTGTATTATAGTAGTGTACTCTACCTGAAATGCTTAAATTAAATAAAGTATTTGTGATACAGATGCCATATATTCTCCTTTCCCCTTAATATGGAAAAAGAGGACTATTGTGACATCTTGAGGAAAAGAGAAACAAGGATAAAGAATTTTTAACAAAAATGAGGCACCCCATAAGAAATACCCAATCCAAGACAAAGAGGCCACAACTCCTATGAGGTCAAGGAAGGGACGAATGAAAAGATATACCATGAAAGAAGCATAAAAGGAATCCTTTTTTAAGGATTACAAAAAGAGAAGTAGAACGGGAAGGGAAAAATTCACACCTTCCCTATTGCTAGGTAAAGGGATTCTTGAGGAAGGATGACATGCTTTTAGCCCCCAAGTTAAGGGATTTATTTACCATGGATACCCAATTTAAAACAACAAAATGATTATGATCAAGGATGCATATCTCTTGTATAAGATTGAATATCTAATGTAAACAAACAATTCCATGTAAGATTGGATATCATAAGATAAAAAAATGTGACTTGACCAAGAGAAAAGTGGACCCCTAAGAGAAGGATGAGAAAGATTAAAAATACTACCCTTTCCCCTCAAGTGTAGAGATGAGAATAAAATTAAGAAGGACTATTATGTTATTCACAAAGTATGATCACACCTTAAAATTGTACCACCATGCATGGAAATGAGCCCTCAAAGGATGTGCTAACAATATCACATAGTGTGGAGCAACATAATAGAAACTTAAATGTTATTTAAAGAAATCAAAATTGAAAATTAACTCGTTGTGACATGTTATGTGAATGATGTCATTATCAATGAGTTTATGTGTTTTGTAATGCGTATCTTGACATTCATTAGTAGAGTGATCGTGGTATCAGTGATACATACATAAAGGGAGATTCACAAGATTCTGACTATGCTTATTTTTTCATTTAGGTCAAGTAATCAACTTAGCACAAGGAAGGTTAGGAATAATGATTTCTTGATTCAAGCTAGGTATAGAAGAAA
This sequence comes from Chamaecyparis obtusa, assembly GCA_027943335.1. Lineage (NCBI taxonomy): Eukaryota > Viridiplantae > Streptophyta > Pinopsida > Cupressales > Cupressaceae > Chamaecyparis > Chamaecyparis obtusa. The sequence continues at coordinate 1,444,916 of BSBK01005128.1, read as the reverse complement.
TATTATATGGTAAAGGAGGGTATGTTCACAAAGGAGGAGATTTGAAACCAAATACTTCCATAGGTTTATCATGAGTGTCAAATATTTTTTACACATATCTTAAACTATCAAGTTGGGCAAAGGACACACTAGGCCCTCTAAAGAGTCCCGTGTTGAAATTAGGAACTTTGTATTCACCTACAAAAGATGGTGTAAAGTCTAATGATCCTTAATCATATTCTAAAAGCTAAATTTTAGGAGAAGAAGTATCTTTAGGGGGATAAGATGTATTCTTTTTAAATGGTGTAAGAATGGAGTCACATTTAGTTCGTAAATTTTTTTGGATTTTATCATCAACATCAAGGGTATACATGATATTTTTATTGATGAAATTCACTTTGCAATGAAGTGTTGAAGGAACAAAGTGCATAGCATGTAACCATGGTCTTGCTAAGAGAAGGTTATAATTATGAACACCAAGAATGACATGAATATGTGTCGACAAAATAGTAGGACCTACCTTAACAAGAAAAGTGATAATATCTAAGGTTCATTTAGAAATATTGTCAAAGCCACAAATAGGAATATAATTAGGTCTGATTAAAGAAAAATCCCCATATATATTGTCTAACAAGTCCATGCTACAAACATTAAGTCCTGAGCTATTATCAATTAAAGTTCTTCGAACAAGATTACCATTGATAAGGAAAACAAACATAGGAGAATCATGTTGATCTTGAATTTCCTTAGGAGGCAAATCATCTTGAGAAAACACAATTTGAGCTTTGTTATTGATCGTATTCATGAATTCTAACATGAAAGTTATATTGTCTTGCCTAAGAAGTGGGATGATCACATTTCTCAAGGCTTTTTGTAATGCTTCATTATACGTAGGTGAAGTTTGAAGAAGCTTCCAAAGAGAGATATTGGAAGGAGTAGAACATAGTTGTTATACTAAGTCACATTCCTTTCAAATATTTTGAGGGAGATGAGGTGCATGAGGAAGCACTAGTAGAGAAGTAGGAAGATAAGGAGGAATAATTGAACTTGTAGATTTTCTATTGTTTCTTGTGTTATAAGTGTGAGCAACCATGTGATATTCATGTTTTTAAGAACCTTTCACTATAATGATTAGTTTATTTTGAGGTGGAGAGGTATGCTAATGAAGATGAACAACCACCTTGGTATTTTCAGTACCTAAAACATTGACAACATTGAATTGATCAATATCTTGATTGTTCATGGGTTTATCACTAAAAGAGAGCATAAAATAAAGTATTATTGATATTATTCTCTTCTTATAAGGTGTCCTCCTGAGTAGGAAAATCTTTATAATGGAGATTACAGACTTCCATAAATTCTCTAGCTCTAAAAGGAATGTCAAATGGAAGTAAGGTGATATTAAGAAAGGTATTTATAATATCCTCTTGCTCCAAAATATCCTCATAAAAGGAGTTTATTCTAGGAGAAGGATCATTGCATGAATGTTTCATCTCTAGAGGGATTAGAAGAATTTCTAACCTTAATATCATCTTCTTTTATCAAGGTTTCTTTTAGGAATAGTCCCAAGAGATAATTGACAGGGGGGGGGGGGGGGTGGGGGGTGAATCAATTATCTACAAGATTCAATTCTTTATCCAATTAAGTATACTTAAACATAAAGCATAAAAATAATGAAAGAACACATGAACACAACACCAATATTTTGGTTATGGGGAAACCCAAATAGGTAAAAACCCTGGTGGGAATCGACACCCACTAATATTCTGTACTAGTGTATTATGATCCTTGTTAGAAGTTCCTTAACCCTGTTAGGAGTTGCTTTACAATATATTTAGTATAGTAGACCTAGTCAAGGGTTGGACCCTATTAGGAGTCTTTTACAATAGTCCCTGTTAGGGGAGAGGACGCAGTGCCTAAGAGCTCACTGCTCAAAGGGGCAAAGGCTACAACCTTCTAAATGATAGATATACACTATATCTGGATCTTGGTGAACTGCACTCAAACCTGATGTTTGGATTAGTTCCAATGTATAGCTCAAACACTTTACTTGGTCATATAGACCTTCCCCTGATGATTCAACACTTTGCACACTCTACTCTGCTCTACTTAATCGACCATGAACCACACTCAAGCAATCACAAATGACTGCCTATAAATAACTATCCTCTAAATGATATAATCAATTTGGCATGTTAGAACCACCTTGAAATCATATTAGAGAAGCCATAAGAAACTCCAATAATAATTAAGTTGGCTCTACTAAGCACGCAACACATTCTGGGACCTGTCTAATAAGATAATTATAGACGCACACTACACATTGTCGGCTCTTATCAAAACAAATAGATCTTTCTCCTCAAGCTAAATTACTTCATGCGCTCTTAACCAAACATCACTAACTCTCCTCTAAGCTTAAATCCAAGGGCGCATACCCAAATGATAGGCGCAACTCTAGAACCAATAAAATCTCTGTCAGCTCTTCTAAACAAACACATGAAACTGCTACTGGTGAATAGTGATTGCATACCTTCACTTCTACTAAATATCAGACTATGCATCCATGAATGAAACATCACTAACATGCATTCAACATATATCCAACTGCACAAGGATCCATGGTAACTATATGGAAAACCATACACATAACACTATCTATTACTCTGTCAAGAACACTGCTGACACAAGCTACTATATAACTGTCTGTACTAATAGTTAACCTTTGCGCCCATGATATCATGTTGATATCATGTCCATGCTACATATACTGAAATCTTACTTCATAAGACTTCCATGCATGCTACTTTCCATATGTTGTCATCAATGAAAAACATACAGTCAGTACTGGCCTACTGGCAAATCTCCAACAATCTCCCCCTTTCGCATTGATGGAAACATGTGGAATGAAAAACCACCACCAAACCAAATGAACATTTCTTTTATAAAATTCTCCATTTCCTCATCAAAACTCCCCCAAGGATGAATCCTCCATTTGCTACAATATTTTTCAACATTCTCCATTTCCTCAACTACATTGCTATCATAACTGAATACTGTTCCCCCTTAGTATATTACTCCTCCTTTTTACTTCTATTTTTCATGACTCTATTTATTAATTCCCCTTTGACATCAATGGAAAAGGGTGCCATTCATTTTAAGCACCAGTACTACTCCTGAGGTAGAGTAGTCAACCTTCCATCAATCCTTGAGGACTAGTGCCTTTCCTTCTTTCTTCTAAGCAGAATCAGGGAAGGGAATTACTCCCAACTTCTCCCTGAGATACTCAAAAGTATCCTTTGGCAAGGGCTTTGTAAATATGTCTGCCAACTGATCTTTGGTACTCACATAGTCCAGCTTGACTTCTTTCTCTACCACTTTCTCTCTTAGGAAGTGATACTTGATCTCAATGTGCTTTGTTTTTGCATGCATCACAGGGTTCTTCGACATATTGATAGTGCTAGTGTTATCACAGTGAATAACGATAGGATAATCAATCTAAATTCCAAAATCCGTTATCATCTACTTGATCCAAACAATTGTAGAACAATTCAAGGCTGTTGCAACATACTCCGCTTCTACTGTTGACTGAGAAATACAATTTTGTTTCTTGCTTGTCCAAGTGACAAGTCTATCACCAAGAAACACTACTCCACCTGATGTACTCTTTATGTCATCAACACATCCTACCCAATTTGCATCAATGTACACATGAAGCTCAACCTTTTTGAATTAGGATACCATAGACCATAATCTATAGTGCCCTGCAAGTATCTAAATATTCTCTTTACTGCCATGAGGTGACTTTACTTAGGTTCTATTGAAAATCTTCTAACTATGCCAACTGCATTGGAAATATCAGGTCTAGTCTGAGTAAGATATATGAGTTTACCAATCATAGACTTGTACAATGTTGTATCCACTGCTGGTGAGTCATCTTCTTTTGTAAGTTTGCATCCAGTGATCATAGGAATCCCTACTGGCTTGCAATCATCCATATTGAATTTCTTTAATATTTCTTTCACATACTTGGACTGATTAATGAAAATACCTTTCTTTTTCTGCTGCACATTTAATCCCAAAAATTATTTGATAGGACCAATCATACTCATCTCAAATTCATTTTGCATCTCCTTAGCAAATTCTGCACTTAGTTTGTCATTACCTCCAAAGATAATGTCATCAAAAAATATAGCTACAAGTAGTAGACCTTCAGATGTCTCTCTAATGAATAGATTACAATCTGCTACTCCTTTCTTTAATCCAATCTTTGTTATATATCCATCTAGTCTCTCATACCATGCTCTAGGGGCTTGCTTAAGTCCATAGAGGGCCTTCTTCAATCTACATACTATATCAGGTTTGTCTGATAAGGTGAATCCTTATGGCTTCTCAATGTATACTTCTTCTTTTAAATCTCCATTCAGGAATGTAGTCTTGACATCCATCTGATAAACTTTGAAGTTTTTGACTATAGCATAAGCTAGAAATAACTTAATAGCTTCTAATCTGCTCATAGGTTCAAATGTGTCTGAATAGTCAATGCCTTCTCTTTGTGCATATCCCTTACATACTAACCTTGCTTTATTTCTTACTACTATACCATCTTCATTCATTTTGTTTCTGAATATCCACTTTGTTCCAATCACATTCTTATCACTAGGTCTTGGGACCAGTTCCCAAGTGTCATTCTTAATAATATGATCAAGTTCTTCTTTCATAACATCATGCCAATTTATATCATTACAAGCATCTTCGACACTTAAAGGTTCAATCTGAGATAGTAAACATACTGCTTCACTGCTAGCTAAGTTCTTTACTTGTGATCTTGTTAAGACTTTGCCGCTCTGATCTCCAATGATGTCTTTCTTGGAATGGTTTCTAGATGTAAACTTTAGAACTTTAGGTGATGCTAACTCATCAACCTTAGGAGTACCTTCTTCACTTGTCTCAGGGTCATTGAATAACACATCAATACTATCAAACATTTCCTCAATAACTATATCACTAGTGGAGGGTCTGGGTTCTTCTTCAATCATGGGTGAGTAATCATGATATCTTTCTTGAACCATAAAATTTTCATCAATCTTAACATGAGCACTTTCAATGATATTTTTCAATCTTAAATTGAAACATCTATAAGATTTACTTTTAGTAGAGTAACCAAGAAAAATACCTTCATCACTTCTTGCATCAAACTTGCCTACTGCTTCATCCCTCTTGATGTAGCACTTGCTTCCAAAGATTCTGAAGTATTTTACTATGGGGACATTACCAAACCATAGCTCATATGGTGGTTTGTCATCACCAAGCCTCAATTGAATTCTATTGATGGTGTAGACTGTTGTATTGACTGCATCTCTCTAATAGGTGTGTGCAACTTTTCCTTCAATCATGATGGTGCACATTGTATCAAGGATGATTCTATTCCTTCTCTCTGTAATTCCATTTTGTTGAGGGGTTCTAGGTGCACTTAATTGTCTCTTTATGCCATGTTCTTCGCAGTACTCATAGAATCTATCAGAGGTGAATTATCCTCCTCTATCCGATCTCAAACATTTTATCTTTAGTCTAGATTCATTTTCAACCTTAGCTTTGAATATTTTGAACTTCTTAAATGATTTTGACTTATCTTTCAAGAAGGCAACCCACATCATCCTAGTATAATCATCAACAAATAAAATGAAATACCTTTCACCATAGTATGATCTTGTTTGACTAGGACCACATAGGTCTATATGAATCAGATCCAACTTGTTCTTTGCTGAATTGTTCTTGTTGTTGAATGAATTTCTCACATGCTTTCCCATCACACATTCCCTGCATATAGTATCAACTAGCTTTACTATGCTAGGTAGATCTCTTACTACCTTTACATTTCTTATTTTTACTATGTTATCAAAATTGATATGACATAGTCGTTTATGCCATAACCAATTGTCATCAACTTTAGCAACAAAACAACTTGCTTCTAAATTGAGTTGGAAAACATTACCTCTTGTCTTTGAGCTTGATGCAATCATAACACCATCCTTGTTGTTAATAATGCATTTGTCATCTTTAAACTCCAACTGATGGCCTTTTCCAAGTAACTATCCAACACTGAGAAGGTTATGTTTCAAACCATCAACATAGAGAACATCATCAGTACTATTCTTTCCATTCAAGGTGATGGCTCCTCTACCAACTATGGGTTTAGGAGTGTTATCTTCAAATCTAACCATACCACCATTGTATTTGTCCAGATGAACAAATCTTTTTTTATCACCTGTCATGCGATTTGAACAACCGCTATCTATAATCTAGTTTGTCCTTATATCAGCTTGGGAAATCAATGCTATCTCTTGTTCCTCTTTCTCATCTTTATGATTTGTCTTATTATTTGTTTTGTCTAGAATAACAATGAATCCAATTTCTTCTTCACTTGATTCATCATTTGAAACTCTATCTCTAGCATAGTAGCATTCCTTAGAGTACTTAGGCTTGTAATCCTTTTTGAACTTTCTAGCTCTAGTAGGACACTTAGAAGCAAAGTGACCGATCTTATTACATGAAACTTGCACTTAAATGGTAATTGACCTTCATATTTTCCTTTTCCTTTCTTTTCTCTTTTGGAAATCATAGCAATGAAATCATTTAGTGTTTTCTCTTCATCATCATCATCAAAATTACCAGAAGTGTTTGCAGATTTCTTACCATGAACTATTGCTTTGAAGACTGTCTCACTTTTAGGTTGTGTCTTCAATCTTGAAATCTCAAAAGCTGAGATTTTGATGATCAAGGTCTCTCTCTTGAACTTTGATGTAAGTTGCATGGTCTCATCAAGTATGTTGATCTTGCTTTCATATTCTGGAGTGAGAGTGGTCATTAACTTGTCCATAATGTCCTCCTCTGTAATCTCTCCACCATTGTTTTTTATTCTAGCAACTGCGTCATTTATCCTTTGATTGTAAGCTCTGATATTTTCTTTAGGCAACATCTCTAATGCATTGTATCTTTTCTTCCATGTCTTTCTGTGTGCATCCTTTGCTTGTTTGTCTCCTTCAAATATGTCTTATAGGTGCTTCCATATTTTGTGGGCTGTATCTACCTTTTTTATTTCTAAAAACTCACCATCAAATAGAGCACTGATAAGAGCTTCTTTGGCTATTGCATTTTGATGAAATAATTCCTTTTTCCTTTCAGTAGCATCATCCTTTGCAATGTCTTCTAAGGTAGGAATCTTGGCTACTTTGATAGTTACATCAAAAACTTCAAAAGAAATGCACTGCAAATGGGTCACCATCTTGTTCTTCCAATCAAGATAATTCTCTCCATCAAACTTAGGACTTTCTTTTCTGAAGTAAGCCATCTTTTCAACCTCAAGTTGTTAAACTTTCTCTCTGAGGCACTTGGCTCTAATACCAATTTTTAGGAATAGTCCCAAGAGATAACTGAGAGGGGGGGGGGGTGAATCAGTTAATTACAAGATTTAATTCTTTATCCAATTAAGTATACTTAAACATAAAGCATAAATACAATGAAAGAACACATGAACACAACACCAATATTTTGGTTACAGGGAAACCCAAATAGGTAAAAACCCCGGTGGGAATTGACACCCACTAATATTCTGTACTAGTGTATTATGATCCTTGTGAGAAGACCCTTAACCCTATTAGGAGTTGCTTTACAATATATTTAGTACAGTAGACCTAGTCAAGGGTCAGACCCTGTTAGGAGTCTTTTACAATAGTCCCTGTTAGGGGAGAGGATGCACTGTCTGAGAGCTCACTGCTCAAAGGGGCGAAGGCTACAACCTTCTAAATGATAGATATACACTATATCTGGATCTTGGTGAACTGCGCTTAGACCTACTGTCTAGATCAGTTCCAATCTATAGCACAAACACTTTACTTGATCACATAAACCTTCCTCTGATGGTTCAACACTTCGCACACTCTTCTCTACTCTACTTAATCGACCATGAACCACACTCAAGCAATCACAAATGACTACCTATAAATATCTATCCTCTAAATGATATAATCAAGTTGGCCTATTAGAACCACCTTGAAATCATATTAGAGAAGCCATAACAAATTCCAATAATAATTCAATCAGCTCTACTAAGCACACAACACATTTTGGGACCTGTCCAATAAGATAATTATAGACGCACGCTACACACTGTCGGCTCTTATCAAAACAACTGGATCTTTCTCCTCAAGTTGAATTACTTCATGCGCTCTTAACCGAACATCACTAACTCTCCTCTAAGATTAAATCCAAGGGTGCATACCCAAATGATAGGTGCAACTCCAAAACCAATAAAATCTATGCTAGCTCTTTTGAACAAACACAGGAAACTGCTACTCGCGAATAGAGACTACATACCTTCACTTATACTAAATATCAGACTATGCGTCCATGACTGAAACATCACTAACATGCCTTCAACATATATCCAAATGCACAAGGCTCCATGATAATTGTATAGACAACCATACACATAACACTATCTATTACTCTATTAGGAACACTGTTGACATAAGCTGCTATATAACTGTCTGTACTAACAGTTAATCTCTGCACCCATGATATCATGTTGATATTGTAATACCCCAAAAATGGGCTATAGGCTCATTAACCTCCTATATCTTCATATTCAAATGAAATCGACATCAAAGTCCTAACCTAAGGCACATCTGCACATTATCAAATTTAATTGATTATCCTAAATTCTGCATCGGGGAATATTCCTAGTAATATTCCTATTTATCTTAATTATCTTTAATTTAATTATTGTTTGGCGATAAATCTTATTTATCCTAAAGTTTGATTAATTGAATATTCTGAATATTTAATTAATTAGATTTAATATTGCCACTTAATTATTTAATTAAATTTAATTAAATTATTCTTAAGTTGTATTATTTTATTTTGACAATTAATCAAAAATCTTATGACTAATTGATTAAATTCCTATTTAATTAATTAAAGTCAATTGTCAAATTTAATAATATAGTTTTTGAATAAAGTTTGATTTAATAATTGATTAACCCATAAATCAATTGTTTTAATTTTAAAATCAGTTAAGTTGAGGATAAATCACTTTATTTTTAATTAATTTATAATTAAATCATGCACAATCAGAAAAGTAGGCAACTAGAAATTAACAATCAATTTTAAAATTGAAACTCAACATCTGATGATGAGTTGAAATTTGATCTAAACTCTATTTTGAGTTAAACACTACTTTTGCATGATTTTTGTGAGTTAATTATCTCTGATTTCTTGTTAACTAAAAAATCAACCTGAGTTTATCAAGAGTGATTTATGGCTTTTCTCTTGCATCCTCAAAGCCTTGGATTTCTATAAAACCAAGGCTCAGCTCTTTATAATTACAACACTTGAATTTGCACAATTACTCTAGCGAATTGGTGATTGAAGGATTGAGCATTTATGATAGGCGATTTGTGAGATCTTTCATAGTTGATCATTTATCTTTTACATAGTTTCTTATTCATAGTTTCATACTCATTCATAGTATTTTTAGATCAAATCTGCATTCCAATTTCATTCATTCTAAATTAATTTCATACAGTTTTCCATATTATTGCACAAAAAATCCAAACATATAGCTTAATCTGCATTCATAGTTTTTCAATTCTTTGCATTCAAATCCTTCGTTTAGGTGTTGCATTGTCACTGGTCTCAGTCTGATCTAAGAGTATCATACTCACACCTACTAGAAGGTAGTAAATCACCTAGTTAGTTTAGTTTCCATTTCATTGCAGATTTTGGTTTTTGCTAACCTCTAATGTTTTACTGAAGTGTTATGTCTACAACTAGGTACAAAATTCACACACACATTTTTGGCACCCATTGTGGGGCCCTGAAATGGGTTTCCATCACATTTCTATCAATTTCTTGTCATTTTCTGGTTAAAACTATGATTTTTATTTTTTGTCCGTACATTTTTCGTATGACTTTTGTTAGAAAGTCATGCCAGAAGGTACCCACTGTCATACGATAGGTTCAGATTTCAAGGCTTGTATCAGAAGGTATCCAATATTGTTTGGAAGCCTGATTGTCATATGAGAAGACACCCACAGTCGTACAAGTTTCTAAACTGTCGTCTGGGAGGTAACCCACTGTCGTACGAGTTTTGACTCTAGAATTCAATTGTCATTTCAGCATTTTTGGTAGTTTTTCAAATTTGATTTTCAGATTTGGTCTAACAGCTAAATCTAACAATTGAAATCTTCTATTTTGATTGATATTTGTTGAATCTGATTGGAAAAAGCATGACTAAATTGTTAAAAAAGGTAAAAATCTACTAAGCGCATTGCGAGGAATTTAGGTATTCTTCTCAAGTTGATAACATTTTGATTTGGATTAAAATGAATTCTCACATGTCAAGCTTGTGTGATTCTCTTGCTTTCATATCACAGACTTCATTTTGGGCTATAAAATGAACATAGATTTGCTTTCTGCATATCTGTTACACATAGTAAATAGGCCCTATGAACACTATTTGTGGATGATCTTGAGAGATTGAGCTTCTTTCACTTGTTTATTCATGCGAAGCTCCTCTTGACGAAGGATCCCCTTGTAGGTAGGGAAGGTATTGAGAGAGTCTCACGTTCTACTAGATTCATGTATCTTCAACTTTTGATTGATACATTCTCTCTCTGGAGAGGTTGATAGATTATAAGCGGTTGACATCATAGATCTTTGTGAGATAATCTTAGTCTTAGCGTGTCAAATTAATCTATCTACTTTGTTTTGGTTAAAAGTGAAAAGGCTAGAGGACTATGCTCTACTCCCTTTTTGGGTAGTATCAAAAACTCAGATCCTTGAATCTGGAACTAGTCTCCATGTGGTATCTTTTGTGAGTCACCTTTAGAGAGGGTTAACTATAGTGAAAATTACCTTAATTGGGTCAACTATGTGGACGGAACCTCAAGAGGTAATAGCTATTTTCACTGTGGTAGCAGCAACCACTATATAAATGTCCTTATGGAGGAAATCTTCACAGGTGTGGTCTCTTGTTGGGCTATCAAATCTCTTTAGTAGCTCCTGATTGATTAATTTCTCAGACTGTGTCAAAACCCCAATGGGCCTGGATTGGAGTTCACCCTCTTGAGATCACAAAAGTTGCAGAGTCAAACCATTACTACAAACCCTAGCGAAGCCAAATTTTCATTTTTCTAGGAATATGTGCGTTATTGAGAAACTTTTTAGAACATACACAATTAGCACTCCTAAGAATTAGCACATTCAATCACTTGATTTTTCATGCATAGGGTTGCTTTGTCCCCTGTTCATTGTTTTCAGATGTGCTTGGAATCACTTGCTTGCTATTTTACGTGCTTGTTTATCTATTTGGCTACTGAAAATAAATGATTTCTGAATAATCTTCAAACCTGGACAGAGAAATTTGTGAACAATCTAAAATTGAAAACCAAAAATTTGCAAAATCTGAAGTAAAAGTCCTTTTTGGAGTCAAAAGTCACCTCATCAGGTCAAAAAGTCGTACAAGTTTTGGTAAGTGTCATTTCAGAACCCCTGTATTGTTGTATGATAACTTGTATAGTATTGTACAAGTTTTGCCACTAGTCAAAAACAAAAGTAAAAAATCTGCTATCAATTATGGTGCAAGTTTTGCAACTATCGTATGAGTTTGTCAATTGTCATCTCACAGCATACTCACTATCGTACGATCCTACAAAAAGTCATTTGATAAAAATTGCTAGAAAGTGGTCAGAATTGTCAGAAACTCAATTTTACCAACCTATTTCTAGAATCTATTGAACAAATCACTGTGTCAAGAACAGAGCAGAAACTATAAAAAATTCATTCATTTTCCTCAAGTGGGCCTTTGAGTCCGATCTTGCCTTCTAGGTTATCGATTTGAGCCTTTTTCATCTTGTGTCAAAACCTTGTTAACATTATCTTCAAATTCAGTCTTCTTGCTAAACAGCTAAGTGTTGTGAGCTCATGCCCACCATCTGTTGGGTGTCTACCCACACTACTGTGGCATGGTATCCTTCATTTATGTCTGACCTAATCCTTAATCATTTCAATCTTGACAAGGTTGCGTCATTCAATCTTCTTGAATCAATTCGTTCTTTAGTTGTCTTCATCTCATTCTTTTGCTTCACCCAAGGTTAATGGTGGAAACTAGAGCTTCACCACACAAAAATTTGTAGAAGCACTTAGCATCACATCTTTGACTATTCACAAGGGTCCCACTCTTGAGAAACTCTACAATTTTGGTCTTTACGAAGATGACGGTCTTGGCAATTTTCAATTGAAAACTGGTTACATACCCCCTCCATCAACTCACGGAGGTAATCAACAAACCCCTCCTCAATCTAATCTAGGGAGCCCTAAAACTCCTAACATGTATCATGGAGGGACACATCATAGGTCTCAAGGACACCAATCTCAACATGGTATGGATCAAGAACCCTACACTTTCTGAAATTGCCCAATATCAAAATGATGATAACTTCAAAAGGATGATGAAGCATTTCTTGAAAGAAGATAGAGAAGCATACTTTCTAAAGTTACCTCATCAAGGAGCTAAACTTCCTCCAAACTTTAATGTGGAAGATATCATTACACATGAGGAAGAAACTCCTATCATGGCTATGATGAAACAGATGCATGCCATGCAAGTCAAACTTAACAAACTTGAAAAAGAAAAGGAACCTAAGGTATTCTCCATGGAAGCTCTATGCCCTTTTCCATTTGATAAAGACTTGTACATGTCATCATTCCCTAAAAGAGTGGAGATGCCTAAATATGATAAGTATGATGGAAAATCTGACCCTCAAGATCATGTCAGAGAATTATGTACTCAATCTATGGAGTTTATGCACGAACCAACCTACTTAATGTGTCTTTTCCCTCGATCTCTAGGAGGAGTAGCCATTCATTGGTTCTCTAGAATTCCTCCTACTATCAAAATGTTTGAGGATTTAATCAAACTATTCAATCAATAATACTCCTAGAATATTCAACATTTGGTCACCATGATCGACATCTGCAATCTGAAATAGTATCCAGGAGAACCATTCCTGACATTTCTCAAGAGGTTGAAGAAGAAATTTTCTCTATATGCTAGACCCATTCCTAAAACTAAGAAGTTGGAAATCTTCATCAACAATCTTGTTCCAGAAATCAACTACCCTTTACAAATGCAAAATCATACATCTTTTGACAAGATGGTAGATAATGCGATCAAATTTGAGAAAGTACTTGTGAAAAAAGGAGACATTACACTTCAAAAGGACAAGTATGAATCTGGATCTAGTTCTAAGGACAAGAACAAAAATTGGAACAAGAATAAAGGCATTGTCACAGATGGTGTTGTTGATAATATCCATGCCACATCTAAGGCACCTGCTTTCAATCTCACTATAAGTACCCAGGCCATCAAAGCTTCTGAAGCTAAAGCAACATATTCCATCAAAAAGTCATCCAATTACAAACCTTGGACTACAAATCCTAATCGCAAATTCACTCCTCTTGGAGAATCCTTGGAATCTACCATGAAAAATCTATTGGCAAACAAAATCATCTACTTGCCTGAGATGAAAGTCTTTGATCCAGAACCTAAACCAAAATGGTGGATAGAGAATGATTTCTGTGAATTCCATTGCAATAAAGGACATAAGACTAATAACTGTGTTTGCTTGAAGCACATCATACAAGACAAAATTGATAATGGAGATATCACGATTGACAATCATAAGAGTAATAATGATCATACAACATTCACATAACCATTTCCTAAACATGGTAAAGAAGATTCTTCATCTTAGCCTAATATGGGTGCTAAAGTCAATTATGCATACTCTGGACACAATGTTGTCATCAATATGGTTGAATCGTGTCTATCCAAGCATTGCAATGTCATTACAATTGTAAGAAGAGATAGAGAAAATCAGTCAACTAATTCAGTTACATGATCACAAGCTCAAGCACACCTACAAGGACAAATACTAGATTCATCCAATGTCCCTAAGGTGCCTTTCAATCTTTCATCTGCTTCTAAATAGAAGGCTACATCTAAATCCTCAAATCCTAAAGACACAAGGCCTACTTCATATAGTATTGTTCAACAACTCTAGCACACAAATGCTAAAATCTCCATGTTTGAGTTGCTTTAGATATCTCCAGCTCATAGAGCCATTCTAGACAAAGCTCTGCTTGGATCCAATGTTCCTGATGACCTTGATTTAGATAGATTCCGGACTATGGTTGGTCATCTTACGTCTCTGTAGTACATTTCCTGTTCAAAGGAAGATGATAACTCCTTGAGTCATCCGCATAACCAGCCCTTGCATATTGAAGTCTTGATCCAAATCTGTCATGTCAAACGTGTGTTGATAGATGGGGGCACTGGCCTAAACATTTGTTCTTTCAGCTTGATTACACAATTGGGATTTTCAGAAATGGCCATTGATCCCAGGAAGAAGAGACCTATCAAAGCATATGATGAGCAAGAAAGATCTTCTAAGGGAACTATTGTCTTACCTATCAGAGCAAGACTTGTCATCAGAGATACTTTATTTCAAGTTCTTAATCTACCTTTGGCTTACAATATCCTTCTAGGGAGACCCTGGGTACATGAAATGAAATCCATTCCCTCTACATTCCATTATTGTTTGAAATTTCCTTATGAAGGAGTAGAGGTGACCTTTCCAGCTTATCTGTATACAACTTGCAATACCTTGAAAGAGAATGCTGATAAACTTGTTCCCAACAATAGAGAATCTTCCATTAAGAAAACAAATGTAGCATCCATGTCCAAGATGGAAGACATTTCTAAAGAGGTTAAGATCAAAGACAATGGTATGGGAGAATATACTATAGAGCCAGTCTTATCTTTGACATCTCTCCCTATCTCTCCTAAGTCTTATGGGCAAACTCTAAAATAGTCTAAAAAGGAGTCTAACAAACCTCTGGAAGCATATAAAGGAAATTTTTTTGTAGAACAAGTATCTAAACAAGAGTTTGAAGAAGATGAAGCTATGCTCGCATGGCTATACAAAGATGAACCTAAATCTCAAGTTGTTCAAAAATGTGATGCTAAAATACTGAATATCCCTTCTAAGTCATATGGCCTAGGGGACAAATTGATCACAAAAATGGGATATAAAGGAAAAGGACCTCTAGGACTATAGGGTAAAGGTCTTTTGTCACCTCTTGATCATCATGGCCAAGCAAACAAGAATACAACAGGTCTAGGATACACAAAGAAGCCTTTCTATCTTAGCAAGAACTCCCCGCATGTTTTAGAACAAGTTGAGCCCTCCATAGCAAATCAACTAAAGGGAGAAACAACATAACAATTTGATAGTGATGATTCAAACACCGCTGAAGATCCCATTCCCTATGAGCATTTTCCCAAAGAAATAAAAGACCTCCTTGAAGCTGAAGATGATCCAGTAAAAAGAATTAATGTAGTAGAAACACAAGAACCTACTATAGAGCAAGAGATAGTTGCACCACAAGAACCAGCTAATCTCGAAGACAATCACATAGATAAGGAGGAAGGTGGTAGTTATTCTGAGATAGATTCCCATGAGTATGAATTCAAATCAGAATTTGAGGATAACCCTTCTTGGGGTATTCATCCTGACTTTACTCATGTTCTTAGATTTCCTAGAGGTCTAGATGAAGAAACAAAAGATGAATCAAATGACTATGAATGGAGAGTCATTCCAGAACTAGATGAACTTATTATAGAAAAGAATGTTGATGTTATTCACTAATATGCACCTAAACCCAACGTAAGTCTAGAGCGAAATGATGACCTTATCGAGTCTAGTCCATCAATGGCTGAAGTGGATTTCCACAATGACATTGAGCCTATTCACAAATTGAATGTCTTAAGTTGTAATATCACCTTTGAACTCAAGCATTGGGTTAGGACCAATGATGATAGATCCATATCCATAAACACTCTTTCCCAATCTTTCACCACTTTGACTATCCAACACTCTGACCTTCTTGACATAACGTCCACAAAATTGAACCAAGTTATTTATAACTTTCCCAATGACTATGCCCTTGCTTGCTACCTAAATTTAGTTGAGCCTATGAGAACTTCCATCAGTGAACCAAGCATTAGCATGATAGAGTCGGACATCAAATATCTTAGTAAAAAAAATAAGAATAAGAATATAAAAAAAGGAGTTTTGAGGGTGAAGACCACTTTGTGGCAGTCTCAGAACCTACAAAAGCAAAAATAAAAGATGCATCCAAAGGTGAAAACCTCTTTGAGGAACCTAAGGATGAGATATTTGATGTCCTTCTGAGTCATTTACAAGATAGATCTCCAGTTCTAATTGAGCCCACTCAATCCATCAACTTGGGAACAACAGAGGAACCACAGTTGATCCATGTAGCATAATCTTTATTAGAAGAAGAGAAGCAAAAATTTACAACATTCTTAATAGCAAAGTAGATCAACTTTGCATGGAAATATTTAGATATGCCAGGGATGGATCTTGATCTTATAATGCACCATTTTTCCATAGCTCCAAATGTCAAACTTGTTAAGCAAAAATTGAGAAAAATGCATCCACATGTTGCACTCTTGGTAAAAGTTGAATTAGAGAAGCTCCTAAAAGCCGAATTTATCTAAGTTATTGATTACGCTGAATGGATCTCTAATATTGTACCTATTTCTAAACCAGACAAATCTATAAGAGTGTTCATAGATTTCAGAGATGTGAACAAAGCATGCCCTAAGGATGATTTTCCATTACCTAACATTGACATGATAGTGGACATGACTGCGGGCTTTGAGATGTATTCTTTGATGGATGGTTTTTCTAGATATAATCAAATAAAAATTACTCCAAAGGATCAAGAGAAAACTGCTTTCACATCACATGCACATGGGGTACCTTCTGTTGGAATGTCATGCCATTTGGGCTTAAGAATGCTGGTGCTACATATCATAGAGCTATGACATCTATTTTTCATGACATGATGCATAGGACTATGGAGGATTATGTTGATGATACTTTAGCAAAATCTATGATTAGAGCTCAACATCTAAATGACTTAAGCAAGATATTAGACAGAATGGAAAAATTTAGTCTCAGACTAAATCCTAAGAAGTGTGCTTTTGGTGTCACTTATGGAAAGTTTTTAGGCTACATTGTTTCAAAGAAGGGCATTGAAGTTGATCTAGCTAAAGTAAAGGCTATAATGGAGATGCAACCTCCCAAGAACATTAGTCAAATGAGAACATTGCAAGGGAGAGTTCAGTCTATCAGACACTTCATATCTCAGTTAAAAAACATATCACAACCTTTTACAAATACATTACATAAAGGTGTGACATTTGCATGGAGTGAGGAATGTGAAAAGAATTTTGATCATATCAATAAGTATCTATCAAATCCTCCTATCTTGATGCCTCCTATTCAAGGGAAGCCATTGATCTTATATTTTTCCGCAACAGATACATCACTGGGGGCATTTCTTGCACAACATGATGAGAACAAGAAGGAAAGAGCTATATACTATATCAGTAGGACATTGGTGGCATACAAAAAGAATTATTCTATGATTGAAAAGGCTTGTCTAGCTGTGATCTTTGCATCACAAAAACTAAGACATTATATGTTGGCTCATACCATACATTTAGTAGCTAAGATTGATCAACTAAAGTACCTACTAAGCAAAGCTTCCCTAACGGGTAGATTAGCCAAATGGGCCATGCTCTTAAGTGAATTTGACATTGAATATGTTGAAAGAAAAGCCATTAAAGGCCAAGTTATTGCTAATCAATTAGCAGATGCACCTTTGTTTGATGATACACCAATGCAAATGGAATTTCCAGATTCCTCTATCATGAATCTTTCTTCTAGAGAATGGAAATTGTTCTTTGATGGCTCCTATACACCAAATGGATCTAGAGAAGGCATATTATTTATCACTCCTCGGGGATACTCCATTCCTAAGGCATTAAGAATCAAATTTCCTTGCACAAATAATATTGCTGAATATGAAGCCCTTCTTAATGGTATGAAAATAGCGATTGAGTGGAGAGTGACAGAATTACACATTCATGGAGACTCACAACTTGTAATCCATCAAGTCAATGATGTGTACCAAATGAAAGATGAAAAGCTCATTCCATACAAAAAAATGGTAGATGATCTAAAGAAATATTTCATATCTATCACATTTGAGCAAATTCCTAGAACAAAGAACAAGGCTGCCGATGCAATGGCAACACTATCTACTCTATTACAGTAGCCTGAACATGAGCTACGCTACGAGTTCCTGGTGGAAGCACTATCTTATCTTGCATATGATTCCCCTAAAACCTGCATGATTTGTATTGTTGTAGGTCATGATTCATCTCGCTATAAAAACCTATTCTCCTATCTCAAAGACCAAATCATTCCTGATACCTTTAACCACCATGAAAAGAGATACCTTATCTGGTATGTCATCATTGGTAACGATTTGTATAAATGAGGTCTAGATGGTACACTACTTAGATGTTTAGAATGGGAAGAGTCTCAATGTGCGTTAGAGGAAGTCCATGATGGTATTTTTGGGTCACACTTGAATGGTTTAACACTAGCCTGAAGACTTATTAGGGCTGGGTACTATTGGCTGAAAATGGAGAAAGAGTCTATCAAGTTTGCTAAGAATTGTCAAAAGTGCCAAGTGCATGGCAACTTAATTCATGCTCTGGGGAGAGATCTAATTCTCTTCACTACATAATGGCCTTTTCATCAATGGGCATTTGATCTTATAGGATCCATACATCCTCATTCTTCTAATGGACATACCCATATAATCATGGCTACAGATTATTTCACAAGATGGGTAGAAGTAGTCCCTTTGACACAAGCAACTGGAAAACAAATATCTATGTTCATCTTGAACTACATCATATGTTGGTATGGTATTCCACATTCTATAGTCATAGATAATGGTGAACAATTTAAGAACAAAGACTTGGATGATCTATGTGCTAAATTCAAGATTACACAACAATGGTCATCTATCTACTATCCTCAAGGGAATGGACAAGCATAGACTTCTAACAAGAATCTATTGAAAATCTTGCATCATACAGTTAATAAAATAGGAACAGACTGGCATCTCATAATCAATCCAACTCTCTGGGCCTACAAAACAAGTATTAGAATGCCTACTGGGGCTACACCTTTCACTTTAGTTTATGGTTCTGAAGTGGTACTAGCTATTGAGGTTGAAATCCCATCACTAAGAATTAGAATGCATGGTCTAGTAACTGATGATGACTACAAAGTGTCTAGGTTGCAAGAACTTGAACTACTAGATGAGCACATACAAGAAGCATATGATCATCTCAGAGTATATTAGAAGAGAATGTCTAGAGGCTATAACAAGAAAGTCAAACATAAAGAATTTCAGGTTGGCAATCTAGTCTTGAGAGAGAATCCTAAAAATCAATCACATAGAGAGCGCAAGGGGAAGTTTGAACCCAACTGGCTGGGTACCTTTGTTATAACTACTAATTTTGGCTTTGGGGCCTATCAACTCTCAACAACTAAAGAAGAACAGCTTTGAGAACCAATCAATGTTCTCCATCTGAAGAAATTCTATGCCTAAGACATTCAGTGTATGGTAAAATGTCCTGAAAAAATCTTAAAAATCTGAAAAAGTCCTGAAAAAATGAACATCTTGGTGAAAACCTAGCAATAGACACCTTGATGATTCACAAAAAAATAAAAAAATATCAAAAGTACAAAAAAATTGAAAAAAGGAAAAATATAAAAAAAATGAGAAAAAGAAAAAGTGCCTTGGTGAAAACCTAGAAACAGGCACCTTGGTAGCAAAAATAGAATCTCTATCAAGATGGTGAAAACCCGGCAAACAGGCACCACTTGTTTCAAAATGTTCCATCTATTAGCACAATCTTGGTCTTTCCTAGCTTTCAGTCTTGTTTTAGTTTGTACATATCTCCCAGTTTGTTTACGCTTTCCTATTTTCAATAAGTCAGTCTGTACATCAATCAGCTCAAGCATCTGTATCCTATCAATGCTTAATACTTGGGGGAAATCAATGTCGTATCCTATGGTCTCCAGTATACCTCTGATGAGTCATGTCCAGTTAGATTCCTTTGAATCTTTATCCAAGTCAGTCAGTCAGTCTTGTCACCAGAAAGGATTTTGCATCTACAACAACATAATCAAACATCAACACAAAATGAAAACAATCTATGCTTTTTACATGCTTTTATCTCCTTGTATGATTATTGATTCGCATTGATATTTTTGCATATTGTGTTCCCATGAGCTCTTTAATGATATCCTTTATAGGATTTAGAGAGTGATGACGAGGGGCATAATCTTTTCTTTGTCTTCTGCTTGTATGTGAAAATCTAACAACTTTGGAAATTTTGGATTGAAATGGTGTCCAACTGTAAGAGCCTCTATCTCAAATTGGATGGCCATGCGTACCTCGACCATTGATACCCAAAAAATTCAAGGAAGTTTTATCTAACTATTGTATTTTTGAGTGAGTTCTTTCTCCTATTGTGAAATGCAATCTTACCTAAGGATGTGAATGATAAAGGGTCACTACAGGTAATTCACATTGGATTTAGAATGATCTCTTGACTTCTTGATGTGTTTGTTTTAGCAAGGTGTATTCTGGTCATCACAATGTTTATGTTTTGATGCTTATACAAATTGCTATATCAAAATGGACATGATATTTAGGTCATCTTGGCATTTGTGCCTTGGTGCTTGTATCTAATCCGACATTCCAAAAACAAAATCAATATTCATATGTCCATGGTTGTCTCACCAGTGGGCGTTGTATTGATTATTGAGCATACAAATCAGTATTCATATGTTCACAGTTTCCTAACTAGTGGGCATTGTATTGATTTATCTGATTACCTAAAAAAAAAACTCAATGATGACAAATGACCGACACATGATCAATGACTAGGTCCTAGGTCTTAGGTTGCATTTCATTTTGCATGTCATTTTACACTTTGCATGATTGAATGATCTCAGAAATTGTTTGACAATCTTCAATAATCCTTCTAAAAACTATATTTAAACTTAAACACGAAGAGTTGAATCTCATACGAAGGTCTTCTCACAGAAATGCAAGTAGTCACAATCCTAGATTAAACATCCTTTTTGACATATGACTGAGTACTTGTCTTCATCAATACCTGCAAAACATATCATGTGTATTGTTGCACTTACATTACATATTCATAATCATTCATTCCATCTATTGCATTACATACATTTCCATACATACACTTTCCATAAGCAAGTACATTAGCATAACATTCATACATATGAACAAAAATCATTGCATTACATGAATCCATACATACATTCTACTCTACTCATAGCATAAGCATCACATGATATCATCATACATCAAAAACATGACAAGTACAAATCAAGTCACAACCAAAAGTCTCGATCTCATATATATATCATAAAACTCAGAATAGTCAGGGGTGCACTACTGGCACAATGTACAAAATAATGAGCTCATGCGAGCTATCAGAAGTCAGAACAATATCAAAAGAGAAACAAAAATATCACAATATCATGACAAATCAGTTGTCCGCATGATCCTCTCCATCTGGTGGAGGTGGTGGTGGTGCATCTGGTATTGCCTTGTCTCTAGGTGCTCTCCCTCCCTTTGATGCTATCATATATTGAGAGTACGAAGGAACTCTCTGAGCAAGTGGTACCACAACATAGTATGCAAAAACATAATAAGCAAAACTAGAGGTCTGATGAATAACCTTTGCCTGTAATCTCTGAACCTCACCACAAAGCTTAGTATGTTGTCTATCTACCTATAGAAAACTCTCCTCCCAGTGAGCACTACGAACCTTCAGGTCCTAGACCTATACTCTGAGTCTACTCACAATCTCCCATGTAGTCAGTGGAACACTGGGATCAACATCTACCGTCAGCATATCAGTATCTACAGCAGGCTACTCTATGGTCTCTACTCTTTGCACCTTACGACATCTAACCTCTGCACCAAGATCAAAATTGGTATCCTCCTATAAGGGATCATAATCACCACCTACAACCTACTCATCTACAAGTACCTCCTTAGTAGTATCAACACTACCTAAAGTACCACCCTCTCCCCTAGTCCATCTTTGTGCACCTGTAGACCTACTTGCTGTGGAACTAGTGGGACAAGGGGGCCTCATTTTTCCTGATGGTCTTTGTGGGGGAGCTATCGCTCTCAGTCTCAGAGGTGTGGGGTGCACAATCGGAACCTGTGTGGGTCTTGGATCTTGTCTCATCAAAGTTCCAGTAACATCCATCACCTCCTCCATGGAAGGTATCAGCTCTGTGGGGTTAGAGAATCTATAGATTAGATGATCAATGAGCCATGTGATAAAGCCATTTGTCACTCTGGAATCAACAACCTGTGGTCTGTACTCCCAGTCTCTACTAATAATACCACTATACTCCTGTGAACACAAGGCATAAGAAAGCCTCAAGGTCCATCCAAGTCTGAGCTCATGGGCTATCTAAGCATACATGGCATAATCCTAAGGTGCATCTTGCACTTGTCCATACTATCACCACACCCTAGTAATAATAATTCTCTCCAGTACAGAGGATGATCATCCTATCAACACCCAACTCTGAAAGAAGAAACTAAACTGCTCTTGTACAGTAGGCCAAGGCTCAATATCTACATAGGGCCTCCATTGTACAAATGTCATGTCATCAAGACACCATCTCCAGTACTCTACATGGTACATGCAACCTTGTATGACATATCTAGCATAAATATAAATCACAGGCTCCTGCGGATACCTCTATGACTGACACACTAGTCTCAAAATTGGGATATGCTCCCATGCCCAGATCTGTAAAACTAGAGCACCAACAACAAAAGTATTTCTCTCCTGATACACTACCTCATGCATCTCAGAGAACATGTGGCCTAGAAGACACTGACCCGAGGCTAACTCGAAAGGAGTCACCATCAAATGTGTAACCATCGGGGCCCAGCCCATCAGAAGACCATTTTGCTAATGGTCAGAAATGATAATACCACCTATCATCCTAGCAAGGATGCACTCTAATCTATGGGTCTGACCATAGCACTATACCAAAGTCTCCCAGGAAAGAGAACCAGTCAACTGAGTGTCATCTCCGAAGAGACGTCTGAATGCTAGTAATCCAGAGTTACCCAAACTCACATAAGATGGACACTGACTTAAATGGAAGGGAATGCGTAGTATCTGGTATACATCCTCTGGTGTCACATTGATCTCCCTAGTCAACAAGTGGAATGTCTAGGTCTCAGAATGAAACCTCTCTATCAATGTAGTCAAGAGTCCATGATTTACCCTAATCTCGGGTAAATGGATCAGATACTCAAAACTGCATGAAGCAAGATGAACTCTCATCGGATCAAGCAAGGAAACATAGAGTCTCTGAGTGGCTGGATGTGAGATACATACATGAACATTAGGATATGTGACCTACACAACATAGAAATAGGGAATCCTATTAGTACTTTGGTTGAAAAATAGGCTACAAATACAGGAATTGAATAGTTTTCTATTTCAGAAGGTAGATTAAGGACTCAGGAATCAAGCTAAAAGTTCAGAAAATTTAAATTTTGCCCTAGAAATGAGTTTTGGGCTCACTATTTTCCAAATGACAAACTAGACTGGCAGAAAAACTCGTATGAGTTTTCATTGGTTACCATACGACAAATAATGATGATATGACACTATATATCTCCTCGTACGAGTTAGGAGGGACCTAACAAAATGTCGTACGACTCTTGGGGGTTAATGATACGACAACCTAACTAGAATTGAAAAGTCATACAAGCCCAGAAGGACAGTCATACGAGTTTTCGTGCATGCAAAAATTCAAAATTGAAAATGTACGAAAAATTTGCTAAAAATGCTATAAACAAAGAAAAATTGAATTTTCAGAGAAGCACAGAGGTCCACCTACTGGATGTCCATACTGTCGAGGTCTCTGATGCCTCCGGATGTGCTCAAAATGGTGAGAAGACATAGGTACTTTTATTTCTACCATTTTCTCACTCAGAGGGCTCCATAAAGTTTTCAAAAGTCAACGGTGAAAATGAATTGAAAATGACCCTTCTAGCCTTTATATAGCTTTTGACCTAATTTTCAAAAGTGCTCCATTTTTCACAAAAATTGCACCCCTAGCTAATTTCAACATTCTGAACCCATTTTCAAGATCAAAATCAAAATCTGAGATTATTTACTATGTCAAAATCATGATTTAAAATTTTCAAACCCAGGATGTCTGATTGCTTGCATAATCAACCTTCAATCATCATAGAAATCTAGAATTCAACTTAACTGACTATCTTACATCAAACTATCAAAATTTCAAATTGGTCAACTATGGTCAACTCATAGTTTAACCTAGTCAAAATTGGTCTCCAGGACCTCTAAACGATGCAAAATGCATTCTCAAATGTGTATAACCAATTCTCAAATCAATTAACATGCTTCTAAACTATAATCTAAATCTATAATCAATCTTTCCTCAGTAATCAAGACAACAACCACGTTTAGTTGCTGATTCATCTAAAAGTCCTCATCACTTGGGGCAAATCTATCATCGCTTGGGGTATATCAAATTCACAAAGATCCATATCAATCTGGTATCCTAAATCTATCTTGTAAACTATATCAGCTTTTGTAACTATCAGTTCATTATTGTTATTTCCTTGGTTCTTCGTAACTGATGGGTTCAGGATGTGATACCAATATGATTCATACAAGGACATTGAGGTCTAGAATCGGTCAATCACTTCTTCATAATCATAAGGTTCAGAATTAGGCATTTTGGCACTTTTTCATAATCACCGGTTCATTGCTGATATAGCTAACGTCGTCTTGATTCCTGGTCATTCTAGGCCTGTGTCGGTATCTCTTTTTTCCAATCTTTCAATCGGTTTCTATCTCAGAATCAGTTAATCTTTCAAATCTTTCAAATCAATTTCATACATATATCATACATAGACTATCTTTGAACCACTACGCTTTGCACAGTGATTCAAAGAGGGGCAAAATGTAATACCCTAAAAATGGGCTATAGGTTCATTAACCTCCTGTATCTTCAAATTCGAACAAAATTGACATCAAAGTCCTAACCTAAGGCACATCTGCACATTATCAAATTTAATTGATTATCCTAAAATCTGCATCGGGGAATATTCCTAGTAATATTCCTATTTATCTTAATTATCTTTAATTTAATTATTGTTTGGCGATAAATCTTATTTATCCTAAAGTTTGATTAATTGAATATTCTGAATATTTAATTAATTAGATTTAATACTGCCACTTAATTGTTTAATTAAATTAAATTTAATTTAATTAAATTATTCTTAAGTTGTATTATTTTATTTTGACAATTAATCAAAAATCTTATGACTAATTGATTAAATTCCTATTTAATTAATTAAAGTCAATTGTCAAATTTAATAATATAGTTTTTGAATAAAGTTTGATTTAATAATTGATTAACCCATAAATCAATTGTTTTAATTTTAAAATCAGTTAAGTTGAGGATAAATCACTTTATTTTTAATTAATTTATAATTAAATCATGCACAATCAGAAAAGCAGGCAACTAGAAATTAACAATCAATTTTAAAATTGAAACTCAACATCTGATGATGAGTTGAAATTTGATCTAAACTCTATTTTGAGTTAAACACTGCTTTTGCATCATTTTTGGGAGTTAATTATCTTTGATTTCTTGTTAACTCAAAAATCAACCTGAGTTTATCAAGAGTGATTTATGGCTTTTCTCTTGCATCCTCAAGGCCCTGGATTTCTATAAAACCAAGGCTCAGCTCTTCATACTTACAACACTCGAATTTGCACAATTACTCTGGTGAATTGGCGATTGAAGGATTGAGCATTTGCAACAAGCGATTTGTGAGATCTTTCATAGTTGATCATTTAGCTTTTACATAGTTTCTTATTCATAGTTTCATACTCATTCATAGGATTTTTAGATCAAATCTGCATTCCAATTTCATTCATTCTAGATTAATTTCATACAATTTTCCATATTATTGCACAAAAAATCCAAAAATATAGCTTAATCTACATTCATAGTTTTTCAACTCTTTGCATTCAAATCCTTCGTTTAGGTGTTGCATTGTCACTGGTCTCAGTCTGATCTGAGAGTATCATACTCGCACCTACTAGAAGGCAGTAAATCACCTAGTTAATTTAGTTTCCATTTCATTGTAGATTTTGGTTTTTGCTAACCTGTAATGTTTTACTGAAGTGTTGTGTCTACAACTAGGTACAAAATTCACACACACAGATATCATGTCCATGCTACATATACTGAAAGCTTACTACATAAGACTTCCACGCATGCTACTTTCCATATGTTTTCATCAATGACAAACATACAGTCAGTACTAGCCTGCTAGCAAATCTCCAACAGTTTCTTCATGAGGAAGACAATAATCAATGTCATTATCCAGTGGTTCATCCTAAATAGGATAATAATCAAGGGTAGGAACATATCTATGAATAAATCACACTTTATAAGATGAATAATTGTGACTCACTAAAGATTTATCCATAAAAGGGAAGGGATGGGAAGGAAAGTAGGGTCAAAGATCCTTCTCTCTCACCAAAATATCTTCATGAGTGAGATACATTTTAGGAGAAGGATCAACGTCATCCCTCAAGCTCTCATCCTTAGGAGGGAGATTATTTTCAAAAATGTTAATAAGCACTTTTTGTGCTAAAATGTTCTTGGGGGAAGGAATATTATGATTATGGATGAAATTAAGAACTAAACTATGATCATATGCATGAAAGGACACATCTTGAAATTCTTGAAAGAAGCTTGAAATTGAACTAGTAAATGATGATAACAACTCCATTCATAGAATGCAAGTGCAAATACATACAATAATGCATGGAATGAATTATTTTTTATTTATTTTTAAATATATAAGGATGAAAAGGAAATGCAAGAATGAAATATATCTAAATATGATAAAATTAAATGCAACATTGTAATGCATACAAATCAAATCTAGACACCAAATCAGAATTGAAAATGTTGAGTCAGGTTCACCAAAATGTACAATAGGTGAACCTATATATCTAAATGCATATAATGTAGCAAAGGTATATTGTAAAAATTTACTAGTAAAATACAGGAGCTCTTGATATTTAAATGCATGCAAAGAGGATCTAACTACCAATATCAAGAGTATGTAAGAAGAGTCAAGCTCACAAAAATGTACAATGTGAAAAAGGGGGTCACATGAAAGGACTAATTCCCCCAATTCATTAGTCACATTGGAATAAAAAACCACCTTAAGATAATTAAGATGCAAATGAAATATCAATGCCTTTAGGGTTTCTATTCCTTTGTTGCTTAGAATTGAGAAAGACATGGATGAGATAATTAATCCAACTAGAAATTAAATTAATTGAACTAAAATATAAATTTGGAGAGATATTAGAGAGTATTTGAGTGCATCTAGAATCAAATTAGGAGTTATACAATTACAGATCTAATTTTTTGACAGTCGACATCCTGTAGGTACCTGTAAATGTAGACATGGGATCTAAAGACTATAATCTGACTCTCTGACAAATATGAGCTAGATCTAGAGAGTATAGGTCATTAATGACATCCTATACCTAGGTATAGATTGTCAATGTCATCTTGTACCCTAGGTTTTTTTAATATGATTTAGAACAACAAAGAGGGGGGGGGGGATGAATCAGTTGTTCTTAGGTCTAGATGTATAAAAAAAAACTTGAAACTCTTCAACAAATAAGATCTAATAACCAATAGCTACTCAGTCATTACTGATTGCATAACAAAAACATATAACAGTGCAGTCCACTTATCAATAGTATCTAACTTGTAAAACACAAAAATGTTCAAACCAAAACATTCACACAAGTATCAACACCAGGATTTATAGTGGAAACCCAATTTGGGAAAAACCACTTTGTAACATGTTACTATTATGTTCACTCTTCTGAAGTGAGCTCAGTGAAAAGCTAACCCTATCAAAGGTTACAAACACATTGTCAGGTGTGACCCAGTTAAAGGATTTAAACCACTCTGTTAAAAGTATGCCTTGTTATAGGACTTACATACACTCCATTAGAATGCAACCTTGTTCAAAGGATTTATACCTATGCCTATTAGGTCAACCTCTGTTAAAAGGATTTTGACTGATAGAATGGTTAGAAAGTAGCAGTAATATTTATCTGAAAAACATACAACTCACTTTGCAAATATCAGATCCAATTCCATGCACATATGTTGGCTTACTGATTGTGAACCTTTGTCATCACCATCACTGATCTTCTCAGAACTCTCTTCAAGCAATCACAACACTTCTCCTTCAACCTTCTCTTCTTAATAGTCAATAACATCAACAACACTTCCAGCATCATCTCTCTTTCAACCTCTAGCTTATGTTTCCTTAATACTTCCTCAATTAGGTCAATACATCTTTTGCCGCTTAATCTCCTTCATAGATCTTAGGGTTAGGTCAGATTCACCAAATCCTTCCTACTTTATGTTCTTCAGATATCCTTCTAGAAATATCTCAAATCTCTTAATAGATTTACAATAAAATGTTTTATAGTGCATTAAATGCTTTCATACAATCAATTAATAAAGTCAACAGATTTTACATAATACAAGAATTCAACGATGTCGGCTGGAGATCTGAATTCTTCCTCAAATGTAAAATACTGACACTCGATTAATACTATGTTCAACTCCTCAGTCTTCACTAGAAAGCTCAGTCACTTCAAAAAACTATTTCCTCAGCTAATATTGATGTTCGGTCAACACTGACTTTACTTGGCATATACTAGCTCGGTCGACACTAACATCACTCGGCTTAAACAAGATTTCTTCACTTTTTCTTGGTTAAGCCTACCATTTTAGTCTTCATTCTTACTTAGATAAACAATACATTATCTTATCATTGTGCCACATAATCAAGTACTCATTAAAGTATCAAGATAACTCAACCTTTCCTTAGGTGCTATTGTTACCAACCTTGCCTTTTCCCTTAGCAACACTCAAATAGATATAGTACTTTCTTAAATAGCAACAATCTTACCAGTTAAAGTTTGACATCAATGACAATACAATAATTGCTTCAATTGCAGTTTCCAACAATCTCCCTCTTTGGCATTGATGGAAACACCATATGAATATCACATGAATTACCAACCAATCCAAAACTCATTTGTCCATCCAAAATATTTACAATATCCTTAGCTTCATTCTGATACAAAATCAATTAGCCATGCTTTTATGACCATCCACTGAATCTCTCCCTCTTTACTTGATCTACCATAAAAATTTCATTCTATGTATTCATCTGTGATCATCTCCCTCTTTGACAAAAATGCCAAAGCAGCAACTAAAACATACATCCTACAGATGTAGATATCATCTTTTTAGTTTAGTAATAGTATTTCTTCCTCTCTCATCTTTTCTTATGACTGATTCTTGGCTTTGCTATACTTTTCATAACTCTAGGCTACTCCTAAAGTGTGACCTATCTCTACATCAACTTGTTAGATATTCTTTGCTCTTAGATATTTATGAGCTTCTTTAGGTAAAGCCTTCATGAATATGTCTACTAGTTGTTCCTTTGTATTCACATATTCCATTCGGACCTCTTTATCTTGTACCAATTCTCTCAAGTAATGATACTGGATTGCAATGTGTTTGGTCTTTGTGTGCATCACTGGATTCTTAGAGATGTTGATAGCACTTGTGTTGTCACATAAAATGACAACTAGTTCAGTGATTTCTTCTTTCATGCCTACCAACAATTGCTTTATCCATATCAAATTTGAACAGTTCACAACTACAGCCACATGCTCGCCTTCAGTAGTAGATTGGGAAATGCAATTTTGTTTCTTGCTTGTCCAAGAAACCAATCTCTATCCAAGAAAGAAATTTCCACCACTAGTGCTCTTTATGTCATCCACATTTCCTACCCAATCAGCATCTATATACACTCTTAGTTCAAAATTTTTATGCTTCTTGTAGTACAATCCATAGTCAACAGTCCCTTTCAAATATCTCATTATTCTTTTGATCGCCATCATGTGTGTTTCCTTAGGATTGGTAGAGAATCTAGCCACAATCCTAATAGCTAATGCAATATCTGGTCTGATGTGTACAACATACTATAGCTTTCCAATCATAGATCTATACAAAGTTTGGTTTACTTCTATAGCATCATCATTTTTAGACAACTTTTGTCCAATAGCCATGGGAGTACTTATTGGCCTTGAGTCTTCCATACCAAAGGTTTTCAATCTCATGAACACATTTAGATTGGGTGATGAAAATTCCTTTCTCCATCTGATATACTTGTAAACCAACAAAAAATTTGATCTCCCCAAACATACTCATTTCATATTCAGTTTGCATTTCATTTGAAAATTTCTTACACAAGGCATCTTGTCCACCAAATATAATATCATCTACAAAATCTTAGCTAACCAGATTCATTTCCCTTCTTCATCTTTCATGTATAGATTACTTGTGTCATTTGTTCTTGAGAATCCAATCTGTATTAGGTAGTTGTGAAATCTCTCATACCATGCTCTGGGAGCTTGCTTTAGTCCATACAATGCTTTATTCAGTTTTCAAACCATGTTTCTTTTGTTTGGATCAACAAATCCTTCTGGCTGTTCAATATATACTTCTTCTTCTAATATATCATTTAAAGATGTAGACTTAACATCCATCTGGTATACCTTGAAACCTTTATAGGAAGCATATGCAAGTAGAGTTCTTACTCCTTCCAATCTAGCTACAGGGGCAATGTTTCCCCATAATCTATTCCTTCTTCTTGTGTGTAGCCTTTGCATACCAGCCTAGCTTTATTTCTTGTTATTTGACCATGCTCATTCAGCTTATTTCAAAATACCCACTTTGTCCCAATGACATTCTTATTTTCTGGTCTCGGCACCAGAGTTCAGGTATCATTCTTCTCTATTTGGTCAATCTATTCATTCATTGCTTCTATCCATTCTTCATTTTCTAATGCCTCCTTTGTTGTCTTAGCTCGAATTCACATAGTAAACATGTTGGATCTCTTGTCTTGCTTCTGGTCAGAATTCCAATATCTTTGTCTCCAATAATATGTTTAGGTTTGTGATGTCTCCTTACATATTGTGCTAGAACAGGTTCTCCTCTCCTTTCATTTTTCTATTTAGGTTCACCAACAAGATTGTTAGATTCAGCTTTTGAATGCTTGGCAACCTCTCCCTAATACTTGGTAGCTTCTTCCTATCTCTCGGCATGTTCTTCTTCTCTCTCGACATTATTTTCATGATGCTTGACATTAATTACCCGAGACTCAACATCAGGTGCAAGTTTTTCACTTGCCTCTCCTTCCTCTATATATACAAAAGATTTGTAATCTTCTAGTTCTCTTTTACTGCCAGCTTCATTTTTCTCTACATACTCATCAACTTTTACATTTACACTTTCCACAATTTTGTTAGTGTTAGAGTTGAAACACTTGTAAGCTTTACTTTTTGTGGAATAGCCTAGGAATATACCCTCATCGGTTTTAGCATCAAATTTTCCATTTCTACTGTCCTTTAGTATGTAGCATTTACTTCCAAAAATTCTAAAATACTTTACATTAGGTGCATACCCATGCCACAACTCATAAGGTGTCAGATTTGTACCTTTTTCGATATGTAATCAGTTAAGAGTATAAATAGTTGTACTTACAACTTCTTTCTAGTACTTTTGTGCAACATTCTTCTCAATCATTAATGTCCTTACACAATCCAAGATAGATTTGTTCCTTCTCTCTACTATGCCATTCTGTGAAGGAGTTTTAGGTGCAAACATCTATCTTTTGATTCCTCTATGATTGCAAAATAGATTAAATTCATTGGATACAAATTCTCCACCTTGGTCAGATCTTAGACACTTCAAGTTCCTACCTGTCTCCTTTTCAACCTTAGCCAAATACCACTTAAAAAATTGAAAAGCATCATATTTTTCCTTTAAGAACATTACATGCATCATTCTGGTATAATCATCAACAAACATGATAAAATATCTAGCACCACAATAGCTTTGTACACCCATCGGTCCACAAAGGTCAGTATGAACCAAATCTAAGGTATTCTCAGAAGTAAAAGTTTTTATCCTGTTTGTTGATGATTATACCAAACCAAATATCATCAAGTTGTGCAAACATACATGTTTCTTCAAATAGGTCTAGATAGAGAAAATTACCTCTTGTTTGTTCTCCACTTCCAATCAGTTCACCAATGGCATTAAATATTTTGGCCTTTCTGTGATGAAATTCCACTCGGTAGCTAGTGCTATTAAGCTATGCAACACTCAAAAAATTATAGTTAAGACCCTCAACCCAATAAACATTTTCACAATATCAGCCAACTTAATCAATCCCTTTCCTCTAACAGGACATGGTGCATCATTACCAAATTTCACACTCCTACCTTTATAATAATCTAAGGTATCAAACTTACTCTTGTCACCAATCATATGATGTGAATAATCACTGTCAATAATTCATTTATCATTTTTGTTTACATAAGATATCAATGCAATTTTCTCATCCTCATCAGATTCATCTTTCATTGCAACATAAACCACTTCAATTTCAAAATCATCACTTTCAGTGTCAGTCTCTTCCTCAACAATATAGTAGGATTTCTTACCTTTTCCTTTGTAGTCCTTGTATCTTCGATAACCTCTATCTTCTCTTTTGTCTTTATGCTTGTTGTCTTTTTATTCATCGTTATCATCCCTATCAAGACATCTAGTAGCTATATGACCAACTTTATTACATGAAAAACATATAATAGGGAGTTTACCTTTGTACCTTCCATTTCCCCTTTTCAGTCTTCTAGCCATAAGAGCTTCTAGATCCTCAAGTTCTTCATCAGATGTGTCACTGTCACTTTCACTGATGCATCTTGCTTTTTCCTTCTTTGACTTACTCAGAACCATTTGTGACTTAAAGGAAGATTCAACATTACCAATAGTGAAGTTATCATAGTTAGAAAGTTCAAATGCAATAAGCTTACCAACCAAACTTTCCAAAGTAAGAGCATTGTTAGGTTTACATCTAGATTCCTGAATTGCAAAAATTTTGATGGCATAGATAGGACGAAGAGTTCTTAGTACTTTTCTTATTAAAATTTCATCATCAATAGTTCCATTGGCTCCTCTAATAGCATTTACAACTTCTTTTATTCTACCACAATATTGTGCAATATTCTCACCTCCTTGCATTCTCATTTCATCAAATTTACCTCTTAGGCTCTTGACTTTTGCTCTCAATACATTTATGTCACCACCATAGATGTTTTCAAGGGTTTCCCACATTTTCTTTTCATGATTGCGATCCTTGATGTCTTCAAATTCTAGATAACTTAGGGCAGATGCAATCTCCAACATTGCTTGGTTGTGCTCTTGTTTAGCTTTCATTTCCTCGGCAGTTAGAGGTGCAACATGTGTGACATAATCATGCTCAACATAATACTTTGTAGAATCACCAATATTGGCCAGATGCAGCTTCATCAAGCTTTTCCATGCAGGGAAGTTCTCCTTATTCAGCTTAGGTACCTCCTTCTTATACATCCTGATCATTTGCTTGAAGTACCTTCAAATTTGTTCTCTGTAAGCACCAAAAACTTTGATACCAATTGTTAATATGATTTAGAACAATAGAGAGGGGGGTGAATCAGTTGTTCTCAGGTCTAGATGTATAAAAACAAACTTTAAACTCTTCAACAAATCATATCTAATAACCAATAGCTACTCGATCATTACTGATTGCATAACATAAACATATAATAGTGCAGTCCACTTATCAATAGTATCTAACTTGTAAAACACAAAAATGTTCAAACCAAAACATTCACACAAGTATCAACACCAAGATTTATAGTGGAAACCCAATTTGGGAAAAACCACTTTGTAACATGCTACTATTATGTTCACTCTTCTAAAGTGAGCTCGGTGAAAAGCCAACCTTGTCAAAGGTTACAAACACATTGTCAGGTGTGACCTGGTTAAAGGATTTAAACCACTCTGTTAAAAGTGTGCCTTGTTATAGGATTTACATACACTCCATTAGAATGTAACCTTGTTCAAAGGATTTATAACTATGATTATTAGGTCAACCTCTATTAAAAGGATTTTGATTGATAGAATGGTTAGAAAGTAGCAGTAATATTGATTTGAAAAACATACAACTCACTTTGCAAATATCAGATCCAATTCCATGCACATATGCTGGCTTACTGACTGTGAACCTTTTCCATCACCATCACTGATCTACTCGGAACTCTCTTCAAGCAATCACAATACTTCTCCTTCAGCCTTCTCTTCTTAGATAGTCAATAACATCAACAACACTTCCAACATCCTCTCTCTTTCAACCTCTAGCTTAGGTTTCCTTAATACTTCCTCAATTAGGTCAATACATCTTTTGCTGCTTAATGTCCTTCGTAGATCTTAGGGTTAGGTCAGATTCACTGAATCCTTCCTACTTTATGTTCTTCGGCTATCCTTCTAGAAATATCTCAAATCTCTTAATAGATTTACAATAAAACATTTTATAGTGCATTAAATGATTTCATACAATCAATAAATAAAGTCAACACACTTTACATAATCCAAGAATTCAATGATGTCGGCTGGAGATCTAAATTCTTCCTCAAATGTAAAATACTGATGCTTGATCAATACTATGTTCAACTCCTTGGTCTTCACTAGAAAGCTCGGTCACTTCAAAAAACTATTTCCTCAACTAATACTGATGTTTGGTCAACACTAAATTTACCTGGTATATACTAGCTCGGTCGACACTAACATCACTCGGCTTAAACAAGATTTCTTCACTTTTGCTTGGTTAATCCTACCATTTTAGTCTTTATTCTTACTTAGATAAACAATACATTATCTTATCATTGTGCCACATAATCAAGTACTCATTGAAGTATCAAGATAACGCAACCTTTCCTTAGGTGTTATTGTTACCAACCTTGCCTTTCCTCTTAGCAATACTCAAATAGATATAGTACTTTCTTAAATAGCAACAGTCTTACTAGTTAAGGTTTGACATCAAAGACAATACAACAATTACTTCAATTGCAGTTTCCAACAAGTTTTGGTCTGAAATTCAAAGGGGTGCTTTATCTAGTCCCGATCTTCCCAAGATTTATTCTAGATAGCTCTGTAACCTATTCATGTGCATAAAAAATGGGGAAGAAGGTTGGATAAATGGTTTTTCCTTAGTCAAACCCCTATTTAGGAATAAACCTTGAAAATGAAAGAAAATTACATAAGGAAAGATGAAATAGAAGCTAGGTTTGAATTGTAAATTACCTCATGCCTTGATGATGCAATGATTCTTTGGATGTGATCACAAGTATTCATGCAATAGCTTGATCCAAAAGGAAATTATGAAATAAATGCCTTGAATGATGGATATTGTAGTTTTCCAACAATTCTTAATGAAGAAGGATAGGATTTCTTTGAAGTCTTGAAGACTTAGATGTTGATTTGTAGAAGAGGTCTTGAATTTTGATTGCTTGATTGATCATCAATGCTTAAAAACTTGATAGTGAATTCCTGCACTTGATAATGGATACCAAAATTAGGAGAGACAGGGGCTTTATATACTCAATCCATAATTTTTGGGTTTAAAATTTAGGAAGACCAGCCACATGATCAAATTTCCCTCAAATACCCTGACATAGGGCCTTGGGCCAATTTTGGGCCTCAATCCTTGGAGACAGAACATCATTGGCACCCTTTTCTAGGGAAAAGATGCCAATGGCATCTTGTACTGACCAAGAAGGGATTAATTTTGGAATATGGGCCTTGGAAATTTAGAGGGTGTAGGGTTTTATTAGACAACCACTTTCAAGGTCAAGAGAGAATGAAAAGGCCATAAATGGTAAGATAGGGCCTAGGAGATGAAATAAATTATTTGATTTGAGAAAAATAGAGGAGAACACTTATAAATAAGGGCTAACCTTGAGTTTTGAAGAAATTGAGTCAATAAAAAACTTATAATATTAATTTGAAGGTCCAATAAACATTAGGAGAGTGTAAAATCAATGTGGAAACCCATACATACTAAAATGGGGCTAA
Source organism: Chamaecyparis obtusa (assembly GCA_027943335.1). NCBI lineage: Eukaryota > Viridiplantae > Streptophyta > Pinopsida > Cupressales > Cupressaceae > Chamaecyparis > Chamaecyparis obtusa. The sequence goes on along the minus strand of BSBK01005128.1, from coordinate 1,408,710 downwards.
AATGAGCACCTAATTAGGGGCGCTTACTTTTTAGGACATTACATCTCTTATTTCATGTTATATTGTGCCATTATCGCTAATGAGTATTTCATGGAAATTTTTTACTGATAAATGCTCATATTATTTAATATTTAATTTAAATAATCATTTACATAGATGATTAAATATAGAACAACCAATGTCGCTTCTTAAACATATGACTGATCACATCACTATTCCATTAGGCACACTTTGATTATCTATTGTTTCTTTGGATATTATATATTGTGGGTGGTTTCACTTGATGTGTGTATGTTTTAATGAATAGGTACATATATCATTCCACCATAGCTACAGGTTTGAGCATGTCTTATCCCTAGTTGTGGCAGAGGAGATAGTTTCATCAGCCTTTCATGATTTAGCCAATATCATCCCTATGTGGATGATGTATCTATTATTGATTATTATACCTCTAATACGTGTAGCTAAATCTAGAATTCATGTTCTATACGTAACATGGCCATCCAGGGGTTCCACCCTTCCCACACCCTTAGTGGATGGGGGACTACATATTGTGCTCGACGAGTATATGTGTTTGTCAATATAGAATTTTTGCAGTTGTTGTGGAGGATTTATAGATTAAATAATTATTTTTTATATTCGAGGTTATTTTTATTTACTAGCTCTAATCTGTCATAGTTGAATTCCATTTAATTGGAATTGGATTAATTTATCCAGTGGATTTTTCAAGATGTTTATAGTTTGATTTAAATTTATTTAAGTGATTTAATATAAGTTCTTTTTGAAAAAGTGACTATATTTGGGAAAAGAGTTCATTTCCCTCACTTTCATTTTTTGAGAAATTGGATTTTTGCTCTATTTTTGTGTGGATAAAATTGCTAATTTTCTCATTATGATCGATCATCTTGTTTGATTATCATGGGTAGCAGCTCATTGGAATCATGTCATAATTTTTCCTACTTCTCTTGAGTCATTTGTAGTTTCACAAAGAATTTATTTGCTTCCATCCATTTCCATGTCTACAACTTTGTGTGAGGTAGGGTTTATTGTATTTAAATCCTTTCTCAATTATTTTAGTTGATTTTCATTTGTAATTGCATTATGGGATGGTCATTAGTTTTCCCCCCATATTTCCTTACACTTTTAACACTTGATTAGGCTTGTGTGAGTAATTAGGAATTTGATTAGAAAATATATTTTCATTAGGCTATCCAATTTATGGACTAAGAAGGTGGATTTTATATTTTATTAGATTTTTGGGTTAGTTGGACCTTAAGGGAAAATAGGTTTTGATTTTGTTCCAAGAGTTTAAGTTTCATTTTTGGGCTTTTTCATGGGTGCATCATTTTGTGTGAGCCCCAAAATTGTCTCTCACCATGTTGTGTGTGTTTTAAATATTGGTCTTGGATGTACTCCATGACTATGATAGGTTCACGCAATCAGAATGGATTGAGTACTGTGTGTGTGAAAATTGTACCTGATCTATAGACACAACACTTCAGTAAAACATTAGAGATTAGCAAAAATGAAATCGTGCAATGAATTGAAAGCTAAACTAACCAGGTGATTTACTGCCTTCTAATAGGTGTGAGTATGATGTTCTCAGATTGTTATCAAGATCAGTGACCTTGACAACACCTAAATGAAGGATTTGAATGCAAAACTGATATAAAATATGAATGCAATTATTCTATTTTAAAAAAAAAATTAGATGCAATAAGAATGATCAAAACTGATATGAATCTATGCTAATATGGAAATTGATATGCTAAAATGATCTAACAATAATATGAAAATAAAAGTGATCTCACAAAACATGGTTGATTCGCAAAGAAGCTCTGATTCTCTAGATAGCAATTCACTAGCATAAGTTCGCAAATTATGAGATGATTTGAGATGAGCTGAAGCCTTAATTTATAGAAATTTGGGGCTTTAGAGGTGCATGGATAAAAGCCATAAATCACTCAAATAACTCAGCTTGATTTTTGAGTTATTTTTAAATAAAGATAATTTAATTCACAAAAACATGCAAATCATGCAAAAACAACTTTTTAACTCAAATTAGAAGTTTAGATCAACTTTAAAACTCAAAAATGATGTTGAGTTCCAAAAAGTCAATAACTTGCATTGATTTTCTGATTTGGAGTTCAACTGCTCTTTGATTGTGCACATGGATGATTATGAATTAATAAATAAATAAAGTGATTTATCTCCAACTTAACTGATTTTGAAAAAATAAAACAATTGATTTATGGGTTAATCAATCATTTAATCAAACTTTTATTCAAAAACAATATTATTAAAAATTGACAACTTGCTTTAATTAATTAAATAAGAATTTAATCAATTATTCATAGGATTTTGGATTTATTGTCAAAATTAAATAATACGATTTAGGAATAAATAGAATTAACTTCAATTAAATAATTAAGTGGCAGTATTAAATCTAATTAATTTAATATCTAGAATATTCAATTAATCAAATTTTAGGATAAATAAGATTTATCGCCAAATAATCATTAGATTAAAGATAATTATGATGATTAGGAATATTACTAGGAATATTCCCCGATGCAGAATTTAAGATAATCAATTAGGATTTGATGATGTGCAGATGTGCCTTTGGTTAGGACTTTGATGTCGATTTCATTCGATGTGTCGATATAGAGGTTAATGAACCTATAGCCCATTTTTGGGGTATTACAAGTACATTCCAATTATTAGTTCTACTTGCCTGAACTCACCCATTTACCTCTAAATTGATGATTTTTACATCTTGCCAGTTATTTCAAGAAATTGGGATTTTGATGCTTTTGCGGCCTTTTTGAGCCTTCCTCATGTTCTAATAAGATGGTTGATAGATTCCATCATAATTTTTCCTCATGGAAAATTTTCCCATCAAGAAACTTGATGTTTGGTTTGGTTTTGTGTCTACTCAATTTTCATGCCTTGAGTATTTGGGAGTGAATTGTCCTCTTGATATTTCTTGGTTGTTTTTTTTGGTATCTTGTTATCCATGTCTTTGGTGTAGACCAAGTAGACAATGTTTTTTGTGCTTATGTCCTCAGTGTAGACCGAGTGGAAAAGTCACCATGGACCATGTCCTTGGTATGAACCAAGTGGACAAGTGTGCATTTATGTTCTTGGTGTAGACTGAGTACACGAACCTTGTTGATATTGCATCCTTTATGTAAATTTGAACTATAGGACTAGGTGAATTGAGTAGGTATGGGGAGTATCTCCTCATGTTTTCCCTAAAAAATAAGTGGTTGTATCAGACACGTCTAGGATCTCTTAAAAAGTGATAAGATAATAAAATGAATTAGGTATAAACATAATAAGATTATGTGGAAACCATTGATTCCTTAGATATCAAAGATTGACCTGTGCATGAGGTAGATAGTACTTGTGGAAATCATTTAATCCTTAGATGTCATGAGTGACTCATACATGAGTTAGATGATACTTGGTCCCAAGATGTCAGTATTGACCCATGTAGGCATGGATACTCCCTATGCTTAGTACTCTCACATGTAGGTCCAGAAGCAGTGAATAGTTCCTTGATGTAATATGGATATATGGTATTGTTGGTGTGTTTTGAACATTTTTTTGCATGATGATTGTTATCTATGCATTTTAGTTATCTGCATTTGACTGCATTGATTAGTGCGTGTGTGTGTGTGTGTTAGTCACTCCTTGCATGTGTGTGTACCTTATGTTTATGGTCAGATGACTATCTCTGCTATCATGGTGGGGTGGGATTGAGGGTACCATGTGGTTGGGTGACATTGCATTTACTAGTGCTAGGAACTAGTATACAGGTGACAAACTTCTTTTAATGATAGATTTTGAGCACGATATGCTCATTATATCCTTTACACCTCTTTTTAAGTAATTTATGTACTTGGTTGATATGCTCAGTAGATTATTTTCCTTTATGATGTTATTGATTATATAATGTTCTTAAGACCTCAAATTATGATCTCTGGTACTCATTCATGTGCATCTAGTTGTTTACCAAATGTAAGTTGGTGTCAGCTTAGAAATTTTCTTGTTTTCCTTTAAATTCCAAGAAGAAATTATGGATTTGTACATGTGTCTGCATCAACATTTCTACCTACTGATCAATGTATGTGACTCATTAGATTGAGACATTTTGTCTCACACTTTTACTAGTCATGAATTAGAATTTGCACATGTCAACCAACACTAGTGCAGAGTGATGCCTCTTCCTAGTTTGACATATGTTCCTATTTTGGCTTTTCAGCTAGGCTTGAATGTTGAGTGCTATGTTTATGCTTATGATAAGGATCTATAATTGTTCCTTACTAGTCCTTTGATGGTTAGAAGGTAATTAACATGCATGTCTAATCATATTAGGAATATTTCCCTTTGGATTACAATGAATCTTTGTTATATAGATTGTGAGAATGAATTAGTTTCCTCTTTGTTTAGCCATGGGTTATTTCCACCTCAGACTCTCATGATTTGTGGATGTTTTTTGAATCCATATAGGGCATTCTCATGAACATGTGCACTCTATTCTAAGTGTTTTTTGGTTTGTCATGGAACTCTTGGAAGTACTTTTTAGTCTTTCATTTGTGCATGATCATGTGATGATTGTGGTTTACTTCTTTATATGTTTCATCTTTGCTTATGCTTTATGGTTAATAGTTGTAATTATGTTCATGATGTTAATTCCATATTTAAAAAAATGTTTAGTGCATATTTGACCTATGTTTCGAGGGTTCCCTCGTGAGGCATTACATATGGTATCAAAGAACATGTTCATACACTAGGATATCTAGTGTATATGTACCCATTGTATTTGTTGTGAGTGATGTGTGGTTGTTATATTATTTGATGGTTATTGTTTTCCGTTATTTCCTTAGTATGGCCTATAGAGACATGATAGTATGTTGGATTTTATCCATATCCTATTATACTATGAAGGATGCCTTCTAGAGTTAGAGGTGGTTGATGGAATGCCCATCAAGATGACAATGAGGAGGAGAGTCACAAGGAAGAACATCAAGAAGAACTAAAACATGGGGATCATCATGAGGACCAAAGAGAGGGTCATGGTGGTAATGATGGGAATCCCTAATCGGTACAATTATTATAGGAACTTATTACTTGGTTGGGACCTTATTAAGAGGTATCTCACCATTAGGAGTCTCTATTTCCTGATCGAGGTGATTAGGAGGAGAGGAGAGGGCACGAGCATTCTTATACCCCATCTAGATTAAGAGTAGAGCATAGGAGAGAGAGAGAGAGAGAAGTGGTGGGTGAGGATTCTATTTGTGCAAGACACATGAGAGATCTTCTGAGGTCCCATCCACCTACTTTTTATGGTTGATGTAGTGGTACCGAGGCTGAGACTTGGATTTTAGATCTTGGAAATTATTTTTCTATGCACCCTTACATTAGAAACACTAGAGCTTGGTGTGCCATTATGACCCTTAGGAGTTTTGTGTCTACTTGGTGGCACATAGAGGAGTAAAAGTTCAAATTGGATATCATGATTGCTTCATGTGATATTTTGAGGAGCGATTCTGAGAGTGTTTCCTTTCTTACAACTACCAATAGACATGTGTTGATGAGTTTCACCATCTATGATAGGGGACTATGACAGTAAATCATTATGAGCATAAGTTCTTTGAGTTGACACAGTATGCCAGTTATACCCATGATGAGCCTTTGTTGGTACAATATTTTATTTGGGGTATTAATGGTTGTATCATTGGAGATGTTCATATTTACTAACCTAGGAGTCTTTCTATCATCATTGAGAAGGCAAGGTTGGTTAAGGATAACATAGCTAGGGGTCATGGCAGTATAATAGGTGTATAGGATCATAATGCACAACCTTCTAGAATAGGTGCACAAAGTACATAGGTACAAACCAAAAGTTCTTCTAGAGCATATTAAACACCTCCTTGGGCAAGTCACAAAAAATAATGTAGACATAGGTATTCCCAAGGTACATTCTAGAGGAAAGACTCTGGTAGTCTCCAATCAGGGCATCATAGTGGTTCAAGTACTAGGGACAGGTCTTGTAGTCGAGCATTGAGGAGTGCACCATAGGGAAGTTAGAAGAGATCTAGTAGGGGTTGTTTCTTTCAGTAGAGTGTACCTTCTACAAGTCACAATTTTGGTAGAGGGGGTTGTTTCTCTTATGGCTAGTAGGATCACATAGTTGTGCATTATTATCAAAGGAAAGCTTTAGGATTGAGTCAAAGGGTTGTTATTTCAGAGCCTACCATTGTGGATGCAAGTAGATCCCATAGAGTTTTTGTGGTGATTGATAACTGTCAATTTGAGCATCAAGGCACTATTGTTGAGACTAAAGGTGTGTTACATGGTATATCTACATCTATTTTGTTTGATTCTAGTGCTTTAGATTATTTTATTTCCCCCTTCCTTATGTAGTGATGTGTGCTAGTAGAAAAATGGTAGGTTGATAGTTGGAATATTGAATTGTCCAATGATTATAGAATGATTGTGGACTCCCTTATTCATGGTTGTGTGTTGGAATTGGGCACCTTAATCACCACCATATATCTTTGTATCCTATTCGTGGGCTCATATAGTGTTATTTTGGGCATGGATTTCCTAGCTTATTACCAGGTGAGTATAGATTATTGACACAAGTTGGTACAATATGTGGATGACATAGGTGGATGAGTTGAGGTTGTAGGGGTCCAAAGACCTATTTCACTTCACATTATCTCAACCATATAGTTGAAGCAAAATATGCGATAAGGATGCCAATTGTTCACAACCTCTATTAATGACCTTAATGGGATTGAGATTCAATAGGTATCTCTTGATGATCACCCACTGATTCATGATTTTGTAGATGTGTTTATGAGTGAGATACTAGGAATGTATCCTTAGCATGACATATATTTCTATATTGATCTCACTCAAGGAGCTCAACTTATTTCTTAGGAACCTTACTCTAGGACCACTCAAGAGTTGAGTGATCTCTATTTACAATTAGGGGAGTTTTGGGCCAAGGGCCATATTCATTCTAGTGTTTCCCCTTTGGGAGAACTAGTCATATTTGTGAAGAGGAAGGATGCATACTTAGGTTTGTGCATTGATTATTAATAGTTGAATAAGGTGACGATGAATAATTTATATCCTTTGCCAAGGATTGATGATTTGTTTGATCAAATGAAGGGAGTGAGACTGTTCTGTAAGATAGATGTTAAGTCAGGATACCATTAGCTTTATAGCCATGAGGCTGATATTTATCATACAAATTTTTGCATTCAATATGAGAACTATGAGTTTATAGTTGTACCATTTGGGTTGACCACTGTGCCATCAGTGTTCATGAGTTTTGATGAATGGAGTTTTCTGCACCTATCTTGACCAATTTTTCCTTGTGTTTTTAGAAGACATTTTAGTGTACTTGAGGATTATGAAGGACCATGAAGGCCATTTGTGTTAGGTTTTGTAGTGTCTTTGTGACCATTAGTTATTTGGAAACCTGACCAATGTGAGTTATTCTAGTCTAAGGTGAGGTATTTGGGTCACATCATCTTAGGAGAGGGTATTGTTGTAGATCCTTCTAAGATCTAGGCCATTATGGATTAGGAAACACTGACTAGTGTTCTTAAGGTTTGTAGTTTCATGGGTTTGGTGGGTTACTACCACCGATTTGTGAAGGAATTTTCTTGGTTGGCACACCCTATCACTTCTCTTTAGAGGAAATGAAAGAAGTCTGTTTAGTCTATTCAGTTCAAGTTAGCATTTTAGACTCTTAAGGATTGATTTACCAATGCACCTATCCTAGTAGTTCCAGTTCTTGTAGGTGAATTCATGGTGTGTATGGATGCATCATTTGAGGGTGCGGGGGAAGTTCTTATATAGGAGGGACAAGTGATAACATATTCCTGAAATATCAAGGATCATGAGATGAACTATCCCACCTATTGAAACCTTAAACTTTTGAAAAAAAGTAACGTCCCTCAAAGATAAGATAACACTAAAGTTCCTTCATAACCATATTTCATAGCCACCATCTATAATTCATCACCAAGATTTTGTATTTGATCCACTAGGAAAACTTTGAAGCTACTAAAGTTTTCTTTATTGTCACAAAATATCTCCAATTCAAGGATGAAAATGTCATGAATCATCCCCTATCATTATTCCCATATTCTTATTAGATGTATCTACCAAAATGTAAAAACACACTAAATAGACCCATGTAAATCACCTATAACTCATAATAAGTTTCATTCTAGCAATACCTTTGATTCCTACCAAATTTTCTATTTCAAGAATTTTAGGTGACCTTGAATCAATAAACATCGTGAAATAGAAAAGCTATCGCTATTTCGAAGGGAATGTATTCTGGTAGAAAGTTAGGACAAGAAAAATAGCAAAGAGAAATATGTTGGAATTAGGAGAGATAGGTACTAAGAGGGGAGGGGTGAATCAGTTCCTTCAAAACTTTACTTGCAGAACCTTCAGATCTATAACTGAATACTTGTGATAACCGATCAAAATAACTTGAATATAATTGTATAAATCAATCATCTAGTTAACTTAAGAAAGTAAAAAACATGAAATCAATATGAAAATCACATAACAAAAGTATTTTGGTAATGCAAAAACCCTTGTACGAAGGTAAAAACTGCGGTGGGGATGACACCCACAAATTCTTCACTACTGCAGATAGAAAAGGTTTGCTTGTTAAGGCTACAAGTTTTGACCACTTCTGGTGATCTTACCCTATTAGGAGTAACATGTTAGATCAGATAGATCTACCTAGTTATAGGATTTAAACAACACTAATGAAGTGTGTACTTGGTTAAGAGATTTACATAAGACTATTAAGTCTACTCTATTAAGAGATTTATCAAAAACTCTATCACAATTGTCAGAAAGTAATAGGCAGTTATCTGCTAGTTGACAACTCAATTGTCTAAAATAGATCTATAAGTGCTCATTAAAATATCACCTTATTTGTGATGATTTTCTACTCTATTATGCTCGGTAGCCTTCTCTGATTCTGCTCAATCTGATATCCTTTGTACTCTATTCTGCTCGGTAAACTGATTGTCTGGAAGATAGGCAATTATCTAATAGTTGACAACTCAATTGTCTGAAACAGATCTATAAGTGCTCATCAAAATATCAATTATTTGTGATGGTTTTCTACTCTATTCTACTCAGTAGCCTTCTCTGATTCTGCTCAATCTGATATCCTCTGTACTCTATTCTGCTCGGTAAACTGATTGTCTTGAAGATAGGCAATTTCTTCAAGTGCTCTGTGATTCATATATATTAGTTCACCCAACCTCTTCAAAATGGTGCGAACAAACAAAATATATAGTGTTCTATTTTTTCTACCTTAGCAAAAATTAGGTTACAAAAATAATCATAACCCTAAGATCTACGGTGCAAAATAACCTAGATCAACTATTACAAAAAGATAAACATTACATTTAATGAGTATCTATTTACAATAAATGCTCCTTGATCTTGGTAAACCATTTTACAATCTGTTGTAACCATTTGCATAGAAGAATGTGCCATTTCAATTACTATGCCATTTTTTGTGATCATCGGTAAACACTATATAATCTACTCGATGTATACTATGATGCTCGGTGTTTACTGACCATTGGTGTCGGTGTCGCTGGTGCTCGGTTAACTATGTGATGCTTGGTGTAAAGAGTTTACCAACTGCTCTGTCTTACTTCTGGTTACTGACCAACTCAATATAAGTAACTGACCAACCTGTTTACTATCCTTTGATACTAATGACAACCTTAAATGTTGAATAGATATTAACAATCTCCCCCTTTGGCATTAGTATCAAAACTTCAAATGTATATAGACAAAATGCTTCTATATATTCCTTATGTCTCCGCCATATACATATCCACAAAATTTTCAAAGTACAAATTACTCCCCCTCAGTGCATGCTCCTGGTAGTATGTAATATACATATCAAAGTATACTTATTTGGCATATACATGGTTTCCCCCTTTTTGATAATAATGCCAAATGCAAAAAAAAATATAATGTATACTTACATCTTATCAAAAATGTGTGGATGGGTTTTCTTTACAAACTCCAAGAGGTTGTCCCATTCCTCTTTCAAGTTGGTAAGAGCAATATGCTTAAGACTAACTTGTGCATGCATGTCAAGGAAATTATCCAACATCGAAATCTTTGGTGTTGCCACAAGTTGTTCAAATTTGACAATATGTACTTCAAAAAATTTCAGGTAAGGAGTGAGTTATTTTTGTAGCTCTATAACCTGATCAGTGATGTGTGCTTCTTGTTTCCTTAAATCTACTATTAGCCGTCGGAGTTCCTGAACTTGGTTAATATGCTTTAAGAAAGTAGTTGGCTTGGCAATAGTTGCTTGTGTACTCAACTTTATCTCTGCTTCTAAACCTTTTATCTTTTCACTGACTTCTACAATGAAGGTGTCTGAAGTACAAAGCTTGATTAGAAGTTGACAGATTATCTGGGTGATAGATTTTACCTTGGTAATGACCTCAGATAAGTTTACCTTGTTCAGTGCCACTTCTGTGCTAATCCTTTTTGCCAATTTGTTCTGAATCTTTGATTCTACCCGTTCTTCTATTCTTTTGTCTACATCTGTATCAGGGGCATTGATTTTGTCGGCGAGTGTAGCAAGTTGATCTAAGATGGGAGTATTCTCATCAATATGTGTCTCTGGTACTATCTATTGCAGAATATCCCTCACATCATTTAACACTTCTTTACATTTGTGTTCTTTCCTTAACTTCTCTTGTGCCACTTTCCTTGAACATAATTCCCCATATCTACTTAGTTCCTCGGGGCTTAGGGTTCTTGGGTCACATTTTGGTATAATGATAACTTCATCAATGGTGACCGACCCTTTGGCTTTTTTCTTCTTCTTCTTTTGTGCAAGAGGTGACTTCTTCTCACTTACAACAATAGCTTTTTCTTCACTTTTTGGAGTATCTTTCCCAGTTGACACTGTATCATCCTTCTTTTTCTCCTTGGTAGATGGTGTGGGAGTCTCGGTTGTAGTGTCAGGTGGGTTCACCTTGGTTGACTTTGTTTCTTCTGGTTGCTTTGTTTCTATAGAATGTGCCTCTATTTTTTAGGCTCATTTGTATCTGCAGGTTGCTCAGGTGCTTGTATCTCAATTGTATCTTTATTTGGCTCAGGATGAGAAGCATCAGGTTGTACTTGTGAAATTATTTCAACTACCTCTACAAGTACAGGTAGTTCATTCGGTAGAGATGTGAACACACTATCAGTGTCTAATGCTTCATCTTTGTATGGTGCAATTGTCACATCTTCATCATCCTCATCATCAGGATCACCGTTAGTGATGTCCTCAATGAGTGCATCGTCATCAGTTTTCTTTTGCAAGTGGATCTTAACTTGATCCGGTGCATCCTGTGAAATTTTGATTTCTTCCTTTTGTTTGGTGATATCAATTACCTTGGTAACTGATATACCGTTGTCCTCTATTTTCTTTCCTTTGTTATCATCAATGAAAATACCTTAACCTTTTGAACTGTGTCTCTTCTTAGATAGTTTTAGGATTGCTTCCTGTTCAACTTTCTCTTCATCTTTCAAAGTTGATATCCATAGAGAATCACATATGACATCCATATCATCCACATTCTCATCCATGATCTACATAGCTCTATTCTTGACTAGAAATCTAGCCTGATACTTTGTCATGTATTCACTTACCACAACATAGCTAAAGTGTGAGGCTGCACGACTTAGTGATCATTCTCTTTTCCTTTTCTCTGTATCTAGTGCAATAGCCCATCTCTCACTTATTTTGTCATCAAGTTCCTTTGGCAATTGCCATGCGAATTCCATCGGTACTCTCTTGAATTTAATCAGCATTTGGACAATAGCATGTTCTATCTTTGTCTTGTCCTCAATTGACATTTTGTCAAATTTGCCTATGCCCGGATCTATAAGATTTCCATTCTCAATTATATCTTCAATTATTTCTTCTATAGTACTTTCCTTGTTACAAACTAACTTGAATTGATCAGGATCATTTTCAGTGTCAGTCTCCTCTATATCTTCTTTACTTCTTATGTATTTCCTCTTTTTCTTCAGTGTCTCAGCTACTTTCTTGTTCTTTCTCTTAACATATTTCTTGGTCGGTGTAGCTGCTCTTCTTTTTTCTACTTTTACTGCTTCTACTTGCTCGATGGATTGTGCAGTAGTTGACGAATGTGTCTTCATTCCTTCAGGTTCTGGTAGCTGCATTTCTTGTTCATCATTGGTGGGAGGAACTGGTGTGTGATCCTTTTCTTTGTCGAACTTGGTCTCCTCACTATCATAGGGCTTGTTAGCCAACTGTAACTGACCTTCGATTGCTTCTTTAACTGGTGACTCCTTAGGTGAGTCAGATGCATTTCCATATTTTGCTGTGAGATCTTTTCTCATTTTCTTCGCTCTTCTAGACATTTTCCTGATCTTTATGTCTGTTGTGATTTGAGACTTAGCTTCCTCATATATGCCAAACCTACTGGCAGTGATGTCTATCGGTAATGCTTGTAATGCATTGATATATTTCAAAGCAAAATCATGATTCATTTCATATCCCATCCGTGCTAGCCCTTTTGTTCTTGATTCTACTGTCTTTATCATTGAGTGGTCTGTGCTGACTACAAAACATATGTCATCTTCAAATTTACTTACTAATTCCTTTGGAATTATACTCCTTTGTTGCATTTTTGTTTGAAATTCTTTGAAATATGCATTGAATTCCTTATTCAGATTGTCTCCTAGACTTTTCATCATTTCACCGATTTGTGTAGTTATCGGTTTGTCCGATTGCCAGTTTACTTTACCGATACCCGGTACATATTTTTGCAGATAGAAAAATGTACATACAAGTAGTGATCTATACTTACATGTATTGGACTTATTTTCTTTTATTGTCTTCATATTGTCATGCAGTTGGTGTAGTAGCAATTCGGCAAGATCTACATGGTGATCTTTCTTCACAATTTTATATGCCATGTCCACGGCGCTGCAGGGTACACTATTTGGTTTGCTAGATTGAAATATTTTGTACCTGATGACATGAGCTACAAATTTTACAATGGATCTTTGATAGTTGAGATTTTCAGTGCCCTACCATCCCATTGATCTCTAGTGTTCTTTTCTACATCAAGATGAGATGAACTTTGAAAGGCTTTGGCTTTGTCAGTTGTAGGTTACCCAGTAACCCTACTGATAATCTTATTTGTGACCTCAACAGGTTTATCTAACCAAAAATTTTCCATAATGAAATCTCCTTAGCACGATTCTTATCCAGTCATTTTGGAAGGATTGCGGGAAGTATGTAAAACATCGTAACCTTGACTCCTCAATCTTCTTGTATTTGGATTTAATCTTTCCATCTAGTCCACAAACTTGTTGATAAGAAGCAATGGTATCAAAATCACATACTTCACTGATTTTGCAATGAATATAGGCCCTAATGTCTTCTGTTAACAAAACCCTATCTAGAATACTAGAAAATGCGCCTATATCATCTATTTGTGCTACAACCTTAGGATGAGGTTTGAATTTCTCCTCAAAAAAATGTGCCCTTACAATTAATTCTACTTCCTCCTCAATGTTCTGCGATTTGCTTGCAGTCAATGTCAATGCCATAAATTGTTTCTAGGGTTTCAGCAAACAATAGATAACCAGTGCTTGGTAGGCAGATGAACTTACTTGTTATCATCGAAGAATTGTTGTCAGTTCGATCTATAGTAGCTTTGAATCTTTTCTAAAAATATTTAGCTCGAACTCTTCTCTGTAAAATCTCTATTCTTCAAAATTGCAATGTAACAATGAACTCTGTTTCCACGTATTTATAGATTTTTCAATATTCCTGCTCAAACTTTGATGTATTAAATGCATGACCTAACTTCTGATATGAAACAGCTATCAGCTCGGTAATGTCTACAATTTCCTTTGCTCGATTAACATAGAATTTCTTCATCGGTTTGCACTGTTGTCGGTTAACCTTGTATAGTGATTACCGACGGGTAACCAACTCATGTTTCTTCTTTTACCAACTATGTGACATTTGTAAACTTATAACACATAAACCATGGTGCATCTTTATTCATGCAGATTTGGTATTTGTATATCATATATAAGGAATTGTATGTAAAATGTGATCATTTAAATTGTTAGTTCCATACATACCTTTGTCATCTTAAGTGGAGGTACCGATGTCACCCAATCTAGTGGACGAGGTTTCACCGATAGTGTTACTTGGCTCAACATTCTCATTAGATGCCTTCTTCCACATTGTGTTCCTTAACTTCATAATATCTGCAATGTTATATCCACTCTCAAATATATGGTTTTCATCAGGTGCTCGGTCTTTGCAGTTCTTGCTTACATGACCAACCTTGTGACAGTGCATACATGCCATTCTTGCATTTGTCTAGTTTCTTGATTGTCCAATCCAACTCTTTCTGTAATAGTTTGCTGCAATATGTCCATACCGACCACATATAGTACAATTAGTCCATGTATTATAATCCCAAACATATGACTTACCTTGTCTCTTTGGTTGATATGGCTTTCGTTGTAGTTTCTCTTTAGGTGTCCAGACTTGTTTCATTTTCACCTTGCAATCCCTTGCAGTGTGTCCATGCTTATTACAAGTATAGCATCTTTTCTCCTTAATAGTATTATTAGCAATGTCAATCTTCTTAGCTTTGCATTCATAAGCTGGATGTCCAAACTTACCACAATAATAACAATATCCATTGAATTTAGGAATGACAAGAGGTTTACCTTGTGCTTTGCTTCTGCACACATTAGATGTATGTCCTGGTTTTCCACAATGATAACATGTCAACACTTTAGGTTTCTAAGTTTGATTGTTGTTGACTTTTTTAGCTTGTGATTATTCTCCTTCATCGGTGTAGCCTATACCGGCTCTGCTTCTAAATCTCCTTTGATTAGTCAAGAAATCATCAATCTTTTTAGAACTGTCCTCAGCTATCTTCATCATTTCATTGTGTTGCTTTTGTGTCTTTATTTCATTTCTTAGTTTTTCATTATCTTCTCTGAGTATTGCAACATCTTCAAGTCTTCTTGATAATTCTCCATTTACTTGGTTCATTTCTTGGTTAACTATCATCATCTGATTTGATACTTGGAAGTGACGATCAGCGAGTCTCTGTATTTCACTTTCTTTTGCTTGAAGTTGTTCAATCATCAATATTTGGTCTTCAATAGCCAGATTTTGATCTTGTTCAGCTTGTCTAGCATTGCTCATGATTTCCACCATTCTCACCATTTGAGATTCATGACCAATTTGAAGTGCTTTCACTTGCTCAGATAGATGTTGATTCTTTTCAGATAAATCAGAGATTATGCTTTCTGATCCATCAAAGATGCTTCCAGAGCTTGATCCAATATGATCAAATATTTCATCCATAGGTTCTTCATGATAACTAATTTCATTCAGCTGAATTGCAAGGTTCTTCCTTTCAACTAGTAATTTCTTCAGTTCTTCCTTGGCTTGTTTATATTGTTCCACAAACATCTGTATTTGTATCTTCTGATTCTCAATGGTCTTGTCATGTGTGTATCTCTCCATGACTTAGATCTTTACCCTTCAGTGGTTAGACTGTTCAACAAGAGAACTGAGCTCTGATACCAATTGTTGGAATTAGGAGAGATAGGTTCTAAGAGGGGAGGGGTGAATCAATGCCTTCAAAACTTTACTTGCAAAACCTTTCAGATCTATAACTGAATACTTGTGATAACTGATCAAAATAACTTGAATATAATTGTATAAATCAATCATCTAGTTAACTTAAGAAAGTAAAAAACATGAAATCAATATGACAATCACATAACACAAGTATTTTGGTAACACAGAAACCCTTGTAAGAAGGTAAAAACTACGGTGGGGATGACACCCACAAATTCTTCACTACTGCAGATAGAAAAGGTTTGCCTGTTAAGGCTACAAGTTTTGACCACTTTTGGTGATCTTATCTTGTTAGGAGTAACATGTTAGATCAGCTAGATATACCTAGTTATAGGATTTAAACAATACTAATGAAGTGTGTACTCAGTTAAGAGATTTACATAAGACTGTTAAGTCTACTCTTTAAGAGATTTATCAAAAACTCTATCACAATTGTCAAAAAGTAATAGGCAATTATCTGCTAGTTGACAACTCAATTGTCTAAAACAAATCTATAAGTGCTCATCAAAATATCACCTTATTTGTGATGGTTTTCTACTCTATTCTGCTCGGCAGCCTTCTTTGATTCTGCTCAATCTGATATCCTTTGTACTCTGTTCTGCTCGGTAAACTAATTGTCTTGAAGATAGGCAATTATCTAATAGTTGACAACTCAATTGTCTGAAATAGATCTATAAGTGCTCATCAAAATATCACCTTATTTGTGATGGTTTTCTACTCTGTTCTACTTGGTAGTGTTCTCTGATTCTACTCAATCTAATATCCTATGTACTATGTTCTGCTTGGTAAATTGATTGTCTTTAAGATAGATAATTTCTTCAAGTTCTCCATGATTCATATATATTAGTTCACCCAACCTCTTCAAAATGGTGCGAACAAACAAAATATATAGTGTTCTATTTTTGTCGCCTTAGCAAAAATTAGGTTACAAAAATAATCATAACCCTAAGATCTACGGTGCAAAATAACCTAGATCAACTATTACAAAAAGATAAACATTACATTTAATGAGTATCTATTTACAATAAATGCTACTCGATCTTGGTAAACTATTTTACAATCTATTGTAATTATTTTCATATAAGAATGTGCCATTTCAGATTACTATGCCATTTTCTATGATCATCGGTAAACACTATATAATCTGCTCGGTGTTTACTGACCGTCGGTGTTGGTGTCACTAGTGCTCGGTTAACTGTGTGATGCTTGGTGTAAAGAGTTTACCGACTGCTCTGTCTTACTTTTGGTTACCGATCAACTCAATATAAGTAACTGACCAACCTATTTACTATCCTTTGATACTAATGACAACCTTAAATGCTCAATAGAGATTGACAAAATAAGCCTTTCATTGTTTTACAAGGAGTCAAATGCCATAAAGATGAGGGGAATGTAAAATAGTAAAGGATAACATGAAGGAAAGTTGGCACGGTCCTATTTTCCATCTAGAAGACATTAGTCATATCGGTGGGTCCAAGAAGAATCATAAATACTCTTCACTAGTTTTCAAGATTTATTTCTTTGAAAATACTTAGCCTCGTGAACTTGCGACCAAATCAAGAAAACATAAGGTTGGTCCTACCTATTTTCTATTTTTTAGAACTTAGAATATGATTGGATGGAAGGGTTTTGATATGGTGATAGAACTAAAAGTGATTTCTATATCACAAAACCAAAATGGTGATAAGGCATCAAATCACCTAATATGATAAATGACAAAAAAGTAATGCTGTGAATTAGAGAATATGACAAAATGTAGTAGGGGTAGGTTGAGCTCAAATTATGAGGAGCAACTAGAGTCATAATTTTCATGAAGGAATTAAATGAGATAAGATATGGATAATTATATGAGATATAGTGTCTAAATTTTTCATTCGAGGCTGAAGGAATGATGAAAGGAGCTCTACAAATGGAATAATTTGAACTTTGGGAGAAAGGATTACAAGTATGTACTTAATATCAAGATAAAATATAGTTTCTCAGATATGCCTAAGAAAAAGGAAGTAGATGAAAGATTACTAAAGAAAGTTAAGGAATTAGAGCCTGTTAAAGGTCATTACAAAAATCTATGCTAGATGCATTATGAGGTTCTGAGGACATGAGTGCCAAAAATGTTTTAACTAATAAATTATGTGCTTTTAGAGAAAGCTAAAATCCCCATTAATGGAAAAAATCATTTCTAGTTTTTCTATAATAAAAAAGATAAAAAGGTTCTTATATGCAACCTGTGGAATTTAGACATGGCCAAATGTGTTGTCCCAAATGTCTTTGTAGACACAAAATTGATTCAAGCACTGGTAGATCATTACTCCCCTAAAATTAGAATAGTTAGGGCCACAAATGGAATACCCATAGTGGTTGTGACTAGGTCTATTATTATGGAGTGTTTCATGTTAAATAGATAGGCCATTGCTGAAATTGATTGGGAACATTTCAAAATGGAGTATGCTAGTTTGGTAAAAACATTTAATATAGAT
This sequence comes from Chamaecyparis obtusa, assembly GCA_027943335.1. NCBI lineage: Eukaryota > Viridiplantae > Streptophyta > Pinopsida > Cupressales > Cupressaceae > Chamaecyparis > Chamaecyparis obtusa. Next base: position 1,390,494 of record BSBK01005128.1, on the reverse strand, counting down.
GAGGTGGCTTACTTAAAAAAGAGAGGAGAGAATAACATAACCATGAAAATATTAGGGAGAGAACCATTGTAGGTCAAAGACTTCATGTGGTTTTTCTAGTATACTTACAATGATTTGTGCCAATTATTGGGAGAGGACTCAAAGGAGAATATGCAATCTAACTTGTTGTTTATGTCCATGAGAATACAAAACCCTAAGATAATCTTGGAATTTGAAATTTCTTCTAAGATTGAAAGGTTAATCCATAATCAACTAATGTACTATAATCAAGATTAGGAATTTAAAAATTACTCCTTGTTATGGTATTTGATACTCTTTAAAATTAGGGAAATATTCAAACATAGCCTACAATTGATCACAATAGATGAAAAAGGAGGTAGAGTACCAATACATAAATGGTGTGTCTTGTGGGATACAAATTCAAATGATTATGATTACAATGTGTTTAGAGATTTTTTTTTTTCTCCAATTATTAGAGGCCTAGGTCACTCTCTTGAACAATTACCACTATCAATAAGAAGAGCATTGAGACCACTTACTCAAGAGCCAAAGAAAGGACATACACAAAATTTAATGATTGGTTTTTCAAAGACCCTATTATGATCATTAGAGTATATGGATGCCCTCAGACTCACAAATTTTTATTATATGTGCTTGAGAAACTTGCATTTTTAGAACTCATGTAAAATGTTGTGAATTTAACCCATGTAGTTGTTATTGCAGTGGACCCCCCTTTGGCACACCAGCCTCATGCTCCTGGACACATGAGGAGGAGACATGAGTTGAGATCAAAAGTAGTAGAGGAGGTAAATGATGTAGACATTGATGCTTAGCTTAGCCATTTCCTTAAAAAAATGAACAAAAAACAAAAAAACAAATGATTGTAATAAACCATTTTTGATAATGAAAGAACGTTGTCTTAATGAATGTAATTTTGTGCTAGTAAATGTTGATGAATGTTATGTGTTAATGAATTATTGACGAATGTTGTGTATTATTGATTCAAAAATGTGTTTCATGTCATCCTCCATCTACCACTGACTCTTTTGAATGTTGTAATATCATATTTAACTTGTTTCCTCTCAAAGGAAACTGACCAACCCACACAAAACTCCCTAAAGACCGACCTTGGATAGTTATAACTGGTTGTTGCAATTATAATTATAATTTTGCAAACACGAAGTGTTGTCAAGGTTGACACAAGTTGTCAACCTATTAACTCCTTGACTTCCTATCACCTCTAATGGTCTTGAAATGACCTAAGAATTCATTGGAAACCATATTACTCATATTCTACCCAAGATATTCATAAGTGACCCTCTAGGCCTACATTGTCAATTTTGACAATTTTACAATTTTTGGAATTCACTATTGCACTATCTTCCCATAAGACCCTTATTGCATCATGTTAAGACCCAAGTGGCCTTATTACAACCATTCCATGATTACTTAAACAATATGTGCTAGGTAAGATCTTTGGTTGACCCCTACCTAATTTGAAGTATTTTTTGTTTACTTTGGCAACTTATGTCAAAATCATATGTTATCGACATTTATATGGTATATGAAAATATTTTATTATTGAGTTTATGTACGTATTTTTCAGCATTTATAATGTCACCTTGCAAGTAATGGATGGACTTTATAAAATGAAATCACTTCTTGATTCAATTGTGAATATTTGGTTGCACACACATTTTTGGTAATTCTAAAATTGATTTCTTGCTTATTGGGGATTTCGTGTGTGGTATAGTTGAGAATTGGTTTCCTTTATTTTTCCACATTGTGTGTCAAGAATTGGGGTTTGAATCTTAGTTAAATTGGAAAGATACTTTCAAGCACAGCTTACATCTATATCGATCTTTACTTTCCAGGTAGGGCCTTTCATGATTTATTGTTTTCTCTAAAATGTTGTATTGAACGATTGGTATGGTTTGAATTTGTTTTCAATTATTCAATTTAAATGGCATGCTAAAATTATAAATAAAATGCAATTACTTAGGTTTCAAATTTGAAAAATTCAAGAACTATAAAATGACTGTTGATTTATAAAAATGGAGAGAAAAATAAATTTTCTATTTAATGCCAAATATAGTTCATAGAGATTAATATAGACATTACATAGGTTAAAAAACAAAACTATATTACTTTCACCTAATAGGGTTTATGCATTTTCTTCAAGTTTTCTTCACAATTCCATTGGTGCGCACCCATGCCATTCACTTTTCTGCTTATGAAAGGTTAGTGTGATATAATACAATGTTAGATTGACATCATTCTATGGATTCTAGGCCCAAGACTCTATGGAATGCCTTCCTTCTAAAAGAAAATAAAAATAGTTATAAGAAAAAGAACTAAACTGTGACTGTTGTGCTGAAGTATACAAGACAATAATATGGAAAGGTCTTCAAAGAATTGAAGAATGTTTAGAATTGATGTTCAAACCTTCTTCAACACATTTGAAACTTGTTCAAATCAACAACAATGTAAAAATCATGCAAAGAGACATCCAAATGACATATATAATGCTTTCTTATTTAGCCATAGTATGTATAGTGCTTGTAGATCCTCCTCTTCTTCCATACAATGGCTTCCGCAATACTTAAATGGAATACACCAAGAAGTACCAAATGATGAATGCTCAATTATTGTAATGGAAAAGCATCAAAACCATCCATTTCTAGAACTTGATTTTGTGTAGTCTTAATAATTTTTCTATAGTCCTAATAATTTTTCTTATTTCTTGTCTTTTGTCCCTTTTTGATTCTCTATATTGTATGTGCTTGGTGATAGGATTTTGAACAATGTTGACAAAGCGTGTTTATTTTTGTGATTATTTGATTGATCCTCTCAACTTTCCTTACTTTGTAAATTCCATTGTCCCAATCAAGTTTTGCAGTGTGCAACTATTATGCAAGGCATTAACTGCATTAAATGCCCCAATTATCCCTACTCGGTAACCATAAGGAAATAGTTTTTTATAAGGTTTCATGTTTTCGATTGTTGGGTTCCGCATTGTTTGTTGTTCTTGATTAATTAGTCCCTAAATTTGACTTTTCCCATGTCCAAGTTTGTGCCAATTATGGAGTTCACCTTCTTTTGATGGTATATTTGATTTAGTCTATGTGGAATACTATTTTGTTCAGTGCTTTATTATAGCTTGATATTTCATTCATTTTTTATATACATAGATAAATGGACAATTTTGAGACTACACATTTGCTGATATTGTGATACTACACATGCTGATAAAAAAATGAGCTATCTGATTTAGGTTTACTGTTCATGATTGTAAACGGTCAATATTTCTGATGGTACTCCTTGGTGTATTCCATTTAAAAATAAACATGTTTACATTTTTCTATCATGTTTACTTTGTATATAAATACAAAAAAAAATTGCTTCACAACTCACTCCAAGAGCCTAATCTCCTTGTAGCCCTGTCCAGCTAGTAATCTTCCTTTTACTCAAAAACTTCCCAAAAAAATAGGGAAAATATTAGTGGTTTTAGATACCCTTTTCATTATTACAAGACATACCCCAAACCCAAGGTATGCTCCTTTGGACCAACTACCAAATCCAATACACTTGCAACACCCAAATAGGCCTAAAGTGCACCCAAATACGAAGAAAATAATATAAAGGCTTGCTCCCTTGATACCAAACCATGAAAAAGTCCTAGTACATGGAAAAACATAAATTATTATCAAGTTTTTGGGTCTCTAACACTTACCTACCATCCAAGGTATCAAACCCTCATTCCTAGGGTCATTAGGCTGGGGCTTTCTAGAAATGGCTCCTCCAAATTCCTCTAGATCCTCCCAAGGGATCTATAAAATCTATAAGGATACCACAACACAAGATCCAACATAAAATACCCTCCTCATTAAGAGTATTTTCTCAAACAATGACTAGTGCAACTCGGTGCACTCTTCAATCAACAATTTTCCACTATTCTCTATGGTCTCTCCTCCACCTTGGCATATCCCTGCAAAAAACACTATCATACAAGGATATAATACATTATTATGACTCCTCCCACCAATTATAGAATCCATGGGGGTGGGAGATTCAATCCATTCAATGGAGACTTCAAATCCCAAAATGTTGATTGCACAAAACCATCTTATGGAACAATCAATACAAAGTTATATTCGTTGCTTCAAATATCCATGAAACTTCAAGATACTTGCAAGGAAATGTAAATGTATCAATATATAATCATATTACACCATTATCCAATTAAAAAAGAATTTCAAAACAAGTTTGAAGCCACAGTGATAATGATTGTAACCCTCACGATAGAGAACACTATTTTCAAGAATATTTTATTTTTATTGAATTGGAACTATTGTCTTTAGTTCTCTATCACACCACACTCCACATACCCTCAAAAATAATGTGTATCCTCCTCTAAAAGACTCTCTACATAGGAAAAACAATGTAAATTAAGTTTGAATGAATAAAATGTAAATTACTTATAAACTATCCTGTCTTTGCCTGTGAGGACACAGTCCCCATTTTGGGATTCTTAGACTCTTCTTTCAACATAAATGTGAATGATAATGAATTAAAATAGTAATTAGTTGTGTTATTATTCATTTCTATGTAGGTTTGTATTATTTTTGTGAAGTTTAAAGCAACACACTGCTAGTTATTTTGACAGTTCCTAACGGTGGTTTGGGTATAATAGTTAATTGTTTCATGGATGCATAGGATCCCTCACTTATATGGTTGTTGTGGAATGTGAGAGGAGACCTTATCCATGTATTATATGTTCCATGAAGTTTTTGGTTGTAGGGATGAACAAGAGTGAAGTAAAAGGATCTCTGATTAACAGAGAATGTTGATTGAAGGGTCACTAGCACTCAGACCAGTCAAGGTCTGGAGATTTATTCTACATGAGGACCACTTTTTATGGCATAGTATTCTTTGATATGTTCAATGAATGGTGTGTGGTCCCTTTCTAGTGTCTGGAGGTGATTGGAGAGTTCGCTTTGGCAAAACCCTAGGTTAGAGCACCTAAGAAGGAGGGTTTGGTGATTGGAGTATCAAAACTTGATGGTACCTCTTGGGAATGTGAAAATCCTTTGTTTGAGATGAAGACTCAATCCTATTTGAGGATTAGAAGGTTTGGGAATGAGACCTACTAGTGGTTTATTTGTAATGGGAGGCCTAATAGAGGGCTAATGAGAGAGTAACAATACATTATTTGGGCATATGGTCAAAAGGAGTGACATGAACCTCTGAGATATGTTATGTAAGGGTGAAAAGGGTATTCAGACATACCTTTATTTTCCTGAGTCTTTTGGATAAGTTTGGTGAAATCCTTGAAAAACTGATCTGGTAGGGCTACTAGGAGATTAGGCCTAGTTGAGTACATGGGTGAAGGATTGGTTCTTGGTAAAGTTGTATAGATTAAACCAATGATTGGTTGAGGGACATGAAGTGGATTAAAAAGGTGTAGATGGGGTGGTGGCATAAGAAGTTGCTTGTGCACTTTGATTTCTCATGGTGTGGATTGCATCAATGTAGATGGTCCTTGAGGAGAAATAGCTAGTTGGTATTGTGAAGAACACTATTTAAGTCCTTCAAACTTGTAGATTGAAAAACCTCCATCCCACCTCTTAATTGATCCATTATCCCATCCATAAATAAGACAATAAAATTTATTTATTTTTTAAAGAAAATGAAATTCATCATTATTTTGACAAAAATGAAAACTTTTTTCACACTAGTGTTGTACAAGAGACCAAAAAAATGTTGAATTCTTGTATATATTTCAATATAAGTGACAACCATTTTTGACGTCACAACTATATAGGCGATGACATGATCTTCCTTTTATTGTCGCTATTTTGACAACCCTTTGGTCGCATGTTCTACAGTCTTGGTCATTTGATCTAGGATCATTGTGGACCATGCACTTGCCTTTTTTTTATGTATGTAGGTGTTAAATATACTAGGTAAATTTAGGGCATTAAAAATGAGACAAAAAAAGTTCACCATCCATATTGGTGGTCTGCTCGATGATAGGGTGTTGAATAATTGATGAAAAATCATAAAAAATTGGGGTGAAATTTACTAGTGCAACCACACTAAGTGGAATCACATGTTCACCAAAGGTGGATCATGCTCCATTGTACATAAAAGTATGTGAAACATGTGCAAAAATGAGAGGATGATAATGCAATAAGAGCACTAAAGGTTGATCTCACATACAAAGAGGTATGAGATGACAACTATCACCGTAAAAAGTGGAATTTTTCCTAACCATGTGCTAAAATGAAATGCAAACTCCTAGGTGTCTCAATGAAAACTAATATGAAAATGCATAATCTTAAGTAAACTTAAGCAAAGTATAATTAGTAAATACTTAATTACACCAACACCCCCCCTTAAGTGCAACTTAGGGTAATGCACTTAAGCTCACAATGCTAGATGGAAATGCATGATGGGTACCCATTTACAAGAGTAATGCAATCTCTCATAAAATAGAGAAAGAGGGAAAACCTCATGGGGAAAACCCTCCCTCAAAAAGAGAGATGAATACATGATGCATGGATGGATGGAGTAATTAGGACCCCCCATTATGACATACATCATGCATATACAATAAAGAATTCCCCATAGGAAGGAAATAGGGAAGAGAGACCAAGTAGCCCCCCACAATGTTGAATCTCCTACAAAGATGGTCCAAGATGTTGACCAATACTCCCCCATAGGAAGAAACTAGAGCCAATTCTACACCAAGAATGTCAAAGTGTGACAAAATCAGGTACCAATGTCGATGTAGAATGACTAATGAAATGCCCACTAAGATATGATAGAGATGAGGCATGGAGACACCTATAGGCACCAACTGGGTACTCTCAACTGACAGGTTGGTATACTTGAACTTATGTTTTGCACCTATCATCTGATTGGTTGGAGCATAACCTTCAAGAACCATGTCCCATGATATTCCTAATCTACTAACATAGGGATTACATCAAATGTGTCATCAATGACAAGGTACAAATATAAATGTGGCACTTTATGATAGTGTGTACAACATGGCTCATGCAAGAGCATACAACATCAAATGTAAATTTATAAACATGTAGAAGATAAAGCCACCAAAGATGCTCTATCAAATGTTGCAGAAAAATTTATTGGATATTGCTAATGCATGGGTGGTGATTGAGACATTTAATATGTTTAATCACTATGTTACTGAATGGGCACTCATACTGTTGCCATTTGTGTTTTGTCACTGATGTCAACATATGCTTCTATGAAGGAACCAGACTGGTAATCATAGTGTACGAAAGGTGTACAAATGTTTTAGATGTTGTAAAGTTAGAAGAGAGTTCAGATGGATGTAGTGATCTTATATCTGAGATCGCATCATTAATGGATGCATATTAAGGAAGATACAACTATTTTGGTAAAGATTGGTCATTGGACTGTGACAGTGAGAATTGATAGAGTTAGTCTCTTAGTTTTTGGTATAGATTTTAGAGGGATTGGATTCAAGGTATGTGATCTTGAAGGATGATGGAAGAGGTACTGATGTATGTTCATTGGTTAGTGTAAGGTACAAAATGATTGGTGATGTCATCTGTGGTGTGTGCTTTGGCGATGGCTTATCAGGAAGCCGACTCAAGAAATGAAGCGTGTGTTTTGTTTGGCAAGCTTAATTCAAAGATGTCAATCTTTAATTATTGTAATGTAATCATTGTAAACTTTTTTATGATACCATGTGTATCTTAGCAAGGACCTATGTAATTTTTTGTAATTAGGAAAGCCTTATGGGTCGACCTATTCTTGGTAAAATGTAATAAGATATAAATAAAAGGTCTTTTCTTTGGAAGAGACATGGATGTAATAAGCGTGGTATAAGGAGGTTGTGAACTTGTGTCTACTATATGTAGAGCAGAGGATTATTGGTGGACTTCATTGGAACTGATCAAGCAAAGAAAATTGATCGCAAATAGTTCAAAAGATTATGTATTTCTTCATATACACTTCTTGCGAACTAGTGAGTTCAGAAGGTGGACTTAACCTTCTTTGGGCAGTGAGCCCTCTTTTGTTCTTGACTCCTAATAGGGTCTATCCTCTAACAAGGACTATGTACTGTAATGTTTCAATAAGCTCCTAACAGGGCTATATCTTCTAACAAGGCTTACTATACTCTCAGTACATCATTAGTGGGTGCTAATTCCCACTGGGGTTTTTACCTTTAATAGGGTTTCCCGGTAACCAAAATATTGTGTTATTGTGTTGTCATTCATTGTGTTCATTGGATTTGATATTGATAAGCTTAAAGTTTAAAGTTTAATATTATGTCATACAACTGATTCACCCCCCCTCTTAGTTGTATTGTGGATTGTTAATCCTAACAATTGGTATCAGAGCTTGTGGTCCTCAGAGAGAAAGCTCAACAGCTTGAGGTTATCTTGGAAAATGGCATACTATTGGAATGATAGTCCTAAGTTTGATCTTGAAAACTTCAATAGTTGGAAAAACAAGATGCAAACACATTTGCTATGCTTGGGCATAGACTACTGGATGATTGTGAAGAATAAGGAAACTTTGAAAGCTGAGAATGGCTTAGTGTCAGCCACCAATGATGAAAAGAAACTATTTTCATGCAACATGGTCGCAAGAGAAGCATTGATCTATGCACTATCTGAGGGTGAGTTTACTGAAATTAAAGATCTAGATTTGGCACATGATATTTGGAATAAACTAGAGGCACTCTATGAAGGAGACAAATATACCAAACAAGCAAAATTGTAGAACTGGAAGACAAAGATGGAAAAGATACAAATGAATGAAGATGAAAGCATTAGATGTTCAAAGGGTTATAGAAACTGTAGTTGGAATCAAATATTGTGGAGGTACTTATGATAAAGATGAAGTCATTGCAAAGATTCTTAGATCTCTAACTCCTACTTACAAATTCAAGGCAATGTCAATTCAAGAAACTATACCCCTGACTCCAAACTTTAGCAAAGAGATGTTGATTGCAAAGTTAACCACCTTTGAAGCTACAGAATTAGGAGAAGCTGCTCCTAAAGTTGAATCTACATTTAGGGCATCCGCACACAAGAAAGTATCTGCACTTTTGAGTACAAGAAAAGAAGACCTAAGAGAAGAGCTTGGTGAGTATGCTGAGGAATGGGATAAGATAATGGAAGAAGAAATGAAGATGGAAGAACTTGTTGCACTAATAGCTAGAAGAGAGAAAAGAGGTAAGGGAAAATTTGAAGGAAAATTACCTTTGAAATTTTTTTCATGCAATAAGGTAGGTCATTTTGCATCTAGATGTCCTACAAGAGTTCCTAAATACAAACTTGATTATGCAAAGATTAGAAGAGATAAAGAATGTTATTATGTTAGTGAAGGAATCTTTGATGATGATGATGATTTAGACAATGAAGAGATTGTATTTGTTGCTATTAAAGATGAACAAGTTCATGAAGAAAAAGCCTTAGTATCTCATGTTGACAAGAAAACTGAATGGATAATTGACAATGGATGTTCTCATCATATGACTGGTGATAAAAACAAATTTGTTAAATTAGTAAATTATGATGGAGGTGTTGTAAGGTTTGGGGACAATCTCCCAAAATCCATCATAGGAGTAGGATCCATCACTTTGGATGGAAAGACTAATATGGACAATGTACTACTTGTTGAAGGACTAAAACATAACTTTTTGAGTGTTGGATAGTTAATGGATAAAAACTTTTAGTTAATTTTTGTAAATGGTAAGTGCTTTATCAAAAGCAAGGAAGGAAAACCGATTTCTACCAGTTCAAGATCTAGAGGTAATGTATTTGAACTAAACACATTTGGAGCCTCTTGTTTTGTTGCAAAGGTAGATGATAGTCGGTTATGGCATAGAAGATTTTGTCATGTTAACTTTGATAACATTGTGAAAGCAAGTATGGCTAATGCAATAAGAGATCTACCAAAGATTGTGAAACCTTCTAACACTGTATGTAGAGAATGTGTTATGGGAAAGCAAACTAAAAGCAGTCATAAAAGCAAAACATTTACATAAAAAGGAAAGTTGGATCTGGTACATACAGATCTATGTGGGCTAACAAGAAAAAAGTCATACTACGGTGAAAGGTATTTTATACTCTTTGTTGATGGCTTTTCTATAATGATGTGGGTTACTTATTTGAGAGAGAAATCAGAAGCATTTGAAAAATTCAATTTGTTTAAAAGAAAAGGTAGAGAATGAATCAGGACTGAAAATAAAGTTTTTAAGATCAGACAAAGGTGGAGAGTTTACATTAGATCTATTCAATTCATACTGTGAAGAGCATGGGATAAAAAGACAAACATCTGCTCCTAGAACTCCACAACAGAATGGGATAGCAGAGAGAAGAAACATAACTATATTTGATGCTACTAGGAAAATGTTGATTGAAGGGAATGTATCTCATGTACATTAGAGAGAGGTTGTTGGAACAATAGTGTACACATTAAAGAGAATTCAAATTAGAGATGACACAAGTAAGACTCCCTATGAACTATGGTTTGATCATACTCCTACTGTAAAATATTTCAAAATTTTTGGTAGAAAATGTTATATCAAGAGGGATGATGAGATAGGAAAATTTGATTGTAGAAGTGATGAAGGTATCTTCCTTGGTTACTCTATTAAAAGTAAGGCATACAAATGTTTCAATCTGAGATTAAGGAAGATGGTTGAAAGTAGCAATGTAAGAATAGATGAGAAATTTTAGATACAAGAAAGAATGTAGGGCAGTAGTTAGATATCAGAAGTAAAAGAAGCCACTATTGTTGCTGAAGAAGAAGAACTTGTTGAGGAAGAAAATGAAAAAGAGGCTTGTGATGATAAGAGAAAGACCACTAAAACTCCTAAAACTCCAAGGTATGTAAAAAATAACCATCCTGAAAATCAAATTATTGGCAATACCAGTTAGGGAGTGCTAACTAGATCTAAAGTTAGAGAAGAAATTTATTTGATTTCCCAAGTTGAGCCAAAGAATACAGATAAAGTCTTTAAAGATGAATCTTGGATAAATGCCATGAAAGAAGAATTAGATTAGATAAAGAAAAATAATACTTAGGAATTGGTTCCAAGACCTAAAAATAAAAATGTTATAGGAACAAAATGGGTCTTTAGAAACAAAATGGATGAAGAAGGAACATTTGTAAGGAACAAAGCAAGACTAGTGTGTAAGGGATACTCACAGCAAGAAGGCACAAACTTTGAAGAAACATTTGCTCCTGTTGCTAGAATAGAGGTAGTAAGATTATTTCTATCTTATGCTACACAAAAAAACTTCAAAGTGTATCAGATGGATGTTAAATCTTCATTTCTAAATGGAGATCTTGAAGAAGAAGTATACATAGAACAACTAGATGGATTTCCTCTATACGAAGACAAAGACATGGTGTGCAAATTAAAGAAAGAACTGTATGGGTTGAAGCAAGCTCCTAGGGCTTGGTATGCAAGGTTGGACAAGTATTTACTTGGACTTGGATTCACAAAAGGTAATGCAAATAGTAATTTGTACTTAAGAACCACTGAAGATGGAATCCTGATAGTAGAGGTATTTATGGATAACATTATCTTTGGAGGCAATGATTATCTATGTAAGAAGTTTGCTAAATAAATGGAAAGTGAATTTGAGATGTCCATGATAGGTGAAATGAAATTCTTTCTTGGACTACAAATAACTCAGAATGAGAATGGTATTTTCATTTCTTAGACCAAGCATCTCAAAGAATTGCTTAAGAAATTCAATATGGAAGATTGTAAACTAGTAGGAACACCTATGGTAATTGGAAACAAGCTAACAATTGATGATTAATCAAAATGTGTTTTTCAGACTTTGTATAGATCAATGGTTGGAGGGTTATAATATCTGACTCACACCAGACCAGTTATTGCTAATGCTGTTGGAATTATGGCTAGATATCAGGTAGAACCCAAAGAGACTCATATAGATGCTATTAAAAGGATACTGAGGTATCTCAGAGGGACCATAGACTATGGTTTATGGTATGAAAGGAATGATAGCTTTGAACTTCATGCTTATACTCATGCTGATTGGGAAGGAAATATTGATGATAGAAAGAGTACAAGTGGTGGTGCATTTTTCTTTGGGAAAAACTTGGTTTCTTGGCTAAGTAAGAAACAAGATTGTATAGCACAATCTACTGCTGAATTAGAATATGTTGTTGCTACTATAAATTGCACTCAAATTGTTTGGATGAAACAAATGCTGACAGACATTGGAATAACTTTTAATGAGTCTGTGGTTATCCATTGTGATAATACCAGCACAGTAAACATGTCAAAGAATCTGGTGATGCACTCTAAAACTAAACACATTTCTATCAAATATCACTTCTTAAGAGACAAGGTAGCAGAAAAAGAAATCAAGCTTGAATATATCAGTACAAAAGAGTAGATTGTAGACATCTTTACAAAGCAACTACCAAAAGATATCTTTGAATATCTCAGAGGTATGTTAGGGGTTCAGGCCCCTCCTAGTCAGAACTAAATGATGCAAAGATGCATCAGTCCAGAAGTGCTTAGAGCCTCATCATTTTCTGGACTAGATGTAGGGATCTACTCCTCAGGGGGAGTGATCATGGAAGAAAGTTTATATGTGAAGGTAGTTGGCACCCTTTTCCATTATTGTCAAAAGGGAAGTGTTGTTATGAGAAAATCCTCACTATATGGGGAGATTGTTCAGTTGAAGGACTTTTGGGTTGATACAACTTTGGGATAAGATTTTCCCATATGTTGGCATCAATGCCAAAGGGGGAGATTGTTGGATATTGCTATTGCATGGGTGGTGATTGAGACATTTAATATGTTTAATCACTATGTTACTGAATGGGCACTCATACTGTTGCCATTTGTGTTTTGTCATTGATGTCAACACATGCTTCTATGAAGGAACCAGACTAGTAATCACAGTGTATGGAAGGTGTACAGATGTTTCAGATGCTACAAAGTTAGAAGAGAGTTCAGATGGATGTTGTGATCTTATATCTAAGATCACATTAATAATGGATGCATATTAAGGAAGATACAGTTGTTTTGGTAAAGACTGGTCACTGGACTGTGACAGTGAGAATTGATAGAGTTAGTCTCTTAGTTTTTGGTATAGATTTAAGAGGGGTTGGATTCAAGGTATGCAATATTGAAGGATGATGGAAGAGGTACCGATGGATGTTCATTGGTCAGTGCAAGGTACAGAATGATTGGTGACATCATCTGTGGCGTGTGCTCTAGCAATGGCTTATTAGGAAGCCGACTCAGGAAATGAAGCGTGTGTTTTTTTTAGCAAGCTTAATTCAAAGATGTTGGTCTTTAATTGTTGTAATGTAATCATTGTAAACTTGTTTATGATACCATGTGTATCTTAGGAAGGACCTATGTAATTATTTTTAATTAGGAAAGCCTTATGGGCTGACCTATTCTTGGTAAAATGTAATAAGATATAAATAAAAGGTCTTTTCTTTAAAAGAGACATGGATGTAATAAGTGTGATATAAGGAGGTTGTGAACTTGTGTCTGTTATATGTAGAGCATAGGATTATTGGTGGACTTCATTGGAACTAATCAAGGAAAGACAGTTGCTAGAAAATAGTTCAAAAGATTATGTATTTCTTCATATACACTTGTTGCGAACTAGTGAGTTCAGAAGGTGGACTTAACCTTCTTTGGGCAGTGAGCCCTCTTTTGTTCTTGACTCCTAACAGGGTCTGTCCTCTAACAAGGACTATGTACTGTAATGTTTCAATAAGATCCTAACAGGGCTATATCTTCTAACAAGGATTACTATACTCTCAGTACATCATTAGTGGGTGCTAATTCCCACCGGGGTTTTTACCTTTAACAGGGTTTCCCCATAACCAAAATATTGTGTTATTGTGTTGTCATTCACTGCGTTCATTGGATCTGATATTGATAAGCTTAAAGTTTAAAGTTTAATATTATGTCATACAACTGATTCACCCCCCCCCCTCTCAGTTGTATTGTGGACTGTTAATCCTAACAAAAGTGTCCTCATATTGGTCTATTGCTAGGAAGTCTTTGAGATGAAATTGGCCTCCCCCAACTGTCGGTTGGATGACGTTGCAAAAAAGGTATATAGACGACAAAGAAAAAAAAATGTTCTCAATTTTGCTTATTTATTTAGATTTTGTTTTTCAAAAACCCAACAAGTTTAAGAAAAACATGTTTATTAAAATCCCACATAAATTTTTTTTATTGAAAATAAAGGGAAAAAACACAATTGATTTTTTAAATTTGAGATTTAAAAAAAAAACCTTTATTAAAAATTTAATAAAGAAAAATAGTAAATGGTTTATTATTAAAAATAGTTTTTATTTATTTTTAAAAATATTAAAAACCTTTTTAAAAAAAATTAACCCCTTACAGGGGGCTGCACGCAGTGCGGGTACACACTGCCAGTGTAGTACCACACTGGTGGTACTCAAGCCTATAGGCCAAAAAAAACTTTAAATTTTTTTAATTAAAGCTTTAAAAAAAAAAAACCCCTTGAATTTATTTATAATTTTTTAATTTTTTAAATAAAATGAAATAAATTTAAAAACAAAAATTATTTTAAAAATAAATTTGTACCTATGTACCTGTGTAGATTCGTATGACATGCAGGGAGGGAGATGTGTCAACTGAAATCAATTGTGTCTGATTTGGGTGAATGAATAGTCAATCTTAGGGGTTTTTAGCTGCTGTGATCATAATGGTAATGTTAGATTTGGCCCAAAGTGCTCCAAATTTGCAGATTGGCCTTAGGGATCTGACTTGCAAAAAATTTTTACCTTAAATTTGAGTTTTTCCCAAGGTAGGCAAATTTATATTCAAAATTTATGGAAATGGCCACCCAGACACAATAGCGAGGTGAGATCTTTCTCTAGATGCTCCCATAAGATTCTACTTCTCTAGATCTAAATTTTGGCCCTCAAAATATTGATGCAAAGAGCTCTCCATTAGCTATGCAAATAAATCTTCTACAAATCTAATACCATGTAAGAATTTTCCTAAGGAAAAGAATAAAATACCAAGATCTAGAAGATCAAGAGATAGCACAAGAGAGATAGGCAAAATGATCAAATAATTTATTATAGCCAATTGAATTGAATACAAAGTAGGAGTGCCTAAATATAAAGGCAATGCGATGAGACTACATGATAAGGAGATGATAAGCTATCAACCACACTAGGTGGAATCACATGTCCACCAAAGGTGGATCATCCTCTATTTGTACATCAAATTATGTGAAACAGTGAGAGAATGATAATGTGACAAGAGCACTAAAGGTGGATCTCACACACAAAGAGGTATGAGATGAAAACTATCACCATATAAAGTGGAATTTATCCTAACCATGTGCTAAAATGAAATGAAAACTCCTAGGTGTCTCAATGACAACTAATATGCAAATGCATTATCCTAAGTAAACTTAAGTAAAGTGTAATTAGTAAATACTTAATTACACCAATAGATTTAAACTAATCTAGGTATATCCATCTTGAATTCTTAATTACAACAGAAAATAAATAATAAATACCTTTCAAAGTTCACTGCTGGGGCTCCAAACAAAGAATCAACTTCTAGTTCAACAAATATTGTGATTGGTCTTCTCTTTTTGATTGATGTAAGCAATCACACCTTTCAACCTTGATCACTACAAACTGCATAGAATTCACTTTTCTCTCTACAAAAGGTTTCTTAGAGTGCAATATGATAATGAATGTGAAGATTTTTCTTTTTTACCTACCTTGACATGAGCATTAAATGCTTAACCGATATAAATTCTTCTTTTCACCAATTGAGATGAAGTGTATAACTAATACATTAGGGAATTCAACATATTCGCTAATAATTTCTCAAACATATTTACATTCCTTCATGCATCTGATTATGCAAATAGATCTTACCACTCATTCGCAAGGGGTCTGTATGATGGATTTTACATTTTTTCTCTCCCTAAGCTAAATATTAGCTTAGTTAGATGATGAAGCACCCACACTAGGAGATGATGTGGTACCATCAAGTCCCTTACACTCTTCCTTGAAATATTTCTTCTTCTTCCAAATATTATTGATCACTTTTCTGACTCCTACATCTAAAATATTCTTTCCTTTTTCTCTTTCTAACTAGTTTACTAATCGGTCCTTTGATCTAGAATTCCTTGCTAAGTGTCTGATCTTATGATAGTGGAAGCATTCCATACTAGTAAATTTACAAGGTATTGTATTACTTCTTGTACTCAATCTACAATTATTAGCCAAATATCCATAGTTTTCGCAAATAGAACATGTAACATCAGACCATCATTTCCTTTGATAAGGGCTTGACCGGTTCACTAGCAACCTCTAATTATTAATCCTTGATTTGCACTCATTATCCTTGTAACCATACTTTTTTCAATGCTAACAATATCCCTCAAAATTTCTAGATCTACCGTCATTTGCAACATGTCCAAATCTATTGCAGTTGTAGCAATACCCATTGAATGTACTTTTCCTTCTTACCAACCTACTCCTACATACACTTGCAGTGTGACCAACCTTATGAAAGTTGAAAAAAACAAGTTTGTTTGATTTCTTACCAGAATTCCTTTGTGTTACCTTCGATGTAGGTTCTTCTTTCTTATTCTCCTTAGATGATTCACCAATCTCAAAGTTTCTAGAAAATTTGAGACCTTTAGTTTCCTTGTTCATCCGTAGACTCTTAAGTTGTTCATTCAACTTTGCAAAAATTTCATTTTACTTCTTCAATAGGTCATTAGCTTCCCTAGAATTTTTTAATTCACTCTTCAACTGTTCATTTTCTTTCTTCAATTATTCAATCTCTTGTGATATTTTGAATAACACTTCCTCCTTTTCTTTCAACATTTTTTCCTTGTCCTTTAGAGAATCCTCTACTACCTTTTTTTTAGCAACCTTCTTTTCATTCTCAGTAGATCTCTTAGATTTAGGATCTTCATGAATTCTGATGACTAGGGCATCCATTTCTCTCTTTAGATTCTCCTTGTCCTTGTTCAACTTCTAATTTTATTTCATTAGGTTTGTAATTGCTTCCCCAGATTCTGCTCATCCACTTTTCTTTGACAAATGTTCAATATAGTCTTGACTTTCATTAAGTTTCTCACAAAGCTCTTGCCTTTTTGCAATGGACATCTTCAAAAAAAAAATCCATTCGTTGATCACCCCTTAAGCTTCTTCAAGTTGCTTCTTGTATTTGTAACCTTCCATGCCTATCTTAAGGATCTCACTCAAGCTATTAGGATTCTTTAAGAGAACTTGGCTATGATACCAATTGTTATTTTGAATAGGCATTGAGAGGGGGGGTGAATCAGTCCCACACTAAACCCGATAACTGAACTTACAAATTTCCAAAGTAACCAACATGAAAAACAAAAAACAATGTAAAACATAATCTTATCCAACATCCACAAACATTGACACAAGACACCAAGATTTTTCTCATGGAAACCCTTGTTAGAGGGAGAAAACCACATGTGGGGATGACACCCACAATATTTCATTGAGCTCAATAAAATATGTCTTGTTAGGACTGATTACAATCACATTATTAAAGGAATAATTGATTAAGAGCATCTTAGCCCTTTTAAGAGCTAGAAAGTCCTATTAAAGACTAATATATTAAGAGATTTAGAACATAATCTAATGTGTTACCCTGTTAAAGGATTTATCCTTTAGATCCTGTTAAAAATCCTACCCACATTGTTATGTGTGACCCTGTTAAGGGATTTTACCCAAGTAGAAATGATATGATGAAATATAACTTCTTGCTTTCTTGAATAAATCCAATTAAGCTTAATCAATACTATGATTTCATACACACTTATCTTTTCAATCACACTTCCTGAAAAAAACAATCTATCACTATATACCCTATTACTTTTTTATTCCTTTTTGATATATTTATGTTCTTCTCAATAAAGAAACTAAACAACCTTAAACACTTGAGATTCAAATCTCTAGCTCAAGAATAGTCAATTTTCAATGTGCCTATATTAGATTTTACAATAAAATCAACTTTTCAACCATAAGATTCCATCGCACCTTCGATTCATTCAATAATATGCATCTTCATCACCTTTTCCTAGGTACTTGTACAACTTTGAGAAATCCCTTCATTATCAATCACAAAAACACAATTTACCTTTCCACTTTAGCATTTTCCATGTCATCACAATGCTTAGACATTATATTATCCTTTTACCAATACACGATCAATCGATCTGACCATCTTTCTGGTCAAACACTTACTTCTCTGTTTCTTACCATTCTTCACTTGTCTAAGTCACATGAACTTGTAGTATCTCACCTGATACATGCAATTAGATGATGTAATCATATAAATAGTGTCCATAGATATTATTCTATCATATTCTAAGATTGTACACCTAAATTTGATCTTCAGCTCTAAATACAATTCTCTGTTCCTTGTACTTTTGTACTGACATGATGTATGCATCTTCAATCCTTTATAATTTTTTGTAGACATCAAATTAAATGGTGCGATCATATTATTAGGTATAATAACCTATGTAGATCCTATACATACCATCGTACATGTTGAATCAATCTCAAGCTCTTGATCCAATCAACTGGATCTCTCGAGATTCTCTGAAACATGATAGGCTTATCGATTCCTCAATCAATCTATATTACTATCAGAAAAACTGATCTGCATCCATCCAACTGACCTTGTTTCAATACCACAACCTTTTTTCCAGCAATGAAAACACCATACCATTACCAATGTCCCCATGATATTCATCAAATGCCAACAAAATTCAAATTGCATAAGCCAAGAGCCTCAAAGAAAAATAAGGAAGAAGACAAGCTAGATAAAGTCATAAATGCACTAAAGGATCTAACAACTAAAGTTTCCAATGGAGACATGCCTTATTTCAATAGAAATGATTGAACTTATTTCAATAAGAATTAAAGATTCAAGTTGTAGGATATTCCTTATAACACTACATGGAAAGATGGGAAACCTAAAATTCTAAAAAAGAATGTTAATAAAGAAACACCAGATTCTTTAAGCAGGCAAGGTAATCATATGGTTAGTGATAATACTTGGTGTGTGGATTTTAATTTGTCTCATTCACCCAAACAATGTCTTGTGGCACAAATTTTATAAGAGGAAAATTAATAGGAGGTTGAATTTGATCCTGATCAAACTATTAACACAGTATCAATGAAGCCATTTGGAGTTCCTAATGACTATGACTCATCAAAAGAAGGGTGAGATTGGTGTTAGTTCACAAAAGTAAAACCAACATTTTTACATGGGGAATTAATTCTTATATGATGAGGAAAGTGCTCCTAAAATGAGAAGGCCCATTGAGGAGGAAATTAAAGCTCTCACCAGTGCAACAAGTGCTCAATCAAAAAGTGGTTACAATCAGAGGAACAAAATAGTTAATGGAGATCAAGGTAAGCCTTTTAGGATCTTTGTAAAAGAAAATATGGAAAAAACAAAAGGAGCTACAATAGAAACGGGAAGATCACCAGAGGTAAAAGTAAAAAGTGACACTAAATTAGTTAAGCCATCTAAATTTAAGAACACCAAAAATATTGACTTGGTAAAGCCAACATTAAATACCTCCATATCCACTTTTGATATTACAAGTGCCCTGTCTTAAATGAAAGTATTTGTTCCATTACTGGAAATGATGAAATTCCCTTAGTACAACTAAAGTGCCATCAAGTTTATGAATAGTGCACTTGATGAACATAATAGTGTCACCAAGAATTAAATTGAAGAGCCAATGCCTAAGGTACATATTGGTACTTCTCTTACCAAAAGTCCTTCTCAAGTGGATCCATTTTATATGACACTTCTAATTAAAAATATTATTGTAAGGAATTACATGATTAATTCTAGGGCCACTATAAACATTATGCCTCATGATGTTATGAAAGAGTTGGGGTAAAGTGTAGACACAACGTATGGAAAATGTTATGCCATGGATAATAGATCAGTCCCTATTATAGGTGAAATGAAAAATGTTGAATTTAAAATTTTTGAATGTCCAAAAGAAACATATAAGACTAATATTATAGTTGTGGATGTTTCTGCCAATTATGATATGCTTCTATCTAGACAATGGCCTAGGCTAGTTGGGGGATATGTGAAATTAGACTAGTCATATGCTACTATCCCAGTAAATGGAAAGGAATTTAAAATACATAGAGAGCCAAGGTCCTCATACGTTATTGAGGATATTGATCCTGATTATTTAACATGCTTTTTTCATTCAGATATGGATAATTTCACAATACAACTTACAAAACCATAGATGAAAAATACACAGAAAATCAAAATTTATGTTGAAAAGAACCAAGAGATAATTTGGAGGATGTTCCTTAACGGAGCTTGCAACAAAGAGGGAAATGGACCAGGAGTTTTTTTTATCTCACCTCATGGTAAAACATTCAAGTACTCTTTCCTCTTAACATTTGATTGCACAAATAATGTAGTAGAATATGAAGCATTGCTATTAGGAATGAATTTATCTTGTAAACATGGTGTAAGAATTTTAATATCACTCTAATACCATGTTAGAATTTTCCTAAGGTAAAGAGTAAAATGCCAAGATCTAGAAGCTCAAGAGATAGCACAAGAGAGATAGGCAAAATGATTAAATAATTTATTATAGCCAATTGAATTGAATACAAAGTAGGAGTTCCTGAATATATAGGAAATTCAATAAGACTACATGATAAGGAGATGATAAGCTATCAACCTCACTAGGTGGAATCACATGTCCACCAAAGGTGGATCATCCTCCATTATACATAAAAGTATGTGAAAAATGTGTAACAATGAGAGGATGATAATGTGATAAGAGCACTAAAGATGGATCTCACACACAAAGAGGTATGAGATGACAACTATCACCATCTAAAGTGGAATTTATCCTAACCATGTGCTAAAATGAAATGCAAACTCCTAGGTGTCTCAATGACAACTAATATGAAAATGCATTATCCTAAGTAAAGTTTAATTAGTAAATACTTAATTACACCAACACATGGTATTAAAATGCTAAGTGTTTGTGGAGATTCTAAGCTAATCATCTCTCAAATAATATCTAAATACACCACTAAGATGCAAGGCTGAAACAATACAGAAATGAAGTATGGGATGTAATTGAATTTTTTGACTCATTCTCAATAGAGTGAGTGGACAAATATAAAAATATTATGGATGATGTTTTAGAAAATGTAGCCCTTAAGTTTAATGATGCAACATTAGAAGATGTTTTGATAGTTGAAGTAAAAACAAGGCCTTTTCTTCCTAATAATGTGCGTAATTGGAAATTCTTTGAGGATGATGAAATTTTTTTGAAGTTCATGAGGTCTGAAGAACAATATGATTCATAAGAGATAGACTTTAATGCCTTTGTGGAATATGAAGATGGAAAAAAAACATTGTGTGGAAAAGAAGTTGTGCAATTGAAAACAAATAAGATTCCTAGAGGATTAATAACTTTGGAAAGAGTATTTGATAAAGATGATAGAGTAGTAAAGAAGTCTGAACATGTTAAGGAAAAATACATTGAGAAAATAAATCTTAGTACTGAAAATGCACCTAGAGAAGTATATATATACATTGACAAAAATCTTTCACCAAATTTAAGGGCAGACTTCAATTGACTATTATGTCAATACAAACATGTTTTCACATGGTCATATGATGAATTGAAGGCTTATATAGAGGATTTATTTCAACATGAAATTCTTCTCAAACCCGATGAAAAACCATTTAGGTAGAGGAAGAGACCTATCAATCCTACCCTGACCCCTAAAATGCAAGAGGAGTTCATGAAGCTCAGAGATCAAGGAATCATTAAACCAATTAGACACTCTACTTGGGTTTCTAATTTAGTGCCTATAATAAAGAAGAATGGAGATATTAGATTGTGTGTGGATTTAAAACACCAAAATATTTTATCATTAAAGGATAACTATGCATTGCCTAACATGGAATCTTTATTGCATAAAGTGAAAGGAAATTAATTATTATCAATGATGGATGAATTTTCTAGGTATAACCAGGTCAAGGTAAAATATTCAAAATAATACAAAACCACATTCAATATTCCTTGGGAGACATATGTCTATGTGAGAATGCCTTTTGGACTAAAAAATAGTGGAGCTACTTTTCAGAGGGCCTTGGATGTAGCATTTAAAGAATTAATTAATGTCATTATGGTAGTTTATCAAGATGATCTTACTACATACTCAAAGAAAGAAAATGACCATTGCAATAATTTAGAAAAGATATTCTTGAAATCACTTGAATATGGTATTTCCCTAAATCCTAAGAAATGCCATTTTGGTGTTACTCAACGTAAAATTGTTTCCTAAGGAGTAAATATTGATCCAGAGTGTATAGCTTCTATTAATAAAATCCACATCCCTAAGACAGTGAAAGGTATTCAATATTTTTTTGGACAAATAAATTTTGTAAGAAGATTTATATCTAATTTTGCTGAGATTTTTTAAACCCATTTCAAGAATTTTAAAAAAGGGGGCCAAGTTAGATTGTAATACTAAATCTCATGATGTGTTTGTTAATATCAAAAGATAAATCAAGGAGGCCCCTCTTTTAAAATCACTTTATTTTTCAAAACCATTCCAAATTTTTTCTTTTACATCTTTTTGTACCATAGTTGTAGTTATGTTATAAAAAAAATGAAGAGGATCATGAGTAACCTATAGCATTCTTCAATAAATCCCTACAAGAGGTTGACTTGATAAATGAGAAGTCAAGTATTTTAGACACTACCTTGTGGGAGCAATGATTGTGGCATATGTCTCTAGTGTAACAATAAAATATATTTTTAAATAGTTTGAAGTGACTAGTAGGAGATGCAGATTGATAAATCAGGTACAAGAATTTAACATTGATATTCATATTAAAAATCTTGTAAGAGGGAATAGATTGGAAAAATTAATGGTTGATTCAAACTTAGAAGCAACTTAGGTCTATCATGTTAACATTGAAGATATTGTTATGAGTATTGAAAGGATGTCATGGTACAAAGATATAGTTTACTATCTAAAACATGTAAGGTTCCTTGAAGGACTAAGTTAAATCTAGAAAAGAACTTTGAAACTCAAGGAGGCCAGATATGTATTGATTCAAGGGGATTTTTTATGGAGAAATTATGATGGAGTTCTTTTAATTTTTCTATACCAATATCAATCAAAAGTTGTGTTGAAAGAATTACATGATGGTGTCTGTAGAGGATATTTTTCTGCCAAAACTACAACTCATAAAATTATCAAAGAAGGGTATTAATGGTCCTGTATATTCAATGATTTTCATGAGTATGTAAGAAAATTTTAGAACTATCAAAAGTTCTTAGGTAAATTAAAATACTAGGGATCTTTTCCATTGAGACCTATGCAAGTTGAGGAACCATTTCAAAAATGGGGGATTGATTTTATCGGTGAGATATCTAAGAAATACAATGGTGGTCACAAATGGATATTGGTGGCCACTGACTATTTTACCAAATGGGTTGAAGTAGTGCCTACATGACAAGCAACTAGTAAGGTGGTGATAAATTTTTTAATAAAAAATCTGCTAATTAGGTTTAGAGTTCCTTGCAAGGTGATAACTGATAATGGAATTTTTTTTGGATCTAAAGATTTCTTAGAATTTTGTGAAGATTATGGTACTGAAGTTTCATATTCTTCACTGTATCACCCACAAGGGAATGATCGGGTATAATCTAGCAATAAGAATCTATTAAAAATTATTAAAAGAATGCTAGATAAAAATAAAAGGGCCTGGGATTCCAAATTGAATCTGTCACTTTGGATGGATAGAATCACTATCAAGAATTCCATTGGAAGATCACCATTTGAGTCAGTCTATGTTACACAAGAAAGGTTACCTTTGGAAATTTTTTTGTAAGTGCATAGATTTATAATTGATGAAAAAATAGACTTGAGAGATCCTTTGGGAGATAGGTTTGTGCACCTGGAAGAACTAGATGAGATGAGGAGGAAAGCTCAGGAACAAAACTACAAAATTCAGTAGCTAGTGAAGGTTCAACATGATAAGAAGTCTCAAGACTAGAAGTTTTAAGATGGAGAGTGGGTTCTCATGTAGAATTCCATTAATCAAGAAAAGGTCAAACATGGAAAATTTTAGGCTCTATGGATTGGACTGTACATGATCAAAAGGAAAGGTAGTGAAAATTGATACCATCTATAGAATGCCTAGAGTGAAATTCAATAATTTCCAGTGCATGGAAAATTCTTGAAACACTTTTTCTCTTAAGAGAAGAGGGTTATTTTCCATGCATGATAGATTAGATTCATAGTTTTGTTTCTTGTATGATATTTTTTTCTCTTTTATATTTTGTTCCTTTCAATGTTGTGTCTATTTCTTCTAGAGATGCTTCTAAATTCATGTAGGTATTCAAAGAACACCTCATCCACAAAAAGATCCACTATTGGACATTCAAAATCTTGGTTCATTTTAGCCATTTCCTACAAGTCATCTATTGATCCCTAAGTTTGGTTGTGTATCATTGGAAAATGGAAGCACTTCCATTTAGGACTAGTTTAGCCCTTTGAGTAGGTAGTCTTGGGTCATGTCAAACATCTTGGGTAGGTCTCTGGCTTGAATTTGGCTTTTCTCCTCATTTTCCCCTTTTCTCACATTCTAAACTGAGATTTTGAGATCCTTGACCTCAGGTTCAAGGTCGACCTCGATGCTGACCTAGGTCAAAGTTGACCTTGACCCTGACCTAGGTCAAAGTAGACCTTGACCTTGATCTAGGGTCTAAATTTCAAGATTCCATGATTTCCAAATGTCAGGTTTCAGAAAGAATTGTTTTCCCACTTCTGGGTCAGCTGTTTCAGATTTCAGAAGGGTAAACTCTTAAATTATATTTAATCTAGGTCCATTTCTATGGGTTAAGGTTTAAATGGGAATTTAACTCTCCTATGTCGGCATCTCTAGAAGTTTGTACCCTAGACTAGTATAAAAGGAAGCCTTCCTTTCTCATTTTCACATCCACTTTTCATAAGGCACTCTCAAGGAGATATCCACTATCAAGCATCTTTTGTGATCTTTTGTCATAATATTTCAAGTACTCTATCATCAATAAAGCATTCTAAAGGAAGCATTCAAGCCATCATCTACATTCAAGCATTCAATTTTTCCATTGAAGATCAAGGATTCAAGCATTCAAGCCTTTGGAGAAATTTGGTTCAAGTATTCAAGATTCATCATTCAAACCCTAGATCTATCCATCATGGTGGTGTGATCTTCCTTCAAGATCCTTTGTTCATCTTCAAGATCTATTCATTCTCCCTTCAAGGTGGATTCTAAGCATACAATCATGAAGGTTTTGATTTACATTTATTAGTGTTGAGTCCAAGCTTTCATATTATCATACTTGTTTACATTCCAAATACAATTGCATATCTATTGAATATCATAGCTTCGTTGTTAGATCTATTTCTACTACTTGCTAGCATTCTCTATTTCAATTCTATTTTAAAGGTTGATTCCAAACTAGGGTTTGACCAAGGCAAACCTCTCATTCAAACAACAAAACCCTTTTTCTTGCAGGTACAGGTGTGGGATAGTGAATTACAGTTCAAATCTAAGTACCCTTTTTGGTGAACTTTCGAGATCCACAAATAGAATTTCCATCAGAACAATGCAAGTCAAGGTCAAATTTTTGGGGTAAGATTGTGCCCCGGGGTAAGATCTTACCCCTGTGTTGGGTCAAGGTCAACCTCTCTTAGAAAGATAGAATGTTTCTGGGTTTTCTCTGTTTCTGCATTTCCAGGCCAAATCTGGTTGTAGAATTTCTTGAAACTGAACACAGGCACTAGAAAATAGTGATTTCTAAATCTTCTCCTTTTCAAGATAAGTATTCATTCTTTATTAAGTTTTTATGTCCACAAAATTTTCCATCACACACAACACAACACATAAACCCCCATGCTCCTTCAAAACACACCCATATAAAGATATATTTGTATATCTTACATTTTGGTGAACCTGCGATAGACAACTCTTTCTTTTTGGTGTTAGATGCTTTTCTTTCTTTCCTTAAGATAAGATTTCTTTTATGCTCTTGCATTTTAAAATTCAAAAAACAAATAAATCCATATATTCTACAAAATACAAAAATATTTCTTGCATTTCATTTACTATGAAGATTTTTAAGATGCTTTGGTGTGTGATTATTTTCTTTATTATCCTCCTCTTAGAATATCTTTATAATACTTATGATGTTTATGAGATTATCATTAACTTCATTATGTTGGTTACTCTTCATTTTTTACTTGCCTATGCTATTGTGAGATTGACCGATACTAGTCTTCCTACTTTTAAAACTTTCATTAAAGATTTATGTGGTGGACTTATTACTCTTTTGGATTATGTGAAGAATTTGGTAGATGATACACCATCTCCTAATCTTCCTAATCCTAATCGTATCCTTCCTAATATAGTTCCTAATCTTCCTAATCTTAATCTGATTCCTAATATGCCTAATTCTCCATCTGTAATTCCTATTTCTTCCCATGCTTATGAGAAGGCGCAAACTATGGTTCATGATGCAGATGTGTAAGAATTCTTGGATTTACCTTCCCCTTCTTATCCGATCCAAGATGATATTAAAGGGAAGAGAAAATAAAATTATTCTAAACCTATTATTCCACCTTATACAACCTTTACTCATGAACATAATAAACAGTCACCTCCTGTAGAAGCTTTACATGATATGTACACTACATGATATAATATGATGACTAAACAAGGTTATAAAGGTTTAGGGCTTGGTGTTAATGAGAAATATGGTATTAAATATCCAATTCATATATCCCCTAAACAATATATGCGGGGTGTTGGTTGTTCGCAATCTCAATTTAAGGTGGTTGATTTTGATCGTCATCCTCCTCTTCATGTTCTTCTTCCAACACCTACCTTAGATTACCCTGATACTTGTCAAGATGTGGCTAAGAAGGTGTATGTTCAATTAATAAATTCCAAGAAAGAAATCTTTGGACCTATGCCGAAAGATGCTCTATCCAAGTATAAATGTCCTTTTCATTATAGTAATACACATTTAGTTTCTAATTGTGTGCATTTCAAGTTATATGTTAGAGAAAGAGCTGCTTTAGGAATTATATCTCATTCTCGTGTAGTTTTACAATTTCTTCATAATTTTGATATAGGGGCTACCCCTTATTTTTATATAGTATAGATCTATTCTCCTCTTGTCTCTAGACTGGGGGGCAAGAGGTGTATTTTCATCCAGTCTTCTAGGATCCATTAGGCTCTTAGCATATATTTTATCTTGAGCTTAATTGGTATTTTCTCTACCCTTCTTCTTTATGGTTTGCATTATGTTTATAATCATCCATAGATTTTATTCTATATTCAAGATATCTTTTATAGCGACATTTTTTTTGCAAAGGTATCCCTTGCTTTCATCCCTAGGGGGCAAGGTTCTTCCTTCTTTCTCTTTGTCTAGGGATCTTATTTCCTTCGCTTAGTCACATTTGTTTATCTTGCAACATTATTTCATTATACCAACTGAGAGGTTGTTGTCCTAGGTCATCACCTCTTCTTTATTCTACAAATTATGTTCTTTATAAATTCTTGCCCGTGTTGTAGGGTTAGAGTTTGATTCCTTTGTTCAAAGATTCCTCTTCCTCTTGATTACAGGGGGCTGGATGATTGAATCTTTGTTTCTCTTTGAAAGATGATATTTTATCTAGAGCACTCCTCTATGGTGGGGGTCTTGTTGATAAGATCTCTTTCTTTTAGGATCCTTTTTCCATAAGTGACATAGCCTTTTCACGATTATCTATGCTCTTGGATGTAAGGGTCAATACCCTTCACTTGGAATATAGTGTACATTGTTGTTAATAGGATATCTCCTTACTTTGTGAAGTAGGTATCCTCCTCTTCCTTATCATGTCTAGTAGACATCCACGATAAGGAGGGGGGCATTTATAGGGTCTCCCTTATGCTTTTTTTTACATTTTCAATTTTCAATATGCTAAATCCTTTGAAGGTAACACACATAAGTTGCTAAATACTAAAGAGAAACGCATTTTTAAATTTTCAATATGCTAATTTCTCTGAAGGTAACACACATAAGTTTCTAAACCCTGAAGAGACATGAATTTTTCAATTTTCAATATGCGAAATCCACGGAAGGTAATGCACATAAGTTTCTAAATCCTGAAGGGACACGCATTTTATATTCCATGGTGATACAAGAAGGTGGATTTGTGGGTATTCCAAAGGTTGTCAGAAGATGCATTACAATTGCAAAGCATAGTTTTTGGGTGAACTATCAAGTTTTTCTACCTGTTGGGCTCTCCCTCCTTAGTGATTCACGATAAGGTGGGCATCTTACTGGGTGAGGTAATCACTTTCTCTTTTCTCTCTTTTTCTCTTTCATGCTAGTAGGACTGGATGATGAAGCTGTTTTATTTATAGTGTTTCTCTTGTCTTTCTTATGTACTCATTTATGCTTTTATGATAGCTTCCCAAATATTATATTAGTATAGGAAGCATTTCTTAGCAAGGTTTCCTCTACTAGTTGATTTGGGTTTATTTTAGTACTAACCCCTCTCTTTTGTGTCTTTTAGTTTTCTATTTATTTTTGCACCCTTGTACGTGTATGTTGAGTTAGAATCCTTAGCCTGGGGGGTTCATGTCCTTAAATAAGTGATATTCTATCTCATTGCAAATCCACTTGGATCTTTCTTCTCCTTTACCAAGAGTTTGCATCAAATCCATACTCTTGCTAAAGTGGGGGCTAATGTATCATCAGAAAATGGAAGCACTTCCATTTAGGACTAGTTTAGCCCTCCGAGTAGGTAGTTTTGGGTCATTTCAAATGCCTCGGGTAGGTCTCTGGCTTGAATCTATCTTTTCTCCTCATTCTGCCCTTTTTTCCACCCTTTTTCTGCACTTTTTTGGCATTCTGGACTAAGATCCTGAGATCCTTGATGTCAGTGTCAAGGTCGACCATGACCTTAACATTAGGGTCAAGGTTGACCTTGACCTTGACCTAGGTCAAAGTTGACCTCGACCCTGACCTAGAGTCCAAGTTTTAAGATTTCATGATTTTCAAATATCAGGTTTCAGAAAGAATTGTTTTCTTGCTTTCGGGTCGACTGTTTTGGATTTTAGAATGGTAAAATCTTAAATTATATTTAATCTAGGTCCATTTTGAGGGGTTAAGGTTTAAATAGGAATTTAACTCTCCTATGTCGGCATCTCTAGAAGTTTGTGCCCTAGACTAGTATAAAAGGAAGCCTTCCTCTCTCATTTTCACATCCACTTTTCATAAGGCACTCTCAAGGAGATATCCACTATCAAGTATCTTTTGCAATTCTTTGTCATAATCTTTCAAGTACTCCATCATAAAGAAAGCATTCTCAAGGAAGCATTAAATCCATTATCTATATTCAAGCATTCAAGTTCTCCATTGAAGATCAAGGATTCAAGCATTCAAGCCTTTGGAGGAATTTGGTTCAAGCATTCAAGATTCATCATTCAAACCCTAGATCTATCCATCATGGTGGTGTGATCTTCCTTCAAGATCCTTTGTTCATCTTCAAGATCTATTCATTCTCCCTTCAAGGTGGATTACAAGCATACAATCATGGAGGTTTTGATTTACTTTTATAAGTGTTGAGTCCAAGCTTTCATATTATCATACTTGTTTACATTCCAAATATAATTGCATATCTATTGAATAGCATAGCTTCATTGTTAGATCTATTTCTACTACTTGCTAGCATTCTCTATTTCAATTCTATTTTAAAGGTTGATTCCAAACCGGGGTTTGACCAAGGCAAACCTCTCATTCAAATGAAAAAACCCTTTTTCTTGTAGGTACAGGTGTGGGACAATGAATTGTAGTTCAGATCTGAGTACCCTTTTCGGTGAACTTCCAAGATCCGTGAACAGAATTTTCATTAGAACAGTGCAGGTCAAGGTCAACTTTTTGGGGTAAGATTGTACCCCAGGGTAAGATCTTACCCCTATTTTGGGTCAAGGTCGACCTCTCTCAGAAAGATAGAAGGTTTCTGGATTTTCTCTATTTTTGCATTTCCAAGCTAGATCTAGTTGCAGAATTTCCCAAAACTGAACACAGGAACCAGAAAATGGTGATTTCCAAATCTACGCCTTTTCAAGATAAGTATTCATGATTTATTAAGTTTGTATGTCCACAATATTTTTCGTCACACAAAACACAACACATAAACCCCCACACTCCTTCAAAACACACCCATATAAAAATATATCCCAAAAAGATATATTTTTATATCTTACAGGTTGTCTATTAGTGTCTTACACTTAGTCAATTTCTAGGCAATGTTGGTCGGTCATCATTACAATCGAGTTATCATGTATAGGCTGAGTTAAGTATAGACTTGTATATTGTACATTTACTAAGCAATAGTTACTGTCAAGAAAGTAAAATGTCACTGAGTACTTTAGTAATAGTCGAGCCAGCTTATGCCGAGTTGTGTAGATATGTCAATGTCGAGCACCAGGGTATGAAGAATAGTGAATGCCGAGTGCTAGAGATTTCAAATGCCGAGTAAGCCATATTTGATATATGTGTTTGTAATGGCACAAACATTTAGGTAAACCATTTTGACCAACATCTACATTATATTTATTATTTGTTGAGGAAATCACAGAGGTGATTATGCTTTAGAATTGTAATCATTAATCCCTATGTAATCCCTATAACCAATCAGAATTAAGGAATGGTTAAGTGGCATAAGAAGACAATCTAGATCATTGATCTTGATTTATAGAGTTGATCTATTGTTTATATAAAATGAGATTCGAACCCTAAAACATAATGTATGTGAGAAGAGTATGAAGGAGATTTCATACATGCAGAACAAAGAAGTATTTTGATTATCAGAAGTAGAGATCAGTGACCGAGAAGAGCAGTGAACATAACGGAGATATATTTGATAAAGGAGATCAAATCTATATTGGAAGGAGAAGATCTGTTATTAGAATCATAGTGCAAATCGAAGGATCATGTACTGAATCATTCTAAAAGGTGAATCAGGGAGAATCTTTTAATAGAGTAGTTTTAACATACCTAAGTAAATCTCTTAACCAAGTGCTTACTTTGTTGTAAGTTTAAATACTTTTGAAAGGTAGATTGTATAAGTCTTATAGATCTTAGCAAGGTAGACCCCTCACAAGGTAGATCATTTTTTTGTGATCAAACTTTGTAGCTCTAACATGAAAACTTTAATACTATAGTAGTGAAGATTTGTGGGTGTCATCCCCACCCCAGTTTTACGTTTCAAGGGTTTCTGGGTAACCAAAATCATTGTGTTATGTTTCATTTTCATGGATGATGATGAGGATGTTAGATCTATTTTAGTATTAAATTTGATGTTTATGTTATGCAAGCAAGTTTATGTCAAAATGGAATTATTGTTAGATATCTGATTCACCCCCCTCTCAGTATCTCACTTTCCCATAATAGATTTCCAACAGTCATCACCTATCTTTTGTATTCTATGGGGTACTTCAAAGATTGAAGCTACAAAAGTTTTCTATTAAAATTCGATCATAGAGTGAATCAAAGAGAATGTAAAATAATCCTACGAGTCTAAAGAGTTGATTTCTGAAGCATATTTATCATATCTAGTTTTCAAAGGATAAAGGGGACACAAAAATATCTATTTTATATAAAAAAATCCATCATATACCCATCAAATTTATTGCATTTCACTATTTTGCAAAATTACTAAATGAAGGGTTGCAAAATAGCGAACCCATCACTATATCATGAAGGCACAAATTTACTATGTGAAAAATAGTGAAGTCGTCACTATTTTGCAAGAGAGAAAAAAGGGGGTGCATGAAATAATAAAATTATTGCTATTTCAAAAAGAACATATACGGAAGTTTGTGATATGGAAAAAAGGTATTTATCTCATTGGGATGAGTTTATTAGATGGTATCAGATACATTTAATGTAAGTGACAACCAACATTATGAGTAGACATTGCACACATTCAAAGTATTGAAAATAATTAATTGGTGTGAGCTTAAATTCAATGATGATTTTTGGATTTAATCACAATAAGTACAAATATTTTTTTGAACAAAGACTATGGAGGAAGATTTAAAGCTGATGTGATTACGAGCTAAAAGAATTTTAGAGAAACTAATGTGAGGAAGAAGTACATAGTAGTGGTGAGCTTGAGACTTATCGAGAATTTCGTATTTATAAAACCAATAAGTTAAAGCTTTACTTCTCTTCTCTCATTTGTATTCACAATGCCTATGTAGAAGAAGGAAGAGGTAGTAAAAGGTGAACCACCTAAGGTCCCCCCATAATAAGCATTGATAAATTTATTACCAAGGTCTATAGATTCAGAAACAAGGAGTTGGTTTATAGATGAGTGGTCTGAGTGTAGAGATTCAAATTTACCACACACAAGTAGATCACTTTTTTGGTATTTCTATGCAAATAGAATGGAGAAGGCATTGTTGTTGTAATTAAATATTCTTAATTACACTTTACTTAAGTTTACTTAGGATAATGCATTTTCACATTAGTTGTCATTTGAGACACCTAGGAGTTTGCATTTCATTTTAGCACATGGTGTAGGATATTTTCCACTTTAGGTGTGAGATCCACCTTTAGTGCTCTTATCACATTATCATCTTCTCATTCTTTCACATGTTGCACATACTTTGATGTACAATGGAGGATGATCCACCTTTGGTGGACATGTGATTACACCTTGTCTAGTTGATAGGTTATCATTTCATCTCTCCTAGTTATCATACATTGCCTATATATTCAGGCATATATATATTGTCCTTAATTGACTTTGTATCTATTTCATTATTGATCATATCATATTTTTCTCTCTTGTGCTATTAATTGAGCTTTTAGATCTTGGCATCTTCATTCTTTGCCTTAGGAAAATCCTTACATGGTATCAAATCCATAGAAGGTCTCATTGCATAGTCATTAGAGAGATATTTTGCTTCAACTTTTGGAGGGCCACGATTCAGATCCAAAATATCAGCAATTTGTGGGAGCATCTAGAGTAAGATCTGACCTCACTATTGCATTCGGGTGGCTATTTCGATGAATTTTGACTATACATTTGCCTACTTTGGGCAAAAGTCAAATCTGAGGTGAATGTTTTTTGCAAATCAGATTTGGGCAGTTTGATCTACAAATTTGGTAATTTATTTCCATTTTTTGGATTTGTATATTCTTTCCATTTTCAGATCTAAATTAATTCTATCAATTTTGGCATATTTTTCTTTGGGGCAAAAAAAAAAATTCGGCCATATCAGCCTTTGTATATCTCTATTAGATATTAATCATAGAGTATTCTATGATGGATTGGGAAATCACATCCCAACCCACCACACTGACTTCATCAAAGGCATCAAGCATTGACCGCACACAAAGGACAAACATTGACAAACACAAACTGACCGACAGATCAAACATTCTAGAAAACATCCAACACAAACAACAAGCCAATGAGCCAAATCAGTGACTGATCACCGAGAAGTTGTTGGAGAGCTCAACAATCTAAAGAACTCATTTTTGTCATCATAGTGAGTGTGGGATTAAAAATACCACATCTCGGTCGGCCCCCACCGCCCCTCCTAGCTAAGCTAAGCTCGACCAACTAGTTGGATCACCACGTGACCACCACCTCTACCATATGGTGATAGAACCAAGGTCCTCATGAGAAAGCCCAGTCAGTGCCACATAAGCCCTCTGCCATGTTAATAGTATGGTTAGTCTTACACATAGGTACCACGTCAACAACTAATTTGGTAATTTTCTTTTTATAAAAATTGCATTTCTAATAAGTTTCCAGGTGGTTAAATTTAACAGTTGTTTAGGTGTCCTTGACCATTTATTTATTTTTCCTTTGATGACCATTTGACTGTCAACTTTAATCTCATGAATGCATCAATAATTTGATATATTAAATTTGACATCCTCATGACCATCATTCCCAAGCACTTTTGTTCTGCTTTGAGGATCATTTGACCATCAAATTTAGTCTTAGGGATTTGCTGACATCATCCATTTTCAAAAATTTTGACCCCTCACCATATGAAATTTTGATTTGGCAGTCCAACTTTGGGAGGCCATAACTTGGTCATCCAGGCTCTAAATTGAGTGCAATTTTTTATTTATTTTGGGTAGAATCTCCTGAATTTTTTAGTGGTGCAACTATTTTCTACTTTTGGTGCATATATTTTGCAAAAAATTGTAGTTTTTGGTGACTGTACCTATTTGATCCTTATTTTTGCAAGTTCATAGGCTTTTTACGGGCTCATATAGACACATTTTTCAGGTGCAATTTTTTTTTTGAAAGTGCATGATTTTTTTTCTACTTTCCAGATCTGGTATTAATTTAGAGAAATTTTGAGTGGACATATTACTTTCATACTTTGGTCTATTTTGGCACTTGTAATTGATTGGATCCTTTAGTGATCTTGTGTCTTATCTTCTTGAGTTAGCTATAGCTTCATATTCTCTATTGTAATCATCAAAATCAGAATTCTACTTTGGATCATTTTGACAAGTGGAAATTGTACATGCACTATATATAAAGTGCCAAAATCATCTATATTGGGGGGTGAACAACCTCATAATAGGTCATAATAATCATGTCATGGCTTCTCCTAGGAATAGTATATTTGAACCAAGTATTATTTTCCCTATCATGAAGTACATTTAAATTGTCAACCGAGGGACGTATACTTGAAATGGGACAACATGGTTTGTGTACTAAGTCTCTCATGTTATCATTTTGCTTAAGCTGCAGGAAGGAAAATACATGAAAGAAACTTGCACTATTGCTGCAAGAAAGTAAATACACACATCTACTAATGAAAATGGTTGACAACTATAACTTCAATCCTAATGTATTTTATCAACCCAAAGCATTCACAATGATTATTTCTGCAAGTGTTGTAGGAACATACACAATGTATAGTGCTATAAGAAAGAACAATGAACTCTACTTGAACTACTATAAATGCTTAAACAACTTAATCTATTCTACTCTAATCCACCTTCCAAAAGGCCCACCTTGGTCAGCTTCTGCTAGCTACCAACACAAAATAGAGCTCAAAATCACCTTTTCATTGTCATGAGACAACACACGAAACTAGAAAAGTAAATTTTCTTCAGATTATATCAATAATACAACCATCTGACTAACTTTCTATCCAACCATCATCTCCCTTTATATAGAGGATCAATGCTTATTTGAACACAAAAGATAACTTCTAACTAATTTTCACCATAAAGAAAGGAAAGTACAACAGTCCTTGATATAATAACATAAAGGTTGCTTAACTACATAATATAACATTTATCACAAAGAAGATATAGTGCAAGCATGTTTCTATATTTCTTGGAATGGTTCTTCCTTCAAATTATCAAGCATGTCCCGCAGTACCATAATGATTTTCCATCATCATAACTGAGTCTTCCTCGCTCTTCATCAATTCTTGTTGATCCATTCTTCAGTCATTCCTCTTTCTCTGGAAAGTTAGTAGCATATACATATCTTCAAGCATTTAACCATTCAACTAATCCAAATATTAGAACACACATTCAAACAACTATATGAAATACTACAATATATGTATAATATTTGGCAAAGTATATCAACTATTATCTACCCATGGGTTTTTATGGTTTAACTGTACTTATAACATATTCACAAGTTCAAATACTAAAAAGGTATAACAAGTATTTTAGAAATGTTTGAAAAAGAGCATAAAAACATCATAAAATAAGGAAAAATTATAGACCCATCATTTTCCCCCTACGATCATAATGCTTTTCCTCAAGCATTACATTTTTTAGCTATTCCTCTGAATTCCCCAACTTTAGTCTTTCCTCTTCTCTTTCTCTTGAAAGTATATTAAAATCCTTTGGTCTTCTCCCAATAATCCACCCTATAATCCTCCTGAAGCTGATCTATCTTCGTAGCATTAACATCATATAGAGGCCACGTGAGCATTGGTGGTTGAAATGTCAGTGGACACCAGAGTTCACACCAAATCTGCCTCACCAATTGCATATACTTGGGTGTCCTATTTATGGCTGCTACAAGGTTAAGGGGGTTATGTGGCTCTGATTTCTTAAAAGCCTCTAGAAACCTGCTCCACCTATTTTTAGCACCTGCTAGATCTCACTGGAAAGTAAAATAGGGCATTCCATGATATTCTTTGTAAACTTTCTCTCTAACAACAAAAATTCTCTCACTGGTTTCTACTTTTAATTTTCCATAAGTAAGATTTAACCAACCCCTTAATAAAACACCAGGATTACTACTTTTATTCCTTAAGGGTAATTTTTATGATCTCTCATGATCTCTACAAGCATCTAACTGCCTATCATAATTAGTCTTATTATGCATCCATGACATTAGAGATTTTAGATGTATATCTCCAATATAAAGTAGAGGATTCTAATCAATTTTATCAGGAATAATAAAATTATGGAGGTAAAGTTCACAAAGTAGATTTTATTTCTAGGAGGGAAGGGATTGGTACAAACCATATAATTCTTTAGCTATTTTAAATTCTAACTCTTTATCCTTAATAGTCATCATTAATTAAAACATAAGAAATTGTTCTTTTAAACATATAGCATAAACCCTGGGAGG
Source organism: Chamaecyparis obtusa (assembly GCA_027943335.1). Lineage (NCBI taxonomy): Eukaryota > Viridiplantae > Streptophyta > Pinopsida > Cupressales > Cupressaceae > Chamaecyparis > Chamaecyparis obtusa. Next base: position 1,353,705 of record BSBK01005128.1, on the reverse strand, counting down.
AGGCCTACATGCAATGATTTGATCAACCATCTTTAAAGCATGGTCCATTTTTTAATTTTGCCTTTGCATTTTCTCTTTTAAATCCTCTATTTCCTCCCTTTGTTCATCAATTTCTTGCTGCATTTTCTTTCTTTCTTCTTTCCAAAGAGTTCTTTTGAACACAAACTAGTTATACAAATTGACAATAATAGAATGAAGATTAGGTGGGCCAAATTATATGAGCTCAGGCTTCTTCTTCTCACTACAAGCCTGATCTAGATAATCATTTAACCAATTTCTTTTAAAGGACACAATAACATTCCTTGAAAAAGAGTGAGCTAATGCCTGAGCCGATTGAGGTTCTTCCTACTTGTCTTCCTGGACTTTTTGATGTCTTTTCTTAGGGTCACTTTGTTGTTGAAGTGGCTCTTGGTAAGTACTTTTAGGATGATTACTGAGTGATTCATTCAATTTTTGGGAATTATCTAAAATAATTGTTTGTGTTGGGGAACTATCAGAAATATGATGCATGTGAGGTTTAGGGGTAGGTTGATCTGATGAGACAGATTGGCCATATGGAGGAATTGTGGTACTTTCCCTCTCATTCGGGAGCTTCTCCATAAAGGAGTCTCTATAACCTCTACTATTTTCTTCCTAATAGTTTTCTTTGGTCTCTTCATTACAGGAGTGGTTGCTGCAAGGTCGACTTCTTTTTCTTATTTCTAGAAACTAAAGGGTTTTGGGTTTGATCTTCAACCTCAAAAATTGAAGTTCCTTCATCAATTTTTATTTTCCTTTTTATTTGGGTAGAGGTAGATATATTTTCCATTGGAGTAGAGAGAGGTTCAACTTACCTAATACTTTTAGGCTCTACTCCTTAGCTGGCTATTTCAATAGTTGTTTCGGAGGGAATATCACTCACATGGACAAGTTGTTCAATAGGGTCATTTTGGGGATGCAAAGTCTTGATTTGAATAAATTCATCTCAGGTTAAGGGAGATACATCCTTAAGTGATCTCTCAACAAGAAATTTAATTAGAGCATGGTGAGTGACAGAGTTTGTTTTTCCTTTTTGGATTTCTTCAGCACCAATACTCAACATATTATAGAGAAAATTTGGAACATTGATTAGAGAATCATGCCTGACATAAATAAGAAATTTAAAATGATGTGCATGTAAATAAGAAAATCTTCCTTCCAAAAGTGAGGTACCTTATAATATACATTGCTAACTCATAAAATAGGGAAGGAAGGGACACACGTTTGTAGCCTTTCTTGTTCACCTCCAATGGAGGGTCTGCAAGTAGGGTAAATTGGGCCCGAGCTGACCTAGCATCATGCTCATTAGGATAATGCTCACCAACTGTAGGCAACCTAGTTACATCTGCTATTCATTCCTCTGTTGCCAAAACTATCACGCCTCACACATTTTATTCTCCTTCTTCAAATGTATTCATGAATTGGGTAGCTACCTCCTCATCAAATTTTGTCAATTTTAGGAAATATCTGAGCCACCCACAAGCATGAAATCTCTTGACTGCTTCTACATTTGTAAGAAAAATAGTGTGAACCACTAGTTCATGGTGCATTAATTATCTTCCCATTGTTCTAAATGCTTTCTCCAAAGTCTTTCTACAAATTTGTCAATTACAATTATCTTTGTTCCTTCTAAAATTCCCCAATTCCTCTAATCACCCCTATAATACCCTGAAATTAAGCTCCTAACTGCACTTTTAACTATGAATTACCTTGTAACCTCTATGTTACATTTTTTAAAACAATAATAACGACGCTTAAGGAAAGGAAATTATATTTTTAAATTTAATTAATTTTTACATAACTTGATTATTTTATTTTAGGGTTACATCAAGTCAAAGATCGGAGATGATTCAAAAACTGGGGTACGACACTTGTGTGAAACATAAAGGACTTAATAAAATAGAATATAAGTACAAATTTGAAAAGATAGACAATCTCTTAAGGAATTATGAGTATGACAATAGTGACTTGGAAAATTAATACACTTCCCTGCCCCCTACGTAATTAAGACAAGTGTCCACACTTGTCATACTAAGCATGAGGTAGGAAACTGGTGTAATGCCATATTATAAATAAATACAATATTAAATATAATAGTCTAAATGTATGAACTAAAAGTAGAATAGATCAATTTTTTTCACCTGTTATTATGATTTGACATGCACAAGAGGGTTATGAGAATTGAAAACTTCATCAAAGGAACTGGTGCTGAGAATGACCGCATCGACTAACATGACAATTATTGAATTCAAATAAAATAGAAATGTTATGACGTGCATAATGGGTGGATGGAATCTAGAGAAATGGAGTGGGATGGAAAGAAGAATTTATAAAATGAATGGAGAAAGAAACTTCATTGAAAATGAAGTGTTTATTATGATCATACCCAAAGGAATTCAGGGTGAAGCTGCAGGAAGAAGGTTGGCACCTTCTGTTGCAGGAAGTACTATCTTTTGTGAGTCTGAAGTATTATCATGGAATTGTCATAGGAAATGATCTTTGGTCTGCGGTTGATGGTATAGATGAATTCTATGACCATTTACTAGTATCTTGAAATGAATAGGATCAATGGTGGATAATTGGATTGCTCCATTATCGAAGACATGATCAATTTCATAGGGTCCTAACCAATCTGTTTGTAACTTGCTAGGTATTTCTTAAAATTGTGAATCAAATCGCAATGTACAATCACCTATTAAGAAGAGTTTTTTCTTTATGTGTGATTCATGCCACTTCTTTCTGTATTTATGAACTATCTATCTTCTCTCCAAGGTGGATTTTCTCATCTCATCCAAAGATTTGAGGTGGAGAAGATGGTCTCGATGTGCTGCAGGAAGATCAATGTTGAGCTTCAGGGCAGTGCACAATGTTTTATGTTCAAATTCAATGGGAAACATTGTTGTTTTTTCGTAGAAAATTTCAAATGGAGTGAATCTTGTTGTTGTCTTCCATGTTGTTCTATAAGCCCAGACTACTTTTGGAAGGCAACTACTCCAATCTTGATGATGTAGTTGAACTATTTTGGTAAGAATAGCTTCAATTTCTCTATTTGTCACTTTTGTTTGACCATTTTACTGAGGATGGTAGGGGCTAGACTTTATATGTCTGATATTGTACTCATTCATAAGTGTTGTGATTAGGGTTGATGTGAATTGTGCCTTTTGATTTGTTACTAGCTCTTTGGTCACACCATAGTGGGTAAATATTTCTTCATATAGGAATTCAACCACTTTGTTGTCATGTGCATGCTTCATTGCTTTGACTTCAACCTATTTGGTGACATAGTCTATGAAAACTAGAATGTGAGATTTTCCATCAGATGGTGGGTCAATAGTACCAATAAAATCCATGCCCCATTTATCAAATTGTGTGACCACTACTTGTGGATTTAGAGGCATTTCATTTGTCTTTGTAGGTTGACCCATTCATTGACATTTATCACATTTCCTGGTATATTTTGTCGCATCTTTATGAAGTGTAGGTCAGTAATAACCAGTTTTCAATATTTTCATAGTTGTCATTTTAGCTGCAAAGTGTTCACCATAGGGCTCATCATGAAAAGCATGAAGGATATCATAAGTCTCATCCTCACGTACACATCTTCGCATGAATTTCTCTAGACCAATATAAAACAATATATTATCAATCAAGGAAAATTGAAAACTTTTCTCAATGAGTAGTTTTCTTTCCTTGGGAGAAAAATGTGTAGGAATCTTGTCAGCTACAAGGTAATTAGCTATATTAGAATACCATGGGCTTTTGACAGCAATATGAAACAAATGCTCATCAGGAAATGTATCATTAATCACAGAAGTGTTAGTGTGATCATTTTGAAGCCTTGATAAATAATCAGCCACAACATTATCTCTACCTGGCTTGTCAATGATAGTTAGATCAATTCATGTAACAACAAAATCCATCTTGCTAACCTGCCTGAGATGGTAGGTTGGTTTATAAGATATTTTATGGCTGCATGGTCAGTATGAACAAATATTGTGTATCCTATAACACAATGATGAAATTTATTCAAAGCATAGATAAAAGCCAACAATTATTTTTTAGTGAATGTATAATCGAGCTCTGGTCCATGTCAACTCTTGCTGATATAGTAAATAGCATGTTCAAGGCTATTGGTTTTCTGACCTAAGACTTCTCCTATTGCATAATCAGAAGCATCAATATGAATATGGAAAGGTAAAGACCAATCAGGTCCTCTAAGCACTGGTGTTGTAGTAAGAAGGAACTTGAGCTGCATGAAAGATTCCTCACAGGCTAGTGTCAATGTGAAATCATACTCTTTTGTAAGAAATGTGTATAATAGACTGGCTATTTGACTAAATTTTTTAATGAAATGCCTATAATAACCAACATGCCCTAAAAAGGATCTAACATCATTTTTCTTTGTAGGTATAGGCAATGTAAGAATTACCTCAATTTTTATAGGGTCTACTTGTATTTCATCTTCTAAGATGAAGTATCCTAGCACAACTCCTTCTTGCATCATCATAAAACATTTTTTGCTATTCAGGGGCAAATTATGCTCTTTACATCTGATCAACACTTTTTCTAAGTTCACCAAAGCTTCATCAAAAGTAACACCAAATATAGTGAAATCATCCATGTAGATTTCCATGCAATCATGTGAGATTTCAACAAAGGTGTTGATAACAACCCTTTGAAATGTAGCTGGAGCATTACATAAACCAAAAGCTAACACAAAATAGGCACATGTTCCCAAAGGACATGTAAATTTGGTCTTTTCTTGATCCTCTGGAGTAATGTTGGTCTAGTTATATCCATTGTATCCATTAAGAAAAGAAAATTACTTTTTACCCGCTAAGGTATCCAAGACTTGATCAATGAATGGCAAGGGAAAATGATCTTTCTTTGTATCATTGTTTAGTTATCTGTATTCCACACATATTTTACATTTACCTCCCTTTTTAGGGACAATTACCAAAGGAGAAACCAATTTTTTGTATGAGATTGGATAAATAAAACCAATGTTCAACAATTTCTACAACTCATTCTTTACAATTTCTCTCAAGGCTGGGTTAATTCTTCTCCGAGGTTGGTGAAGTGGTAAACTAACTTCATTGATATAGATTCTATGTGTACAGAGATTTGGGATCAATCCTTTCACATCTTGATAATCCCAAGAAAAAGCATTCTCATTTTTATAAAGGAGTTGAGTTAACAAGGATAATTGTGGTGATGACAGTTTATTATTGACATGCAGGTTGTGATCAGGTGAGAGCTCCACGTTAGTTGTTAGTTCAAGCATTGATAGTTTGGGTATAGGAGGTGTAGATATCTTACAGGGTAGTAATTGATGGATAATATGAGGTTCAACAGGAAGAACACACTCCTCATAGGTAGACATCTACAAAATAGAACTTTCATAGGTATCTTTCACTATAACGTAGTCATTGGTAAGAATGATTTGAATCACATCATCATCTTCTTGAAGTTGCAGGAACAATTTTCCATGTAACAACATAAGTTAAGCAACAAATTTAATCTCTTTCACCTCATCTCCCAAATCGGGCCAAATAGAAGTACTTAAATCTAGTTGAGGTTGGGATGGAGGATATAAAGATAACTTCTTAATTGTTTGGCCATCTGAAATGCTCATGTTACTTGAATGAAAACTTATATTGGCATCATTCGTGGCTAACCAAGGTAGTCCAAGGATGACTGGGTAACTAGAAAGAGTAACCTTAGGTGATAATATCATGAAGTTAGTGGGATATTTGTAGGAATCCAATGTAACTACAATGTCTTCTATTATGCCATCTGGGGTGATAGTGGAGCTGTCTGCAAGCTGCAAGACTATTGAAGTGGTTCTCAATCCTTCTATACTTAGTCTATGCATGGTATCCTTATTCATAAAATTAATATCAACACCCAAATCTATTAAAACATTTTTCACAGACTGACCATTAATTATAATATCAACAACTAGACTTCCAAGGTCAAAGTACTTTAGAATGACTATCTTTACCAACATAATATCTACAAGTTGACCAATAAAATGTACTATTTGAGGATCCTTTTTATTACATCTTAGCTTCTTGAGGAAGGATTCTTTAATAGCTTTCCCATAGATAGGAACATCTTTGATAGCTTGAAAAAGTGGAATTTGAATATGCATGTTTTTTAACTGATCAAGAATATCAAATGGTGTTTCATTCTAGGGTACATATATATCAGCTCTAAGCCTATGAGGAAAATGAGGATTAACTTTAGTATGAATGTCAGCTCAGCTTGATGTATTAGTTTGTGAGATATTATTTGACAAAGTAGTTTCTGGAAGAGCTGTTGATGCCATAGGAACGTCTAGAACTTTTGTAATAACAGGAGGTTCTAGTGCGGGTAAACTGTTGCCAGATCTTAAGTGAATATCACTTATTTGTAATGCATAGGAAAGGTACTTTTTTCCATATATAGCATACACAGGTTGTTGTCGTTGCTTTTTTTTAGGATTAGGATGTGGTTGAGCAGGTAATTGTGTTGGCCTTGGAGGAGGACTTTTGGCTGCAAGAGGTGGCATGAGTGCAGGTTGAGACACTAGAGGTGGTAAGGATTGATAACTAGGATTTTGATTAGGCCATTATTAGGGTCCTTTCCACTAGTTATATGGTTTCCAATTCCCTTGTGGTGGCTTCCATTTGTTTTGAGGTTGTGACCATTAGGTTTGTTGTAAATTAAACCATTGGTTTTGCTGAGTATTAGGCCAAGCATTATTCCAAGCAAGTTGGGAATAATGAGAAGGGTATTGAAAATTTTGGTTCTGCCATTAGTTATCATAAGGATTATCATAAGGTTATCATTGATAATATCTTGTTTGAAATATGATAGCAGATTATAAATCTCCATTTTAGAGATACCATATCCATTCCATTTAGCAAGTGTGGGTCGAAACCCTCTACCTTTCTTTACTGGTGATCTTGAATAGTTAAGATAAATTTTCTTAAGATCATCCTAGGAATATTGATAAATGTCTCCTCCATCCATATGATCTAGTGCTTCAAGACAATTATCATTTACTCCCCTTAAGAAAATGAGTTTTTGTGAATCCTCCTGCAGTGCATGTTGAGGATTCTTCTGCAGATTATATAGGAAGCGTGAAATATAATCTTCTTGAGTTTCATCTTCCTTTTGTGACATACAAAAAATTTCATCCCCCCTTAAATCACTTCCTTTACAATACTCCTTCTATTTCTGCAGAAACAAAGTCTACATCCCATCCCAAGTGGTTGTTGCATTAGCCCCTAATCCCATGAACCATCTTAAAGCCAAATATTTTCAAGTTTCTATAAATAGCTTGAGTTTGTGACTATCAGTGTTATAATCAAAGCTTTGACAAATAATCTCAACTCAAATAGAAATGTGTCAGGGTCTTCAGTGATTAGACCATAGAACTTTGGAAGTGCAGCAATGGGTATGTTCTTGAGATTGGCATTGTTTATAAGAATAGGAAGAGGGAATGGAAAGGTGGGTTGTGCCATTACTGCAAGTACTTAGGAGTGAAGTTATGGCTGGGAAGTGGCAATAGCCAAAGGATTATTAGCAATAGGTATACTTGTAGTGGAATTATCAAGAAAATTGGCCAAAATTTTAGCAAAAGGTCAAAGATCATATGGATCAAAGGGGTCTTCTACCGATGACAATGCTGAAGGAAATTTAGGACTTGTCTCAACAAAAGGTAATTCAACTTCTTTAGATTCTAAGTTTAGATTACTGGGTTCTCTTGGAAGGAATATTCCATAGACATCTCATATTCTTCCCCTTCAATGCATGCATGTAATTTGACAACTTGTGAAGCAAGTTTAGAACTACAAAATACTATCTATAAAATAGGAAACTATCTAAAATGACTCGATAAGGTTCTTAGTTTGACAACATCCCTAGAAATGACACCAAAAATGAATAACTCCATAATAGGTAATAATAATCATGCCATGGCTTCTCCCAGGAATAGTATATTTGAACTAAGTGATGAGACAATTTATTGTCTCTATTTTGTGATAATCTTTATGCTTTGTTAAACTATTTCCAAGACATTCATGGACCTATAACTATTTGAAATTGTGATAAGTATAGTTAGAACCACCAATATTATGGGTAGTTAGACATGACATGTTTCACTGAACATTATATATAAATTATAGTACTTCATATAGCTACTTTAATCTATGTTCTAATATTTCGGTAAGAATTGACTGGTTGACTTGTATACATATGTGCATGCTACTAACCTGCTAGGAAAACAAGGAACAACTGGAGAGTGGATTGACTGCATTAAAGAAGAAACGTTGAAGTTCCAACTACGACGGAGAGAGCCAACATATCACCAAGGATCATGCTGCTACTGTGGAGGAGCCAACATCCCAAAGAATATAGGAAACAACTCTCCTATATTTCCTCAATGCTCATTATTCTCTTGAATCAGTTATCCAGACTTTATTGTACTCTGTCGAGGGTTGTTATATTTCCTTCTTCTATGGCGAGACTTACTTAGAACTTATTTTCATTCTTTCAATAAGCCTCAATCCTCTATATAAAGGGATTTGATTGGTTAAGTTGTGCAATGAGAAAATATAAACGAATGTTGTGTTTAGTATAGTAGAACTACTCTTTCTATTTTTCATGTCTTGTTCCATTACTATGTAATCAGTTTATGAGAATATAATGAAAGAGTGATTTTGAAGTATCTTCTGTGTTAGTAGTTAGTAGAAGCCAACCAAGGGGGCCCACTTGGGAGGTGGAGTAGATTAGGATAGAGTAGAATTGCTTTCTTTATTTCTCGTGCTTTCAAGTAGAAGTTACTGTTTTACTCCTACAACATTATTATTGTGAATGTTCCTGCACAACTTGCAGAGATAGACATAGTGAATGCTTTGAGTTTCTAAAATAGGCTTAGGTTAAGCCTAAAAGTTTTCAGCAATAATTTCATTAAGTAGTTAAGTGTGCTTACTTTCCTGCAACAATAGAATAGGTTTCTTTCATGCACTTTATCTTCTTGCAGCATAGGTAGTATGACTCTGTGAGGGACTTAGTGCACAAACTGTGCTGTCCCATTTCAAGTATATGTCCTTAGGTTGAAAATCTAAATGCATTTCATGATGGGAAATGTAATCCTTAGTATGAATACATTATTCCTAAGAGAGACAATGGCATGATTATCATTACCTATTGTGAGACTGTTCATTTTTGGCACCGTTGTCAGGGATGGTGTGAAACTGAGAACCTTGATGAGTTATTCATTTTTTAAGATAGTTTTATATTCTTAGTCAATAGTTAGTAGTTGTGAGCTTGCTTCACAAGTTCATTAACTCACTTTCATGCATCGAAGAAGGTGAGATGTTCATGGCAGATTTCTCCCAAAAGAACTTGTTCACTTGAAAGAAGAATTTGAAGAACTTGAGTTACCATTTCTTGATGCGAGTCTTGAGTTTGTTGTATCATCTTCAACAGAAGGAGACCCTCTTGATCCATTTTACCTTCACCCTTTTGCAGAGATATTAGCTAGTTTCCTTGATATCTTTAATCTAGGACCATTTGTTGACCAAAGGCTTTTGGTTAATAATACCTACCAGCCACAGTTTCATTACCCAACACCTCCAATAATGGTAGCTCCTACCTTTCCATTTCCTATTCCAAGCCTTATCAACAATCCTATCCTCAAGAACATACCCGCTTTGGCCCTTCCAAAGTTCTATGGCCTTATTACTAAGGACCCTGACACCTTTTTATTCTAATTTGACATTTTGTGTCGAAGTTTTGACTATAATACTGATAGTCATAAGCTAAATGTGTTCCCAGCAACATTGAAGGAGTCACCTCTCAGATGGTTTATGGGACTAGGAGAAAATGCAATAACTGATTGGGATGGGATGAGAGATTTGTTTCTATAGAAATATAAGGAATACTATAAAGGAGGTGATTTAAGAGAAGATGACATCTTCTAAATGTTATAGAAAGAAGATGAGACCCTGGAGGACTACATATCACACTTCTTATACAATTTGTAGAAGAATCCTCAACATGCATCATAGGAGGATTCACAAAAATTAATCTTTTTGAGAGGAGTGAATGATAGCTATCTAGAAGCATTGGACCTTATGGCTAGAGGAGAAGTATCTCAGTCTTCTTAGGATGATCTCAAGAAGATTTATTTGAATTATTCCAGAGCAGTGATAAAGAAGGGCAGAGGATTTTGTCCAACACTTGCAAAAGGAAGTGGCTCTGACATTTCCAAGATAGAAATCTCAAACATGCTATCAGACTTCAAGCAGGACATCATTAATGATGTCAGTACACACGTGGACATAATGACTTCCAAGAAGAAGCATGCAGATGCAGAGTCACAGCTCGCTAAATATTGTCCCCATTGCTGCAAGAAAAATAAGGATTATCAATGCAAGCCGATTGCGAACTTGGAGAATCAACACCTTCCAAATGAGTATTTAAAGATAGAAGGAGAGGATGAGAAAGTATTCTTTGTTGCTCAAATTTGGTCATGGGCCATGAGACAAGGTATGCCCCAAGACCCTTTGTAAATTTTAAATCCTTATAATAATTAGTGGAAAAATTAGAATGTCCAAACCCCTCCTCAGTATATTGAATCTACTTGGAATAATAACTGGCCCAATAATCAATGGAACCAATGGTTTAATCCACAATAAATCCAATGGCCACAACCTCCAAACCAATGGAAAACTCCACAAGGAAATTGGCAACCCACTAACTAGTGGAGAGGACCTCAACAATGGCCTAATCAGAATCCTAGGTATCCACCTTTTCCACCTCCAGTGAATCCACCTGCAATTATGCCACCTCCTGCAAATATAGGTCCTCCAAAGAAGACACAGTTACCTACTCAACCACAACTGAATCCAAATAGTCAATGAAAAAAACAAATGTATGCTACTGATGCTCAGATGTACCCTTCTTATGCACTCAACATAGCTGATATACACCTAAGATCAGGTACTACCTTTCCTGTACCTAAACCCCCTCTCATCATGGAAGTGCCAGACCTTCCTACAACATCAGTACCACTTCCAGAGAATTCTTTGCCAAATACACTTCCCCCAACTAATGTCTGCAATCCAGCTAATGCTCAGACCTCAGTAAAACCTCCTTTTCCTTAGAGGCTTAGCCTAGACAAACCTATACCCAAAGAAGACCAACCGTTTGATATCCTTGACCAACTAAAAAGTATGCATATCTAGATTCCTCTATTTCAACCCATTAAAGATGTTCTTGTCTATGGAAAAGGAATTAAGGAAGCTTGTCTCAAAAAGCCTAGATGAAAGAAAAAGGATCCCACAATACTTCATGTTATAGGATAGTTAGCTGACATTATGTTGGGAAAGCTTGTAATTCAAAATTATTCTGATCCTGGGAGCCCGATTGTTACTATCATCAGTAATGGTTAGTCTATCAAAAATGCTTTAATAGACTTAGGCACTGCCATTAATGTCATTATTGGATCTTGGTTTAGCAAGATTTTAACAACCTTGGAAATGTAGAAATGCACCTATGGGTTATCTTACTTACCACAATCAGTACATTCATACAAGAACAAGGACCAATGAACAAAGCACAAAGGCTTTCTACACTTTGAACTCTGCAGAATTCAGGCAAGTGCACCTAGGATTAGGATCACTTAATTTTCCCCTTTTCACTAATCCTCAAAAAGTAGATATGTGCCCAAAATACTTCTTTATATATATGACATAAAGGTATAGGGTGTGAAGCTAAACACACTACCAAGTTACTCACAAACAAAGCAAGGGCTTTAGCTATTAATTCCACAACTATTGTTTTAAAGATTTAGAATTTGGTTTGTTGTTTGTTTAAGGGTAGAATTGTTAGACAAGAAAGAACATATCTTTTAACAAAATGTATGTGATCAGTACCTTATCCATTGGGCATATTCAGAACAACTCCTCACTATGTTTTTTATTCTTATCATTCACCTTGCAAATGAAAATCAAATTGAGAACCTCACTACTTACAAATATCCTCCTTAATACTCTACAATTATATTAGGTTATATCAAGCATTTAATTAACTCTTCAAGTTAACAACAAAACATATAGAACTATGTCTGAAGCTATTGATCTTGAGGTCATCAACTCATAAGACAATAGGAAATTACAAATCATTAAATAGGAGACAAGATTCAAAGCAATTCTTGAAATCCTTCTATAAGTTGCCCCAAACTAATATAGGAGTGATTCATTGAGCATATATAATATTCCACAAAATAAATAAGGAAATTGTTGATTCATTAAGATCTTTGTAAAATAGAGAGGTTACATACCTCTTCTACCAATTCTTGAATGCAAGCCTATAGAACTAGGTCTATCTTTGGTCTCTTGTAGCCGATTCTTTTTTTTAACCCCAAAAAATAACTCCTTCTAAATGACCTCAGGAATCCTTTTATAAGAACAAGGATTTCTACAAGATTAGGGTCATTTAGGGAAACATTAGGGAAAAATTCTCGCTTCAACAACATGAAATCAAGAAATAATTTATTACAGAAGTGACAAGGAAGAAAACCCAAATTAATCAGAAAATATCAGAGACAAATCTGATGTCTTTTACATTTTGGAAACCCTAGCAGTCAAATTGAAAATTAGGGCATGATTCTTTAATCCCTTTGGAAAGCACATCATCACAAATATCTCATATGCCACTCTACATCCGGGGCTTGAATTCTTTGACAATTTTCTCAAACCATAATTGATGTCTCTAGAAGAAACCACCTGCAAATAATAAAATCAGGACAGCAAGAAAATTTGATCTAATCACAATCGACCCAACCACTATTGAGTCCATTCAATTCCTTAATTGCAAACTATCATTTATGGCCCAAGGAGAATCAAATTTGATCATTTGTTCTTCTGGCATGCTGTCATTTCTTTTTTCTGCTAACCCTATCTTAGAAAATTCAAATATATGATCAACAACGGTTAATTTATCAATTTTAAAACATGACCTTTGATCCTGATCTTTTCCTGTCACATCGAATGGTTCTCATAAATTGACAACAGTCAATTGATCTTTTGAAAATGTCTAGCCACATCATCTCTTAGCAACCAATCGAGAGTGAGCACATAGAACACCTGTCACTATCTTTATCTTCTCCCTAAGTCATCTGGCAAACTGGAGACCGAATACTATCTCCTAATCTCAAAATAATTCACTTAACCTGGGTCTAGTCTGGAGATTGGGTGATAAAGACATTAGTGTGATCGTTGAACATGTCCTTTAACTATGGTTTCATCCAGTGAAATAGCTAACACCGTTAGATCCTGACTTCATCAACGGTTCATATTCAATCTCCAATTCTTTATCTTAACCCAACCTTGACCTGACAAACATGTGAATGAATAGATCTCATAATCGCTGAACCCTTTTCTTAACTAAAGTTTAATCATGTGATCAAGCGACAACCCTTATCTATGAATCTCTAGATATATCTCTTAACTCTGGTTTAGTCTCATGATTAAATGCCATCTGTTGATCAAGATCAAAATCCACGGCCCTCACTGAATCGCCCAATGTTTCATACTTAACCATTGAGATTGGGAGATTAGGCGAATATCTCATTCGTGTGATCACTGAATGTTAGGAGACTTGACCGTTACATCATGAGAATACGTGAACACATAGTCACCAATACACTGAATGTTAGAACTAACTGCCGATCACAAGACCTCACATTAACTTTGATTTAATCCAAGCCTAACCCGAGTTCACATAAATGCTTTGATCGTTGATTCGCTGGATTCTTTGCTAACCCTGGGTTCCATTAAGAGATCAAGCGTCAGCTGTTGATTTAATCCTCCATCAACGGTCCTTATTTTATCTTTGAGTGCCATCAGGCTTGATTGCATTATTTGGAGATTTAGCGACTGAAGGAAACCTAAACTACTCGCTTGGTCATTGAATGTTAGGCCATTAACCGCCAAATTCAAGTGAACATGTGAAAACTTCATTCGCCAATTTGCTAGATAAAAACAACTAACTACCAAAAATTAAGAGAACATGTAAACACTATACTCATGGAGTCGTTGAATAGAAATTTGACTGCCTGGGCTTAGAAAATAAAACATGTACAGAATGGGGACTTTAAGTGACCCAGAAAAGGTAATGAGAAAATAGAATTGGCTAGGGTTTTGGATTTAGACAAATTTTATAAAACCCTTGGACATGGATAAACCCTAGTTCTAATACACTTTCAAACTGCAATATCTTATTGGTTTTTCATCAAATGACATGCGATATGAATTGGAGTTTGCATACACCTTGAACTACCTTTGGCTCAGTTCACAAGCCATAAAACATCATACATCTTCTTCGTTGATCAAAAAAAATTTGTAGTAGGACATGTCAACTTTCTTAGGGTTTTGCAAGAATAGACCATTTCCATTGGATTTTTGGCAATGACAGGAAAATGGGCCAAGAGTGGCTTTGACTGGGGATGTATGCCTCTTGCAGGCATAGCAAGAACTTATAATTATTGGAGGAAGAAGACCACCCGCTGGACAAAACTTGCAGGAAAACACTTCAAAAAACCAATAGAACTAAAATAGGAAAGGAGGAAAGAAACACACAACTGAAAGGGAAAACTAACCTACCATTCATGGATAAAGAGAGTACCTTAAGAAAAGTACAACTTTAGAAATTGTCCATGAACTAGCAATTCCAAAATATTTCCAACCAAATCCTTCAAGATGTAGGAATCAGATCCCCAAATTGCATCAATGAGATAGGGTCCCAACCATATTAGGTCAAATTTACTATACTTACTACTGTCTTCTAATCTGGCATTAGAACTAAATCATTAATATAGAAACTTCTGACTATGGTCTTTTTGTCATACATGATCTTATATTGCAACTGAAAGTTGATATTCTTGTCATGAGCCTCTCTTCTTGATTCATCCAAGTGTATCAAATCTTCCAATCTAATCCTCATCTCATTATCCAAATCATCATCATATATTTGGATGAACTTATACATCTACAATAGATTGTTTTTTGGTAACCTGGCATGAATTCCATATACTAAATCAAAAGGATCACAACCTATTGCCTTTTTTACTATCACTCTATCATCCCATAGAGCCAGCTGCAACTTGGAATCCCATGATTTCTTTTTTTTTTTAATCAAGAACTCTTTTCAAATTTTTTATCAAGCTCTTGTTACTTGATTCAACTTGACCATTACCTTGGGGTGATAAGGGGATTAATATGAGACTTGAATCCCATATTGCTGACAAAAATCACCAAACTCTTCAGACCTGAAACACATTGCATTATCAACTACTATTGTCTCAGGACATCCAAACCTGGTTAACATGTTCTGCATCATAAAATCAGTTACCACCTTACTAGTGGCCCTTCTAGTGGGAATTATTTCTACCCATTTAGTGAAATAATTTGTGGCCACTAGGATCCATGAATGACCCCCACTTGATTTTTTTGGTATTTCTCAAATAAAGTCCATACCCCACTTTTGAAAAGGGCCCATAACTGTAATAGGTTTTAAAGGTAAATTACCACTAAATTTTAATTTTCTTGTGAACCTCTGGCAAGCATCACATTTCTTGATAAACAAATGTGAATCTTTGAAAATTGTGGGCCACCATAAACCAGACCTCAATACCTTATGCACAATATTCTTAGCCATGTAATGGCCACCACACACACCTTTATGCATTTCTTGTAACAAGTGTTCAACCTTTTTATGATTAACACATTTAAGCAAAACACCTTCGTTGCTTCTCCACCATAATTCAACCTTGAAAATTGCATACCTTATAGCATGTAGTTTGACAGTCCTCTTTTTATTGTCTTCCATTTTAGGAGGAAGAAAAATTTTCTGCAAGTATCCAACAATATCTTTATACCAATCACAACAATCTTAATCACATATATATGGCCTTTATTCTTATTTAAGAAAATTGATATGATTTTCATCTATATTACTTTGGACCATGAGTTTAGCTAATCCTAGTCCTCTGATTAGTTTTTTGATATGAATGTCAATGTTGAATTCTTGGATCCCGTTGATCCATCTACACCATCTCCTTGAAACTTCTCATTGTACTAAGATGTCCTTCACAACAGCACTAGGCAAATATGCAACTATAGTTTCTCCAACTAAGTAGAATCTAAAATTTTTAATAGCTTTAACCAGTGCATAGGCCTATTTTTCATTTATATCATATTTTAACTTTGATGCTTGTAAAGATTTACTAAAAAAGAATATGGGCTGCTCAAAACCTTCTAAGTTATTTTGCAATAATACTGCAACAATAGTATGAAAGGAAGAAAAATAGAATATTTGGAGGGGCTTACTATAATCTGGTGTCCTCGGAAAAGGTGCATCCTTAATTACTTGCTTAATTTTAGAGAAAGCCTTTCTAGCTTCTTCAGTCCAGTCCATCTTTGCATCCTTTTTCAACATTTTGGAGATAGGGGTCTCAGCAAAATTTGGGATAAATCTTCTAACAAAGTTTATCTATCCAAAGAAAGACTGAATTCCTTTGACATTTCTTAGAAATGGTACTTTGTCAATTGCAATTACCCTCTCAGGGTCAATTCTAACTCCATCCTTAGACACAATGTGACCCAAAAGCTTACCTTCTGTTACCCCAACAACACATTTCTTTGGGTTCAAAGATACTCCATACTCTAGAGCTCTTACAAAAATCTTTTCAAGATGGCTACAATGTTGATCCTCCTTTGTTGTGAATGCTATGAGGTCATCCTGATATATGATAAGGAACTTGTTGATGAAATCTGCAAATGCCACATCCATGGCTCTTTGAAAAGTAACCCCAGTGTTTGTCAAACCAAAAGGGCATTCTGACATACACATATGTACCCCATGGAGTAGTAAATGCAGTTTTGAACTATTTAGTATCCTTGACAATAACTTGGTTATACCTTGAAAACCCATCCATCATAAACATCAACTCTAACCTAGTAACTCTCTGTAGCACAACTTCCATATTTGGCAACCCATAGTTATATTTTAATGAGTTCATATTCAAATTCCTGAAGTCAACACAAAGCTTAATGTCTCCATTTTTCTTCCTTACTGGGACCAAGTTAGAGACCCATGTTGAATGCCTGATAGGTTGAATAATTCTTGCATCACTCATTCTTTGTAATTCTTCTTGCATTTTTTTTGCCAAAGTAGGGTTCACAGGTCTTAAATTTTGTTTGAAAGGCTTTGTTCCTTCTTTCAAAGGAATCTGATGTTGAAACAAATCATTTCTATAGGCTTTCAAGTCATCATAAGACCATGCAAAGACATGCCTATATTTCCTAAGAAGATCAATCAGGGACTTTCTTACTTTGGGAGATAACTTTCCCCCTATATATATATATATTTTGGAGCTTCAACTGTCCCTAAATTTATTCCTTCTAGATTCTTTGGCCTATCCACAGTTTTTGCTGAAAAGATCCTATCATTATTATCAAATGCTCTCTCAAGAACAACCAAACCTTTTGGGACTTTGTTTGTTTTTAATTGCAAGACTTCCCTACCAAGAACATTATGCTTACCATCTAAAGTTTCCACATACCCATTAAAATTTAGTTCTCTATCCTCAAGATCGACCTGAGAATGTAAAAACCTCAAGATGTCCAAATCATCCTAAAAAACTTACCAATTTTCAATGTTGTTTGGTATAGAAGATCTATACTGAATCTCAATTTTAGAAATTCTAGGAAATGTAATATCCTTTGGTTTTAAAGCAATGTTTGCAAGCAGGTCAACCATTTTTTTTGACTCCTGTCCATCCAATCAATACTAAAATCATCAAAACCCTCTATCTCATCCCAAACTACATTTCTACATTGTTTCAATATGTCATTCTTTGATGCATATTTGAATCTTACTTGAGATATCACAAGTTATGAATCTCCAATCACTCTAATGTTTCTAATTTTATATTTTGAAACCAACCTTAGCCCTATTAATAGAGCCTCATACTTTGCAGTGTTGTTTGTACAAGGGAACATTAAGGTAAATGAATACTTAAATGTCCTTCCAGTAGGAGAAATTAACAACACACCTGCACCAGCTCCCTCTTTAGAGCTTGCACCATCAAAGTACATGGCCCATAAACCATCTTTATCTATCAAATTCTCCTTATCATTAGACAAAATTAAAGGTTCATCTTTTCCTTCAACCTTCATGCTTTGTACTTGAAAAGAATTAACATCAATGTCAAGGAAATAATTCATGTTCTCATTTTCAGTCTCTTCCTCAATCATATGGGAAGTTTTGTTCTCCCTAGATACCTTAACATTTTGACCATAAATTTTGAAGGTTGAAAAAGATAAGTCACACTATATACTACCTACCATTGTTGCACTCCATTTTCTTGACAATAACATTCCATATTGAGGAGGCTTGTCAGCAACTAGTACACTCATAGTTAGTTGTCTGTCAGGATAAATTGCAAGTTTGTAAGGAAAGGCCTTAATTGTACCTATGACAGGTACTTCTCTAGGATCCATGGCCTAGCATCTCCCATGAGGAGTATCCACCTAAAGTCCCACTGTTCTCATGACTTCAGCATGCATAACTGTATTGGATGTTCCAGAATCTATCATGTAGTTTTTTAACATATTTCCATTTATGACTAGAGTTAAGAAAAAAGGATCAACAAATCCCAAAGAAGTACTAACAACATTTGTATCTAGATAAATCTAGGGTATTTCTGAAACAATTTCTTCCATATCCTTCCCCTTTTGTTCAAATTTATATTCTATCCCTCTTGTTATGTCAATATTTTATGCCTTTTGAATGTTTGTTGAAAGAACACCATTTATCTGTGTAAGGGCCTTATTTTTGTGCTCACATATTCTCATCATTTCCATTAATGGAACCTTAACTATTATCTAAGATAACAACTAACTCATATCAATAGGTGTGTATTTGACATTAGATAAATCTTGCCTTCTTTGAAACATACTTTCATCCTTAACCTGTGATGCAAGATGTAACTTGTCTTCATTTTTTTGCTTACTCTCAATTAGGGGAATAGGGGTACTTTGCACTCGTGTCTTTACTTTTGATCTATATATTATTTGAATGATTTGGTTTTTCTCCCCCTTTTATCTTCATCTTTCTGACACTATCAACATCCTTATTCTTATCTTGCGCTTGCTTAGTGTCTTCATGATTTTTCTTAATAAATGCACTTGTTGGTCTACCATCTGCATTACCAACTGCTCTATTTCTCAGAACATAATTAAGCCTAGCCTGAGTAACCATATCGGTAGTGATTTGAGCTAGTTATTTATTAGAAGGTCTTCTTAATACAATAGGTTGATCATCCCCTTTTGTATTACAAATTATATTTTCAATATCTTCTTCTTCATCAGAAAAGACCTGCTGATAATATATCTCCTTTCTACTTTGGGAATATGATGCATCTTGGTTTTCATCTTCTTCTACAGAATCAACCTCCTCCCACACCTATGAATTTTTCATAGCACAACCCCAGTCATCATAAGATTCATCTTCCTCCCCTTCCCGCTCCTCATTTGCAAATATGTTTTGAGAAATTGTACAATAGTCAGGATCATGTTGGGATTGGCAGACTATGCACCATGGGACATCATCTTCCATGTTAATAGAGTGCCTTTGCAAAGGATCAAGGGTTTTATCATTTGGTTTGTCCTTTCTTTCTAGGATTTTAAGCCTTCCATCCTTCCATTGGGTATGGTAGGGAAAATTCTGCAACCTAGGTTGCCTCTCAAAGTTATTGAAAGGAGGTTTACCATTATTTTGAGATCTATTTCTATTTTGACCAGGATTCAAATCCTTCAATGCATTTATGATTTGTTTCAAATTTTCCTCCTCCCTTGGCTTTATATTAGAAGCTTTATCTAATTGTTTCTTTCCAAACCTAGGAGGTTTAGGCTCTTCTCTCCTTCCTAGCTTACCTGATACCCTCTGGTTACTTTCAATATTTACAGCATATCTCTGGGCCTCCCTAATGGTTCTAGGATTTTTGTCTCTATGTAGGTAACCCATTTTTGCATCATAAGCATTCATATATGTTACCAATAAAACTTTCTCATCTAATCTCATAACTTGGAAGAGTTTATGCATTGCCTTTTGAAATCTGACATTAAACTCAAGGTCTTCCTCATTCTAGTTCTTCTTAATGTTGTTGAATTCATTAAGCATAAAACCTTCATTTGTTTTATCACCATATTGGTCCTTAAAATAATTTATAAAATCATCCCAAGAGCCAATATAGTCATAAGAGAGTCCTCTAAACCAGTCTCTAGCATCTTCAATTAACGATTGAACAAATAATTTCATAATGATATCTTCATGTTCAATTTCATAGTCATCTATTATATCAATGAAATTCTTTAAATGTTTCTCACATGTAACAACATTATTTCCAGTGAACTTTGGAAGTTTTTCTCTAATTTTTTTAGGAATCAAATTAGGATAACCAAAAATGCTATTAAAAATAAGTTGTATGTACCTTTCCATATGAACTGGTCTTCTTTGCAATGATCCATCATTCTGAGAAGTAGATGCTTTATTTGATGTGTTGACATCATTTGTAACAACCATTGGTGTGAAAATAACATTCTAGTTGAGGAAATCAATCTTCTTTTTCATTTCCAAAGTAGTAGCTTCAAGTTCTGCTTTCTCAAGTTGCTTAGCCACTATCTCCTCCTTTCTCTTGGATTTTTCAAGTTCAACATCCAACTTTATCATTTGATCCAAGGGGTCTCTATTAGCATCAGGTGCATTGATTTTGATTCCAATAGCCTTTTTCTTACCTTTATCCCTAGGTTTTCTTACCTCACATACTACTTGGATAACAAGTTGTTCTTTTGTTTTTTCAGGTACTGGAAAATAATTTATTGCTTCCAAATCTAACAATTACCTCTTTAACTATTCAGCTCTTATCATAGCTTGTCTTATTTTATCTTCTTTTTCTTTTTCCCTCTATTGTCTAATGGCAACTAGTTCTAGGATTCTTCTCTCCAACTCATAAAATTCATCAAAGATCTCTTTAGATTCTGGGAGAGTTGTTTCACAGTCTAAATCTTCATCATGAACTTCATCTTGTTTTTCTTCTGAGGTATGAAGACCCTGGGGTACTAAAGTACCAAGGACAAAAGGAGGATAAAAATCTTGTCTACTCCTACTTTTACATCTTGAACTTCTCCTATCTTCAAGAGTTTTATTTGGGATCATTCCTTTATTGTATTTTGATCTTCCTTGCCCTCTCTCTGAAGGAGAATCATGGTCCTCATACTGACCTACTCCCAAATCCACAGCCTCTTCATATTATGATATATTACCATCTTGACTGGGGTGGACTTGATCATCTTCATTCGTATTTTTTTGTTTCCATGCTTGAGGCATGTTTTTAGCATTCCTATCAGCTCTTGGCTAACGAGCCCTAGAAGTACTTGGGAGTTCACCCTCTAACCTATCCTCGGGATGATCCTTCCTTCTGGCCCTGGTAATTCTTTGATTCATATTTTGATATTTTTATTATCTTAGCATTGCTACAGAGATTTCTCAGAGTCGCCACTCACACTTAGTGAGAAGATGTAAAACTTCTATATTTTGACTCTACTCTTTCAATGGTAACTACTGGATAAGATAAATAAGCCGACCAGGATTCTAGCTCTACTTGTACCCATTTTATTTTAGCACAAATTTGTAATACCAGAGATCTTCAAACTAGAATTATCATGACTGTATCATCTCTATTCCCCAACGGAGTCGCCATTTTTTTGGCTCTTGGTTTAGCAAGATTTTAACAACCTTGGAAAATTAGAAATGCAGAGATGCACCTATAGGTTAGCTTACTTCCCACAATCAGAACATTCATACGAGAACAAGGATGAATGAACAAAGCACAAAGGCTTTCTACACTTTGAACTCTGCAGAATTTAGGTGGGTGTGCCTAGGATTAGGATCACTTAATTTTCCTTTTTTCACTAATCCTCACAAAGTAGATATGTGCCCAAAATACTTCTTGTTATCTGTGACATAAAGGGACAGGGTGTGAATCTAAACACACTACCAAGTTACTCACAAACAAAGAAGGGGCTTTAGCTATTAATTCCACAACTATTGTTTTAAAGATTTAGAATTTGATTTGTTGTTTGTTTAGGGGTAGAATTGTTAGACAAGAAAGAACATCTATTTTAACAAAATGTCTATGATCAGTCCCTTATCCATTGGGCATATTTAGAACAACTCCTCACTATGTTTTTTATTCTTATCATTCACCTTGCAAATGAAAATCAAATTGATAACCTCAATACTTACAAATATCCTCC
Source organism: Chamaecyparis obtusa (assembly GCA_027943335.1). Lineage (NCBI taxonomy): Eukaryota > Viridiplantae > Streptophyta > Pinopsida > Cupressales > Cupressaceae > Chamaecyparis > Chamaecyparis obtusa. The sequence continues at coordinate 1,331,311 of BSBK01005128.1, read as the reverse complement.
TTAATACTCTATAATTTTGTTAGGTTATATCAAGCATTTACTTAAATCTTCAAGTTAACAACAAAACATATCAAAACATACAGAACTATGTCTGCAGCTATTGATCTTGAGGTCATCAACTCACAAGACAATAGGAAATTACAAATCATGAAATAGGAGACAAGATTCAAAGCAATTCTTGAAATCCTTGTATAAGTTGCCACAAATTGATACATGAGTGATTCATTGAGCATAGAATATTCCACAAAATAAATAAGAAAACTGTTGATTCATTAAGATCTTTGTAAAATAGAGAGGTTACATACCTCTTCTACCAATTCTTGAATGCAAGCCTATAGAACTAAGTCTATCTTTGGTCTCTTGCAGTCGGCTCTTTTTTTCAACCCTAGAAAAGAACTCTTTCTAAATGACCTTGGGAATCCTTTTATAAGAACAAGGATTGCTACAAGCTTAGGGTCATTTAGGGAAACATTAGGGCAAAATTTTCACTTCAACAACATGAAACCAGGAAACAATTTATTACAGAAGTGACAAGGAAGAAAACCCAAATTAATCAGAAAATATCAGAGACAAATATGATATCTTTTACATTGTGGAAACCCTAGTAGTCAAAATGAAAATTAGGGCATGATTCTTTAATCCCTTCGGCAAGCACGTCATCACAAATATCACATCTACCACTTTGCATCCAGGACTTGAATTCTTTGACAATTTTCTCAAACCATAACTACTGCCTCTAGAAGCAAGCACCTGCAAATAATAAAATTAGGGTGGCAAGAAAATATGATCTAATCACAATCAATCCAACCACTATTGAGTCCATTCAATTTCTCAACTGAAAACTATCATTTATGGCCCAAGAAGAATCAGATTTGATCGTTTGTTCCTCTAGCACACTATCATTTCTTTTTTCTACAAACCCTAGCTCATAAAATTCAAATATATGACCGACAACGGTTAATTTATCAATTTTAAAACATGACTGTTGATCCTGATCTTTTCTCGATACATTGAATGGTTCTCATAAATCAACAACAGTTAATTGATCTTTTGAAAATGTCTAGCCACATCATCTCTTAGCAACCAATCAGGAGCGAGCACATCAAACACTTGACACTATCTTTATATTAACCCTAAGTCATCTGGTGAACTGGCGACCGAAGAATATTTCCCAATCTCATAATACTTTACTTAACTTGGGTGTGGTCTGGAGATTGGGCGATAAAGGTATTCGCGTGATCGTTGAACATGTCCTTTAACTGTGGTTTCATCCAGTAAACTAGTGAACACCATTAGATCCTAACTTCATCAACGATTCATATTCAATCTCCAATTATTTATCTTAACCCAACCTTGACTTGGTGAACACACGATAAACAAATATCATAATTGCTAAACCCTTTTCTTAACTCAAGTTTAATCACACGATCAAGTGAAAACCCTTATCTATAAATCGCTAGATACATCTCTTAAATCCAATTTAGTCTCATGATTAAATGCCATCCGTTGATCAAGATCAAAATCCATGGCCCTCACTGAATCATCTGATGTTTCATACTTAACCATTGAGATTGGGAGATTAGGCGAATACCTCATTCGCGTGATCGTTGAATGTTAGGAGACTTGACTGCTACATCACGAGAGTACGCAAACACATAGTCACCAATTCGTTGAATGTTACAATTAACCATCGATCACAAGACCTCACATTAACTTTGATTTAACCCAAGCCTAACTAGAGTTCACATAAATGCTTTGATCACTGAATTGGGGGATTCTTTGCTAACCCTGGGTTCCATTAAGAGATCAAGTGCCAGTCGTTGATATGATCCTCCATCGACAGTCCTTACTTTATCTATGAGTGCCAACACACTTGGCTGCATTATTTGGAGATTCAGTGATTGAAGGAAACCTAAACCACTCGCGAGGTTGTTGAATGCCAGGCCATTAACCACCAAAATCAAGCAAACATGTTCACACTTCATTTGCCAAGTCGCTAGATAAAAAAAAATAATTGCCAAAAATTAAGAGAACATGTGAACACTGTAGTCACGGAGTCACTGAATAGAAATTTAACTGTCCAAGCTTAGAAAATAAAATTGGAGATTATTCTTCACCATCTTTGGAGATTTAAATTCATGAGTGTTTTCCTTCACTTGATATGTAAAATTGCTTAGTTCAATATGATCATGCTTATGTGATGGATTCTTCAAGCTTGGAGACTTACCTTCAGTTTTTAGAGATACCATCATCATACTAAATTTGGATTCCACTTCCTAATTCCTATCCAGAATGGGAAGCATTCCCACATTTGTACTTGGTTTATCTTCTCCCTAAGGGGATAATTGTTCTTTGTAGGCATTGGAATATGGTTTATCTTAAGGAACTCACCATTTTTGCAGGACCTTGTTCATTATGGGAAGGATATCATGTATCCTTATTTCCTTCCTAGGTTGAGATAATTGATTATATATACATGATGTATGCAGTCCTTGGGGGGTCTTGAGTCCTCCATCTATGCATATTATATATTTTCATCTCTCTTATGGAAGGGAGTAATCTCCCATGTAGTTTTCTCCCTTTCTCTACTTTACGAGAGATTGCATTGCATATTGTACATGGGTACCTAACATGGCCTATAAGCTATGACCCATCTTGCATTGTGAGTTTAAGTGAATTCTCCTAAGTTTCACTTAAGAGTGGGGGGGTGTTGTTATGATTAAATATTCACTAATTATACTTTACTTAATCTTACTTAGGATAATGCATTATATAGGACTTTGCATTTGAGATACCTAGGAGTTTGCACCTTAATTTACATATGGTGTAGGCAAAATTCCACTTTAGGTGGTGATAGTAGTTATCACATTCCACTTTATGTGTTGTCTCCACCTTTAGTGCACTTATCACTTATCATCCTCCACATGTTGCACATACTTCATTGTACGATGGAGGATGATCCACCTTTGGTGGACATGTGATTTGACATTGTGTGGGTGATATCTTATCTCCTCCTTAATATAGTATCTTATTTCCTTTCCTATATAAACATCCACATCTATATTGTAAATCATTCCAATTTAATTATTAAATCCATTAGTTATTATATTGTAATATACTAGTTTATTATATTCATTAGTAATAATATTGTTGAATTTTCTATCATGATTAACCCTCTGGGTTAACTTTGCATCATAGGGTTCAATTGCACAATATCTTAGAGATGCAAAAAATCAAATTACTAAGCTTAGAAACCATTCATAGTATCTTTAAATCCATAAACCCTAAGTAAACCACTTAGTTTTAAAACATGCATTCACTTTATTTATGTTTTGCAGTTAACTGGTTGTCACTAGTCAAAATCACTTAAATTTACCCATCATTGTCTCATTCATCATCAAAATAACTAGACCCTTATCCCTTTTTACCAGCTTACTATCCATATTCATAGTTTTTCAAATGGTCCTTTCCCATAATATCAAGTTGTGAATTTGCGATGACAGTTAGTGATTTACTTGTCGTTGTTTTGTAAAAGTACATTCCAGTCAACTCCCATTGATCACAAAATGGTGAAGGAAAAGATTCATGGTGGGGTTCACAAAAAATTCAAGGTTGAGGCTTGTCATTTTTTTACAAGGGTATATTTCAGTCAACATTCTTTGATTGTGAAACAACACAATGACAACATGTATCCTAGGGTCCACAGCTCGTAAAGATTATGGTCATCGCCATTTTACAAGGGAATGGTGGAAAATTATTGGATAACCATGAAAATTGATGAAGGCTTAAATAGAAGAGGCCAAGGGCAGTGGGCCCACATGCCCATATTCTTGTTTTATTGGTCAAGGTCATTTGACCCCTTTCTGACTTGTGAAGTGTTGACTATAATATTTAAATATTAGTGGCTAAAAGGAATTTCCACTCTTTTAAACCTAAATCAATGTTCTCAATTATACTTATGAGGATGTGATTAGGGTGTGGATCAATTTTTTAATTAAACAAATTGAGTGTGAAGGAATTTGTAGATGAAAGGGATACAATTTTAAGCTTATTACAACTATAGTTGAATACATCAAGGGTTATTTTACCAGTCAAAAGATTTTGTCTTCAATGTTGATAGAGATCACCATGAATGCTATCTACTTATCAACCACTCTTCGTTGATATTTTCTACATTCCATTAGCTCTCATAATACCATATTCTTATGTACATGCAACTTCAACATGTTGTTCAATCAGAGGTGCAGTTTTCTAAATACATATATCTTTTGGCCATAGTCATTTCTTCAAGTTATAGAGGTTCCCTTCTTTGTTGCAAGGGATTTCTTCAATATAGAGAATTCAATTTTGAGATCTTTTTGTCTTTTTAGCTTGTAATCAGATCAGATTTTCTTTTGATCTTCCTTGTTTGAGATTCCTTTTATAACTTAACCCTAGTTGAGGTTTTGAACTCCATGTTTAAATCAAAGTTATGCCTGAACTCTATAAAGAAAATCTTGTACATATTTTTTAAGGATCTCTTCTTTCTGGTTCTTTTACAAAGTTCTCCTTTATGATTGAATTTTTCCATTCTCAAAAAAATAGTTGTTGTTTACCTATTCTTGATCCAAGTAGCTTGTGTAGATTTTCTATTTGATTATTTGGAGATATTTCATCATCCGCAACATTGTATGAGTGTGTTAATCTAGGTTGATCAATCTTATTTAGTGAATACTTGTATTCCTTAGAAGGTTATATTGATTCTTAACTTTCATATTGTGTTAAGGTTGATAAATATAGGAAATAGTGTGGTTTTGTGATCTTTATTGAAGTTTAAGAGTAGTTATAGATAGGGGTAGATCAATATTCAATCTTAGTGTATCACCTCTTTCTCTTTCAACATATCCTTATCACTTTTCCCTTAAAATCTTACTTTTAGGTGCATATTGATTGTAAGGAAGCCAACCTTCTCCAGAGACTCAACTTCACATTTCAAACCCCACACTTGGGATATTGTTTCCATGTTTCAAAAGGTTTCTTAGGTCATTCACACTCATCTAATAAAGGGTGAAAACTTTTGGGACAATAATTTTCGGCATGCCCAATGGGATAGATATTCAAACTGGTTCAAGAACATCCCCTAGTGGACCAATACAAGCTTAATTCATTGAGAATTTAGGCTTTTTCTCAGTGTTAGCATCTTTTCAAGGAATTTCATTCAAACACCATGGCGACTCCAAGTAAAAATCTACTAGTTTCAAGTAGTCCTAGTGTTGGTATGTAACAAGATCAAATATGGTCTTTTATGTTTCTTCAAGATTTCTATGAAATAATTTATTTATATACTTTAACATGGATTCCTTTCATATAAATGTGTCTCACTTTCCCCCATATCATTAGAATTATACCTCTTCACCCTCATTTTTTACATCTCAATTAGAGATACAACCTATTGTTGACCCATATTTCCCTACTCAATCTTTAGAACAAACCCACCTTCAAACCAATCTAGGAGTTAGGGAACTCTTTGACCATGTAGACAATCTTGGATTTCAGTTCACAAGCCTAGGATTGACTTTTGATTGTCTTCAAAACCCATTCCCAGGTCTAGAAAATGGAGAATAGCCCTTTATTGAACTCCTTATAGTGATTTAGGGTAAATGGTTGCTTGAGACCAAGGAGCACTAGTGTTTTGATACAAAAATGTAGAAGTTAGTGCATGAGGTGTATCCCATATATATAGAGGCTCAAAAAAGATAATAGGAGGATGTCGCTCACTAGGCCCATCTTCAAGAACAAGAGAGGGAGACATGAAAAAGAGAGTTTGATGAGGATATTGCAAGAATAATAGCTCCAATGTAGATGAATAAATTGACCTCAAGCTTGCTTAATTACAAGTATCTGAGGCTCCTAGGAATAATTTTTCTAGATTTAGACATGACAAGCCCAATATCTAGAAAGAATGTGTACAAGTGGCAATCCCTCTCAAATTTTCCATTCTAAGATTCAAAACCCCTTGTCTAGTTGTTACAACCCCAAAGCCTATTCATATCCAAGAGGAGAAGAAAGAGGAAGTCATGTAAGAGGGTATTGAGAAGGTTGTAAGATAAAATACCTCTCTAAAAATAGTCCAAGAAGAATAATTTATTGCTTCTTTAATCCATCGTAGGGATTTTTGTAATGTGGGGATCACACAAAATATGTGGGAGATCAATTTGTATGATCTTGAAGCCTCATGCCTATCCAAAAAGCCATCATTTCCTACATCTAAGGAGCATAGGTTGAAACTTTTTATTCATGAGCTTTCAACTACTTTGGAGGAAACAAAAGTGTTGCAAGATGATATTGAGAAGTTTGTATTCATTCAACCCTTTCTACAGATGAAGAATGAACAAAAAGAAGAGGACTCAATCCTCTTATTTGAAGAGATTTCCTCCTTTGTTTAAGAAGAAGAAAAGAGGGTTGTTCCTTCCTTTGAGGAACAAATATTGGCTAATGATCCTTTAGACGAATCAGACCCACTATAACAAAAAGAAGATAAAAACCATCAGTTGCAATAAGAAGACAAGCATGAGAAGAAGTATGAAGAAAAGGTGGATGAAAGGTATGAGATGGAAGATGATTTTTCCAACATCATAATGGAGTTCTACTCAAGGATTGATGCCATATTACTATTTCCTAAGGAAGTGGCTTATGAGAAACATGAGGGAAAAAAATGGACATCATCTCTTCACAAGAAAAGGAGGAGTCACTTTCAAGCCAACATGATTCAAATATTGTAGAGTAAAACAATGTGGTCCAGATTGATTGCTTAGACCTAGTACTATCAAGAGGATGCCCCATTAGGAATCTAGCTCTACGACACATCAAAAAGTTTCCCCTGGTCAAGTTTGTTTCAAAGCATGAGGGAGATAATCACAAGGACGAGAAAGTTTGTCTTTCTCATAAAGACAATGTTCCAATATTAGGGAACCTTTTTGTTCTTAGTATTGGGAAAAAATTCGAAAGGTAGTAGTATTTTTTCATACTTACTCTTCTATTTGATTTTCCATGTACATAAAATAAATAAATAAATGATAAGAAAGGGAAGCTACTTAAATAATCTAGTTAATGTATTTGTTTAACCTTTTTCATGTAAATATCTATACATAGTAGGTTAGATGTTTTCAAATTTTCAAGAAGTGCTCAAGCACAACTATTTTCTTCTAGAAATGGATTTTTTTTGGTTATGATCAGCTACAAGAGGTTTTAGATATTTATTTTTTCATAGTGAATCCATGCCCAAGGAATTTCCAAATTACAAGTCTTTTATACTTAGCATGAAAGTATTCCACAAAGGTCATAAAAATGTTGACTTTTCTATTACCATTAATTCTCTGGGTTAAATTTCCATCATAGGGTTCTTATATGGCCCCTTATAATTACAATTTATGGTCTTAGTTCCTATGAATCATGAATCTACCCTATTTCCTATCTAATTTCCACATCCTATAATCCCTGGTCTCCCCCATCCCCTCATCATTTCCCATTTCCACATCCTCCATCACCACATCATCCTCCTCCCCCTCAGAATTGGAATCCTTTGTGCTAGAATCACTAGAGCTACTCTCCTATGTCTCACTACCCTCCTCTGAGCTATCACCTAATACATTTATGTACTCATTCTCCTCCGTCAAATCCCCTCCAACTAAATGTCCTCTAATATCACCTCCCCTATCACCACTTATTGGGGAAACTACCAGGTTATCTTCTCTTCCTCCTCCTCCCCTACTATCCCTACATCACCTCCCTCATCCTTGTCTCCTCTCCCTCCATCCCTCCCATCTTGACCTCTACCTCCATCCTTGCCATATATATCCATACCTCATCCTCTACTTGTATGATGTCCCCACCTCCCAGTCTTTTGTCATGGTTGTCAGCTCGTTTGGCCATCTCTATTGGAATAGGCACACCTAGATCTATCAGATACATTGGTCAGTGTTACACCCACCAAACATCATACCCAAGAATTATACCCACATCTAAAGTAATTGATCTCCATTCCCATTGCAAAAGAACTAAACCATCAATCTGTTTGAAGGTAGTGGTTGGTGGAATAACTATCCCACATACTAATACATCTCTACTACATTAACAAAACTTCCTAGATCCTAAGGGAGCTCCTTGTCTCTCCTTGAACTATCTCAATAACTTGTCTAGAAGTTGAATAGCTATGATCCTCTAACTTTGTGTTGTTTGACCATTAAGATATCTCTCCTGTAAAAAATAAAATTAATGTTCTTTACCTCTCCCTCCCATGGTACACAACAAATGTAAGGATGCCATGTGAAATTTCTCATAATAGATTAACTATTTGTCAAAAATTAGATGGCACATAGATATGTGCTCCCATGTCCAAACCTATAGAAGAGTCACACCGCAACCCAATGACTATGTTCCATGATAGATAATATCGTGTAAATGATAATGTAATGTAGTTAATAAATAAGGCCCCATGCATACACTACACTATTTATCCACATCCTAGATACCATTTGAATCCACCCTACTAGGAATCCATGCCCTCTCCTATCCAAAACCAATACTCGCACACCAACCCTACACAACAACCCAAAGGATCTATCATAAGAATCAACTATATCTTGCCACCTAATCTCATAATCCCTAATACCCAAATCCTCCTTTAAACACTCAAATATATGAAATAAAGATCCTCATCTTTTCTCAGTCTCATATAATACCCTCATCACGTTGATTGGGAAGTTGAGAATCCTCCATAAAATCTTCTAAAGTTATTGTGAACTACTCTATAGGCAAATGAAAGGATGAGTTCTCCAAGTGCCATATCTCACATAAGATGGTAGTCAAGCCCCTATTTTCCCTAATATGGGGCATAAAGATCACATGAAATAGTACCACATTATCCAAGTGGTCATGCTCAAATTGACTCAACTGGTGTCTAAATCCAAATAGCTCAATATGATTCTCCCACATAATCAAAACATAGTCTACCATCTAAGCATGAAAAAACATAAGCAAAATCACTTATAATGGTCTAGCATATAAAGAAAAATATCAATGAATATAAGTCCTATTGTACACATGCCTAAAATGCATTGGTTAATTAAAAATTCCATTGTTAACATGCAATTGCATCATTTAATTCACACTCCTGGATTGCATCATTTTATACCATGTATTTGTGTCTAATACCTGATTGTGGTGGTTAAAACTATTATTACATCACACAAATACAATGATTGCGTCGCATGATTTACATATGCGACTCAATTATAACTTGAGGCCTTTACCCTAATCCTACTTTACCATGTAGTTGCATCACATTAATGATGATTGCAACGAATGCAACCTATGATTGTGTTGCATGTTCTACATTGACCTAGACTGACAATTGACAAAAGTGCAAAAAAGAAATAAATGCATGAAACAACAAATTAGTTATCATTGGTCTTGCGTCCTCTACCCAATGATACCTCCAGACCCACTCACCTAGGTGATCCTCACGCTTGATTGCTACCATTTCTCTCCAAACATGCTCGAAGACCTCATTCGATCCTTCAAAGTCCAAAAGAAAAATGTACACAATGACCATGAAAATGACCTCTTTGGCCCTATATATAGCCCCCAATATTCCTTAGTGGGTGTGAAACCCTTCCCTTTTGTATTGGTTGTGCAATAATTCTCCTTATGCAACCCATAACTTTTGCCAATTAAGCTCATTTTCCAAACTTATTGCATTTTTGTAGTCCTGGTCTCTTTGTCAAAAAATTGAGCTCCTATTTGTATTTTTTGCTCAATTTTTTGAGGGGACAACATAAAACTTAGTCGCTATCATGATCCCATTGTAGATACTAGGGCAATATTTTAGCTAATTTTTCTTTAAAACAACACCTGAATATGTATTGTCTCAAAGAGGGACAAAATATAGTCACCTAAAATTATCCCATTGCTTATGCACGATGTTGACACTAATTTTCATCTTAATTAATTAAATGATCTTTAATTATTTAATTAATTTGTGTCATTCTTCTGATTTAAATTCCAAATTCACATTTCCTTCCAACTTCCCATAAGTGAGTGATTTTAATTAATTACTTAAATAGTTAACATCCATTTAGTATTCCTTCAATATTTATCTAATTTTGTCTACTATTCCTCTAATATTAATTAAATATTTTTTATTATTTAATTGATTCTTTCTCTCCAACTTTAATTAAATGATTTTTAATTATTTAATTAAATTAACATTCTTTCTCGTTCCTTTTACCATAATTAAATAATTATTTTAATTATTTAATTACTAATGATTCCTTCTATAATTGAATAAATAATTATTTCATTGAATTATTCCATTTGTCCAATGCTAACTAAATCTACTAAAAATAAACACAATATTTATTTTATTTATTCCCGTCATGCACAATTAAATAATTATTTAATACTAATTATATTCTTTTGTTCCACCCTTTAACTCTCATTGACAGACAATTCATCTATTCAATCAAACTAGTCTTCTATGTCATACAATCAGTTACATACGTAGTCTTTAGTCATGCAAATAGTCCTCTATTAATTAGCCAAGTTATCTATTCAATCAACTATGCCATGTAGTCAATCAACCATCAATTAGTCTCAATAATTTATCCAATTAGTCTTGTCAAAATTAATCCTAGCCATCCATCATCAATTAACACCCTTCAATTTGAATTGTATGTTGAAATCCTGAAATCTATAAAATGAAGGTGATTCTTCATTGTTTTCTAACCACAATTCTTGAATCTTTACACTATTGTATGAAGGGCCAAATATGAGACCCACAAAGAAAAGAGAACCAAGGAAGAACTTCGGTGATATATTTGCATTGCTTTATTTGAATTATGTTAAGATGCATATATCATGTTTGCTTTTTTTCTTGAATGAAATAAGAATTTGTGTATAGAGTAGGATCTCTTGTGGTTAGACCCTCTAATCTCTTTTGTAGGCATTATCCATTAATATGATTTTCCCTCATTATAGGAAAACCTTCCTTAATGATTATTTGGAAGCTTCATGACAATATATGAACTATGAAAAGAGTACTATATACTTCTTCAACACTAAATAAGATCAACGAAGGAAAATTAAAGCAATCCTTGGCTACCAAACTACTACACTTCTTGGAACGTATCTTGGCCTCCCCTTTACTATCAAGGATGTGACCTTGACATTTTGGAACATGATGATGGAAAGATTTTAGAAGAAGTTGGAAGGGTGGAAGGGAAAAATCCTTAGTAGTACATGAAAGCTTTAACTCCTTGCTACCTCTTTACAATGCATACCTATGTATTTTCTTTCTTTATTCAAGATAATTGGCACTATGGCTAAAAAATTTGAAAGAATATAAAGAACATTTCTTTGGTCAAGTATGGAAGAGAAAGAGCGATTGGCCTTAGTTAATTGGGATACAGTTTGTAAATCAGAAAGATATGAAGGGTTAAGAAAGATAACTCTCCTCAATAAATCCCTTATGAAAAAAAAGGATGAAATCTTATACTTCATAATGTAGATTTGGTATAAAATCATGAGGGAAAAGTATCTTAATTTTGAGAAGTTCTATAAAGTTCTTTCCAAAGAAGGTTACCCAAATGGATGAAGAATCTAGAATAACATTCTTAAATGTAGAAACATCATCCATACAGGTCTAAGATGGAAAATTGGGAATGGTGGTTTCATTCATTTATGGGAGGATATTTGGATCAGGGATGTACCTTTGGCCCTTGATTTGAATTTCAAAGGCCTTTATGACTTACCAAGGAACTTCTTTGGCACCCACATTTTTTATTATATCTCCCCATTGAGATCCTGAAATGACATATCTCAATGATGTTAGACCCAATTGGAACTACTCTAGAATGCTAAAGATTTTCAGATGATGTTGAAGAAAATTAGGATTCCTCTATTTCCAAGGGAGGAAAAATTCATATAGAGTAAATACCCAAATGGGGAATTCACAATTAAGTCAACCTATAATATGTTGTCGAGAGAAAGAGATTCTTCAAGGTGGTGGAGAAAGATATGTAATTCTCAGTTGATTCCAAAAATAAATTTCTTTTGGTGGAAAACCATGCGCAACAAAATCCTTACATAGGATAAACTAATTAAAAGGGGGTTTCATCTTCCTAATAGATGTGTGATTTTTGAGTAATAGGAATAATATATTCCTCATATCTTACTTTTCTATCCCTTTATACATGAATTATAGAATTTGGGACAACTAAAACTTCAGGTTTCATTGGAAAAAAATAATACAATTCAAAAATTTGTCACTAAATGGAGAGGCCCCACCCATAACACCCCCACAAAACAACTTTGGAGATGGACCCCCAACCTAGGATGGAGTTTGTGGAAAGAAAGAAATAACAAGATTTCCAGGGAGATAGAAAACCCAGTAGAGGAAGTTTATAAAACCTTTTATAAATTTCTTAAGGAGAACATCTCTATTACTAACTGAAAGTGCCTTATTTTTACCCCTACTCCCTTTGATGATATGATTACATAAAACTAGGAATTTTCCAATAGCTCTACTAAATTTGACAACTCTAAGAGAATGGCGATGAACAAAACCAATTGGAAACTACCAAATCAAGGTTGGTTTAAACTAAAATTTGACAGTTCAGTGAGAAGGAATAAGGCCATTGTAGGTGGTATCATAAGGTCTTCTACTAGGGAAATTGTTGCTGAATTCATGCGAAATTTGGATGGTCATACAAATAATTAGGCATAATGAATAACCTTATTATGGAGAATCAAAATATATATCTCAATTGGAGTGAAAACTTTGGCCAATAAAGGGAACTCAAAATTGATTGTTGATGTTATTAAAGACTTTAACAAAGCCAATTGGTCTATTAAAGGAATTATAGGCTACATTTGTAAGATTTTTCTAGGGACATATATTTTTGTTACTAAACACATCTATAGAGAAGGTAGTATGGTGGTAGCTGCAATGACAACCCTAGGATTGGAAATTAAGGGTTTGAGATGTTGGCAAAATATTAATGATGTTCTACCTAATATAAGAACTCTCATAAGAGGAGAGAGTAAAACTCAATAATGATGATAATGGGTTTAAAAATATTATGTTATTGGTTTACCTTGCTCTGCATATTGTTGATAGGAAGAGGAGGTAAAAAGGATAACAAAGTACCTACCCCGTGTTATATTTCCTTCTTCATAATAGGGATACCAAAGCTTTGAATTAGTATTATGAAGAGTCAAAGAGATGTTAAGTCTACAAAGCCTAGAAATTACATTGTACGAGTGACACAAGAAAGAAATAATTCCTACATTCCTTCTAAATGTCTTGCCATATTAGATTTGTACTGACTACTTCATTTTTCCATCCATTTTTAGTTTAATTTTGGTATCGTGTGAAGAAAGGAGACTAGTTATTCCAAACTCACGATAAAAATGGATATGGTTGAGCTTTATAGTTAATGTGGGAGAAGGAAATTAGAAGCCAGGGTAAATAGAATAGGATTAGCTAGCAGAGGTGTCAGTGTGGGAGGGAACATCTTCGATCTGGTGGTTGAAAATGGAATTGAAGGACCAAGTAGGGATGGAGACAAGATTAAGTGAGTTATTGACAAAGGAGATGGAAAAAGTAAAGATGCCATAGTGGAAAGAAATGGTTTTGATGGCAATTTTTCCTACTAGCCAAGGGACTTGGAAAATGGAATGTTGAAAGGGTTGACCTTAGAGGGCATGGGACCACCAAAGGATGATAGAGGACAAACAACCGTCTCAACAATTAGAGATATTTTTAGAGAGGGAGAGAAGAAGATTCATTGATATGATGAAGAGGGAAGGAAGGGGAATATAAAAAGGGGCAAGGTCCAAGCTGTTAAAGATTGTGCTAAAGAGACCTAGGATGGGAGTATTGACGACACTTCATACATCTCAGACAACTTGAAGGCCATTCCTATGGAAATTTAGGAACATGATGATGCTCACACAACCTTCAAGGGTTGTGTTGGGTGTCTTTCTCTTTCTGAGGAGGTGAAGGTGCTAAGTGAAAAGGTTGATTTCCTAATGAATCAATTTTTTGATATGAAAAGGTCAATGAGAAGTGTGGCTCAATTTGGATGCAAAGTGATGTATACATCTGCCACTATACTTTGCCTCTTACAATAGAGTGTTGCAGAGAGTGATGAATGGGATGATCTTCATGAACTTCTCAAATTCTTGAAGGACGATTGGAATAGAGTTCTGCATAGTGTTGGGCGTGAAACTAGACCCTAGATTGGCACAATCCTTTGGTTCTTGCCTTTGGAGGATATGTTGTTGTGGTTTTTCTATTGGTTCTTTGTTGTTAGTTGCCCTTGTGCAGGCTACCAGTCAACTGTCTTTCCCACTCTTTCAATGGTTAGATGGAAGTTCCTTTTTTGTTGCTAATGTTTCAGGTCTAACTATCTTTTTTTAGTTTGTATGCCCTTTGGGTTGTTGCTTTCTAAGGGACAACACCTTTGTAATGTTGCTTTAGTAATCAAAATAATAATATTCTTATTAAAACAAGATAATAATAAAAGTTAGATTTTTAATTCAAAATACAATTATCCTACAAATTTCATAAAAATAATTATAAATTAAATTAATTATAATAAATTTGATTTATTATTTATAATTTGATAATAAAATTTAAATCTAATGAAAAATAAATCATTAAAAAAAGAAGAATTATAAAAAAGCTATTTTAAAAAAAATTGAATGAAAAAAAGATAAAATATTCTCATAAAACAAAATTAATATAAAAGATATCCTTATCAAAAGAAGGTAATAATAAACGATATATCTTAAGTTTTTTGAAGTTTTTATCATAAAATATTTTAAAAATTAATATATATTGTATGGCTGAGATTTTCTAGTCTTTCATCCTTCTCCTCATTTGTAAACTATTGATTTGAAAAAGTGGATTGTTCATTTATATAATAATAAAAATAATTTGAAACTAAAAGTTCGTTCGATACAAAAATATAATAATAATTAGGTGGAAGGAATAGCCTTATTATGGGGAATTAAAATTGCTATCTCAATTGGAGTGAAGACTTTGGCCATTAAAAGGGCACTCAAAATTGATTGTTGATGTTGTCAAAGGCTTTAACAAAACCAATTGGTCTATTAAAGGAATTATAGGATACATTTGTAAACTTTTTCTATGGATTGATCTTTTTGTTATTGAACATACCCATAAAGAGGGTAATATGGTGGCAGATGCAATGACAACCACATGATTGGAAATTCAGGGTTGGAGATGCTAGGGAAACATTGATGATGTTCTACCTAATATAAGATCTCTCTTAAGAGGAGAGAGTAAAACTCAACAATAATGATAATGGGGTTTAAAATGTTATGTTATTGGTTTACATTGCTCTATATATTGTTTATAGGAAGAGGGGGTAACAAACATAATAAATTACCTACTCCGTGTTGTATCTCCTTCTTCATAATAGGGATGCCAAAGATTTGAATTAGTTTTATGAAGGGGCAAAGAGATGTCAAGTATACAAATCTTGGAAAGTACTTTGTACGAGTGACACAAGAAAGAAAGAATTCCCACCTTCCTTCCAAATGTCTTTACATATTAAATTTGCACTGGTTGCTTCATTTTGCTGCCCATTTTAAGTTTAATTTTGGTATTGTGTGAAGAAAGGAGACTAGTTATTCCAAACTCACGATAAAAATTAATATGGTTGAGGTTTATAGTTGACGTGGGAGAAGGCAATTAGAAGCCAAGGTAGATAAAATAGGATATGCTGATAGAGGTGTTAGTGTCAGAGGGAACATCTTTGATTTGGTGCCTGAAAAGGGAAAGGAAGGACCCAATAGGGATGAAGACAAGATTAAGTAGGTTACTGATAAAGGCGATGAAAAAAGTAAAGAGTCCATAGTGGAAAGAAATGGTTTTGATGGCAAATTTTCCAGTTGGTCAAGGGACTTGGAAAAAGGGAATGTTGAAAGGGTTCACCTTAGAGGGCATGAGACCACCAAAGGATGCTAGAGGAAAAGCAACTGCCTCGGCTCTAAGAGATGTTGTTAGAGAGAGAAAAAAAGAAGATTCATTAAGCTAATGAAGAGGGAAGGAAGGGGAATAGGAAAAGCGACAAGGCCCAAGCTGTTAAAGATTGTGCTAAAGAGACCTAGGATGAGAGTAGTGACAACACTTCATACATCTTATACAACTTGAAGGCCATTACTATAGAAACTTAGAGACAGGGTGATGCTCACACAACTTTCAAGGGCTGTGTTGGTGTCTTTCTCTTTCTGAGGAGGTAAAGGTGCTTAGTGAAAATGTTGAATTCTTGATGAATCAAATTTTTGATATGAAAATGTTATTTGA
Source organism: Chamaecyparis obtusa (assembly GCA_027943335.1). Taxonomy (NCBI): domain Eukaryota; kingdom Viridiplantae; phylum Streptophyta; class Pinopsida; order Cupressales; family Cupressaceae; genus Chamaecyparis; species Chamaecyparis obtusa. Next base: position 1,314,936 of record BSBK01005128.1, on the reverse strand, counting down.
GAAGTGAGGCTCAATTTGGATGCAGAGTGATGCATAGATTTGCCACTTCACTCTACCTCTTACAATAGAGTGTTGCAAAGAGTGATGAACGAAATGATCTTAATGAACTTCTCAAATTCGTAAAGGAGGATTGGAATAGAGTTCTACACAGTGTTGGACGTCAAACTAGACCCTAGATTGGCACAATCCTTTAGTTCTTCCCTTTGGAGGATATTTTGTTGTGGTTTTGCTATTGGTACTTTGTTGTTAGTTGCCCCTGTGCAGGCTATCAGTCGGTTCTCTTTCCCTACTCTTTCGATCGTTAGATGGAAGTTCCTTTTTGTTGCTAATGTTTTGGTCTAATTGGCTGCTTAGTTTGTATGCTCTTTGGGTGTTGCTTTGTAAGGGACAACACCTTTGTAATGCTACTTTATTAATCAAAATAATAATATTCTTATCGAAATAAGATAATAATAAAAGATAGATTTTTAATTTAAAATTTAATTATTCTACAAATTTCACAAGATAAATAATTATAAATTAAATTATTTATAATAAATTTGATTTATTATTTTTCATTTCATAATAAAAAGATAAATAATTAAAATAAATTAAAATATAATGAAAATAAATCATTAAAAAAACAAGAATTATAAAAAAGCTATTTTAAAAAAAATTAGATAAAAAACAAGTTAAAATATTCTCATAAAACAAGATAATATAAAATACATCCTTGTCAAAAGAGGTATAATAAACGATAGATTTTAAGTTTTTCAAAAATTTTATCATAAAAGATATTTTAAATTAATATAAATTACACAATTGAGATTAATTCTATAGTCTTTCATCCTTCTTATTTGTAAACTATTGATTTCAAAAAACAGGTTGTTCATTTATATAATAATAAAAATAATTTGATACTAAAAGTTCATTTGATATAAAAATATAATATAAAAAATAATTTGATACTAAAAGTTATTTTTCTTTTGTAAAGAGCCTAAGATAAATATAGAGATATAAAAATATACAAACATTAATATATTAAAACAGAATAATATAATTGTATCTTACTAATAATTTAATATAATTACAATATATATTAATTACAATCTATGTTGGTCTTGAGCTGACTTAGTTGTGGAGAATTTATGTGCTTAACAGACAAGTTCAAATCCCACAAGAAATAAGGTGCTTATGTCTCCTTTGTGACATAATTAAGGGCCTCCAACAATAAATTGAGGTAGTCCCACATTAAGAGCCTACAACACTGACAAGGCAATGAAGTAGGTTAAGGGTTATGAATGCATTTTTGGATTGATCGTGTGTGGTTTTTAGATCAACGTTTCGGATCACACTCCGTGATCCATCATCACTTTTCTTACAATTCTTGCCCTCTTTGTTTCCTGATGATGGATCACGGAGTGTGATCCGAAACGTTGATCTAAAAACTACACACAATCAATCCAGAAACACATTCATAATTTACAATGGATTGTGGAAATCTGATATCATTAGGTTAAGAGTGCCGTCGGAGGGGGGGCTTCTTAAAAAATTTCTGCGATAGGATGAGATTTTTTAAGATTATTTTAAAGTGGGAGGTCTTATTTTGTACTGAAGTTATTCTTATGACTATTCAAATAAAATTTTGAAAAAAATTATGATTATTATTATTTTATTTTATTTTAAACATTTCTTTTGAAAATAAATTATAATTATAATTAATTATAAAATTAAAGACAAGTATCGGCACTTGTTAATCTTATAGCAAACTCTTTTTTTTTGGCTTGAAGAAATTACCCATTCTAAAATAATATTAAAATTAAGTACCAGTCAAGGGAGAAGCCAAAAGCTTTACCAAATATCCTGCTTTTGATATGGAGAGAAGCACTGCAATGGAGGAAATGGAAAAAACAAAAAGCAAAGTGTTTGACTCCACTGTCTGTCTGGTTTGCATCTCTTCTTTCTTCTTTCTTGCATTTTTTTTAATTGGTAAACACTTGCGGCAGAGAGTTTTACAATTTCAAATCCTAACAACACTTATTTTTCTCAGTTCATTTATAATTTTGACTTCTAAATATTGTTCACATGGCAAAGGAGCTGCTATTATTTTTCACAGGGAAGGCAGATTTATAGTACTAGACTCGCGTCCACACCCAAAAAAAATAGCTGACATGTTGATTGTCATTCAAAATTTTGTTTCCAATTGCAAATAACAACGTGAAGGCTTTTTAAGCTTTAGCTGAGCTTGTAGCGGATGTGGAATGGAAGGAGAGGCGTTGTGTATGGCATTGATGTACCTGGGATATTGTAAACTAACATTCACTCATCACACTTAGGCTGTCGTCTCATGGAGGGGGACTTTTTGAATATTTCAATGGGACTGCTGAGATTTTTTATGAGTTTCCATAAGAAGATGGTTCTATGGATTTTGTAAGAATGGATAGCTTAAAACTTAAAGCTTTAAATTTCAGAAAGGTGGCAGGTGGCGGTCTCGTATTTATTTTTTAGCAACAAGGAATATAGTTAAATTTAAAAGATCACTGTTAAGAATTTTAAAAAATTAAAATTGAATGACATCTGGGCCACTCGCAGCAAACTTTTAGGAAGCTGGTGGAGGAAACCTTTAGCCGCAATCCCAAAGACACCCCCTTAAAATCTAAATCTAAGATGTAAGGGCTCCTATTTTCTTACACAAGGTTCTCATTTGTCTCATAGCACAATTTTATCCTTCTTATGGGACCTTTTCTCTACAAAAATGCATTTGCTCCATGCTGGGCTTGACTCAAATTTTTGATCATGCCAAGTATTGTTGCCGACATAAGGCCAATGAGATTGCCACTGTTCATTGCCTTAGTTAACAATGTGATTACATTTACTCCATTTGGTGCTTTCTTGATGGTTGTACCCAAATTTGGTATGTCAATTGAGATGCCCTATGCATTGTTCATAGACGTCTTCAACAATTTCTGAAGTGCAGCTATTGTTGGCAATGGGGATCATTATTATACATTTGTTTTTGATACATTGGATTCAGGGTTTAACTGGCCCTAGTAGTGAGGCCACAAATTGGGGGCCTCATCCTCATACATTGAGGCACATCATCAACCAAGGATCAGCTTTTAAGCAATACAACAACATTCTCTACAAGACCTAAACTTGGTGCTTATTGCTAAACAGCCAATAGACATACCATTACACCATGCACCCATGTGAATCATAAACATTTAATTGTTTGAGTGGAGTCATCTTATTGGTGAGTGTTAGTTGGCGTTGTACAAATACTATACCGTGTATAATAGTTCTATTTATTTCTATTGTTTGCCGCCTACATACATCTTAAGGAAACCCTTCAAACATTTACTTATTTCCTCTATATGCTAATGTATTTGAGGATGGTAGAATGTAATTATGTTGAATTTAGTCCTAAAAGCTCAAAGAGTTCCTACCAAAAATGGCTCTTGAAGATTTGTTCCCAATCACAAATGATACTCTGTGGGATCCCATATTACTTAAACACATGCTGAACATATATCTTCAGAATCTTTAATCCGATCAACCGAGACTTAGTCACTTGAATGAAATATGCACACTTCTAACGATCTATCAAAACAAATATCTCATCCTTACCTTCAGATTTCTGTAGGCTTGAGATGAAATCCATTGAGATGATTTCTGCTTTTGATTGGATAGCATTTGGTTGAAATAATCTAGGAGGTGGAATGCTCTCCACTTTATTGCGTGGGCAGGTATCATACTCAGCTACAAACTAGAGGATATCATTTTTTCATGTTCTACCAAAAGAAGCTGGTTATATTCCAATAGGTGTTTTAAAATCCCACATGCCCTATGATGGTTGATGAATGCCTACTTTCATGTGCCTTTTGTATGAGAGATGATCCCACTCAGAGGTATATTTGATCTTAAAAAAATATAACATTGTCTTTGACTTTTTGAGCCTCCCCCTTCTTCCCTTCTACAATTTCTTGTATGAATTGAGATGTTCCAGTGTTACTATTGTACTCTTGAAGAATTTCTTTTGACCACATGGGTTGGCTAACAAAGATGGTCTTGAAAATAGGTATCTCATCTCAATGTGGCAGGGTATTTGCAACCACATTGTTGTTTCCCTTTCCTATATTATATATAAAAGCCACAGCATGCTGACCGTTCCATTATTGTTGCTTTTTTTTAAAAGAGATCCTTGTGACAAAAGGTATTTTACACCAAGATGACTAGTATTGATGGAAAATTATTTTCAATGAGAAGTTGATTCTATTTACTTAGGGCATGTAGGATCCACATCATCTCATTATATGTGGAGACACATTTCTCTCTATTAGTCAACTTTCTGCTTTCAAAACCAACATGTTGGTTAGCCTAGAAAAGTAATGCACCAAACTTGAATCAAGCAGCGTCACATAATAATCAAGGGTGTAATGTCCCCTTTTTAGCAGACATGGATTTTGGATGATTAGCCTATTTTTCTGGCCCTCGTAGGCTGTTGAGTTCGGATAGAGGGTCTCCTAAGGCATGTATCGTCTCTAGAGGTCAGGGGTTTCTAGTTCTGGCTTTTGTTTGGTATTGCACAACATACAAGAGCACTAGATGAAGCAGTCGTCTGTGAGTCTCTGCAAAAATTCGGAGATTTTGTAGATACTTTGTGAAGATGTTTTCTAGATATCTCAGATACTTCATGCTTTAATAGAATAGGCATGATAGATTGCATGTAGAAGCAAAACACTTTGTAAATACAGGGAAACATGCACCTGTATAATCGCTTCATACAATCAAGTTGCAAGTGCATTAGGCATGCAACTTTGAATAAGTCAAAGTTAGTTAGTTAGTTGTTGAATAAGTCAAAGTGGTTGAGGGTTTCCCCTTTTCTCTCCACTTTTCTCTCTCCTCTTTTCCTATATAAAGGAGGGAGTTCATTGTAAATATTTATCTTTTGTTTTAGGCAAGAAAGCTATGCTTGAGAAGCTTGTGTGGTGAAAACTTTGTGTTTCATTGTGCAAATTTTTAGAAGTGAATAAAAGGAGCAAGATTTTCCAAACTTTGTGTTGCAAGTCTTGTGATTGAATGATGTTTTCTTATGTTGCATTATTTAATCGTTCTTGAATTCACTGTATAGTTTAACTTGTGTGAATCACTTGAGTTTCAGTTTGCCTTTTGAGAAACTTTGACCTACAGGAAGAGGATTGCTATAGTTTAATAGTGGCTGCAAATACTAGGATGTAAAGAGCCCAATTGCCTCTCAACTGCAAACTGGCTACTAACTCTAATTTAATTGCAATTGTTTGAATGTTTTCAACATATATGAATTTTAAAAGAAAATTCTCCAGACTCTAAAAAAATAACACCAGCAACAATTTAACATTAAAAACTAATTCTCCTTCCTTGCTATATCAACCAGCATATTAAAACAATTATTTTAAGTCCCATACAATAATGAAATTATCATATCCTGCACCTCAATACAAAAATGGACTGCTGGATGCTGAAACGCAGCTTGTAGACCAACTGTGTGCTGCTGAAAGCTGATGCCAACACCCTTAATTCTAACCATTCCTTGCAGTGACGAAAAGACGCTTCCTTAGAATTACTAAGACCCCCAAAATGCTCACAAAAACCTCACGCAGCCAAAGGGAAACGTGTCACAGCTGTTGGGAATGAACACGCACAGCTATAGATCCGTACGGCACCCAATATGCACACTTCTACACCAGCAAATTCATTATCAATCATGGCATTCAGAATCTGATCCAAAGTACAGCAACCGGCACAAGATTTGGATGTTTTCTCCAGCAATTTGAAGACCAAACATCACCAAACCCTAGCACACTTCAAGAATTTTGAAATTCTCCTCAGACAATTACTTCTCACTTTTCAATTTTTTGACAAATGACATAAGGTAAGCAATTCGATTTCTCCAAGGCATATATAAAGACTTTAATGAAACTTCTTCATAACACTTTTCATTAAAGAGCCTTCACTATCACATCATTAAATTAAAGTCCTTTAGTTATTAAATTAACATGACTTAATTTAATAACTTTTATTATAAATGTGATGCAACTAAGTCTCACTAACAAAATCCTTCGAACTTTTGACAATAGCACCTGAGCTCAGACTGCCTTGCTAGAAATAGCCAACTACCCAAAATAGACTTACTAAAAATAGTAAGTCCCTCAAACTGGAGATCCCTGATAAACGATCTTGCAACACCTGATGGCACTGTGCAAGCGCCCTGCTAAACCAAGCTATGCCCAAAATACCACTTACTATAAATAGTAAGTCATCCAATCTGTCCCAAACGAAGAGCAAACTTGACCGCCAAAACCTCCAGAATGGAATCCAACTACAACCTCTGCTGACTGACCCCCTCTGATCACCTGATTAGCTTACGAGGGTCGCCAAACTAAGCTAATCACAAAGACTGAAAAATGGGGACATTACAGTCCTCCCTTCCCAAGATTGCTTGTCCTCAAGCAATCAGGAAAAACAAGCAACACCACAGACCACCTGGATCCCAAGGATGGTCATAAGTAATGTCCCAATCCTCACCATACTCCTGTGAAGAAAATCCCAACATCAACAGTAAAAACACCTGCAACTGAAAAACCGCCCTCAACACCCAAATAACTGACATCACTGAAAACATCATTTGAAGGCCGACTGTAGATGCCGATGCAAAAAACAACCCAACGGAACTCAACCCAACTGAAACATCAAATATGTCAAAACTCGAGTCCTTGTCTAACCGACACTCACACCCAACTGCATTGAGAAGAAGACAATGACCAAATGTGTCTGAATCACTGTTACCAACTCTAACCTCTGATAAATTGTCCTAGGTGTGTGGATATTGCAAGTAGTCTAACTTGCAATTGCTAATTCCATCTACAAAAGATGGTGCTAATCCATCCCATAATGGATGATAAGAAATTGGAGCCGGTCTACACCTGTGTGAGATCAAATCTTCTACCTGTGGGTCAAAAGAAAAATGATGAGCATACCCCACCGTATAATGCTAGTAGAAAGCCCCAATCTTCGTCAATGGCTCATCATTACCCAACTGGGAATCATGAGATGGCTCCAATCTTTGACTCTGCATAATTGCAGGCTGGATAGGATCCTGAGTAACCCTCTCAGCAAACCCAACCTCAAAATCCCAGTGGGGAAGCATAGTAGATAGAGTCTCTACAATCTTCCCTACCAACCTCCAAACAGCACAAGAGCCTTGGATGAGAGTACCCTCAGACACTCTGTATGAATCCTCTCGCACATCTGCACTCTCAAGTAAATACTCCATGAATGACTCAATGCAGTAGAAATTATACATGGCAGCGTCAACTTGCTCCCCCGCAACCCACGACTGATCCCTCTGAAAATGTGGCACTGCCAACTCATCCCTACCTACTGCATCCACATCTTGAACAGATGTGTCTGCCACATCATCACGTCGCTCATCCCCAACCATAGAAGCAAACTCATCACCAACCACCTCGATGTGCAATCGAATTGGGTCTGGGGCTGGTGTGGACCGAAAATGCTCCAACTCCACGGCCACCTCTGCTAATTGATATTGCGACTCCTGAAGAGCCCGCTGAGTGCCCTCTAAAGCTTCAAAAGTCACTGTGAGCTCCTGAGTAAGCTCACTCACCTCCTCTCTGTCCATCAGTGCCTCATATGCTGTACTCCCCCACTCAACTAGGTGATCTCGATCGGCTACTATCTGTAAATAATCCTGTCTCAAAATCCTGACAACCTCACGCAAAGGATGAATCTCTGTCAAGGAAAAGTAACCACCACTATGCTCATCTGTCATAGGAGCACCCCAATCATAAACAATCAACAACTGACGAGCAACATCAAAATGCTCAAGAGTAGAAGTAATATCTCTCTCACCAACTTGCAACTGGCTAGTCACATGATGACTTTGCACAACGGGCCTCTTATGTACAATCTCAACTGCACTGTCCACACTATGGAAGGAAGCTGCATCCAACAAACTCCCCTCAAGATCACCGTATCTCTATTTACTTTCATCCGAGTACACATCTATAGACTGAGTACAGACATCGAACTCATCCTCATCTATCCCCAAGGAAGCTGCTGTTGAATCCGACTCAACACAATCTGCAGCTACCTCGTCCTCTGCAACTACCTGACAATCTAGATCCTGGGATCTATCCTCACTAACAACTCAGAGTCCTCCCTGAGGGTCTGATAAATCAAGCATGACTCGCTACAGGAAGAATCATCCTCATGAGTCACTGAAGAAGTAACCCCATCTCTCGTAGTGGAAGCCCTAGCTGTAACAAACTCTTGCCACTCATATGCTTCCCCATCCTCATCTGTGAGTCCCTGTAACAAAGAATCTTGGAACCCACCACCGCCGTATGACAACGCTGAATCCACACCCAAAGTCAGATATAGAAAGCCAGAAACACTGCAACACTCATCATCCTCGCTCTCAACATCAGAAATATCTGTGATGCTTGTGTCCACATTGTCTATCCGCATCTCCTCAACTAACTTTGGCTTCATACATGACTCAATGTCATCATGTGAATCAACTACAATGTGGCATGAATCTATGTCAACCAACTCAACTACAATACTCCCATCATGAGTGTCATCACTAGATAGCTCCATGCTCACATCCTCAATACAGGAAAAGACTACAGTCTCTTGCACTGATCCCACACTGCGACTACTGTCATAAACATCAAAGTTGTCAGAGCTCATACACTCCTCGCAGTCATCACCCAACATCTCACAAGGGGTGTCATCCCCAATGCGGCTCACAACATCCTCAAAAGTAACATCAGATGTGTCTATACTATCTGCATCCACATCTCTTGCTAAAATCTCAATTGTTGACACCTGACTTTGCACACATGACTCAACGTCAGGCTGTGCACCAATAATGCTAGAGCATGAACCGTCATCTCCGCTGTAACGCCCAGATCACCAACATCACCACTAGGAGACTCCATACATTCATTGGTCCCATATGAGGAAGCAGTTGCCTCCTACATTGGAGCAACACTACTATAGTAGACATAAAAATCTCCAATAACAACTCCCTCCACAGAAGAGTCTGAACACTCAGTGATAACTACAACATCAGTTGCCTCTGTACAATCCGTAGCGACTACTCTGGGAGCCTCAACCTGTTGATGTTCAGCGCTGTTGTCAACCAATGGTACTGAAACATCGACATGTTCCTGTGAAATAAATCCATCATCAACACTGCGGATAGGACTAGCAGGTGTCATACCAAATATAGGTACATCTGCATCATGGGCACTTGTCAGGGAAAACTCAAGCTTTCTTCCTTGCAATCTCGATGTCGGCCTTCTAAAAGTAGAGACCATATACCTCGCTGCCCCGTCTATTGTCTCTGGGTCCGAAAGCTCTCCGCCAATCTCTGCTGATGAAGCCTAAGTCTTTCCATACTTTCCACTAAGGCATTTAATTCCTCTCTTTTTCCCATACTGTTACGACGACTTCCAAAGCTAGGCCTCCTGTATTTGTCCATAGCTAGGAAAAGAGAGTGCTGATCACTTTTAAAATATCATCAGAATATAAAAGAATTCATTCCCCACAGGATGGCAGGAAACATACTTTGATACCCTTGTAAAGAGCCCAACTGGCTCTCAACTGCAAACTGGCTACTAACTCTAATTTAATTGCAATTGTTTGAATGTTTTCAACATATATGAATTTTAAAAGAAAATTCTCCAGACTTTAAAAAAATAACACCAGCAACAATTTAACATTAAAAACTAATTCTCCTTCCTTGCTATATCAACCAACATATTAAAACACTTATTTTAAGTCCCATACAATAATGAAATTACCATATCTTGCACGTCAATACAATTACTTCTCACTTTTCAATTTTTTGACAAATGACATAAGGTAAGCAATTCGATTTCTCCAAGGCATATATAAAGACTTTAATGAAACTTCTTCATGACACTTTTCATTAAAGAGCCTTCACCATCACATAATTAAATTAAAACATTAAAGTCCATTAGTTATTAAATTAACATAACTTAATTTAATAACTTTTATTATAAATGTTATGCAACTGAGTCTCACTGACAAAATCCTTCGAACTTCTGACAATAGCACCCGAGCTCAGACTGCCCTGCCAGAAATAGCCAATTGCCCAAAATAGATTTACTAAAAATAGTAAGTCCCTCAAACTGGAGATCCCTGATAAACGATCCTACAACACCTGATGGCACTGTGCAAGTGCCCTGCTAAACCAAGCTATGCCCAAAATACCACTTACTATAAATAGTAAGTCATCCAATTTGTCCCAAATGAAGAGCAAACTTGACAACCAAAACCTCCAGAATGGAATCCAACTACAACCTCTGCCAACTGACCCCCTCTAATCACCTGATTAGCTTACGAGGGTCACCAAACTAAGCTAATCACAAAGACTGAAAAACGGGGACGTTACATAAGAGTTAAAGACTTTGAGCTTCAACTTTTAGTGTTTAATTTCAATTTCAGGATTATTAGTGAGAGACTTTGAGCCTCACTATTGGTTCTAGTTACCCATCAAATAAGATTTAATCGCAAGAGACTTTGGGCCCTTGTTTTTAATCTGCCTAATATAATTATAATTGCTTCCTTAGGAGTTGTTCTTACATCAACTATCGAGTCACTAGTATTATCGTAGCAGTAAGAGATCTTTGTAGAGTTAGAAAGTTGTTACTTGTGAATTTTTCTTGAAAAAAGAGGAAAAGATTGGAAGAATCATCCCTTTGTTTAATTTCAGTTGAAGTCCTACTGAAGCCACCTGCGGTAAGAAGGGAGCCTTACCTATTGCTGAGAGGAGAGATTTATCTCACTATACCATTGCCTAAAGTTACAATTTTGTAAGGTGTAGTCTTCTTAGCAACTTCCAAAATTTTTAGCCAACAGAGTGGCATGCTCTATACTTTAGGGAAGCAACTTGAAATGGAAATTTGTTTGACAAAATTGAACCGGTCAGATTTTGAATGGATGAAATGTGCAACAGAGGGTCCTTCGGTTTCTTTAGTTCAGTCCCGAATGATGTGGCATTTAGATGAAGATATGAGACTTGCAGTCAATACTTGCCTTACTTGCCTTAGTGACACTACGAGGATCTCAGCCCTTAATGTACCTTATTTAGATAACATAATGAGGGATATTCTACAACTGATCATTGATAGTTTTCATGGGCTACGAGATACTAGGAGCTCTTCTTATGGTAGGAGGGTGAAGATTTTAGAATTGATGGCTAGTGTTAGAACTTGTGTTCTCATGATTGATTTGGATTGTGATGATCTCATTCTTCAAATGTTTGAAATTTTCATAGCCACAATTAGTAAGGATCATGAAGAAAATGTATTCTCTTACATGCAAACCATTATGATCTTAATCATTGATGAATGTGATGTTATTTCCCAGTCTCTAATGTCTTTATTGCATGCTGTTATGAGACAAGAACAAGATGTTTCTACGGGTGCATATGAGTTGGTCAACAGTGTTTTCAAACAATGTGTGAAGCTAAAACCTTCATTAATGAGGCTAATGCGCCAAATATTGACGAAGAGATTACAATTGAGCATGAGGAACTTCAAGATGATTTCTTGGTTGAGTGTACAACTATTAAATATGAGGATAAGAATAATGAAATTGACAAATCAACAACTTTTGGCACACATTCAAAGCAATCAAATGAAGTTGACATTAGTGCAAATTTGGAATAGATGAGTATCTTCTTAACAGAGTGGTACAAGTAACTAGAGACAACTATGGAGCTACTATTGACAGGTATGACACAGGGCCTAATTTTGATATGCATCATAGAATCAATTCTTTTGATTTGCATGAACATGGGTGGAAGACTCAATTGGAGGTGATCATTGATAACCCACTATTTGATATGGGTGATGAGAATACATATGACAACCCATTTTTTGAGTTGGGGGATGGGACTACTCTTGGTTGCAACATTGCACTTGGTGGAAATAATAAGGTTAGGGATTTGGGTGTTGATAGGATGGGTGCTTTGTTTCTTATGGATCATGATGAGTTGCTTCACAGCTTGAGGCATAGTGCTGTTATTTTCAGAGTGGCGCAGGGGATTGGTGAAGCAATGTTTTTGAGATTGCCTTGGGATCTAGGAATCTTAATGATAAATTGTAATGTCCCCGTTTTTAGACTTATGAGATTAGCTTGGTTTGGCGACCTTCACAGGCTAATCAGGCGATCAGAGGGGGTCAGATGGTGGAGCTAGCGTTGTGATTCCATTCTGTAGGTTCGACTTATCAAGTCTGCTCTTTGTTCGGATCATTTTGGTCAACTTACGATTTTTAGTAAGTGGTATTTTGGATATGGCTAGGATTAGCAAGGTGTCTGCACGGAGCGTCAGATATCTCAGGATCGAGTTTCAGAGAATCTCCAGTTTGAGAGACTTACTATTTTTAGTAAGTCTATTTTTAGCAGTGGCTATTTCTAGCAGGGCAGTGCCTATTCCTAGCTAGGCAGTTGGACTTGGTGCTTTGTCAAAAGTTCGTTGATTGTAGTCAGACAGTTCAGTGGCTTATATTTTAAATGTGTTATTAAATTAAATTATTTTAATTTAATTTAATAACTTATGACTTTATAACTTTATGTTATAAAGTGAGATTATTTTTAAAGCCAATTAAGTGAAAATAAGAATCAATAAAATTATCAAGGAAATTCAATTTGTCTTAATTGAATGATATTTAAATATTGGTGGAAATATCATTGGAATTTGCTTGGTTTAGATATTATTGAAAATAGTTGCAGTTGCATTCAAATTATCAATATATATTTAGAAAGAGCCAAGTTTGGTTCTTCACAGTGGTATCAGGGCTTTCTTCCTGCCATCCTGTGGGGTCTGGATTCATTTATTTTCTGAAGTATTTTAAAAGTGACCAGCACTTCCATTTTTTCCTAGCTATGGATAAATACAGGAGATCCAGTTCCGGAAGTTGTCATAGCAGTAAGGGAAATAGAGTGGAATTAAATGCTTTAGTAGAAAGCGTTGAGAGACTGAGACTGCATCAGTAGAGATTCGCAGAGAGTTTGTCGGATCCAGTTACAGTAGACAGGGCAGCGAGATATATGGTCTTTACCTTTAGAAGGCCGACATCGAGTTTGCAAGGGAGAAGGCTAGAGTTTTCTCCGACAGTTGTCCGCGATGCTGATGTTCTTGCATCTAGTTCAGCACCTGCTATTCCCATTCGCAGTGCTGATGATGCAACCAAACTCTACCCACCTCATGCACCTTTGGTTGAGTTTGGCTTGATTGTTGGTGAACTTTGATGTCTAGTGTTTTATGTACATCCCATTTTTTTCAGCAGCAAGTAATGCCTCCACTTGTTCAATCTAGCCTTGTTCAACTTCTTGTTGAAACATGCAATTGGTCTACCCATAGTTGAAAAACTCGCACTCAGCAGGCCCAAAATATTCAAAAACTCATTTTTTTTTGGCAAATTTATCAAACAGTTTTAAATACATAATTTTTAAAAAATATTCTTCAAAAACGCACATGTTACTAAATTTGTTGAGCATATCACTAATTTCCATCGTATATAAATCAAAATCAGAGTTTATATGACAAGAGATCCTAATAACTAGTGGGGGTTGGCAGTTGAGACCCTAATGGGTTTGAGGGGCAGCAATGATAAGGTGTTAGATGTGAGAAAACCTAATGATAGGAAAGAGAGAGTGAAGATCATTTTTCTTAACTACAAGCAAGAAAAACAAAATTATATGAATTTGGAAGAGTTTTTCAAGAAAAAATCGAGAAGTTTTGCATTCACTCGCGAGTTTTTCAAGCAAAAATCGTTGTGAGTTTTAAAAAAAAATCGCCAGTGGGTTATTGGGCAAGTGACTTGCTTGGTGAATTGGCTCACTAGTACTCATGAGTTCTACGATTACTTAGTGAGTTTTGCAACTATGGGTCTACCCTCTTGACTCAATATGTAAAACCCCTTTTGGGTCTTTTGTAAATTTCTGATTTTTTTGCATTTATTTGATTCCTGAAACAAATGCAAATTGGAAACAAGTAACTGAAAAATTCTTTTAAAACCTCAATGGCTGGTATACAACCTTGAATGCATCATATACAACAAATCCAACTTGTAGATGTCATATTACTCTAATTATATTAGTTGATTTTTGATTGATATGAAATGAAGTTGAACAACTAATATGAAACCATATGGCATGCAATTGTGCTCAGATCTGAATAGTTTATGCTCCAATACATCAATTATTAGTGTTGATAACTCAATACGGTTGGAAAAGAATATATTGATTTCTCAAATGCAAATTGTAGGTAATTATGAAACACTAAGGTGTCAAATACACTTAAATTTGAATCAAACGTCAATTTGCAACCCTCTGACAATTGATTTTATTTGATTTGCAATTGCTGGGACAATTACATTGTCAGATATGCCAATTGGAAACTTAATTTCAGACTCACACCAATTTGTTTTTAGACTCACAAGGGGCCTCACTTGTTGATCCGTGTGTATATTTGAATTGCTTGACTAAAAATGATTGTAGTAAACTGCCAGACACCGAAGGAATCTTGTGAACAGCAAGATTGTTGGCTGGATATGACTGAAATGATATTGTAACAGCAGCAGTAGTCCTTCCCAAAAGTAGATTGCCCAATATGAAAAGATGTCTGGCTGGTATAGGGCTGCGAGGGACCTAGAAAGATCTTTTGAAGGCTGATACAACTGAACACAAATAATGTTGCAAATACAACCTCCCCAATGATGGTACAGGTCCTAATAGGTCTGATCAGCCTCAATAAGCAGCATTGATGACAATAGTTAGCAAATAAACCTCCCTGTATGGCTGGTGCAGAAACTTTGACAACAAATTGTGACAAAATTCATGAAAAGTATGTCCACCGAAACCCTCAAACAGCAGCATTGATGACAATAGTTAGCAAACAAACCTCCCTGTATGTATGGCACAGAAACTTAAGCAAAAAATTATGACAAATATCAAGCAAAGTATGTCCACCTAAACCCTCAGACAAGAATAAGTAGCAGAAGCAGTAGCAACAACCTTTCAATCCTGTGCCTTCTGAAATAAGTAAAATTTTGTAATATCTAAGAGGATGATAATAATATATACTTTTGAAACTTTTCCTATACGGTGAATTACTTCATGTGATGAAGATCTTGTTGGTAACTGTACATTAAGCACCTCAAGAATAAGTAGCAGCATCAGTAGCAACAACCTCTCAATCGTTTGCCTTTTGAAATTCATTGATGAAGCTCTGAATCTATGATCCAACAAACCCTTAAATGTTAAGTAAAATATTGTAATATTTAAGAGGATGAAAATAATGTATATTCTTGAAACTTTACCTGTACAGAAAGGTGAATTACTTCATGTGATGAAGATTTTGTTGATAAGTGGACATGAAGCACCTTAAAAAATGCATGCACATTGTTATTGAATTAATTTATGCTATTATATCAAAGAAAAGTATGATCTAATTGATTCACAAACCCTACTTAGATGCTTTCTTCACCAACAAAATAAAAGGAAAGAGATTATAGTATTCTTTCCCAAGTGACTAAAGTAGGTTAGGACATATCAAACACTGCTAGTTATAATAGCACTGGGAGCCCAAATGAAAAGACAAAAGCTTTATAATCAGGATTCAGAATACACACTAAAAACTAGCTAGAGTAAAAAGAAATCTCTCTACCAGGGGTAAACTTTGAAAGATTTTACAAAAATCAGAAATTCTTGGAGACATTAAGGTAAATTGCAGACAGTACAAATATCATAAATGCTCAGAGAATTTAGCACAAATTACAGATAATACAAAATTCAAGTATAAAAAATGTTACAAATATTACAACTGGTCGTGTGAAAGAAACCCCCGTGCTGCAGATGTTGATTGAGAAGAAAAATCAAATGGTTATCTTGACTGGTGCTAAGCTAGTTCTAAACTAGAATATGAGTGCAGAATAGAACAAGGAACTGATACAGAACCTGATAGTATTGGTAGATGAGAGGCACAGGCTGCAAACCTGACTGGAAAATTGTGGGTGTGACTGTGTGAGAACAATTTCTCCTTCTCAGTAATTCATGTAGTACTTAAGGCCAATGATCCCTCAGATGCACTAATAAAAATGGTTTGTGTGTGCATGCAAAGATCACATGTACTGTGAGATAAACAAATGGCTAGTATTCTGAAAATTGGTGCTTTGCATCTTTTGAGATCATACATATCTATGTTTGAGTACTTTTTCAATCTATATCTTTGTGTGATATATGCCATCCCTTTCAAATAAAATTAGCAACCCATCTTTTTCTTTCATCAATATATGCTTAAACCTATGATATGTGCCTGGGTATATAAAAGTTGTATTTTGTGCAATTGTCTTTTAGCTTATGATATCTTGTGTAATACTCAATTTCTTTATCTTCTCTTTCTTGCTTTTCTGAGTGACATGTCGGGTAGTACCATTTGCTTTTCATTCTTTGCTTGATTTTAATGAGGCAGCTTAGATTTGTTTAATGTTTTGATTCATTTTTTGGGTTAAGATTTCCATATTTTTCTTAGTTTTGTTATTATGATGTGTTGACATATTGCTATATGTAAACCGTAATTGTTGCAAATTGTCAGGCTGTTCTTATTGCATACATTGCTTCTTCTTTCAGAGGGAAAATCCCATTAGGCACAAAGAAACAATTCGCATAGGATGTGGTGCAGGTTTTAGAGGTGATAGGCCAGTTGCTGCATTACAGTTGCTTCAAAGAGTGCCGAATTTAGACTATCTTGTACTCGAGTGTTTGGCAGAACGGACCTTGGCTCTTCGCTATGATATCATGATGTCTGGTGGACATGGCTATGATTCACGGAGTATGTTTCAGATTTCCTGATATCATTTCATATGAATTTTTTTGGGTTTAAAGTTGTAAACTATTGAAATTTTTGTAACATTAGCAGATCCACCTGGAATTTCAATCCCTCTTTAGTAACAATAGTTCTATGGTATTTTGGTCTCATGTTTTATCCTTAAAAACTGAATTTTCTCACATAAAAGCCAAATGTAAGTACGTTATAAATACTTATTTTGTCTTTGCAAGATATTGTTAATTAATAGCATATCAATTATAGATAATGACATGTTCTTGATATTTAACACTCACATAGCTCTCTTTCCTCCTAGCTATATAATTATTCTTTTATTGTTTTTCTTTATGTTCTAGGGGGAATCAATTGTTAACAAGTTTTACCTCACTATTTTCCATTTACATGCTATAGCTATTGTTATTGTAATATGGACCCCCTGATTTTTTTTTGGTAAAGTTTTGCCAAACAACTTGACAAAAATAACCATTTATTTGAAAGGTCACTGCTGTTGTGAACTAATATATCATTTAGGCATGCAATGAGCTGATTACAACAACCACTTGATGAAAATCATTTTCAAGAATTGCATTACATAGATTTGATCATGAATAAATGTATGAAATATTTCAAGAAAAGAACCTGATGCAGCTCACAAAGGTTGGAAACCAAAT
The DNA here is from genome assembly GCA_027943335.1 of Chamaecyparis obtusa. Classification (NCBI taxonomy): domain Eukaryota; kingdom Viridiplantae; phylum Streptophyta; class Pinopsida; order Cupressales; family Cupressaceae; genus Chamaecyparis; species Chamaecyparis obtusa. The sequence goes on along the minus strand of BSBK01005128.1, from coordinate 1,297,362 downwards.
ATTCGGAGAGGACTGATCTGAAAATAGCACAAACTCAACTACAGCTTGAAGCCTTCTCAATGAGCCTTCAAACTCCACCACAACCTCAATCAATGACTGCCAACAGATCACCCTTGGAGAGTCTGAATAATGATTTTTTGCAGGTCTGTCATGACAAAACAGAAACCCCATCTCTGATTTTAGCGCCAACACAGGGGCAGAAGGGCATAAAACTCCTTAAAAATCAGTCAAACCTGACTCAAACAGTTGCAGTTAGGTCTAAAGCAGCTAACAGCATCTGGTTGACGTCAAAACAAAGCCAATAAACCCCCAGTTATGTGAAGATCCTGGTTGGCTCTCAATAACAAAACTAACTCTTTCACAGTTTAATTGTACTTTTTGGAAGAGTTTTGAGAATTAACAAATGAATTTCTATAAATATTTCCAGAATTTTAATTAAAATAACAACAACAATTTATTATCATTATTTCCTCATTCACAATATGTTCATTATCACGATGAAGCTAAATTAAAATGCATTTCTTTTGATTTCAATTTCAAGAAACATTTCTCACATTTCTGATTAATATCAATGCATTGATCAAATCGAATGTAACTTGCCCCTAATTTATTACGCTGGCTGTAAAAATTGGAATCTCTGAATTATCACAAGTCTGATTTTTTAACCCAGCTGCAAATAATGAAATCTGGAAATGGACGCAAACCCTTCAATCTCAAACAGCTCCTGCTATGCACGTTTCTTCCCAAACATTTATCACCTTCACCCAATAAGCATCACATGACCATCCAACCAAAGAAAAAATTCTCACGCAGCATGCCTAAATTGATGGCGTACGGTTGGCTGGAAAAACGTGAAGTCTTTAATTCCGTACGGCTGCACTTAGGAATTCTAGAACAGAATTCTCTGTCTTTCAACTCCCAACCTGTAGCATTCGTTGTAGATTTCCCAATCAATTCTAAAATTTCAGCAGGAAGACAAATCAAACCCTTGGATAACAAATCGATTTGTCTGTAGATTAAAACTTATCATAAATCTAGTATACATCAGCACTGAATTATGATTTAGAATCAGAATGAGCTCTCTCCTGGAAGAAGACCAAGCTCAACAGATGTTGCAGAACTCTCTCCAAAAGATGAAGACCAAGTTCAAACCCTAGCTTTTCCAAGCCAAGCAGAATTCTCTCACAAACAAAATATCAAATCATCAATGGGTAAATGAAAGTGCCTTTTTGAGTTGTACTTATAGCTTTTTCGGAAAAAGCAAAATTTCACTTTTTTCATATTAAAGGCTTTTAAATGATAATTTCACTTTATAACATTAAAGTTATAAAGTACTTAAGTTATTAAATTAAAATACTTTAATTTAATAACAATAATTTTAAAAACAAAAGCCACTGAATTCTGCTGACTGAAACAAACTCATTTTCGACACCAGAGCCCAAACGCCAATTGCCTTGCCGGAAATGACCCATTGCCAAAAATAGCCAATTGCTAAAATAAACTTACTAAAAATAGTAAGTCTCTCAAACTAGAGATTCTCTGAAGCTCGATCCTAAAACATCTGACACTCCATGCAGACACCCCGCTAATCTTGGCCATACCCAAAAATACCACTTACTAAAAATAGTAAGTCGACCAATTTGACCCGAATGAAGAGCAGACCTGGTAAACTGAATCTCCAGAATGAAATCCCAACACTGGCTCTGACATCTGACCCCCTTTGATCACCTGATTAGCTTGCGAGCGTTGCCAAACCAAGCTAATCCCAAAGTCTGAAAAATGGAGACATTACAGTCCTCCCTTCCCAAGATTGCTTGTCCTTAAGCAATTAAGAAAAACAAGCAACATCACAAACCACCCGGATCCCAAGGATGGTCATGAGTAATGTCCCGATCGACCTCAGACTCCTGTAACGAAACCAACAACATCAACAGAACCAACATCAGTAACTGAGAATCTGCACTCAACACTTGAATTGACGATGCTGCAATAGGATCACCACATGGGAGAAACTCAATCGGGAGTAACTCACACGGAAGTAACTCAACCAACAGACTGGACTTACTCCCAGTCTTCGAACTAATCAACTTATCATACCAGTCATAAAAGGGATGCGCTGAAGAATTGTGTGACTGATAGACATCCTGAATGTGAGGATCGAATGTGAAGCTATAAGCACTCCTCACCATGTACACCCCTGAAAACTGATCAGCTAGACCTGACTGGCCTCTTGCTCAAACTGCTTGATGAGTCGGTGCACAAATCGGATCCCAAACGTCATTAACATCATGATCGTACATCTCCTGTAAGGGATCATCACTAAACTCAAACAGTGGATTGTCATAAGTCATGCCGACATCCACATCAAATAAAGGGTTGTTCACAAAGTGAACAGCACCCATCCGCTGATCTGAGCCATAGAATGGTGAACTCTGAGAGACATGATATGTGATTGGTTCTACCTGTATAGACTTATGTCTCCATGAATCAACACTATCTACAACACAAAAGGACATAGTGCGTAGACTCCCCTCAGAAATGCTCGGCAACACATACTCTATGCCCTAGTACTCAAATCTGATCTGCATCGGGCTCACACTAAGGCAGAACTCCTTAATCTCTTGTATCCACTGCATCCCTAAAACTACATCCATCTCCCCCATGTCAAACACATAGAAATCAGCTATCAACTCGTAATTGCCAAGAAATAAGGAGAGCTCTCGGATGCGCCTGGTACAGGTGAAATTGTAGCCATCGGCTACCTTGACTCCAAACCCTGCAAACTCCTCTACCTGAAGCCCACACTGACTAACAAGTCGCTCATGAATAAAGTTGTGCGAAGCTTTAGTATCCAACATAGCAACACAGGGTTTTCCTTCCATTAATCCCTTTAGTTTGAAAGCAGAGGGAAGTGGCACAGAGGTGGACAGCACAATCGGAGACAGTTTGGCTTTACTACCAAACTCTGGAGTAAATCTCTGCTCCTCCTCTGTATCAAAACCAGCAGCCTGATGAGAAGACTCAGCCTCACTCTCACCAGAATAAACCCACATAGAGCGATTCTCCTTGCCCTTAGGCCTCATAGTACAAGTATGCTCTCTATCATAAGGCTCTTTGCACCAATAGCAAAGCTGCCTCCTCAAATCCTCTCGCGTGGCATCATCAAGTCTACCTACAGGCTTCTTTCTGTCAATAGCTGGTGGAGGTACCTCATCTGCAGAAGGAATAGTAGGACTAGGAGTAGACTTGCCCCGTGAAACAGAAGGCTCAAGATTTCTTGCCTTCTTCATAGCATCCTGTAAAGTGGGTGGATCCAGGGACTTGACCCATCCTCTGTATGGCTTTGACAAATCCTTTATGAAAAGCATGACTCTCCTCCTCTCGGAGATGTCATATACCATAACTTGTAGATGCTAAAACTCACTGATGAAAGCCTCAAGAGCACCTGTTTGTCTCAGCTGAGCTAGCTCTCTAAAGTAGGTTTCCGGATCCTTCCGATCAAACCGCTCTATCAGTCTATCTACAAACTCCTGGTACTACACAATATGATCATGATGCAGAGACACTAACCCATGATACCACCAATCATGAGCAACCCCATCCAAATGAAGTACAACAAATCGAATAGCGTCCTCTTCAGACATGGGACGAAGTGAAATATAATTGTCCAGCTTGTGGATCCATGCTCTGGTTGTAGTCTTCCCACTCCCATCGAAGTGGTCTAAAGTCAACTTGCTGGTTGCCTGCTTTAATTCATTATGTCTAGGTCTTTGTCTTGTGTCAGGAACTGGCCTGCCTCTGGAATGCTCATGCTTCTGCATCAGATATTTGTCAAAATTTAAATTTCTTTTTAGTGCCTCAGGAAGAGTATCCCACTTTGTAAAATGTGCCACCATGTCATCGACAAATGGTGCAGGCTCTGGCTCAACACTAACTGCATCCAACTCTGGCCTCAAGAATGTCGGACGATGAGGCTGTCATAAGTACCAGTATGATCAGCTCTGTAATCTGGCCTGTCATAATCTGGCCTGTCATCCACTCGCCTGTCATCAGCTCGTGACTTGTGTGAGCTGACTGAAACACTCCGCGCACCTCTGTCTCTAGCACCGGGTAATGCAATGTGTTGTAGAGTGTTTGAAAGTTGTTGCAATACAGTTGCAACATGATGTTGACCATCAACAATATTTCTGAAAGCATCTTTGGCCTCCCTGTCCATATCATTTCCGATATTATCCCTGTTTCCTGTCTGTTCATTCTGTGGGCCCTGTTCATTATCTTCAGGAGGTGGTGAATTTCTATCCTTGTGGGTATAATATCCTCCTGGTATAAATCTGTTTGCCATTATTTAATTTCATACCCCTTTAGGATGGCAAGATCAGTGCTCTGATACCACTGTGAAGAGCTTGGTTGACTCTCAATAACAAAACTAACTCTTTCACAGTTTAATTGCACTTTTTGGAAGAGTTTTTAGAATTAACAAATGAATTTCTATAAATGTTTCCAGAATTTTAATTAAAATAACAACAATTTATTATCATTATTTCCTCATTCACAATACGTTCATTATCACGATGAAGCTAAATTAAAATGCATTTATTTTGATTTCAATTTCAAGAAACATTTCTCACATTTCTGATTAATATCAATGCATTGATCAAATCGAATGTAACTTGCACCTGATTTATTACACTGGCTGTAAACATTGGAATCTTTGAATTATCACAAGTCTGATTTTTTAACCCGGCTGCAAATAATGAAATTTAGAAATGGATGCAAGCCCCTTCAATCTCAAACAGGTTCTGCTATGCACGTTTCTTCCCAAACGTTTATCACCTTCACCCAATAAGCATCACATGACCATCCAACCAAAGAAAAAATTCTCACGCAGCATGCCTGAATTGATGACATACGGCTGGCCAGAAAAACGTGAAGTCTTTAATTCCGTACGACTACACTTAGGAATTCTGGAACATAATTCTTTGTCTTTCAACTCCCAACCTGTAGCATTCGTTGCAGATTTCCCAATCAATTCTAAAACTTCAGCAGGAAGACAAATCGAACCCTTGGATAACAAATCGATTTGCCTATAGATTAAAACTTATCATAAATCCAGTATACATCAGCACTGAATTATGATTCAGAATCAGAACGAGCTCTCTTGGAAGAAGACCAAGCTCAACAGATGTTGTAGAACTCTCTCCAAAAGATGAAGACCAAGTTCAAACCCTAGCTTTTCCAAGCCAAGCAGAATTCTCTCACAAACAAAATATCAAATCATCAATGGGTAAATGAAAGTGCTTTTTCGAGCTGTACTTATAGTTTTTTCGGAAAAAGCAAAATTTCACTTTTTTCATATAAAAGGCTTTTAAATGATAATTTCACTTTATAACATTAAAGTTATAAAGTATTTAAGTTATTAAATTAAAATACTTTAATTTAATAACGATAACTTTAAAAACAAAAGCCACTGAATTCTGCTGACTGAAACAAACTCATTTCCGACACCAGAGCCCAAACGCCAACTGCCTTGCTGGAAATGACCCATTGCCAAAAATGGCCAACTGCTAAAATAGACTTACTAAAAATAGTAAGTCTCTCAAACTAGAGATTCCCTGAAGCTCGATCCTGAAACATCTGACACTCCGTGCAGACACCCTGCTAATCCTGGCTATACCCAAAAATACCACTTACTAAAAATAGTAAGTCGACCAATTTTACCCGAATGAAGAGCAGATCTGGTAAACTAAATCTCCAGAATGGAATCCCAACACTGGCTTTGACATCTGACCCCCTCTGATCACCTGATTAGCTTGCGAGGGTCACCAAACCAAGCTAATCCCAAAGCCTGAAAAATGGGGACATTACAAGTTATTCCATGTGGGTTCTAGGCAAGGGCGGTGTGAAAAAATGGGCAACTTCATTGATAAAATACATAACAACTGATAACCCTCATAACAAGTATCCAAACTAATCTCCTTGCACTCATAAAACCTTTGGAGAAATACTCAGAATCACATCATAAATCTGTCAACTGGGTGACCAAGAAAGAGGGTACAACTAGCCATGGAGAGGTGTATCGCCAGCACTTGAAAACACTTGCAAACTTCTCTAAAAAACACCTAAAATCTGCCCAATGCAATCACCAAAAAAATCTAATAACTTGTAGATCAATTAACCTCAAAAATCTTAAAATCCATGAATCCCCAAAATTCAATAACATAATAAAAATCTAGGCATTTCTTGAGTGAAATATTAGATCAACTAGGGTGGACCTCTCACCACCAAAACTTGTAAGATTGAAAGAGAGTTTTTGTCCTCAACGATACTTGGAAGAACTCCTTTATTCATTCCGACAACATCTCCTTTATTCATTCGAACAACATCTCCTTTAGTGTGCAAACTTTGAATTAATGAAATGAGAGCCAAAACTCTAAAGTATAGAGTTTGGAGCGAAATAGGGTATTTTAATTTCAAATATTTATTTTCCTCGAAAACCCGCCCTTAGCATTTAAAAATCATAACACTTTAATAATAAAAAACTAAAGTGAATAATTAAACCATAGTTATCGATGCGGGCTTCCTGGCCATGGATCTGGATCCGGATGCTTGTAGAAGCGGATCCAGAGGCGGGTGCCCTGTGGGTGCTTGCCAGATGCACATTCCAGGCACCCAGATATGCTTGGGATGGCTTCCAACAAGCACCCACAGGGCATTCGGGTGCATCCGGACACCTCCGTGGGCCTAGGCCCAGATTATTTTTTTAATGACTTTTTCCTACTTGATTTTTATTTTGACATGTGCAAAGAAGAACTTCTTATTCTATTTTTTTGCGAATCCATATGATTCTGATTCCGATTTATGAACATTGAATCATGAACTATATTTTGATTTTGTAATTGTGATGATTTTCTGATTTGCATTGGAATTGTGAACATAGACGTATATGATATGGTTTATAATCTTATTGAATATTTAGTTATAACTTATTTGAATTTCAATTTAAATATGTATTGGTGAATTATTATACTATCAAATATTTTAATTTTGTATATTTCTTTCATTTCTTTGCATATATATATATATATATATCCGCATCCCCCAAAAAATATTTTTTCGCATCCGTACACCCGATGCTTGCATTTGCATCTGGATCTGCACCCGAATCGGTAACTTAGAATTAAACATGACTTTATTAGGAGCGTCATCACGTGGAACCTAGTACCCTCTCATATGGATGAGGATGCTTGATATACATGTCCAATGCTACATGAGAGGATATGTCTTCCCAAGCCATCCTTGGCCTTTACGAGCACTCAAGGCATCGGAGGGGCATCTATTATATTGATTAGTTTACTACCCATGTTTTATTAATTTCCACTTGATTATATGACTCCCCACCCCTAATTTATTACATGCCATTTTGGATTGGGGACACATTGGGAGCCACATAACCCTCTCTAGTACCTACATCCTAAGCTCAATGAGTCCTCTAGCAAGTGTGGCATAAACTGACACAATGCACCATGCTCACAAAACTGATACAATACAAAATTTCATTTTTTCACATCTTTTACACCATGGTTCCAACATATTTCTTTTTACAATCTACTTAGTGCACCTTCATTCTTGCATTAGAAATCACCCAAAAACCATCTCAATTTTCCCATTTTCCAAATTCCCTCAAAGCATAAAACTAGAAATTTTATTTGAACTCGATTAAAGCAATCTCATATTTTACCTAAAATTGAAAGTCACAAAACCTAAATTCTAAGAATACCTTTTGGAAGGAAAGTGTCCAACCCCCACTTTTTAACATACAATCCGCATTTTGACCATTTTTAGAAAATCTGGGTATAGTAACTCCGTTTTTGGAATTTTATGAAAATTTCACGTTTTAATTTCTACATGCTCATTTGGAATGAAACAAACGGTGAAAGACAATTGAAATATCCTATCAATGCTAAAATTTGTTGATATTTTGGCCTTTACAACAAAGATCAATGCATTGGACAAATAATAATAATAATATATTGGAAATATATTTTATTATTATATATTTAATTATGCCTAAAATTGATATGATAAATGATGGTTATATTTATCACTAAGTTCAATTTATTATGAGTTAAATAATAATAATATAATAAGGGATTATATTATTTTATTTATTAATCCAAGAGGCTCAAAATCGTGGCCCCAAGTTGGCTGACTTGGAGGCCCACGTTTTGGCATGGATGAACTCATATATTAAGGAGATTTGATGAAAGCTAGAAGCAATAAAAAACATAACATAGCCTTCTACTTGTTATCGATTCTTGGAGCAGCGAATTCGATCTTGGATGAGTGATTTGGATAGCAGATTCAAGAGCAAATAAGAAGCATAAAAGGGGGGCAGATCAAGCAGAAATTACATCTGCTATTGTGGTAAATTAAGCAGCCCTAGAAGGGCGAATTGTACAGATTGTAGCAGTCATATAAGGGCAAATTGAGCAGCCCTAGAAGAGTGAATTAGGGCAGAATTGTGTAGCCCTAGAAGAGCGAATTTAGGGCAGACAACAAGGGAAAACTAGGGCAGAATTGGAGCAGCCCTAGAAGAGAGAATTGAAGACCTTCAAGAGCTGATTCATAACAGTCATTGAGGGCAACATTAGAGGACTAATTTGAAGAATACAAAGTACAGATTTGAAGCCAACAAAAGGATAAATTCAGACCTTCAAATCCGGGTATTTTCTTTCTTTACTTGAAGAATATTTATTATATCCCGTGTCTTAGTATTTGAAAGACCTATATAGATTGTATATTCCTTGCTATAATCTGAAAATATTAACAATATTAACATGGTATCGGAGACTAGGTAGAGTAAAAGATCCATTTTCAGATTTAGGAATTCAGTCTAACTCTTTCAAAACTAAGAAATACTATGGCAACTAGGGTTTGGCTCAAATAGTAATTTGACTTTGCATTTTATGAGGGTTTTGATTTGCATCAAGATCTAGGATTTTGATTATGCAAATTCATTGGTTCTTCTATGCCTAATATTGATTGGCTCCTATGTTGTGAAACCATCTCATAATTGGCTGGAAAGATATGGGTAAAATTGTGTCGATACATTCTTGCATGTTTTGAAACTATACAATTGACCTTCTTAGGGTAAATTACAAAATATTTGGAAACATAAATTGACAGGGAGTCTAACCTTGTGGTAAACCTAAGCTTCAGAGGGAGAAGATAGGATTTGTATAAACCTCTCACCATATTGAGTGGCACAGGCCCTAAGATCATAACCTGGTATGACTTTACAACATTCATGAATAATATGAATCATGGGCATTCTAACAATTTATCCCTGTGTGGTTCTGTAGAAGGAAACCCACCTTAGTGCTTGACTTAAGAGGGAGTTTAATTACGGGCTCACTTAAACCTAGTTTTTCGGTATAAACTCCTTCCTTACTTTTTGCATAAATGTGCAGGATCATTCCTATTGACATGGCTGTTTGACATAACCAGTTAATTGTTATTAGCTGATTATGAATGTATAGGAAGCACATTTTTTCTTTGGTATATTGTGATATACTTTACATTTTGTTGCAACAGTATGAATGTGTAGGATTGCATACTTCACTTTGGTATATATGTATGGGAACATGAACTGTTTTATTAGATACATACTAAGTAACCACATTCGGTCAGTCGACCCCGGGTTCGAAAGTCGATTCACACCGAATTCGTAAATGGTGCGAATTCACTTTAAATTCGCTGTTTTACTGGCAAAGTTGGTCCAAAGTCATTGAGAAGGACCCTGGATGACTTTAGGCTCGGTTTGGGCGACTTTCGGATCGGACGCGTGAGCTTAGAACGACTTTAGTTGTTTTTGGGAAAATTTTGGTGAATGTCAAACGAATCTCAGTTTCATTGACTTTTATTGCAATGTTTTTTAACATTTAAAAAAAAACCTAAACCTAAAACACGTCCTTAACACGGTTTGCATCCAACACGGCATTCTGTTTGCATCCAACACGGCTTGCATCCTTAACACGGCTTGCATCCTACACGGCTTGCATCCTTCACTCAAAAACATGGCTTGCATCTTGCATACACGACATACACGGCCAGGGCATACACGGCTTGCATCCTTTCAACACGGCAATACATGACAACAACAAACACGCCCAGGGCATACACGTCAATAGAGATAAAATATGGATAAAATGAATCACATATAATTCTTCAAATAATGTAATATTAAAATAGTAAAATATAGATAAAATCATATTAAAATATAGATGTAATATTAATATTTAATATACATATATATTTTTTTAATTGCAATAATTCTTCAATCATATATATTTTTTAAATTAATTGATAGAGCTTTGGCATAGCCAGTAAAACACATCAAATCAATAGCTGTGAGAATCTACAAGTGTTTACATATTGATATATTTACATATAGATATATTTTAAAAAAAAAAAAATCTTGTACGAACGAACCCAACCTAAAATTTTTTTGGACAAATTTCGAACCTGAATCTCGAACCCGCATTCGAACCAAAATCTGAACCGGCAACTTAGGATACATACATTATGATACCTTGACATGCATATATGAGGAGCATACATTATGCATGGATGCATACTTTGCTTGGACATATGTATGGGAACATTCACAACTGATTAGCATAGCTATTTCTTTACATATCTAGCTGATTATTTGTCATTGGCATAACTGACACATATTTGTGAGAAGCATACATTATGTTGCAGCGTATCTTACATTGACATATTTCTGCTATGTATGTGCATACTTTACGCACATGGCTGATTAACTTGATGTATGGATGGCAACATACTTTGCTTTGTTTGTATGCATGGGAAGCATACTTTACATTGGCATATGTTTTACATTACCTTGCTTATGTTATATACATATGAGAACACATTTCTTTTATAGTGGGAAACTATATGATATATGCTAGCATTGGCTTATGTTGGCAATTGATTACATTTGCATATTTTATGTACAGGAGCATACTTTCTTTATAGCTAAGTCTATATTCATGATATATTGCATTTAGTTTGCACCTGGTTATGTTGATTATTCTTATTCTTATGCTTATGTGGATTCATAAGATAAGATTTATGTTGATTATTCTTATGCTTATGTGGATTCATAAGATAAGATTTATGTTGGTTATTCTTATGCTTATGTTGATTCATTAGATAAGATTTTGCCTATATGATTCATTCGATTACACTTATGAACTAGAGATTTAGAGAATATCATGGATTTGATATTCTTCCCATGGATCAGGGATCCATTGCTGAGTAGTTGGTGGACATCATGGACTTGATGTCTGGAGACCATTACTCTGAGCATTTGGTGAATATCATGGACTTGATATTCGTTAGACCAATGCTTATGATATCATGGACTTGATATCTCATGGATCAAGGATCCACATCTGAGTAGTTGGTGGACATCATGGACTTGATGTCGATAAACCATTACTCCGAGCACTTGGTGAATATCATGGACTTGATATTCATTAGACCAATGCTCTAAACATCATGGACTAATGTTATGTTGACTTGTGGTAAACATCATGGACTTGATGTTACTTTGAATATCATGGACTTGATATTTGTTCTCTTGAGTCATGGAGACTCGTGGATCTAGGAAATCCACATCCGGTTGGTAAGTATCATATGACTTGATGTTACCATGGAAAGATGATTCTCATATGGATATGAGATGAATGGTTGGGGAATGATGAAGAACATATGTGTTCTCATCATATCTAGTAGATAAAGACCTACCTTCATAGATATGGAATCTATGATATCATTGGATAAGATATCCAATATGGTTATGTTTTTGTTACCTCTATCAAGGATGATAGGAGATCATTGGGTTGATCTTTTCCTCAAGGGAAAGAGGGAGTGTTGATATTTTGGCCTTTATAGCAAAGATCAATTGCATTGGACAAATAATAATAATAATAATTTATTGGAAATATATTTTATTACTATATATTTCCAATATATTATTATTATTATATATTTAATTATGCCTAAAATCGATATGATAAATGATGGCTATATTTATCACTAAGTTCAATTTATTATGAGTTAAATAATAATAATATAATAAGGGATTATATTATTTTATTTATTAATCCAAGAGGCTCAAAATCGTGGCCCCAAGTCGGCTGACTTGGAGGCTCACATTTTGGCATGGATGAACTCATATATTAAGGAGATTTGATGAAAGCTAGAAGCAATCAAAAACATAACATAGCCTTCTACTTGTTATCGATTCTTGGAGCAGCAAATTTGATCTTGGATGAGTGATTTGGATAGCGGATTCAAGAGCAAATAAGAAGCATAAAAGGGGGGGCAGATCAAGCAGAAATTACATATGCTATTGTGGTAAATTAAGCAGCCCTAGAAGGGTGAATTGTACAGATCATAGCAGTCATATAAGGGCAGATTGAGCAGCCCTAGAAGAGCGAATTAGGGCAGAATTGTGTAGCCCTAGAAGAGCGAATTAGGGCAGAATTGTGTAGCCCTAGAAGAGCGAATTTAGGGCAGACAACAAGGGCGAACTAGGGCAGAATTGGAGCAGCCCTAGAAGAGCAAATTGAAGACCTTCAAGAGCTGATTCATAACAGTCATTGAGGGCAACATTAGAGGACTAATTTGAAGAATACAAAGTACAGATTTGAAGCCAACAAAAGGATAAATTCAGACCTTCAAATCCGGGTATTTTCTTTCTTCACTTGAAGAATATTTATTATATCCCGTGTCTTAGTATTTGAAAGACCTCTATAGATTGTATATTCCTTGCTATAATCTGAAAATATTAACAATATTAACAAAATTAACCTTTTGAATTATTTAAAACAGGCATAGACAAAGAAATAGAAAATGATCTCAATTTGTAGCAAGAAATTCAGAAGGAAAGATCTTTTGCACAGCCAATGGATGCATAAACACTTATAGACATAGCTTCCTATCCAAATGTAACTGAACTCATGCAAATCCAACCTCAAATGGATTCAAAATCCCAATTTTAACACTCCAGCCAAAGGGGTGTTCTCTATTCTCCATTTCTCTCAAAAAAATGTACTCCAAATGAATGTCTTTTTGCCCTTTTTAACCCAAAGCCAATTTCAGTTTGAAAATAATTAAATATTTAAATAAATAAACATTTCTTTTTTAATTCCCAGATTGATTTCATTTACTTTCATTTCCCAAGCACGCAATTAACAAGTACCCATAAGCCATATTTCAATTTCAACATAAAATTACGATTTAAAACCATAAAACCTCATTTTCAGATTTAAATTTATGAGAAATATAAATTAGAATAAAACATCCAAAGAATCCAAACACTCTTTACTTGGGGTGCATGTTGGGATTAGAGCTGTTCAAAATACTACCAACCACAGTATTTGGAATAATCAATGAACAAAATAACAAAGAAATCATACTTGAATCGAGTATGCTGGGTGAGGTAAAATGGGTATGGCCAATATGACATCTTCTCAAAACCACTGTTGGGGAATAACTCAAACTTTTGAAGCTAGGTGGAAAAATTGTCAATATTTGCAATCATTCACCACACGTCAAGTGTACCTATGCATATACATAATAGTCAAAGCACATACAGCTCCCAAATGGGGTACCACATCATAATCATGAAACAATCACATGAGCATGCATATGTATCATCAATGAAAAGACATCAACTTATCCATTATAATGAAGTAATACTATAAATATCTCATACTTGCAACCACTCAATGCACATCAAGTGTACCTATGCATATACATAATAGCTGAATCACATACAATCCCTGAATGGGGTACCACAACATAATCATGAAACATCTCACGAGCATGCGTGTGCATAATCAATGGAAAGATAACAATGCATCAATTAAAACATAGTAATGATATAAGTGTCTCATAAAGTACATTCAATAATGATGCTAGTACAAAACAATGGTCATACAAAGAATCTTGAATCAATTATACAGGCATAGCTATTCAGATCATACACATAATAGCCGAATCACATAAGTCACCGAATGGGGTACCACACCATAATCACAAAACAATCATACACGTGGATAATCAATGGAAAAACAATAACATATCCATCATAATGTAGTAATACTACAAATGTCTCGTAAAGTGCATGCAACAATGATTCCAATACAAAAGAATAGTGATACAAAGAATCTTGAATCAAATAAACAGGTATAGCTGTACGGATCATGTCTCAAAATACAAACAACATAACACAAACATGAGAGTCATTACAGAAAACCACGTTCTTGGAATCAAAATGATATTGAGTGTGCTCAACAGTGGCCATCCTCATTGAGGTGGTCATGTGTGTGGAGAATGGAGAGGGTGTACATTTAACTAGTCCTGTAAGGTTAGCGAAACTGCTGATCATTGGACACACTTGATTAGTCTAACTCACTTTTGGAAGGATGTAACTTTTACCATAAATATAGAACTGCTTTTCTAGTTTCTAATCAATTATCTATGACAGTTAAGATTACATTTGCTACTTGTACTAATTGTTTCCGATCGACCATCTCCCTTAACAGAGAACTGTAGTTGTGGCATTTAAAATCCTTTCAACATATATCTCAATACTTTTTCTGTCTATTATTTTAAAAGTTTTTGGCTTTTAGCATATAAAATTACATATCTAGTTTCCTTCCAATTATCTATTTGATTGAAGACCACATTAGCAAGTTGTACTTGTCCCTGATTAATTTTTCCTTCTGTGAGAGGCTTGGATGTGGCATCTTGAATCCCTTAACATGTACCTTGATATTTTTCATATATTTTTGGGATAAATATCTGCAATCTACACTTTCATGCTGCATCTCAGGTTTTTCCAATAATGTGTTTGGTGACAAAAATATAACTGTACCTTTTAAAGCGGATCATCAGTAACAGTAACCAATCTTCAGAGATTTACATCCAAGTCATTTTATTGCATGTTTTGATTATGTGTCTGTTATTTTCTGAATTTGAAAATTTTCTATACTGGTTATATGGGATGCTTTTACCTACAGTTTCTTCTTCTTTTTGGGTCAGTCTCAGAATGGATGTCAGTGTTGCTTCCATCAGCAGTTGAAAGGGGAGTTTGCATAATTACAAATATGGGTGCAAGTAAGAATTCCCATCGAATTTCTTTCAAAGAAATATAATTTAAATCAGCTAGCTTTAGCGAAATTTGTGGTAGTCTATTTACAGGCCTGCAAAGACTTTTTTAAGTTGTTGATGATGCTTATGAGTCTGATGTTTGGAAATTGATTTTTTTTGATAAAAGTGGATGCAATTGGAGCCCAAGAAGAAGTTTTGAGAGTAGCGAAAAGGCTTTCTCTTTCTATCACTGTTGCAGTTGTCTATGAAACCTTCATGATTCAGACAGGTAATCCTGAATGTTTCGCAAAATAAGAAACAGTATTTTTTTAATATGCTAGTTACGAATTTCCAACTTTCTGGTAATAAATACTTCAATTTAAGATCCTATTCTTCTGTATATTTAAAAGTTAAAGTGCTATCATTGTCATCTGGGATTTGAAATAGTTAATTTTTTCATATGTCAGTGTTTTCTTTCTTAGGCATTTTGGTTAGTCTTTGAAATGTTGTGTACAATTTTGATTTTCTGAGCCATTCATTGCAGGATCAGATGCTCTTCTTTCAGAACCTAGATGTGCACCAGGGGTATGTATTCAGGAGCAACATGCTTTTACAAGTTTTCTTTGTATACTTGATGTGCTTAATCAATATCAATAGAATAATTTACAAGCTTAAAATGGATTTTATTAAATGCCAATATTTGCTCTAATGTTTTACAATAACCCAAATATTAATAGCAACATCTAGAATTTACAACATACCAGTAAAAGATAGTTTCTTTTAGGCTTCTCATTGATAGCTTCCCTCTTTGGCATACTTGAAACATATACAGAAAAATGATACACATTTATAGAACCAAAACAATTTATACTTTTGAGGCCCATCAAGATTCTAGGGTAGAAGGAAGCATTAAGGTATTTCTCAACTGCCCAAAAGGAAAAGCCAATAATATGGAAGTAGAGAAAGAATTTACTCAAAATAAATATTTGATTGGCATGCATCACAGGTTCAGTTATTAAGAATATAGATTTTGAAGTCCAAAGGATTATGAAGTGTATTTCTATTTTAATAAATTTCATGGAAAGTTGAAAGTACTGAACTTCTTTTTCCGTGGGTTCTAGTCATTATGTCGTGTTCAAATTACTGTGTGCAGAACTGAAAGATCCCCAACTAGAATTCTAAGGCAATTATCTGATGTTTGTTTGCTATCTTGTCTTTGGTCAGCAATTCAGTAAAGAAGTCTAATTTTATTTTTGGTTTTGCAATATGTGATTTTTTTTGTGTTTTTCTCTTTTTCTGATTTTTTTTTTGTAATTTTTGATATTATAAATGCAATGCTTGAAAAAAAAAGGAAACTAAATTGTGATTTTATTTCATCAAATAAATGAATATCATAACCGTACCAGGACTGTACAGTTTGTAGCAAACTTGACCAGCAAGAAAAATGACTGTAAACAATTTTCTCCACCTCTGATTTGTAGCTGCTGGACGATTCTGAGTAATCTGATCCACTCTTTAATTTTGATCTGCCCTGAAATAATCTTCCAAACCCTGATGTCAGCCTTGGGGTGTAGTTACAGCCTGGAGGTGGTACGATTTGCTCTAAAATCTCAGGAAATGTTTGAAATTGCCTTCAAAACCACCGATCTACAACTGGTAAACAATTTCTGCCCTAGACCAATTCTAAAACAACTGATATTCTTCACTAAGTTTGGCGTACACCACTTGCCAGGAGCTGGATGGCCAGGAATAGACAACTGGAATGTATGAATTCACTCCTTCAGACTCAGATTTGCAATTGTAATAATTTGATATGCACTATATCCAGTCTAAAATCCAAAGTCCTCTTCCAAATTCACTGCCAAACTGATTCAAATCTCTGAAGTGTGATGAAACTAATGCAAGGCAAGCTAGGGTTTTGTCCAACTCCCTCCACTTCCAAGAGTTATTGTTCTTGAAAGCTTGATTGCTGCTCAAACCCTCTACAAAGTTCAAACCTCAATGTGTTGTTCTGAAATAATAATTTGGAATGAATGAAGAATGTCTCCCTTATGTTATTTTATTACTTTTCTTTCTCCCTCCAAGAAGTTCAAACCCTAATAGGGTTTTCCCTATATTTTAATGAACTTTATTTTATTTTATTTTCCTCTCCTAGGGACTCGAACCACATGGGCCTTATTTAGCATAAAAAGTGGTCCCTCTTTTAAAAACAATTTATAACTTCATTGCCTAGGAAAAAGTGCCATGGCCTTTATTATATTTTATTATAAAATAAAGTAACTATATGAATTCACTTTATTATTATTTTATTTAAAATCAAACTTAGGAAATAATTTAATTATCTCCAATTTATTCATAAACTAGTCATCTAGACTGCAAATTGAAATCTAACTGATGCCACCTGTCCACGGATGATATCTGACTGATGTAGGCGAACTGTGTAATGTCCCCAACCAATCTGCACTACAAATTTGCTATTTGACCCAGGGACATCTTGTTGAACGATTTAAAGGAGTGTGTAATTATAGGTTTGCATGAAAAAATAGAGTTCGAAACATTGCTGGTGTTTATGAAGAAAGTAATTAATTGTTGGGTGTGTGGGTTCCTTTCTATGGTTGATTAGTTTCTTATAGACCTGGATGATGGGCATATTTTGAATGCCTCCAATGGTAGGATACTTCCGAACTAGTACGTAAGGAACAAGAAAACCGCTGCACTGATGGACAACAATTGGCACAATAGTGACACTATATCTGCTTTTTCATATATGTTTGCTTCCTTTCAAGATGCTGAGAGGTTGCAAGACAATCCTAGCACTGGGCAGTTCCAGTCTAGGGAGCCTACATTCTCGGCAGATGCTCAATCCACTGAGTTCGGTTTCTACTAATTTTGTGTATAAACATGCAGTCCAACAGTGATGGTTGAATATAATCCCAGACAAGCTTAAATCTAGGTGTTGCTTAGACTGCTCAATATGCTCTTTGCAATATCATTGGATCTTGAGTTAGTCGTATCATCAATTTGATTTAGATTGACCCTTTGTACAAAATAGATTCATCCCTTTGATTCATTCTAACTTATATTCTAGATCGATCAAAGTAGAACCACACATGGAACATACACTTGGAAATATGAAATATAAATGTGAATATATGAATATACAAAGCATACACATTAATGCATGAAGACACGGAGCATACACGAAGTAGACACATGAATGCATGAAGACATGAAGCATACATGAAGTAGGCACATAATGCAAGCATTGTTACATTCCTAATTATTGACCAAACCCTACAATTCAATAAGCTAGGGTTAGGGAAATTTATCTCATCACTATGCTCTTGACTAGAAATCTTGGAAGAAAGGAACACAAGTTATTATATATATATATATATATATAAATTCCAAAACGTGAGTATACTATTATCATTCTTAAACAAATTAATTCATAGAGACGATAAGGTTGTCCAAGCCAATCCCATACTAATCCCAAGAGCGGAACTTTGCCCCCCCCCCTTGGCCCTGATGGCAGGACTTAGACATCCAAACGAGGTAGTTGACTTAGTAGGGTACTTGACGTGCTTCCTTATCCATGCCTTATCTCTCATAGTTATGAGAATCAGAGTGAGAAATAATACTTACAAGTCTTTTTTTATTGAGCCTTTAAATATACTATAAGATGTATAAAATTACAAGCTTAATGACATTAGAGAACAATTACTGAATTGTCTTGATGAAAATAGGTTAGGCCATTTTAGGATTGACCAAGGAGACCTCACTAAGCCCAAGGGAAGGACTTTAGCCCTCTTGGCCAAAGTTCTTCCTGTGGTGTCCTACTTAGTAGGTGCTTGTCTCTCCTAATCATGTCTCAACCCTTAGATACTTAACTCATCACAAAGGAATGTAAGGAAGTTTGTAGTGGGATCCTTTGTGTAATGTCCCCATTTTTTTCCAAGTCATTGATCTGATGGTGCCAGGTCATTATTGTGATCCTCGTGGTCTGGCAAGGTGTTTAGAGGGTCTTTGGTGTGAACTTACTATTTATAGTAAGTCAATGGATAGTTCCGATGAGCTCAGATGAGTTAGAGGAGTTGAATGATGCTCTTGGTTTTCATTTCTGGCTTCTGGTTTGGGCTCCAGGAATCTTGGAGAGAGCGTCTATTTTTAGTAAGTCACCCCGTCAAGTTCATTCATCATCTTTCATCATCTGGATCAATCCTGTGCAGACAGATTTCGATTCGGACGCTTCTTTAGTTGTTTTCGCAAGACGGGTGGTTTATTATTATTATTTAATTAAATTTGCTAAGGTTGCCATTTTTGTTGGTATTATATGCTGGATACCTTAGTGTTATAGCTCATTGGAACCAGGATGAAAAGTTTTAAATCTTGGGCACAAGAAACAGGGACCTTGCGTGTCATAATTTCATGATATTGGTGAAAAGGCCTTTTTTGGAGCCAAATGAATTAATAAATTATATTATTCAATATGTGCCTAAGTATAAAAAGTGTTTTAAGTGAAAAGTGTGTGAGAGAAGACACTTTTGAATTATAAAAGCAATGCTTTGTGAAAGGAAAATCATCCATTGTTGAATTATGATTTTATTGAAGTTGTGAGAGAGACTACCTGGCTAGGGTTTTGAGGACTGATTCCTCTTCTGGCAATTTGAGCCATTACAGATTGATGGTGAATTTTGCAGCTGTATTTGAGGTCATAAACCAGTGCTGAAGTATACCGAATTTATGAGAAGTTTAATTCTACAGGCAAATCAATTAATTCTCCTGGGGTTTGATTTGTCTTCCTGCTGAAGTTCTGAATCTGTTTGGGAAATTACGGTTGTGAGCAATTGGCTGGAGAAGTTCGTAATTGTTCAAGTCACATTGATTCTATACAGGCTGTGTTTCAAATAGAGAAAAGGGTGGGTGTTATACAACATTGAATATTCATCCACAGGCTGCGTTAATCATCACACTGGTTGCATGAGACCTTATGAAGCTGTGACGCTTCATCTCCATGCTCTCACGTTCTTTCTATGGGTAGTTTATTGCAGCAAAAGGGCTTGCGTGAGACTCTAGGACAGTCACGTGACTGTCCAGGCTGCCATGTGACCATTCAAGGGTGGCTGTTGTTTTAATTTGGGGCTGTGTCAAGGCGTCAAGGAAGATATTTTTATTACAAGGAAATTCAGCATTGCAGGTGCCAATAACTTTCAAGTTAATTCATTGTTTAGATATCTAATTTATTTTCAGAAATTTGATAGTTGGCACAATTATAATTATTTTATGATTGGTGAAGAATGCAAAAAGGTTTATATTTATTTTCAGAATTTTAAAGAATTGTTGTGAGAAATTTAGATTCATAATTTTTTTTTTGAAAATACACAAAACAAATCGCATTTGAATTTGAGGAAAGTCAAATTTCCATAGAGAGCCAGTTGGGTTCTTTACAGTGGTATCAGAGCATTTTTCCTGCCATCCTGTGGGGTCTGGATTCATTTATATTCTGAAGTTATTTAAAAGTGATCAACACTTCCACTTTCCCTAGCTATGGATAAATACAGGAGGTCAAGTTCCGGAAGTCGTTATAGCAGTAAGGGAAATAGAGCGGAATTAAATGCTTTAGTAGAAAGCATGGAGAGACTTAGACTGCATCAACAGAGATTGGCAGAGAGTTTGTCGGATCCAGTTACAGTAGATAGGGTAGCGAGATATATGGTTTCTGCCTTTAGAAGGCCGACATCGAGTTTGCAAGGGAGAAGGCTAGAGTTTTCTCCGACAGTTGTTTGTGATGCTGATGTTCCTACATCTAGTTCAGCACTTGCTATTCCCATTCACAATGCTGATGATGGATTTATTGCACCAGAACTAGTGGATGTTTCAGTGCCATTGGATGACAGCAGTGCTGAGCATCATCGGGTTGAGGCTCCCAGAGCAATCACTACGGATTGTATAGAGGCAGCTGATGTTGCAGTTATCACTGAGTCTTTAGACTCTTTCATGGAGGGAGTTATTATTGGAGATGTTTGTGTTAGCTGTAGTAGTCTTGCTCCAGTTCAGGAGGCAGTTGCTTCCTCAAATAGGACCGAGGCATGTACGGAGTCTCCCAATGGTGAGGTTGGTGATCTGGGCATTACAGCGGGGTCAGTTGATGACAGTTCGTGCTCTAGCATTATTGGTGCACAGCTTGACGTTGAGTCATGTGTGCAGAGACACGTGTCCGCAGATGAGATTTCAGTAGGAGATGTGGGAGTTGATAGTATAGACACATCTGATGACACTTTTGAGGATGCTGTGAGTTGCATTGGAGATGACACTCCCTATGAGATGTTGGGTGATGACTGCGAGGAGCGTATGAGCTATGACAACTCAGAGATTTATGATAGCAGTCGCAGTGTGGGATTAGTACAGGAGACCGGTTTCTTCCTGTGTTGAGGATGTGTGCATGGAGCTTTTTGGTGATGACACTTAGGATGGGGTGTTGTAGTTGATTTGAGCGACGTAGTTTCATGCCACTGTATAGTTGATTCACATGACAACATTGAGTCGTGTTTGTAGCCAGAGTTAGTAGAGGAGATGCGGATAGATGATGTGGACACTAGCATTGCAGATATCTCCGATGCCGAGAGCGAGGACGATGAGTGCTGTAGTGTTTCTGGCTTTCTATATTTGACTTTGGGTGTAGATTCAGCATTGTCATATGGTGATGGTGGGTTCCAGGATTCTGTGTTACAGGGACTCACAAATGAGGACAGGGAAGCTTATGAGTGGCAGGAGTTTGTTACAGGTAGGGCTTACACTTTTAGAGACGGGGTTACTTCTTCGGTAACTCATGAGGAGGTGTCTTAGGATCTGAACTGTCAGATGGTTGCAAAGGACGAGGTAGCTGGAGATTGTGTTGAGTCACATTCAGCAGCAACTTCCTCGGGGTTAGATGAGGACGTGTTCGATGCCTGTACTCAGTTTGTTGATGTGTACTTAGATGAAAGTACATAGAGAGATGGTGATCTTGAGGGGATTTTGTTGGATATAGCTTCCTCTCATAGTGTAGACAGTGTGTTTGAGGTTGTTCGTAGGAGGCCTGTTGTGCAGAGTCATCATGTGACTAGCCAGTTGCGAGTTGATGAAAGAGATATTACTTCTACTCTCGAGCATTTTGATGCTGCTCATCAGTTGTTGGTTGTTTATGGTTGGGGTGCTCCTATGATAGATGAGGCTAGTGGTGGTTACCTCTCATTGACAGAGATTCATACTTTGCGTGAAGCTGTCAAGATTTTGAGACATAACTACTTACAGATGGTAGCCGACTGAGATCACCCGGTGGGGTGGGGGAGTACAGCTTATGAGGCAATGATGGGCAGAAAGGAGGTGAGTGAGCTTACCCAGGAGCTCACAACGAGTATTGAGGTTTTAGAGGTCACTCAGCGGGCTGTTCAGGAGTCGCAGATCCAGTTAGAGGAGGTGACCGTGGAGTTGGAGCATTTGCATTCCACACCAGCCCCAAACCCAATTTGATTGCACATTGAGGTGGTTGGTGGTGAGTTTTCTCTTACGGGTGGTGATGAGGAACATGATGATGTGGCAGACACATGTTTAGGATATGGGAGCTCTTGGTTCGGATGAGGTACGAGTACCAGTGGAGTCGAGCTCTCAGGTTGATTTGCTTCCCTTAGCTGGGAGTGAATCTATTTCATCATCTCACATAGCTGATAGCATGGGACAGTGGGCTGTGCCACATTTTCAGAGGGATCAGCTGTGGATTGCGGGGGAGCAAGTTGATGCTTCCACGTATAATTTCTACTGCACCGAGTCATTTATGGAGTATTTACTTGAGAGTGCAGATGTGTGACATGATTCTTATAGAGTGCCGAGGGTACTCTCATTCGAGGCTCTTGTGCTATTCGGAGGTTGGTAGGGAGGATTGTGGAGACTATCTACAATGCTTCTCCACAGGGATTTCGAGGTTGTGTTTGTTGAGAGAGTTGCTCAGGGGCCTACCCAGCCTACAGTTATGCGGAGTTAGAGATTGGAGCCATCTCATGACCCCTAGTTTGGTAATGATGAACTATTGACAGAGGTTGGGGTTTCCGACCGGCTGTATATGGTGGGGCATGTTCATCATTTGTTTTTTGACCCACAGGTAGAAGATTTCATCTCTCGCAAGGGTAGTTTGGCTCCTAGTCCTTATCATCCATTATGGATTGGGTTCTCGCCATCAGTAGTTGATGGGAGTTTTGGCTGCAAGTCAATAGCAGGTGACTTGCAGAGTTATGGTGACTGTAGAGATTATGCAGTGTGTGGATATCTGGGTCCTGGTACAACTTTGCTCAGGGGTATTCATCACTGTTATGCAAATGGTCTACACACTCAGTACAGGTCAGTTGGGAGCACAGGGGGAGTTTAGTGTGTATGGGATCTGAGTCTCCCATACATCTTGGTTTTTGATGATCCTGAAGTTCACTTCTTTCGGGATCAGGGCAGAGACAGATTCAATACAGGAGTTTGGGTGAGTGGTTGTTTTGGGTCTCTTTACAGAGCTATCCGATTTGTATTTTGGGTGATGTAACAGGAGCCTACAGTTGATGTCAGTGGCATGGTATATTCTTTTTTGTGGGATTCAGGTGGATTGTGACGTTTCTTGTTTCGATGATTGCTTGGGGACAAGCAATCTTGGGGAGGGAGGACTGTAATGTCCCCATTTTTTTGCAGGTCATTGATCTGATGGTGCCAGGTCATTATTGTGATCCTCGTGGTCTGGCAAGGTGTTTAGAGGGTCTTTGGTGTGAACTTACTATTTATAGTAAGTCAATGGATAGTTCTGATGAGCTCAGATGAGTTAGAGGAGTTGAATGATGCTCTCGGTTTTCATTTCTAGCTTCTGGTTTGGGCTCCAAGAATCTTGGAGAGAGCGTCTATTTTTAGTAAGTCACCCCGTCAAGTTCATTCATCATCTTTCATCATTTGGATCAATCCTGTGTAGACAGATTTCAATTCGGACACTTCTTCAGTTGTTTTCGCAAGACGGGTGGTTTATTATTATTATTTAATTAAATTTGCTAAGGTTGCCATTTTTGTTGGTATTATATGCTGGATACCTTAGTGTTATAGCTCATTGGAACCAGGATGAAAAGTTTTAAATCTTGAGCACAAGAAACAGGGACCTTGCGTGTCATAATTTCATGATATTGGTGAAAAGGCCTTTTTTGGAGCCAAATGAATTAATAAATTATATTATTCAATATGTGCCTAAGTATAAAAAGTGTTTAAGTGAAAAGAGTGTGAGAGAAGACACTTTTGAATTATAAAAGCAATGCTTTGTGAAAGGAAAATCATCCATTGTTGAATTATGATTTTATTGAAGTTGTGAGAGAGACTACCCGGCTAGGGTTTTGAGGACTGATTCCTCTTTTGGCAATTTGAGCCATTACAGATTGATGGTGAATTTTGCAGCTGTATTTGAGGTCATAAACCAGTGCTGAAGTATACCGGATTTATGAGAAGTTTAATTCTACAGGCAAATCAATTAATTCTCCTGGGGTTTGATTTGTGTTTGCCCGCTGGGGTAAACTTAGTATTGCACAGACATAGTACCGGAAATATAATAAACAGAGAATATATCAAGAATAATAGACACTTCCATTAATCATTCCATACTGGCAAGTACATTTACATTATAATGATAATACAATAATATCTCCCGTGTCCAACCTCCGAAACGTCGTGACGTAACTGTCTAACCTCTCGGTCACTAACGACCGAGAGTAACATAATACTTTACTAACATAATAACCCGTACATACAATTATCCCGACATCATCCCCCCCCCAAAAAAAAACAAGTCGTCTTTGACGACTTACAACAAAAGGGAGATGAAATACACCACATAAAAGAAGAAAATCACTGAGAAGGGGTAGAGGGGCGTCCTTGAAAAGATGAAGTACCGCCCTCCCCATCAGTGCTGCTTCCAGTAGGTCTTTTCCATCACATCACAATCCTCTCGTGCCTGCACCAAACTTATCTCCAAAACATACTTTTCAGTTGTAGCCTTTGCTAACTCTTGTTCAAACAATACTGTCTTCCGAGCCAATCTAATCTCAATAGCCACCCGTGTTGCCTTTTCCGCTTCCAACTCCTAGGTATGCTGAGCAAAGTGTCGCTCTATTGCCTCCAATCGGGTGGTCAGCTCCTCCCGAGCTCTCTATGCATCCACCAAGATAGCCTCACGTCCAGCCAACACCTACTCCGAGTGCCTCAAAGCGTAGTACCCCTCTTAAAAGACTTGCTCTAGTACTCTCTTCACCTCCGGCATGCAGACACTCCATGCCTGTAGTAGCTTTGGGTCTCATCAACTGGTCACACTCTCCAAAGGATGATAACTGAACCGACTGGGGGTCTAGAGGGCAACGCCCCCAGTGGGGTCGAGGGGTAGCGCCCCCGCGGGGTCCTGGGGCAGAGCCCCTACCGCCAAGACCAAATTAGCACTCTCAAACCCACACAGAAGTCCATAGAACACACCATTTTTGTGATTTTCTATCAATCCCATAGTCTTGCTGCCAGGCGCTTATATTTTCCTCACTACCTCATTATGTCCTTCCCTTCGGTACCATACGTTATTCAGTTTGGACTGTTTTTAGTTTTTTTTTTTTAGAACCTTCCACTGCTACCACTCCTTGCCGTCACTAATCGTCTGTCAAATTCTTCTCGCATTTTGTTCCTCAGCTGTACAAACTTCTCTACCGTACAACACTTTGACGCATGTGCTTATTTCCCTTTGGCCGTACGGTGTCCGGCTGCTTCTCAATTACCCGGCCAACGTCTATGAGCCGTATATAAATTGAATATCTCACGGTCTTGATTGCTGTACGGCTTAAACATATACTCTCGCCAACTTGTATTCTTTCCCTCTCTAAATGCCGTGGATAATGCCGTACATAAGCGGCCTTGGGTATGGTATCGCCGTACGACACTCCAAATGCCATGGATGTCACTGTCGTACGACACTTTATAAATGCCATGGATGATGCCATGGGTGATGCTGTACGGATATTTACTGATTTGTTGTGTTTTAACTGTTGTACGGACCTTTGACCCTGCAATTTGCGTTTGCTTCCGTACAAATGCTTGGTGCTGCGTGACACTCTAGTTGCGTGGGTGCCATGTCATCGTACGACACTTTTCTTGCGTGCCGTGGTTGCCGTACTGCTGTGCGGCACTCTCCTATATGTTGTGGTTGCTGTACTGCCGTACGACGCTTCTCCTATATGCCGTTGTTGTTGTACTGCTGTACGACACTTTACTTATATAGTTTGTGTTTTTTTTCCAAGTTTGCCGTACGGCCGTATTATGCTCTTTTTTTTTTATTTTAAAAAAAGCTTTTATTTTTATTTTTTCACTGTACAGTCATGCATAGCCGTACGGGTATTTTTCCAATTTATTGTTCGGATGCTTCTCTAGTCGCCCGTCCAAACGACTCTCGGGTCGCCTGCCTGACCGCTCGTGTCCCTTTCCATCCTGTCGGGTGCTTTGCCCCTTCTCTCGGGTCCATCCTCCCCGGGTAAGGTTTTTGTTGATGGCCTCATGTATCCCCAGTTCGTCAAGAGTCCACAACTTGACAGCCCCGTCGTAGCCGGCTTCCCGAAATGTTCCTCGCTTAATCTCATTGTGCAGCCGTTCCCTCAAGCTTTCCCTGTGGCCAAGTCCATTTTCAATGGCCATCCAAAGGCTTGGAACCATAAAATCTATAGGGACCACGACCTCTTGCTCGTAGATAAGGAGAATCAAGATTCTGAAGGCTGCGGTCTTCCACACAAGATTCTATTCGTCTCCCATGACAATGGTTTTCAGATTTCTCTCATCCCCGAGGTTTATTTTTTTCAACTTTGCTTCTTTGTACCAAATGGGTTCCTCCTTCTGAAACTCATGGGCAGGGCTCTCTTTCATCTGGACTTCCCTTTCTCGGTATGCTGTATATTCTGGAGGGAACTCACTCTGGGCTTCCTCAATCTTTAGTATGTTGCAGGACGATGGAAATAATTCATAATCGCCCATCTGCCAGTGGAATAGACCATCCATCGAATCTGTATCATCCTCCACTTTCAGTATCCCTTCGGCATTGGGCTCCATGGTTTCTTCCCCTCCGTCTATTCTGTCATCTAATTCCGAATCGGAGGAGGATGCTATTTCTTCTCCGACCATTTGCGTTGTGAGGTCTATTACAAACTTCCTTCCCCCTTTCTCCCCCTTTCTCGAATGACAGGATGTTCTTTTTCCAGTTATGGTTGGCTCTGGCAGTCACCAGCCACCCCCTCCCTAGGATGGCATCATACCCCTTCTGCTTCAGGGGAATTACTACGAAGTCGAGGATGAATGGTTGGGTTCCGATGGTTACCTATTGTGCCATTAGGGTTCCAAGGGGCTTGATGCCGTGCTGATCGGCCCCTAGTAGGTTGAAGGTCGGCGACCACAGTGTTGGTTTCCCCAAGCTCTTCCAGGTTTCCTTTGGTAGGACATTCACTCCAGATCCACCATTAACGATTGTGTTTGTGAGGATGGTACCCAAGATACCCATCTCCACCACTGCAGGGTTTCGCCCATTATTTATTGATAACATCATGGGGTCGGCTGCGGAGCTGCCGGGAACCTCCATCCGTTCAACCGTGCTTGCTGGAATGTTTTGGCCTAGGAATAGGGCCGTTTTCAAGTGTGGCATAGTTTCCAGTAGGTCCTTGACCTTTACGGGTACCTCCATTTGCATCATCTACCTTAAAATATTTTGTTCGGCCATTGCTCGGGTAGAAGTGTCGGCGTCTGTGGAGTCCCTTCGGTCCTCCATACCTTTTGTTATCTTGGCCTTTGCCTCGAGCATCCTTTGTTTCTCCGTCGGAGGGTGAGGATATGTGGCCTTCTTCATTTGCCCGCGTGTGATTGCCAGGACCTTCTCCGTGCCCCCTCGTTCCATGTCTAGGATGTTGCAGCCGGGCTTCGGACAGTTAGCATCCTCGTGGTCCCCCGGTCCGCACCACTGACATAGTTTTAGTGGAGCGGTAGCCTCATTCGGATAGTCACGGGCATAATGTCCCCATTGGTTACAGCTTCTGCACTATATCATGGGCCTCCACTTTGCGTCATATTGGACCCACGGCTTGTTCTCATCATTGCCTCGACCTCCCCGTCGGTTGTTTCTGTACCCGCCGGATGATGCAGCATTTTGTTGACTGCTGGTCCCGGACGTGGAGGGTTTCTCCTGGGTGAAGAGCACTTGTTGATTTCTCGCCCTCAAGTTGTAGGGACATTCTTTGGTGGAATGTCCCGCAATCTGACAGATGTCGCAAAAGGCTTTCTTGGGACAAGAACATTTCGTGTGGCCTGCTTCTTTGCAGTCTGTGTACCACATGGTGTCTTCCTCTACTTTGCTCGAGCCTCCCTTGGTGGCCTTCAGTTCTTTCATCATCCTCTCCAGATCTTTTTGCAGGGCCAACACTCTCTTACTCGATTCGCCCTTGCTGCTTTCTACCTCCAATTCATCATCCGAAGACTTAGTCTTCCTGGAGGTCTTATATTCGCTCTCCAAATCATTGCTTGATTGTACGCGTTGCTGTACGACATGGGCGAGACAATTTTCATTTTCCTTCGAAGGGAAGTTTTTAGTCCCTCCACGAACCACCTTTTCTTGAGTTCGTCCGCCGGGGTTGACTCCATTTTCCCGATGAGCTCCTTTAGTCGCCACCCGTAGGCACAGACAGACTCGCTTTTCGTCTTCTTTGTATTGTAAATCTCCGCCAGAATCTCATTGTCGTCCCTTAACAACTGAAATTCCATCTGGAAGGCCTTTTTCACATCATTCCATGTCGTCAGGCCTGATTTGTCTACATCTGAGTACCAGTCGATGTCTCCTTCCCTCAATGTCGCGGGGAATTGTCGGATCCATTCATCCTGGTCCGTGACTCCATTTGCAGCCCATATAGTCTCACAGGTCCGGCAATGCCGAACAGGATCCTCCTTCGCTTGGTCTGTGAACTTGGGCAATTTCTGCTTACTCGCAGCCATGGTAGGTTGTTGCCTTCGTGGGGGATTCGGTACTCTGACACTACCTCCTCCTTGAGTATTGTGTGTAGTGTTCACTGGTGGCACTTGCCCTTGCGGTAGTTGTGTGATTGGTGGGACCGTACTGTGTTGATCCTTGGTTCCAACAGAGGGTTCGCTTGTGCGTTCGCAGCGCCTTCGGCCGTACTGTCACTGGCACCTCTTGCAGTACCGTCACCTTCGACCATACGGTTCCCTTTGTGGTCTTGGTCCTCCGCACCTAGTGTATGGGTTAAATCTTCAAACAGGTCTCGCTCTTCCTGAAGTAAGACTTTTCTCAATCGTGTTTCCTTGAGTAGTTCTTCCCTACTCCGCACTCTCTGATGCTCCGGTGAAGTGAACTGTTCTCCGTCAGCCTCTGCACCTTCTGTACCACATCCGAGGTTCCCTTCGGGCAACCCTCCAGCAAGCTGGTCCTTGGCAAGTTGCCTTAGCTTATACCAACGTTCACGTTGCTGCGCGGAGATCAAAGCCTTCTATGCGGCTTCGCCTTCGTCATCTTGTGCCTTTTTATTTCTATCTTTATTTAAAACATTGGGCATAAATCCTTTCCTCACTTCTCTTCCCGAGTATGTCTAGGCAACGGCGCCAGATGTTTGCCCGCTGGGGTAAACTTAGTATTGCACAGACATAGTACCGGAAATATAATAAACACATAATATATCAAGAATAATAGACACTTCCATTAATCATTCCAGACTGGCAAGTACATTTACATTATAATGATAATACAATAATATCTCCCGTGTCCAACCTCCGAGAGGGTATATAAAGTACCCGAAGGGCCACGACTGAAATGTCATGACGTAACTGTCTAACCTCTTGGTCACTAACGACCGAGAGTAACATAATACTTTACTAACATAATAACCCGTACATACAATTATCCCGACAACAATTTGTCTTCCTGCTGAAGTTTTGAATTTGTTTGGGAAATTACGGTGTTGAGCAATTGGCTGGAGAAGTTCGTAATTGTTCAAGTCACATTGATTCTATACAGGCTGCGTTTCAAATAGAGAAAAGGGTGGGCGTTATACAACATTGAATATTCATCCACAGGCTGCGTTAATCATCACATTGGTTGCGTGAGACCTTATGAAGCTGTGACGCTTCATCTCCGTGCTCTCACATTCTTTCTATGGGCAGTTTATCGCAGCAAAAGGGCCTGCGTGAGACTCTGGGACAGTTGCGTGACTGTCCAGGCTGCCACGTGACCATTCAAGGGTGGCTGTTGTTTTAATTTGGGGCTGTGTCAAGACCTCCAGGAAGATATTTTTATTACAAGGAAATTCAGCATTGCAGGTGCCAATAACTTTCAAGTTAATTCATTGTTTAGATATCTGATTTATTTTCAGAAATTTGATAGTTGGCACAATTATAATTATTTTATGATTGGTGAAGAATGCAAAAAGGTTTATATTTATTTTCAGAATTTTAAAGAATTGTTGTGAGAAATTTAGATTCATAATTTTTTTTTTTGAAAATACACAAAACAAATCGCATTTGAATTTGAGGAAAGTCAAATTTCCATAGAGAGCCAGCTGGGTTCTTTACACTTTGCTCGATTAGTCTAAGCCCAAGAGTGGAACCCGTCCCTCTTAGCCCACTTAGAGATTAGCCTTATGCCCTCTTTGGTTTCCAATTACCGAACAGTCTTGGTGCAAATAGGTTAGGCTATTTTAGGATTGACCAAGGAGACCTCACTAAGCCCAAGGGCGGGACTTTAGTCCTCTTGGCCAAAGTTCCACCCATGGTGTCCTACTTAGTAGGTTCTTGTCTTTCTTGATCATGCCTCAACCCTTAGATACTTAACTCATCACAAAGGAATGTAAGGAAGTTTGTAGTGGGGTCCTCGGCTTGATTAGTCCAAGTCAAAGAGTAAAGCTTGTCCCTCTTAGCCCACTTAGAGATCAGCTTTATGCCCTCTTACCTACACTTCCTTCTTCCAACTATGATTGAGGTGAATAAATTGTTAATTATTCATTATTAGATCTTATTGGTGATTAAAAATTAACTCATAAACTCTAACTGTTCCTATTAATATCATTCACTCATATAACTTGATCCTATATATAATTTCCTCCAAATCTGCCTTATCTGTATATCAACCTTCCTCCAGACACAAGGCTGCTGGAGCATGTAATATATACCTTCGATGCTGTAAGTATTTGAGCTGATGATCATTCGCTGTTTATAGGTCAGCTGATTGGATAACTATTGCCGCTTGGATCTCACTATTCCTATGCTGACTGGGTTATCTCTCTTCTAATTGATTAGAATGATTTCTTGTTTCATCTTCACCCTTCAGGATGGCAGGATCATGCTCTGATACCACTTATAATGTCCCCTGTTCTGGTTCAATAATATATATATATCTTCATTATAGCTCAACATTTGTATTATAACTAAGAGATGACATTTTTCCTTTTTGAACAGTTGGAGATCTCACATGTGAGCACTTATGTATACAGTTACTATTATAAATTGTTGTTGTTGCTGTATAAGATATAGAATTTCTTATTGTCATTTGATTCATTTACCAGTAGGATTACCAATAGTAATCAATATTTTATGAATATGTGGCAAATGTAATAACATTTCTGTGGACGTGATATTCCTAATACTTGTCTCCTACCAGATTTTCATTAACATTTTTCTAGGCCTACCAAAATCTCAGTGCTTCTTTCACATTGATAAATATGTTGACAGTAAAATCCAGCATCATCAAGCAGAAGGGATTATCTCAGTCATATACATATATCCTTTGAACTGTAATATGCTTTGAGTCGTTGTTTCTCTGATTAATACTTCATCGCTGCTATTATAACATATTGCTTTATTCACGGTGACTGGAAGCACCTCCCTTAAAATACGTATATGTTTAACTCCTCTGCTCTCTATCAACCAGATGTATATTATAATATCATATTCCCTGCTGATTGGACCTGTCAATCTGCTGATTGTACATACATAAGATTCTGACTGTGTGTTTCCTTTTGTCTTTATGTTCCATGAATGGATGTTATATCAGAATAGTCTGATATCCCTTAATACCTACTCTGTCAATGAAGCGCATTCCTCACCTTGCATTAGCCAGTGTACAATCTCCCATGATGGCCAAAATTGATGAGGCAACAATCAAGGGACGTCTCATTGGTTCCAAGATATTGACCACGACATGTTTATCTTGTCGGCACACCATATACTATTGCGGAGACCATCCAATTCGTAATTGTGATATCCCATTATTTTGATAAAAAAACAAACATATAAATAGGGCAAGGAAAAATAAACATACCTTATCTTGTATATATTCTTGCATTCTAGTTAGTCATCATTACATAAGCATTCCATTCATGTTTCCTTAAATGCATTCATTCATGATGTGCCATCACATACATATGCACATATAAATACATATGCATACATACATGTGTACACATGCATTCGTACATGATCCACATCCTTTATGAATACAGCCCTATCATTACCATAATATTCATGTCATTGATATATATATATATATATATATATATATATATATATATACATACATGCTACAATGTTCTCAAGAACATATCAGAACATTCTATCATGTGTGGATATGCATCCATGCAACATTATGCTCACATATATCTCTGTATCATAGGATTGATGAGATTGACAGCATTAAGATCAATATTATCCATGATTGGGTGTCACTGCCGATCCACGGACTTGGTTACGATAATGATTTATGATTACTACAAGTAATCTGATTGATTACTCATAATAATCATAAATGATTATTATGAGTAAACGATAATTATTAGCGATGGTTATATTCATTTACCATCGATGCTTGGCTGTTATGTTTCAATTGCAGTAACATATGATTATCCATAATATCGTATTATTTACATGGCGGTTCATGATAATCATACAAATCGTATTTGTTAACCGTTAACCAGTGGCGGTAAATGATAATGAAGATTGGCAGCTGTTCATCGTGCCTCTTTGGCTACATAACAAAGTCGATCGGCTATCAAAGGCATGAATTGAGAATTGATTTTATAAACCAAACTCCCTTTGTGGATTCCACTCGAGCAGAGCATAGACGGTTGCTAGCGCAACCTCCATCAAAGTGCAAGTATTATAATTGCAGATCAGAGACGGCACCAAGCAAAGAGCATTTAATATAATTGATATATCAGAGACGGCTCCAGACCAGAATATTGCATAATCCATAATCCAATATCAGAGACGGAATTCTTCTGCCAAGTGATCATCCTGTAACTAGCAGCATACATCAGATTGCATATCAGAGACGACTCACAGGTTAATGTGCATATTTTATATTGCTAAATCAGAGACAGCCAGTTTACACATTATTGAAATATATACTTTCAAACTGCCAAGTACATATAGCAGTCAATATTGTAACTGTGATAGAATTATCAGTTGTATTCCATTTTGGTAATTGGAAATACAGTTATATGTATATTTTTTCCTTTTATCATTACATTATCCATGAGTGTATCTCCATTCAACATTACCATAAATATATATAACAAATCCATTATCATTGCATTATTATACATTGTATTCATTTCCTTTTAGTAGCATTTGGAATTACCAGTCATCTATACATATATAAATCCATTTCCATTTAGTAGCATTTGGAATTACAAGTCATATCCATAAACTCATTATTAGTGTCATAATTCACATATTTCACCTTGCATTCCATTAATCCACATAGTGTCCATATAATTACAAAAAGGGGACATTACAGTAATTCTGTTATATCCTTCTTGTTAATGCTTTTTTTTATTTCTTGTGGTGTGATATTCAATATTGAAGGCTTGCCCCACAAATATAAGCTTAAGAGATCTTCTAATTCGTAGTAGACGCCAATGTCGATTATACATTAAGTACTTTTGGCAGTAGGGAGACAGTGGATGCAGAGCTGGTTGTCTAATGCTCTTCTGAGTGTTTGGCCATGGATCCTCCCTTGCCCCTCCCCCCCCTGGTCTCTATGCCCTTATATATCTTGAAGGGGTTGGTCGTAATCCAGAAGGCACGTCTCAAGTTTCTCAATAAAAATCTGTATTATTACTAACCATTCAAAAATGCGGTCTTACTCTCTTGGTTCCACGTCAACCATCTTCATCGTTTCTCCTAATGATTGCTGATGCCCCACGAAAATCATGGTCACCTCAAGTTTAATGAATCATTTGAGGTCGATTTGTCAATGTGATTGTAGATTGGCCTTGAGTCAATTCAAAAGCCATTGAAGTTTAGCGGCTTCCCTTTGACTGTGTGACGTGGACCTTGAATCATGTCAGCTGCACATCGATTGTGCTGGGACAATTGAACATAGAGATTTTCCGTAATACTGGCGTGTCCATGTAGGGATGTCAACCTCAACAATCTCCCGTACATAGTATTTTTATGATTTATAATTAA
This sequence comes from Chamaecyparis obtusa, assembly GCA_027943335.1. Lineage (NCBI taxonomy): Eukaryota > Viridiplantae > Streptophyta > Pinopsida > Cupressales > Cupressaceae > Chamaecyparis > Chamaecyparis obtusa. The sequence goes on along the minus strand of BSBK01005128.1, from coordinate 1,262,664 downwards.
TTATTTGTTTGTTTATAATTTAGAAAAATTATTATTTAACTGTAATTATAATTATAAATATAGATATAGTTTATTTCATCTTTTATTTTATTTTATTAGTGTTGTTTATAAGTTTAAATCTTTAATTTAAACTTTATTTAATCGTATATATTATATTATATATATTTGATACATTATAATATATTTTAGATTTATATTATGATAATATATATAATAATTTTATCTTAAATATATATAGTATTTATATTTACATGATGATATCAATTATTTATATTATTATAAATAATACTTATATTTTAATATCATTAAAATTTCTATTATTAATTTTTATCTATTTTTTAAATCTTATTTCAAAATAGGGACATCACACAACAATAGTTTTGGATTAGAGAGATGCTAAAGTTTGAAGTAGATTCTACTTATAGGGCAGCAGTGAGTTCTTGTTTGGGCCCACACGAGCAATGATCCAAACAAGGCCCTATCTAAGTCATATATAGTTTAACGGAAGGATGCTTATGATAGTGATCATTGCTTTGAATGACAAAAATGACAATGCTTTTTCATGTCGAAGGACCAATGAAGAGAACAACTTGATATGTCAAAGAGGGATGACACAATGCTGTCACAAAGAATGCAATAGATCAACAACCAATAGAATGAGAAGGCATTACAGTGGTGCAAGAACTCCAAGGAGAAAGGTCATGCCCATTTTGAGTTCACAATGCAACATTTCAAGTTTTTAAATTCTTCAATACCTATGTCATGTCCAAATTCGGGTTTCTAGTAATACATTGCATGTTGTGATTACAACTAGTTATTCCCCTCACTTGCAAGGTGATAACAAGCAAGTTGTTTCCTTCAATGTTTCAAGTTTGTAAAGGTTCTTTCCATGTTCTTCCAACTCGAGTTATGTCTCCTATGACCCAAATTATTCAATCATATTGACAATTTCAGGTTTTGGAAACATTATTTGATATTGTTAACATGCAACATAATAGTTCTTCCCTAATTTGTAATGGATCTTCCAAGATCTGAATTTGGCCATAAAGGCATATTTTATGCTTGTAAAATATAAGGTTCTTTCCAAAATTTGTAGTTGATCTTCTAAAATCTGAATGCAGTCCTAAATAAATTTGAAATCACTTGAAATTGGGTCTTTGAGACCCGATTACAAGAGTAAGTTGGCGTACTTCCCATGTATGTATAAAGTGCAGTAATATCTTCCCATTTGCAAATAAAATACCCATGTTCTTCCCAACTTGTGATGTACTTCTCAAGATCCGAAATTCACTTGTGATCCCATTTTTGAGCATCTCCTTATTTCTTCCCCTGATGGTCCTGTTTGCATGCATGATCTACCCAATCAACAATTCAAGACATTGGCCTTATTTTGTGAGCAAACTCCAAGACTGGAGAAGGAAATGAAGCAAGAATAACCACAAGACAAAGCCTTACAAGGAGGTGTAAAAGTGATAGAATGATTGAGAACATAGAATGATTTCAAGACTAAAATGGTCATGAAATATTGAAAAGATGCTTTCCCAATAAAGGCCATTGTGATGTAGAACAATCAAGGATGCAAGTTCCTATTTCAGTTCAAGATGCTTCCACCAAACTTGAGGCCTTCAATCGTGAAGCATCCTATAGTAGCATAAAGATTTGACAAAGGATGATGTAAATAGAGTTGTGTCTTGTCAGACACTTAGAATAGTTTTCAATTATTCACTTGTAATTTCTTTTTGATAAATTACATGTAAAATTATAAGATGTAATTGCAAGTGATCATATTGCTTGCAAAGTTGTAACTTGTAATTACATGTAAACAAATCGCAAGTCAAGTTACATTAGGACTGCATTTTGGAATAAGTCATAGTTAGTTTGTATATGTATTATGCACTCCAAGACTTTGAGCTTAGATGTAAATTGGATTGCTTTCAATAAAATAGGCAGGTTGTTTTGAGATTTTGTGCCAATCCAAGCTATCATGTGACGACATTTTCTAGAATTGATTGTGAGTTTTGTGATTTCGTCCAAAAGGGAATTGAACTTGATTTTGAGTCACATATTGCATTGCTTTCAATAAAATAGGCAGGTTGTTTTGAGATTTTGTGCCAATCCAAGCTATCATGTGACGACATTTTCTAGAATTGATTGTGAGTTTTGTGATTTTGTCCAAAAGGGAATTGAACTTGATTTTGAGTCACATATTGCATTCAGAGTTATAATTTGGTTTTGGATTTGATCTTACAAACTTTGAGCTACTTATCAAGTTAGAGATTTACATAGGATGCTCAAGCAAGGAAACAACTTGCAGACTTTGTGCTGCTCCATTTTCCGAGTTTGCGCATGCAAGGTAAAATGCATGATGGAGATTTTGAGCTGCACATGTGTTTTATTCTTGTTCTTGAAATCTCAAAGGGAGTCATGGAAATATTGTGATTTTTTGTGAACTCCTCAGTTACTAGAAGTTGCTTGTATTGGAGTTGATGAGAAAACAACCCACAGCTCCCAAGAACACCTACACGCAAACACCTGTCACAGAAGAGAGAGAAACAAGAAGCTAGAGAGACCTGAACACATGGATCCATGAAAGAGGAGAAATCATTGATGTGCACAAACAAAAGTTGCAATTCACTAAAACATGAATGTTCTCAATAAGATTACAAGAGAGATTAATCCTTATAAAAGGAGATCGAAACCCTAAAAAGGTGAACAAACCTAGGTTGCATGATAATAATTAATAAAAAAATTAATTATTATATGCCTAAAGTTTAGCTTAAGCAGAAAGAGATAATAAGTGACTTGGTAATTAAATCAAACATGATTTAATTAATAAGCAAACACTTTATTACTCCAACACCCCCCCTGAAGATAAACTTTGGGAGAAACTAAAAACCTAGAAAGAACTCTTGAAAGAAAATGGGTCCCGGCAACAAAAGGCCTGATCAGGTACCCAAGTATAAAAGAGAGTCTTTGTAAAAGAGGAGAAATAGAGAAAACCCCATGGGAAAAACTCTACTGCAAAAAGAAAAAAAGACTAGTTTGAAGGACTGAAGAAGCCTCCAAAACTAGGAATGTTCTAGAAAATAGGAACAAGGATGAATATGTAGAACATCATTGAAGCAAGAAGCTGCAAACTTTGTCAAGAAGTAACTGCTGATCTTAAGATCCTCCACTGAAATATGACCAAGTAGGAAAGACTGTAATCTGCATGAGTGCCCTCAAATGACACTACTCGAATCAGGAGGCAAACAAAGGCAAACGACTAAAGTCGAAGATACAAAATACTATAATCTGCACGAGTGCCCTCAAATGACACTACTTGAATTAGGAGGCAAACAAAGGCAAACACTTGAACTCAAAGATACAAATGGCATAAAAACACCAAAGTATGAAGAGTTGATCAATCAAAGTTGGAAGAGTGCGTCCAAAAAGTAGGAAAGAAAGAGTGTCCATATGGTAAATGATCCATCTCACCGGAATGCATAGGTACCTAGCCACTACATCCGCCTAGTACATAGAATCAAATACTGAATACATAGCTCACACTATCGAACCAAGGAAGCAGTAGAACCAACAATAGAAACCCCCCAATAATGCTGACAAGTGAGTAATGACAGATACACTAAAAAGATTGTCTAATATGAATTGCATGATACCAGGAACATCAAAGGTGCAGAGAGAGTACAGACACAAATAGAGATACCTGAGGCTAATGTCATTGGAGGAACGCTCACATGACAAAAGTAGATGGCAAATAAAGGCAAACATCAAACCCCCCCTGACACTTTATAATGGAGTGCGAGTACAAAGAGCATGAACATGTGCAAGATCCCATACATGCAATAGAATGACACTTTATCTCAGTGTGTGTGCATAAAAGAATGCTACAAAAGTGAAGTATACACTGTTCATAGAAGAGTGAAGGCTGCTGAAACAAAAGAACAGCCTAAGACGAGCCATTCCACAAAAGGAAAAGATCCTAGGACCTGTAGCATCCAAGATATCCACTAGATTGCAAAAATGCAAAAAAATGAATAAAATATACCTGAAGTAGAATCTGGAAAAATGACTCACAACACTGGAAAACTCTCAAAACAAGCTTTCCAATGATATATCGTTTGCCCAAAATGGAGTCCGAATGCGCAAGATAGAGCTCTCAGAGTGCAAAACTAAATATTTGACTTTGACAGTAAAAAACACTATCAAAAAAGAAAAATCAGAAATTCAAACCTTCAGATCTGGATAGAGCTTGGAACCAGCTTTCCGACGATATCTTGTTTGCCTGATTTCAACACCTTATGCTCAAGTTATGAGCAAAATACCAACATCTGTGTTGGGGGGCTGAAAAAAAGTGTTGAAGAGGACTGATGTAGTGATGATGTCAGCAAATGACTGGCCTAAAATTGACGAGCATATGGCCGTCATGGCCAAAATAAACTTGGGGGCTAAAAAATTGGGCCCTTGGTCGCCATACGACCAGGGGTTGAGGCTGCATCTGCTAGGGGGTTAAATTTGATAACTACATGGCCGTCGCCGCCCCCCCCCCAAAAAAAAAACCAATTTTTTTGGGGAAAAAATCGCATGCACACCTTGGGATGCGTGCTAGGGCTGTACGACCCTGGTTTGCAATTTTTTTTTTGCTTTAGAATGCAATGTCGCCCAAATCGGATGTGCCTTATATGGAAATGGGGGTTCTTGGTCATTGCGAGCTCAACGGTGAGGTTCGTTTGAGCAAAAAATGCTCTAAAATACCAGTCGCCGCCTCAGGATCCATGTCGGGGCCAGTTGCAATTTTTTTTTTGCCACAAATTCCAACTTTGTCCAAAATGGACAAATTTAATATGGATCGAGGGGTTCTTGGGCACTCTGAATGCAACGGTGAGGTCTGTTTGAGGCCAAGATGACCATAAAGAGAGGTACCCCCAGATCCAACAGAAAAACCCTTTGAAACTGCAGATCTGATGAACACACCCGAATCTCTCAGAAAGAGGACAGGGGCAAACAGATTTGAAGCTCTGATACCATGTTGGAGTTAATGAGAAAACAACCCACAACTCCCAATCACACATGCACGCAAACACCTATCACAGAAAGAGAGCGAAGCAAGAAGCTAGAGAGGCCTGGATGCATGGATCCATGAAAGAGGAGAAATCATTGATGTGTAGAAACAAAAGTTGCAATTCATTAAAAAATGAATGTTCTCAATAAGATTACAAGAGAGATCAATCTTTATAAAAGGAGATCGAAACCCTAAAAGGGTGAACAAACTTAGGTTGCATGATAATAATTAATAAAGAAATTAATTATTATATGCCTAAAGTTTAGATTAAGCAAAAAGAGATAATAAGTGACTTAGTAATTAAATCAGACATGATTTAATTAATAAGCAAACACTTTATTACTATAACAACTTATATGTTGAAGGTTATGTTTATGTGTAATCTTCTGTTTATCATAATTATTGGTCCAACTGATACTCGATAAGTAAATTACCCCGTGAATTAAGGATTGTGTTGTGAAGGTAACATCTATTCTGAAATAAGAGAGTAGGATGAATGCCACGCCCTGTTTTAGCTTAGTGTAAATAAAAGTACTTAAGTGTTTTGTTGATACAAGTAGCAATAAGAAGGGGGAGCCTTCCTTTAATTAGGAGAGCCCGTGTCTCACATACTGTGGTTGGAACCACTATTTTGCAATTGATCCTTAAAACTGTCGGTTGCAAAATGTTCACCCAACATGTTGCAATAGAGACTGCATCCTACAAGTTGAAACAACCATCAAACCTCCATCAAAAAGTGCCTCAAGTGCAACCTTCTTACCATTTGCCATGAACTCTAACTGCGTCCTCCTGAAATCCTATACTTACCTCCCAAGTGACCGTAACCACTGGATGCCCAATATTGTGTCAATCTAACCCAATCCTATGACATAGAAGTCATATGTCAAGGTGTAATCACCCATTTGTATACTAAGACATGGGACTCTCTTGGTGCATCTCAAGATGAATCAATTTGCAACTGTCACACTGAAACTAGGAAAATCCTTTGCTTGCAATCCATGCCTGACAACCAATCTCTCATTTATAAAATTGTGTGTAGCCCCACTATCCACAAGGTGGGTCACATGCTATCTCTTAATTTGTAATGACCCTCACTAGTAGGATCACTAAAACACCCCAAATCTGAATTGTGGCAATTCGTCAAACAGTTGGCATGCACTGAAATGTTTTGCTTGTAATGATGTGTTTCAATAAATTTATTGTTTTGGCATCAACTATGCAATTGTGATAACAATACCAATGTAAAAAAGTAATGCAAATGAGCAACAATGGTATCAAAGTAATATATCAAATTCTGATTACACTTTCAGAATATATGAGACTGTGGCATCTAATACATATAAGCACTGTTATAGTCTGATTACAACATGTGAAATAGGATGTGAAACATATGAACCCTCTTACATGAACATAATCCTATCAATGCACCCAATTACAATGCAAAGTCTGAATACAATGTCTGTTCTCGGATTATAATTGACTGTGACAATATTCAGAATTACAATGCTATAACAATGTGGTAGTATCCTTGCATATATCTGACGATTGAGGACTGACTGTTACAACCGAGATATATGAATGATTATTGTAACAAAATAAATGCAATAACAGTGCAGATTTAGACTGGGATTGATGACTGTTACATACAATTGAAATGCAATATATATTGGTATCTAACAATGTCAACACATGCACCTGGAAACCGCTCCTTATTGCCTGACTGAGACGCGGGTGAAGACGCTGGAAGAACAGACCTGAATTGATCCCGAATTGCCAACCAAACTCTGCAGATTTGTACCTGCTGTGACTGCTGTACCAGGCCGTACAGGTACGACTCCTACCAAAAATAATTGCTGGGGTTTCAACACCCAAATTTGCTATCAAAGGGACCGCCAGGGATGTAGGATGATCCTCCCAAAGGCATAAAATTATTCTCCAATAAGACTAGGAGATATGAGCAAAACTTTGATTCCAGGCCCTGGTATAAAAAGTCTGAAAATATGCAAAAATGTCTTCAATCCTTTGCCAAATCGATTCACTACTGCAAGGGGTGAATTTCAATCCTTATTCCAACCACAAACAAACCCTTACAACAAATTCTCAATGAAGTACCAATGAGATGGCTGAGTACCAACTCCAACTTGCAACCCTTCAGTAGATATTTCACTACCTTAGTTATGCCAATCTAGGGGAGTGATCGTTCCCAAAGATTGAATAATATTTGTAGACCACCAGGCTACAAATTGCTTCACAATGAAGAAGTAGAAGAAATCCCAAATCCAAGCATGTAGAAATGATAGCCCAAGCCCTCTATTTATTCTTTTTCTTGAGAAGTTACTAGAACTTCTAGAAACATCTAATTATAATGTACTTTATAATAAAATAACATTATAATAATAAAGTACATTTCTCAACTCAAAAATATAACAATGTAGGCCAAGATGTCTCATAACTGAATGTAGGCCCAACTAGACTGAATGTAGGCTCGAACTGGATGTAGGCTCACTTCTGGGCGTAGGCTCCACTACAACTGCATGTAGGTCTCGAACTGGATGTAGGCTCTGCCGAATGTAGGCTCTGTCAACAATAAGCAATCAAATGATCCACACAATGACTCTCTCTCCAAACTATTTGCCTACGAGAGTCGATGATAGGCAAATCCGTCATGAAAGAACATGTCTCTAGAAAGGGGACATGACATAATTACTCTCTTCAGGCGAAAGGGATGGATCCTAGGGACTTGAAAGGATGACAATAGTACCCTAGGTCGTAGCCAATGCATCATCCTCTCCAAGCTCTGCCTGCTGAGTGTCCTGCTCACCTTCACCACTACTGTCCTCTGAACCTGTGTCTAGTAACTACTCATCATCCACATTAGAAGTAACCTCAATGAGATGTGCCTTGCCTTTCACAAGGCATCTGTGTCTAGGCTCCCAACTCTCCTTACATGAGAAGCAAATTTTCCTCCTCAACTCATTGTGTGTCTACTGATCCATCTTGGGAGGTGGTGGCGAACTCTATGCCATGTAGAGGCCTTCTGAAAAGGCTTGGAGCTCTTGGGAAACTTCTTATCTCGCTGATAAGAAGTGGGGGATGGTGAAGTATCAAGCTCAAGGGTAGTTTGAATAGCCTCCTCTAGGGTCTTAGGCTTAAAAGCCCTGACCAAACGCTCTAATCTCATGTAACTTCTCAATAAATAGCATCACTACACGTTTGGGAGGCATCTTTGGAACCATGACAACAATGCGTTGAAACTCATTAATGTAAGTCTCAACGTGTCCAATCTTTTTTCATCAAAGTTAGGTCTTTGTAATATAGCTTCACATCCTTATGGTCAAATCTAGCTATCAACCGCTTTGTGAACTCCTTGTAAGAATGTATACGTCCATGGTTTTGGATGACCAAACCATGGTGCCACCAATCATAAGCCACACCCTCTAAATGTAACACAACAACATGAATGGACTCCTTCTCAGGCACAGGCTTAAGCGAGAGGTATATGTCGAGTTTGTGCACCCAAGATAGTGCACTGATCTTCCCACTACCATCAAAAGGAGATAAGGTAAGCTTGCTTGTCGCTCGCTTAAGGTCTCCATTCTGTTGTTGTCTGAGTCGTCTATCTCCCCTAGCCCTCAAACTGTGCTTTCATTGTGCACAATACTGGGGTAGTGGGAAAGCATCTCCGACATGTTGTGGAAGGGCTTGCCACTCATCAGTGGCTGCCACAACTGTGTCCTGAAACTCAATGCTCTCTAGTGGGTCTACTGGTATTTGCTCCTCTCTAGGAGGGAAATGTGCCTGTAAGGGCTTATCTACTGTACATGTGGGAGTCCTTTCTCGTCTAGGAGAGCCAAATGCACTGTCATACAATGAAGGACCCCTGCTACTCCCACGACTGCCTATAACTGAACAGACCTACTTACTCTGTTTCGTTTGTCACACTTATCTCTGTGCCAACCCAAATCCAACTAATTAAGGGTATTCTATAACTTGTCTAAAGCTTGTACAATTCATGGCTTTGTATTCATGAGAGTTCTAAACAACTCTTAGTTAGGATCCTCTTGCTGGTTCTTCCTTTCCCTCTATCAGGGACTCCTACTACCATCATGTAAATTATTCATACCTGCTGGAGTTTCTGTATTAAGATCTACTTGTCCCTTTGCTCTTTTGCGGACGTAATACCTATATGCCTCAAATATGCTTGGATGCATAGAAGTGACTGCAAAACCCTCAGGCTGGCAGGATTATGCTTTGATACCATTGAATGAACCCCAACTGGAATTCTAATGCAATTATCTAATGTTTGTTTGCTATCTTGTGTTTGGCCAGTGATTCAGTAAAGAAGTCTTTTTTTGGGGGTTTTTTGCAATATTTGATTTTTATTGTGTTTTTCTCTTTTTCTGATTTTTTTGTAAATATTGATATTATAAATGCAATGCTTGAAAAAAAATGGTAGATACTTGAAAGAAATTAACTACAAACAACTCACTCCAAAAGAAACTAAATTCTGATTTTATTTCATCAAATAAATTAATATCACAATTGTAACAGGATTGTACGGTCTATAGTAGACCAGACCAACAAGCAAAATGACTGCAAACAATTTTCTCCAGCTCTGATTTGTAGCTGCTGGATGATTCTGAGTAGTCTGATCGGCTCTTTAATTCTGATTTGCCCTGAAATAATCATCCATACCCTGACATCAGCCCTAGGATCATGTAGTTACAGTTTGGAGGTGGTATGGCTAGCTCTAATAGCTCTAGAAATGTTCGAAATTGCCTTCAAAACCACCGATCTACAACTGGTAAACAAATTCTGCCCTAGACCAATTCTGAAACAACTGATATTATCCACTAAGTTTGGTATCAGCCCTTGCTAGGAGTTGTACGACTAGGAATAGACAACTAGAATGTCTGAATTCACTCCTACATACTCAAATCTGTAATTGTCATAATCTGATATGCACTATATCCAGTTTGAAATCCAAAGGCCTCTTCCAAATTCACTGCCAAGCTGATTCAAACCTCTAAACTGTGATGATCATGAAACTGATGCCAGGCAAGCTAGGGTTTCGTCCAACTCCTTCCACTTCCAAGAGTTTTCATTTTTCTAAGCCTGATTGCTGCTCAAACCCTCGACAGAGATCAAACCTCAATGTGTTGCTCTGAAACAATAACTTGTAATGAATGAAGAATGACTCCCAAATGTTATTTTATTACTTTTCATTCTCCCTCCAAGAAGTTCAAACCCTAATAGGGTTTTTTGTAATACCCCCTCTTAGGGATATCTAGGAATTTCTTCAATTTCTTATACTTGAACTATCTTTGCATTTGAACTAGGTTATGGGGACTACAATATCTTAATGGAGAGATTGACTATGTAATGTTGATTACTTTGGAATCTGTAATGACCCCTTTTCCTTAACACCGTCCTATTTCATCAATTAATGCCAACTGGGAAACATTTGATTAGATTAGGGGCTCTTCTTATTAAGCATTACATCCTATATATATATTATCCATTGTTATAAAAAATCATTAAAGAAATGTAAACCAACAATGGAACAAGTAAAGCAACATATTTTGTATGAATGCCAAAATATCTCTCATATGGATCATGGTGAAATCCTTCTCTCTCTCTCTAAAGCCATCAAGAGTGGAAGAGTTATAGGGCCTAGGTGGCGTGAAATAGGCTACAAGTGGTTTCCCTCAAGGCCTAACCCTAGTCTTGGGATAAGCATCATGTGCCTGAAATTACTCCGTCTCTACCTTCCACAACCTTCTCACTCAAAAGATGCTTTAGTGGGATGAAAGAGATGAGTTCGTATGATCTATATTGGATTTATCAGCTTAATGTTTCCATTTAAAAATTCTATTTGAATACAAAAAACACATTTATTAATATATATATCTCTCTCTCTCTACATACACACACACACACACACACATAAGTATGATTATATATAAGAACCCCAAATCGGTCCTTAACTGCTGCAGATGTTTATCTCAATTTGTTGTTTGAAAGTTTATGATTTTTTTTGATTTTCAAGGGTTTTAGAAATAAAAAGTAAATATGCAATAATCTGAAATTCTGAAACTATTCAATTAACTGCTGCAACTTCTATTTATTTTCCAAATGAAATACAAAAGGAAATCAAGACAATCCTTTATTGGAAAATGATTAACAAAGACAACTACAAAATGTATGAAAAACCTGGGAGAATACACCAGTTGCTGCAGAAACTTATTTATTTCAACTCTACAATGTTGTGGCTGTAAATCTGAAAGAGGATAATGGCTGCGACTTATTCCTCCATAAAGCTGCAATTAAATACTATCTTCTTCTTCCTGCTGCTGAAACTAATACTGCTGAAGCACAAATAGAGTCTCTGGATGAAACTCTCTGAAATTCCAAATTCACTGGATATCTCACCAGCTCAAATGGATACACACAGAAGAACTATGTTCTTCAATGGAAAAGCTGAAACCCTTCTCAAAGATCAAATCACAATGATCAATTTGCAAAATAACAATGGATGCCTTTCTTCTTTCCCCAGCAAACATAAATAGGCTTTCCAACCCTAAATCACAATTCCTTGAAAAGCTGCGATTTTTTTCTTCAAGGCATTAAAAATATAATCATTAAATTAATTTAATGATTTAGACTTAGGAAAACATGCCAATAAATTGATACATTAATTTGGCCCCCTTCATGATATTAAAACCCATCACTTAAGTGATTTAATATAAAGTCAATTGACAACTTAATATTAAATCCTTTGCCATTTAATTAATATATAATCACTGAAAACTAAATAACTCCCTCAAAAATGAGAATCTGGCTTAACCGTCTGGAACTGGAGTTGGCATAATAATTTACCATGTGATCAAATAATATTTCTAAAAATAGCAGGGGTCCATCTCTATGACTCTTAAAAGTTGCTAAAAATAGCAAAACTCAAACAAACAGAGTCTGAAACCTCTCCATACCAAATCAAGGATGCTGAGCTTTGCAAAAGTTGAACCATTAGATAAGCATATGTCCTTTGCGCACAAATTGACCCTCTATCCGTCTCTTCTAGCCTACGAGGGTCCAATGGTAGGCTAATCAATAGCTAGAATGATGTCTCTAGCTACAAAGGGACATCACATTATATACTTCATTCCCTCTGTATCTTAGTAATGGTGGTATAATACAACTTATAAACCAACCCATTAAGATTCTGTATATATATATATATATATATGTATGTATACTGGTTCAATATCTATAAAGTCCATCTGATAGACAATGACTGCTATTCATATTATCTCTTGCAGATATGCACCTTATATTCCTTGTCATATCTTTGATCGTCGTGTGATAGTCTTTTATTCTTGTAACTCCTGTATATCTTTATCTTTGGCACTTATTTCAATGCCAAATTCAAATGCAAGTAATTCTGCTTTGACTTTCTTTGTTTCTCTGTGGTGTTCGGTGATCCTTTTCTATGATTTGAATCCACACCGAATATACATAGATAATCTCATATTCTTCCTGAGTGATTAGTACTCTATTTCATTCCTTTCTCCCATTCGATGACTCCCTCCTTCCCTTCAACGATTACCAATATATTGCTTCTTCTGATCATCCTTTGGATGCATCAGGACACATCCCTTCCAAATTGTATCTTTACATATGAACAAGTTAATTTACTAACCATTGCCTTTCGTTAACTCCACATTGTTTGACTGTGTGAACTTCCCTATATGTAATTAGCTATATATGTTTGATTAGACTTCAAATTTGATGCCTATTAATGTATATAATTTTAATGGACCAGTTGGCATACAAATTTGACTATCTTATTCCTTGCAAGCTCGAGGAGATTGTCAATGCATATTCCTTAGTGTTCCCTCCGTTCAATGTGTAAGATCTTGATCCCCCATTGATCTACTAACTTTCCCCCCACTTCCCTTCATCTCCAATTTGCAGCATACTCTTATACTCCTCCGTGGGGGAGCCAAAGGCTATGGGATGTAACCTTCCAACGTGGGAATCTAGACAGAGTCGTTCGCACCCTTTTGCCGATGTGGATTGACCAGTCCTTAGTGTCGCTTAGAACATGGCGTCGCTCATGGTCGATGGGTAGTTGATTTATTAGTATCATCGACTTAACTATTATTGGAGTCGATTAACATTGTATTGATTAAAAAGTATCATGAATATTAATTAATATGGATTGATAAAATATTATTAATCATATTACATTGATTAATTAATTATATATTGATTGATATTATTAATATTAATATGGATTAATATTAATATTAATTATATTTAGATTAATAAATTATAATGATCAATTATTGATACTATATCATATTATATTGATCAACTAATACTATTATAGTTTAATATTAGTATTGATTATTGTCTCTATATATACTGATTAATAATACATTATTAATCAATTACATAGATTAACTATCAATTGATTAATTATTGTTATTTCTAACAATAATATTAGTTGTATATTGATTAATAACATTGATGGTATATTGTTTAAGACAATATTCACAATAATTATGGTTCGTGACAATCCACCCCTCTCGAATTTGCTTGTCCTCAGGCAAGTATATATTTTCTATCATCTACGAGGAGAAATGTTCTTATAGACTGTCTCATAATGGTGTCCATTAATTTTGTCAAAACCATGTTTGTGTGATAGCATGCCTTAAATTCATCTCTCAAATTATTCTATTATTCTAGATAAACCAAGTAGAATCATCATCGAGTATACACTTGAAAACATATGCATGAATATGAAGACGCGAAGTATACACAAAGCATACACACTAATGCATGAAGACATAGAGCATACACAAAGTATACACATTGATGCATCAAGGTATGAAGCATACACAGGGTATACATATAATACACACATTGTTAGGTTCGAAGAATGCTAGATGTGTCTTTCATAATCAATCATAATTTAGCTGGTAGGAAAGCCTCATGAGGGCACTTGTAAACTGCTCAACCCAACTAAGCCCAAGAGTGCGTAGCGTCCCATTATGACAACTCACCTCTTGGCCCACAAGAGGCAGGAACGTTCCACTATGACAATTCCATCCCTTAGGGTGGCCTACTTAGCTTGGGGGAACCGGTAAACTGCAATTTCGTGACTTACTTCCTCCACTTATTCCGATTGATTATGAGGTAAGACATATGCACATAATCAAGGTCGTTTATTTATAATATATATGATCACTTCTTTATTGATATAATCTCAAGTATATGTGTATATACATCTAGATTCATTTTTATTTGAATGGTTTCATGTTTTATCTTTTTACCCTATAGGATGGCAGGATCACGCTCTAATACCACTTGTAATGACCCCATTTCCTTAACACTATCCTATTTCATCAATTAATGCCAATTAGGACAAATTTGATTAGATTTGGGGCTCTTCTTATTAAGCATTATATCCTATATATATTATCCATCGTTATGCAGAATCATTAACGAAATGTAAACCAACAATGGAACAAGTAAAGCAACATATTTTGTATGAATGCCAAAATATCTCTCATATGGATCATGGAGGAATACTTCTCTCTCTCTCTCTAAGGCCATCAAGAGTGGAAGAGCTACAGGGCCTAGGTTGCGTGAAACAGGCTACAAGAAATTTCCCTCAAGGCCTAACCCTAGTGTTGGGATAACCATCATGTGCCCGAAATTACTCCGCCTCTACCTTCCACAACCCTCTCACTCAAAAGATGCTTTAGTAGGATGAAAGAGATGAGTTTGTATGATCTATACTGGATATATCAGTTTAATGTTCCATTTAGAAATTCTATTTGAATACAGAAAACATATTTATTAATATCTCTCTCTCTACACACACACACACATATTTATAAGTATGATTATATACTTCATTCCCTCTGTATATCAGTAATGGTGGTATAATACAACTTATAAACCAACCCATTAATATTCTGTATATATATATATATATATATGTATATAGGTTCAATATCTATAACAGTCCATGCGATAGATAGCTACTGCTATTCATATTATCTCTTGTAGATACGCACCTTATATTCCTTGTCATATCTTTGATCGTTGCGCGATAGTCCTTTATTCCTGTAACTCCCATATATCTTGATCTTTGGCACTTATTTCAATGCCAAATTCGAACGCAAGTAATTCCACTTTGACTTTGTTTCTTTGTGGTGTTCGGTGATCCTTTTCTATAATCTAAATCCACACCGAATATACATAGATAATCTCATATTCTTCCCAGGTGATTAGTACTCTATTTCATTACCTTCTCCTATTCGATGATTCCCTCCTTCCCTTAAGCGATTACCAATATATTCCTTCTTTTGATCCTCCTTTGGATGCATTAGGACACATCCCTTCCAAATCGTATCTTTACATATGAACAAATTAATTTACTAACCATTGCCTTTCGTTAACTCCATATTATATGACTGTGTTAACTTCCCTATATGTAATTAGCTATATATGTTTGATTAGACTTCAGATTTGAGGCCTATTAATGTATATATTTTTAATGGACCAGTCGGCATACGAATTTGACTATCTTATTCCTTGCAATCTCGAGGAGATTGCCAATGCGTATTCCTTAGTGTTCCCTCCATTCAATGTGTAAGATCTTGATACCCCATTGATCTACTAACTTTCTCCCCGCTTCCCTTCATCTCCAATTTGCAGCATACTCTTATACTCCTCTGTGGGGGAGCCAAAGACTATGGGACGTAACCTTCCAACGTGGGAATCCAGACAGAGTCGTTTGCACCCTTTTGCTGATGTGGATTGACCAGTCCACAGTGTCGCTTAGAACAGGACGTCGCTCATGGTCGACGGTTAGTTGATTTATTAGTATCATTGACTTAACTATTATTGGAGTCAATTAACATTGTATTGATTAAAAAGTATCATGAATATTAATTAATATGGATTGATAAAATATTATTAATTATATGACATTGATTAATTAATTATATATTGATTGATATTATTAATATTAATTATATATAGATTAATAAATTATAATGATCGATTATTGATACTATATCATATTATATTAATCAATTAATACTAATATGGTTTAATATTAGTATTGATTAACAATATTGATTATTGTCTCTATATATATTGATTAATAATACATTATTAATCAATTACATAGATTAACTATCAATTGATTAATTATTGTTATTTCTAACAATAATATTAGTTGTATATTGATTAATAACATTGATGGTGTATTGTTTAAGACAATATTTACAATAATAATTATGGTTTGTGACAATATCATGAAAGAGTTGGATTCCCCATCAATGCTTGTATAATTGCAAATTGTTAGTGAGTTCCTCTGATCAGCCAATGTTGATTGTATAAACTTAAATTGCATAGAATGATCAATGTATATAAATTCTCTTGAATGTCGAATGTCAGATCAGAGATATATTTAAAGATCCTCTATAAATCAAGTGTAATTTAATTGTAATGAATTGCTGATTTAACAAGATTGGTAAACTTAATTATGTTACTATTTTCAGACTTGTTTTCTGTTCATACGATCATAGTGCTATTCCTGATTGTAATGTTTGACTTGAAATCAAAGGGCTATGACAATTGTTTCTTTTGGTCAGATCAAATAAGTTGTGTTTGACAGATAAAGTTCTCAATATCTCCAATTGGTAAAAGAGGGTTTTGGTTCTTGACGTGGTTGCAGTATAAAGGTAGACAATTCAAGTATGGTGTTTTTAAGGAAAAATTATCAATACTTCTGGAAAAGCTTAATAATAATACCACTGTGATATTAAACTAATGGGATCGACAGATACCAATGCAATCGACTATGGGGAGGTGATGTTTAAAGGAGTTGACAGCTATGGTATTAACTGATTATGTCTTGGAGCATACTACCTATCATAAATATCAAGCCACGCTCAATGCTATTCCAGTTAATCCTAATGTTTCTCATACTGTGAAGGTTATAACACTGAGCAACATATTAAAGGTTTCCAGGATTTAATGACGTCCATCTTATTGGGTATTGGCATGAACATCTGATTAACAGAATAAGAAGTGTTTGGGTGGTGGTGCTGCAGCAATTCTACAGAGCGTGAATATTGTCTCCTGATTCTTTTTTCCCCTTATTGCTTCTCCTATCATACATGATTTGGACTTGCTTCTCCTGATGTGTTTGCAATCCCTTAGTGATTTCACTGTCACGTTCCTCTTGCTTTGTCTAGATTGAATCAATGTTTGATGATTTCTTTCCAAACTTATTGGTTTGTTTGATGATTTGAAATAAGAACCGACTTGGTATTGAATCTATTCTATTTTTCCTCCAGCTGCTCCTTCCCCTCTTGTAAAGCTCCCGTTAGATATGCGTGCAAACTAATCTGAATCTCCAAATAAAAATAAGAAATGTCCGATGGTTTTATTGGATTGAATCCAATCCTTATGTATAGGGTGAAGGAGCCGCTTCTTATGAAGGCATGCCATTTCTTAATTACCTCCCTTGACTGAATCCATACTGCACTCTTTATACTTGATAGCAACATGGACAAAATCATTAAGTAATTTGCAATGAGGCGTTGGCCAAATGTAATGTATCGTTATTTATTATATTAATAAATAATATAATATATTATTACTATATATTGTTTTATTATTATATTAATAAATAATATATTATTATTTAATATGATAGATGTTATCATATAAAAAATATTATATATTGTCAGTTATTATTAATATTATTATATTAATAATAGGTTATATATTGTTAATTTTATTTATCCATTTATTAATTATTAAATCATATTTTAGAAATGGGGACATTATAGTCGGCCCTTCCCTAAAATTGCTTGTCCTCAAGCAATGTTAATCCAATACGAGTTTCTTCAGCCACACAACCCTGATATCATCTTGCTTTACACGTTTGGATTGAATAACCCTGAAACAAAAAATTGAACTTGAGGTGAGAATTGTAATATATTTATAAATGAAACATGAAAATATTTCATCAGAATATTCAATTTAAAAGCCTAAGAATAATTCAAAAGATAGAACTTATCTTGTTTTACTACAGTATTTCCCTTCTCTGTTAGGCATCGCTTTGTTCCATGATGAGTCTTGAGGAATAATCCTGGTCCTTAGGGAGTGTTCGTAATCAGGTTCCAAGCTCCTTGGGGAGGACCTCCTAGAACTCTAGTTTCTTTGTGGCAAGTCTAGAACAGTGCTCGAGCTATGTCACCATCTCATTACGACTTTCTCCTTCTAAGGCCTTGTGAATAACCTTTACTTGGTATATCCATCCTTATAGTCCTTGGGAGAGACTATATCTCTTCCCAGACCTTTATGGATATCCTTGTAGGATGTATCCATCTTTATAATCCTTGGGAGAGACTTATCTCTTCCAAGGCCTCTATGGATATCCGTTTATGATTTATCCATCTTTAAAAACATTGGGAGACACTTTATCTTTTCCCAGACCTTTATGGATATCCCTTTAGGACACATCCATCTCTATAATCCTTGGGAGAGACTTTATCTCTTCCCAGGCCTCTATAGATAACCCTTTAGGATGTATCCATCTTTATAATCCTTGGGAGAGACTTTATCTCTTCCCAGGCCTCTATGAATATCCCTTTGGGATGTATCCATCTCTATAATCCTTGGGAGAGACTTTATCTTTTCCCAGGCCTCTATGGATAGCCCTTTAGGAGGTATCCATCTTTATAATCCTTGGGAGAGACTTTATCTCTTCCTAGGCCTCTATGGATATCTGTTTAGGATGTACCCATCTGTATAATCCTTGGGTCTCTTCCCAGGCCTCTATGGATATCCCTTTAGGACGTATCCATCTTTATCCCGTATTTCTCCCTTCCAATCAAGCCCAAGAGCAGGGAATGAACATCCAGTCATTCAGCCTCATGGCCCCACCTAGGGGTTGGCATACTTGATGGGGGGACTTAGTGCTGCTTCCTTCTTGTGTTTTCCCTTGGAAGTTCGATCTATTTATTGGATCACTGGATTATGTTTTCTCTTTGTATAGGATCAATGTTTCTTGAGAAGATTGCTTGATGGTTCAATCTAACTATGTGCTGATGCTGATTGCTTTGTTATGACCATTAGGATCTACTCTAAATCTGTCTCTAATTCTTCTTCACATTTGTATAAGCTTGATTATATAACTGCATATAAATCTGGTTTATGTTCTTCAAATGTAATTGCACAAACACTTCATGACTGATTTATCTTTTATCTCCCTGCATTGTGAATGATTTTTGTATATCTTCTTTAACCTTGCAGGATGGCAAGATCATGCTTTGATACCACTGTAATGTCCCCTATTAGGGATATCTAGGAATTTCTTCAATTTCTTATACTTGCACTATCTGATCTCTGCATTTGAACTAGGTTATGGGAATTACAATATCTTAATGGAGAGATTGACTGTGTAATGTTGACTACTTTGGTATTATGAAAGAGTTGGGTTCCCCATCAATGCTTGTATAATTGCAAAGTGATAGTGAGTTCCTCTGTCATGTCCCCATTTTGGCTGACCTCGTTTAGCGTGCCGAATTTGCCTATCCCCGACTCTCGTAGGCAAATGGTGGAGAGAGAGAGTCATTTTTGCAGATCAGATGGTTATATTGGCTTTTGGAGAAGTTTAAGAGGTTATATTTTATTGTTATAAGTTATTGGGGCCTACATGTTCTAATTTTAAGTTGAGTTGCACTTTTTGATTTATAATATTATTTTATTATAAAAAGTGCTTTTTAATGAGATTTTATAAAGGAGAGTTCTAGAAGTTCCAGGAAAAGTGAATAAATAGAGGGCTAGGCCTCTCATTTGGACATGCTTGGTTTATGATATCTCTTGACTTCTTCATTGTGAAGACATTTGTGGATTTGGATCTGCAAATTATTATTCAGTCTTTGGGAACGAGTCACTCCCTTGGATTGGCAACTTTGAGGGTGTGAAATATCACTTGAATTGTTGCAATTGAGGAGTTGGTATTCAGCCATCTCACTTGGACTTCATAGAGATTCAGTTTCGAGGGTTTGTTTGTGATTGAAAAAGCGGATCCGAAAAAGCAGTTCGAAAAAAGCAGATCCGAAAAAAGCAGTTCGAAAAAGCAAATCCGAAAAAGCAATTCGAAAAAGCAGACTTCATTGTAAGGATTTGTTTTTGGTTGAAATAAGGGATTCAGATTTGCTCTTGCATTGGTGAAGCGTTTGGCAAGGGTTTGAAGACAGAATTGTGTATTTTTTCAGACTGCCAGTCCAGGGTTTTGGACCAATGTTTTTGTTCATAACTCCTATTTGGGTTGGAGGATGATTTTATAAATTTAGAGGGTTGTAGTAGAACCCTAGGCGCCCCTTTCCATCATAATTTGGGGTCCTAAAACTTTGCAAATTATTTTATATTGGAGACGCCCTGGCTGTACAGGTACGGCCCTGCCAGCAGTGACGTCATCAGCATTTGGAAGGTCTATTTTGGGCTGTCAAGGTGGTCTTCTTCAGCGTCCAGCATCCTCCAAAGTGTGGTCTTCAACAAAGGCATCTATCATCAGGTTCTTGCATTGAAACACATATTAAAATTTATGTAAACTGCTGTTACACAGTCTCTGTTATATCATGTTCAGAATTGGCATTTGAACAGTCCCAGAATTGGTTGTTATTGCATAGGCAAGGGTTTATTGTTATTGGATGTTGTTCATTACATTTTCAGTCATCATACTGCTGTTGTATTCCAGTCAGCCCTTGCATAATCTGAACTGGGTTAATTCATTGCATGATCAGAGGTTTTAATGTTTAAGAGTGCATAGTAGCATAGGAATGCATAGTTAGAAATCATTTCCTAATTCTGATATTGTTAGGACAGTCATAAATTCTGGAGTATTGGAGCAGTTATATGACAAATATAGTTCAGTCCATACATGCTTCAACTAATGTAATCAGAATTACTTTGATCCACTTGTAAGGGTGTAGATTGCTTTTATTTAAAACCACATGCATAGTTCAATATTGTAATCAGTTCCATCTGCTGTCCAAATCAGAATTGCATACATTTGTAAGGGTTACATATTGAGTTTCATATTGTCATGCACATGTATTAGATTGGAAGTGGTTATAATTTGAGAATTATTATTGCTCATACATTGTCTTCAATATTTGGCATCTACATAGTGGATTTGTTGCACATCAATTAGTTACATTTGCAGCCCTATTCAGTTACATGCCAACCGTTTGACAAAATACCTAAGCACGGATTGAGGGTTTTAGTGATCCTATTGGTAAGGGTCATTACAGTGGTATCAGAGCCAAGCACATTCCTTGTCTCCTGTTAAAGCCATGGTGAAAAGCTTCGAACGGTTGGATGACATCAGGGACCCTCATTTCACAAAGAGAGCAAGATTACTTGAAGTATTTGCATGGTGTAGGTTTGAAAACATTATGTTGTCAATAGGTTGTATTGATGACATTCGCAGAATGTTTAACACATTTTGGAATATTTTGGATGAGTTTCATTCCAGCGAGGTATTAGCATCAATGCACTCTATCATGTTCACAATCTTGTTCGAGGAGAAGGATGAAATTTCTAAACTTTTGGCAGAAGATTTATGGCATGTTTGGACAAAAGAGAGGAATGTGTCACCTATGGCATGTACGTGGTTGAAGAGCCTGATTAATAGGCCTAAGGATCGAAGTACCTTCCCTATGACAGGCAGAAACTTGTATGATGAGTTTGACAGACATGCTGATCCGGTATTGGGAGATGTTAGCACATCTTCACGTAATGATTTATTTGCATCATCTTCACAGGCAGAAGTGGTTACAGATGTTGTACAGGTTGAGCCAGTTGCATCAGAAGGTGATATCACAAGCACACCGGATGGCATGAGTGACACTAACGGTGATTGTGGTACAGTTGATCTTGATGATGTCACAGGTGCTCAAAATAGTAACTACAGCACAGTGGATTCAGATGATGATTGTGAGGAGGTTGTTGTGCATGATGATGAGATACCTATCAGCGATGAGAAGACATTGAGTATTCAGGGCTTTGCTGATAGAGAGTATCAGGCACAGTTAGATGCTACATCACACGAGGTTGAGGCACATAGTACTTCACATGTTTTGTCCAGTCAGCTTAGGGTAAGCGAGGATGGGATTGTGACTTCATTATCTCATCATGACAGGATGCGGGAGATGATAGAGGATCACATCCGGACGATTCAGTTACAGGACAGACATAAGGGAGTTCAGGCAGAGTCTTCTTGTGTTGACTTACAGGCGATCAGGGAAGGAATGGGAGCGATGAAGATGAGTTATTTACATCTTCTTTCAGATCGTGACCATCTTCTTAGCCTTGCCAGAGATCATTTAGATGCCTTGAGGAGGAAGGAGGAGGAAGTTGGCAGGCTTTCTCGAGAGTTCGAGGACACTCGAGCCTCTTTGTTGAGTACTCCATTGGCATTACAGGACTCAGAGAGACATGTGGATGGGTATGGCGTGGAGTTGAGTTCAGCTTCATCTTACACACCTGATACTCAGCTTTCTGCGACATGCGGATCACATGTGGTTGTTGATAGTTGTGGGAGTACACCTCTCATTCATATCCAGGATTCAGGGACAGTATCAGACAGGTATGTCGAGTTAGTTGGTATTAGTCATATTACTCAGGTGAGGAGTTTGTTTGAGTTGCCAGCTGATTCTAGTTTACGGATGAGGACTCAGGATTGTTACATTGGCGTTTGGGATTCTGTTGACTGGAGATCTTTATCATCTATTGGTAGCAGTGATTGTTTGAGTGCTATCATGGATTTGATTAGCAGATTACACGGTGTTGTTCTCATTCATACCAGCAGCTTGTCAGATGTTGGTAGTAGTCTTTATACACCGATGTTAGGAGTAGTGTACATTTCCAGTCGACCACTCAAGGTGCAGTGGGTTTGTGATAATTTAGGCACATCTGAGGTGTTAGTGATTACAGATGAGTTCCAGGACCGCACTGGCCTTGATGACATCCAGGAGTCTACTACGGACAGTTTTGAGGATTTAGCTTCCTCGGCAGATTCATTTGTTACAGCGGAGTTGGGCAGTGATGCTACAATTTTTGATGCTCCGTATGTTGGTATAAGCTTTGGAGTTGATTCGCAGAGTATGGATAGTAGTACTCCAGAGATCAGTGGTTTTGAGGATACTCCCTTGGACAATGCGTCAGAGGAGGATTGTAGGAGACAGTCTAGCCAGCGCCATCACGTGTCTAGTCAGCTGAGAGTTAGTGAGCGAGACATTGCTATCGCTTGCCAGCATTTCGATGCTGCTCGTCAGTTGTTAGCAGTTTACGGATGGGGTTCTCCTACTAGTGACGAGCAGGGAGGCAGTTATCTTTCCTTGACAGAGATCCACTCTTTATGGGAGGCTATCCGGATTTTGAGACAGAATTATATGCAGTTGGTAGCTGATAGAGATAATCTTCTAGAGTGGGGCAGTACAGCATACGAGGCATTAGTAGTCAAGGAAGAGGAGGTGAGCGAGCTTACTCAGCAGCTCGAGGTGACTTCGGAGACTCTTGAGAGTACACAGTTGGCTTTTGAGGAGTCACAGTTTCAGTTGGCTGAGGTAACCATGGAGTTGGAGCGACTACAGACTTTACCAGATTTTGTACAGTCACAAACTATGGTGTTTGGTGATTCGGGGATGTCCATGGTTGAGATTGCCAGAGACAGTGGAGATGGGGATGCATCCATCCTAGATACTAGTAGTGGTATATCTTGTTCCCTTCCACTTGAGTTAGGCTCGGTAGAGTTGGGTGTTGCTGTTGAGCGTTGTAGTCCGCTCGACATGGTGGTGATCTCTACTACTGATGACGTGGAGACTTGTAATGTTGTACCAGAGATCATGTTTGATGTTGATGAGCCGGCAGTTGGCATGATTCCTATCAGTGGTACTACTCCTTTGGAGGTGTCTTCGGAGGTAGTGGCGAGTTCGGGCCTGGTTAGTGATCAGTTGCAGTTAGTTTCATCGGGATTGCAGTCTGAGCCACTGACTGATGTTGGCGCATTTTATCGACATTACACTGAGAGGTATGCTCATCAGTTTATTTTTGATCCATATGTCAATGAGATGATGATACGGAGATGTACTTTGGGCTCTAGTGTTTGTCATCAGTTATGGTATGGTTTGACTTCACGGGTAGAGAGCTGTGAGGCATATGACGTGATGTTGGGTTTTGTGAGCGACAGCCGGATGGTTCATGATATTGATGTTGTTGATGGTTCAGCTGTTGTTCTTGATTTCCCTCCCTTGGCTATGACATCTTCTGACTTAGCTAATGATCAATCACAGTCGGTTGTATCACGTTTGCAGGATGAGCTGGTTGGTTCTTTTTACTGGCATTATATTTCTGGGTATGTTCATCAGCTTGCTTTTGATTCGTGTATTGAGGAGTTGATGGCAGATAGATTTGGTTTGAGTGATTGCTATCTATTGTGTGATGCCTCTCGGCCGTCAGCGGTGCATGGGAGTTATGGTGATGTCAGCATGGCTGGTGATTTGCAGAGATATGTTGACTACAGTTGGTGTACAGTGTGTGGATTCTCCGCACTTGGTGCTGTTTCATTTCGGAGTATTCATCATTATAGAGCTGGATTGTCAGTGGGATGTGTTGAGGATATTTGCTATGTTGGGAGTTTCAGTTGTCCTCTCCACTTGAGTTCTGATATTTTCGGAGTTGGTGTCTCGTGGGTTCCTGACTATGGCAGTTATGGGGTTAGAGTTCAGTTGAGCAGTGGTTCACGATACATTCATGGATTCCTCTTGGTTATATCGCAGAGGATATTGCAGGAGCTTGCGTTGGTTGACTGTAGTACAGTTCATGACTTCATTTGGGATCCAGGAGGATTGTTGGGTTCATTGTTTAGCCATTGCTTGGGGACAAGCAATTTCAGGAGGGGCGGATTGTCATGTCCCCATTTTGGCTGACCTCGTTTAGCGTGCCGAATTTGCCTATCCCCGACTCTCGTAGGCAAATGGTGGAGAGAGAGAGTCATTTTTGCAGATCAGATGGTTATATTGGCTTTTGGAGAAGTTTAAGAGGTTATATTTTATTGTTATAAGTTATTGGGGCCTACATGTTCTAATTTTAAGTTGAGTTGCAGTTTTTGATTTATAATATTATTTTATTATAAAAAGTGCTTTTTAATGAGATTTTATAAAGGAGAGTTCTAGAAGTTCCAGGAAAAGTGAATAAATAGAGGGCTAGGCCTCTCATTTGGACATGCTTGGTTTATGATATCTCTTGAGTTCTTCATTGTGAAGACATTTGTGGATTTGGATCTGCAAATTATTATTCAGTCTTTGGGAATGAGTCACTCCCTTGGATTGGCAACTTTGAGGGTGTGAAATATCACTTGAATTGTTGCAATTGAGGAGTTGGTATTCAGCCATCTCACTTGGACTTCATAGAGATTCAGTTTCGAGGGTTTGTTTGTGATTGAAAAAGCGGATCCGAAAAAGCAGTTCGAAAAAAGCAGATCCGAAAAAAGCAGTTCGAAAAAGCAAATCCGAAAAAGCAATTCGAAAAAGCAGACTTCATTGTAAGGATTTGTTTTTGGTTGAAATAAGGGATTCAGATTTGCTCTTGCATTGGTGAAGCGTTTGGCAAGGGTTTGAAGACAGAATTGTGTATTTTTTCAGACTGCCAGTCCAGGGTTTTGGACCAATGTTTTTGTTCATAACTCCTATTTGGGTTGGAGGATGATTTTATAAATTTAGAGGGTTGTAGTAGAACCCTAGGCGCCCCTTTCCATCATAATTTGGGGTCCTAAAACTTTGCAAATTATTTTATATTGGAGACGCCCTGGCTGTACAGGTACGGCCCTGCCAGCAGTGACGTCATCAGCATTTGGAAGGTCTATTTTGGGCTGTCAAGGTGGTCTTCTTCAGCGTCTAGCATCCTCCAAAGTGTGGTCTTCAACAAAGGCATCTATCATCAGGTTCTTGCATTGAAACACATATTAAAATTTATGTAAACTGCTGTTACACAGTCTCTGTTATATCATGTTCAGAATTGGCATTTGAACAGTCCCAGAATTGGTTGTTATTGCATAGGCAAGGGTTTATTGTTATTGGATGTTGTTCATTACATTTTCAGTCATCATACTGCTGTTGTATTCCAGTCAGCCCTTGCATAATCTGAACTGGGTTAATTCATTGCATGATCAGAGGTTTTAATGTTTAAGAGTGCATAGTAGCATAGGAATGCATAGTTAGAAATCATTTCCTAATTCTGATATTGTTAGGACAGTCATAAATTCTGGAGTATTGGAGCAGTTATATGACAAATATAGTTCAGTCCATACATGCTTCAACTAATGTAATCAGAATTACATTGATCCACTTGTAAGGGTGTAGATTGCTTTTATTTAAAACCACATGCATAGTTCAATATTGTAATCAGTTCCATCTGCTGTCCAAATCAGAATTGCATACATTTGTAAGGGTTACATATTGAGTTTCATATTGTCATGCACATGTATTAGATTGGAAGTGGTTATAATTTGAGAATTATTATTGCTCATACATTGTCTTCAATATTTGGCATCTACATAGTGGATTTGTTGCACATCAATTAGTTACATTTGCAGCCCTATTCAGTTACATGCCAACCGTTTGACAAAATACCTAAGCACGGATTGAGGGTTTTAGTGATCCTATTGGTAAGGGTCATTACATCCTCTGTTCGACCAATGTCGATTGTATAAACTTAAATTGCATATAATGATCAATGTATGTAAAACTCTCTTGAATGTCGAATGCCAGATCAGGGATATATTTAAAGACCCTCTATAAATCGAGTGTAATTTAATTTTAATGAATTGCTGATTTAACAAGATTGATAAACTTAATCATGTTACTATTCTTAGATTTGATTTCTATTCATACAATCACAGTGCTATTCCTAATTGTAATGTTTGACTTGAAATCAAAGGGCTACGACAACTGTTCCTTTTGCGTAGATCAAATAAGTTGCATTTGACAGATAAAGTTCTCAATATCTCCAATTGGTAAAAGAGGGTTTCAGTTCTTGACATGCTTGCAGTATAAGGGTAGACATTTCAAGTATGGTGTTTTTAAGGAAAAATTATCAATACATCTGGAAAAGCTTAATAATAATACCACTGTGATATCAAACTTATGAGATCGACAAATACCAATGCAATCGACTACGGGTAGGTCATGTTTAAAGCAGTAGACAACTATAGTATTAAGAGATTATGTCATGGAGCATACTACTGATCATAAATATCAAGCCACGTTCAATGCTATTCCAATTAAACCTAATGTTTCTCAGTCCGTGAAGGTTATAACACTGAGCAACATATTAAAGGTTTCCAATATTCAATGACATCCATCTTATTGGGTATTGGTGTGATTATCTGATTAACAGAATAAGAAGTGTTTGGGTGGTGGTGCTGAAGCAATTCTACAGAATGTGAATATTGTCTCTTGATTCTTTTTTCCCCTTATTGCTTCTCCTATCATACGTGATTCAGACTTTCTTCTCCTGATGCGTCTCCAATCCCTTAATGATTTCATTGTCACTGTGAAGAGCCGGATTCTAGCTCTTCTAAATTTCTCAATGAAAATGTAGAGAAAATTTATATCTCATTGACAATGATATCTTATACTGAAAATGCTATTGATAAGAATTGAAATCTCTAATTGCAAACAAGTTTCTTCTTAATTCCCTCAATGAATGAACTTACAATTCAAATTCACACATTAACATAACAATTTTCCAAATCAAAGAAAGCACCTGTACGGCCATACAATACTGCTGGTGTGCCTGTTATAGCATAGACTTCCGCAATTCCCTGGATGCTGACCCGTAACTGATAACATTGGTGGCATGTGACTGTATACTGGCCGCACGTGAAGGGAACAACACTGCCGGCAAAGTTGGGTGGTAGGAGCTGCTTATGTATACCCGCTGGTAGTCTCCAAACATTAACGTGAAACCAGAACTGTATTCACGCCCAGCACAACTCAGAAATCTCAGAAATAACCAATTCCGCCTAGCTTGACACTCTACAGATTGGCAGATTTGACGTTTAATGCTAATATGGATTCCACAATACAAAGGAATTACAGCAGTATTAAATTCGCAACTCCTCTTTGTGTTCACTTCTCAGGAATTCAAAACCTCCCATTATCTAATTTCAGAATTTCAACTTGAATTAATAAGTCCTTCAACTATCTTATCAGAATATCGATTGGAAAGAATTCTACACCTCAATCTATCAGCATTCAAATTATAGATTCAAAACTTCATTTGCATTGTACAATAAATACAATCTCTCCTGTAGAATTTTAACTCCAGAGATGAAACTTTCTCAATTCAATATACCTCAGCATTGAATTGATATTCAGAATAACCAGCTGTGAAATTCACCATTATCAGACAGTGGCTCAAATCACGAGAGAGAGGAATCCATCCTCAAAACCCTAGCTAGGGCAATTCTTCACAAACTCCAAAATAATAATGATTGCATAATGAATGAATGAAAGTGCTTTTTCGAGCAAAATATATAGCTTTTTCGAAAAAGCACTTTTTAAAAATATTTCACTTAATTGGCTTTATTAAATACTCCCACTTTATAATATAATATTATAAAGTCATTAGTTATTAAATTAAATCAATATAATTTAATTTAATAACACCTTTAAAATTAAAGCCATGAACCGTCTGACTGCAATCATCGAACTTCTGACAAGGCACCAGGACCAACTACCCAGCCAAAAATAGATACTGCCCTACCAAAAATAGCCACTGCTAAAAATAGACTTACTAAAAATAATAAGTCTCTCAAACTGGAGATTCTCTGAAACTGAATCCTGAGATGTCCGACATTCCGTGCAGACACCCTGCCAATCCTGGCCATACTTGAAACCCCACTTACTAAAAATAGTAAGTTGGCCAAAATGACCCGAACGAAGAGCAAAACTGATAATCTAAATCTCCAGAATGGAATCCCAACACTGGCGCCACAATCTTACCCCCTCTGAACACCCGATTAGCTTGCGAGGGCCGCCAAACCAAGCTAATCCCGAAGTTTGAAAAACGGGGACATTATAGTCACGTTCCTCTTCCTTTATCTGAATTGAATCAATGTTTGATGATTTCTTTCCGAACTTATTGGTTTCTCTGATGATTTGAAATAAGAACCAACTTGGTATTGAATCTATTCTATTTTTCCTCCTGCTGCTCCTTCCCCTCTTGGAATGGTCCTGTTATATATGCTTGCGAACTAATATGAATCACCAAATAAAAATAAGAAATGTCCGATGGTTTTATTGGATTGAATCCAATCCTTATGCATAGGGTGAAGGAGTCACTTTTGATGAAGGCATGCCATTTCTTAATTACCTCCCTTGATTGAATTCATATGGCACTCTTAATACTTGATACTTGATAGCAATGGGGACAAAATCATTAAGTAATTTGCAATGAGGCATTGGCCAAATGTAATGTATTGTTATTTATTATATTAATAAATAATCTAATATATTATTACTATATATTGTTATTTATTATTATATTAATAAATAATGTATTAATAATATATTATTATTTAATATGATAGATGTTATTTATATATTGTATGTATAAATAGGTTATATTATTATGATGATAATATGATAGATGATATTATTAAATTGTATTATGATAGATGTTATCATATAATAAATATTGTATATTGTTAATTATTATTAATATTATTATATTAATAATAGGTTATATATTGTTACTTTTATTTATCCATTTATTAATTATTAAATCCTATTTTAGGAATGGGAACATTACATTTTCCCCTTATTTAATGAACATTATTTTATTTTACTTCCCTTTCCTAGGGATTCAAACATGTGGGCCTTATTCATCATTATAAAAAGTGGTCCCTCTTTTAAAAATAATTTATAACTTCATTGCCTAAGAAAAAGTGCCATGGCCTTTATTATATTTTATTATAAAGTAAAGTGACTATATGAATTCACTTTATTATTATTTTGTTTAAATCATACTTAGGAAATAATTTAATTATTTCCAATTTATTCATAAACTGATCATCTGGACTCCAAACTGAAATCTAAGTGATGCTGACTTCTGTAGATGAATTTACAGTCTCCTTAAAAAAATAGGGATCATCCCTAAAAAATAGGAATTGCAACCAAAGTCTCGAATATGATCCTAGAGGCCCCCTGATACATTTTGATCAACTCTTAGCTCGTAAAAAGTAGGAATCTCTCCTAAAATTTAGGAGACTGTTTCAAACTGCTCAAAATGGCTCTCAAAGCCACTCCATAGCTCCATAAACCTTTGGATGAGTCCCCTATTGATACTATTGACCTACGGGAACTCGTGTATTAGGCCAATCCTTTGCTATTTGTTGAACGGTCTAAGGAAGGGACATTACAAGTACAGTAAATAGTTTGTTTCTTTTCAAAAGGAGAACCAAGAAACAGCAATGGCAACTGCAACATAATGGAAAATGGGTTAGAGAGGCCACATTTGTAATATCCCCATGTGACCCCTAAAGCAAGCCACGCCATCATACCAAGGCATGGAAAATTATGGGCACTACACACATTAAATAATAAGATTATGGTTATAGCTGTCCAAGAAGGAGGAAGCAAGTTCGATCAAGAGTTAATTAATTGATTAATTGATGTTAATAAACAAGGATGAAGTTTGATTAGAGACAAAATTAAGGTTTTGCAAGAGACATGGCTGTTGTGAGATACAACTCCTCACATCATGTCCATTCGATAGCTATTATAGGATGGCGGCTCACAAAAGAGGCATGGAATATTTTATTTTAAAATTGAATCTAATCTGAAAGGATCAGTAGAGCAGCAGAAATACACAGAATAGGACGCATGAAGAATAAAGCAAGATAATCAGGGACAACTCTGCCTATCTACCATCGCATGGACACGTTGGTAGCCTTCAGGAACAGCGATCAGGTATTACAAAAATCCTGTTTAATTCATATCTTGGCAGGAAAACCAAAGCAGATCCATTGTAGCCAGACGCACATCCCCAGAGGCTAATCAATTCTATTTACATATAGTCAAAGCAGGTCCATTGTTAATGAACATACTTCTGAAGATGCTTATCAGTACTCAGTCATATTGTTGTCAAGAAGGTACTAGCTGATCAAACTTCTTTGTATGCCCTACGATCCCATTATTCTGAATTCGATCATAAGGAGAATTATTTCAGTAGTTGACATTATTGTTATTGGTAGAATTGATGGATTGCAAACTTGATATTCATCTATATGAAGACTGCTAATTAGATTAACCCAATCACAATACATCTGAATACTGAGTTTTTTGAGATCAGATTAGAATATTCATATACCTTCAAGGTATTGTAGAAGACATTAGTTTCCAGTGAATACAAACAATCATTTGTTTATACAATTCCTAGCATTCTTGGAACTACAGATTGAATTCTGTTGGTTCAGCGAATGAACCAATTGGAGAGAATCTACAATTTCATCAATCTCCAAACAGATTTGTCTATCTCCTAAAGATCATATTAGACCTCCTAGTGGTGGCTCTCATAAATTATATGAGTAATTGTTCTTCTATGCATTAAGACAGTTACATTGACATTATCATCATCTAAGGTTTCTCACTAACAACTATTTTGTTAATCTATCCAAGAGATATTACCTAAAAGATTGTAGAAGTTTTATACATCCATCTCTCAATCATACAATTCCAAACAAGACCTTAAAAACATAATCACAATTGCTCCTTTGTGCAAACAAGTAGATCAAATAACCTTTCCAAAAAATAGCTAAAATCCTAAGAGGATCGACAAGGGTTATTATAGCATTTGAGAAATGGAAATTGGTGTGTGTGTGGGAAACATAATTGAAAAGATTCTTTATGAAATTGATGCTTCAAAAATATTTTTTTGCAGGAGTCAAATATTGAAACTTAATATTAACAAATGGAGGTTCGTATCCAAATAAATTTGAAAGCAAATTTCAAAAAATATTGAAAATAAAAAAATATATAATTGTATACAGAAATGTTTTAAATAAATAGTTTCATACAATAGTTGGAAAAATAATTTGTAAATTTGATGAATTCTAAGTTTTCTGAGCACATTTGATTTAAATTGTGAACTGTAGCTTGGCTGAACATAGTGCCATTTGAATTGTGAACAATAGGTTTTCAAAGCACCGCATACTCTACTATCATATCTGTTTGATTCTTATCTTGAAAACCAGGCAGACAATGGTGCTATTAAGTTTAACATCTCTTTGGGCTTAGTCAAAAGGTTAAATAAAGAAAAAGTATGTAAACTACCTAGAATGCTGTTCTTGACAGGATTTAAGCTTAGATTCATGTGGAAACTGGCAAGTGGCAACAATGCTGACAAATTATGGGCAACACACAAAATTTATGTGGCAGTTGTTGCATCTTGAAAGAACACCAAGGAAGGCTCTTAAATTGGCAATTTTTGTTGTGAATGGCATCATGTGTTTTAAACTGCAGTGGGGCTCTCCATCACATTTATTGTCACTTATGTTAGAAGCATTCTTTTAACTTAATTTTACTTAAAGAAAAGATTCCTCCTACAGATAATGATTTTTCTTTGTGCAAATGAGCATATTCAAATGTTAAAATATACCTAATTAGTAATTTGGATACGTTTTTATTGTCATGTTTTTGTGTAGTAGAGTTTTGAGATAGAATTCAGCATATTTGGTAACTTTATTCACAATTCATTTTTTTGGTTCATGTCTGCATTCAACATTGACAATGTCTGTAATTTGATGCATACAAGGGCGTTAGCACATACCTAGGAGCAGCTCCTATTGTTCATGTATTGGAGGAATCTAAACCGCACATTGTCATCACTACACGTCTAGCAGATGCTGCTTTATTTCTTGGCCCAATGGTAACATACACTATTCAGTGTGCTTCGCATGATGAGTTTTTGAATGGTCTGTAAAAAGAGTTTCCTATATGGTAGAATACATTTTTAGGAATTATTTATTTTCAGTTAAGCATCTTATCAGAGCTTTTGCAATCCTTTTACTGTATGCTAATACTATTTTGTTTCTCTTTCAATGGTTATATAAATTTTGATGTTACGCATCTAATTATTTTTTAGTACTAGATATGACTATCAGATAAAAGTTATCTGGACATTAGACTAATGGATAGATTATTTATCCATGTACTATAAATCATGTTCAAGAATCTAAATATTCTAACAGAAATGTCAATTTGGAATATTGCAATCACATGTATGCAGGCCTGTTACAGTAATGTTGCATGTGATATCTAACTGTTTGTCAGACATTAATGCATTTATAAATATTTACATATGCATTTCCTGCAATTCCTGAAAAGAAAAGTATCTAAGCAGGATGTACTTGTTATTGCCCACCGGTTCCCTATATAAAGATAGGGGTAGTGTAGAACTGAATTCTAGTCACCTGTTCATTTTACAGGGACTTACAACCAGTAACTAATGTAAAATGATGAGGATTTAAAAAGACACTGTTATCCAGATATCTGTTTGAAAGTACTAAGTCGATCAGAACTATTTCCTTATGAACCATTTGATGGATATTAGAATGGTATTGTAATGTCCCCATTTTAGCAGTTGACCAAGTGTGTGTGCATTAGCCTTGTTCTACATGGTCCCGAGGGCTAACGAAGGGTTTAAGGGGATCCTGGAGTGTTTTGGCCTAGTCATTTCCAGTTTGGGCCAAAATGAAGTTGATTTACTCAGTTTCAGGCATACTTACTATTTTTAGTAAGTCAACAGGACATAGTGGAGGCTAGTTTTGGTGATTGGATTTGATACTCCTCGGTGAGAGCTTTCCGACGAGCTATCACTCGCATTATTCGGAGTCCGATTGCTAATACATTTTAATGCCTGAAGTTTTATTAGAGTAACATTTAATTTAATTGTAAAATATTAAAGTGTTACTTTAATATTTATTTTATGGGGATGTGTACCCAAGGGAGACATAAGTGGATATTTAAATATATGTTTTATATTGCACATCTTTTATCCCACATTGCCCATGAGAGTTGAGTCAACTCTTGGAAATAGAATAAAAGGAAGCATTTGTGGCTTCATTAGACATGTTGAATATGAAAAGAAATTGACGTGTGAGTTGCAGATCCGTTCTTGGCATTAAAGGACATCTATCCTCTCTTGTGACATTTTAGACGTCATTCCCTTGGGGTTTGGCCTTTGGAATCTATTGCTACCAGCTCCATTAACAGACAGATTGAGTGCATTTTCAGCTATAGGCAGATTGGGTGTTTCGTTCTTATCTTCCTCTCTACTTGTCCGATGCTTATGTCACTTTGAGGGAATGATTTCAAGAAGATATTGAACCGTTTGAGGGCAGATTATAACAGTACTGTAGCGCAGCACTATTCATGTTACTGTAGCACGACACTATTCACGCTACTGTAGCGCGACACTATTCACGACACTATTCACGGGTACTATTCATACCATTGTAGCAGCAGATTTTGTAAACATTTGATGAAACATTATTCAATAAGGCTGTAGTAATTCATGAGTTGATAATCTTGCCATGTATTTGCTTCTTATTGAAATAATATTTTACCAACAGTAGTCAGTTTTTAGTTTGCATATTATTGTAGTTTCCTTCTTGTTCATGTTGTGTGTTTTCAAGTTTATGCCAAAACATAAAACAAACAAACAAATGTCTCATTTCTGGAAGTCATAAGGGGATTAAACATTAAACGGAGAAATAAGAAGTTGGATGCAAATTGTTTCACATAATTCCTTTCAGCAGTTGGTTAGTCTTTTGGGCATTCAGGGGTGTCCATTATAGTGGTATCAGAGCTATAAGTCCTGCCATCCTGTGGAGGTCTTGTAGGGAATTTGGAATAGCCAGATAGAGGGAAAAGTGTTTAACGAAATGTCAAAATACTAAAACCAGAAATTAAAAACAGGTTAAGCATTTATGTTTGAGCATGCGACAGGGGCCTTATAATCTCTGCAATACCAGAGTAAGACAAAATAGGATTTCAGATTTGCAGTCTAGTTCATCCGTGTAGGTGGACATAGAATCCAGTCATATAGACATAGAGGAGATATCCTTTGATCGGGACAGCAATATGGGTGACCAAGATGACATGAACACAGGATTAGGCGGAGGCAGGAATACTGGTCCAGATCAGGGGGAGGTAATGTTCAGACAGTTATTGGATACATTAGAGCAGGGGCAGTGTATGCAGCAGGAACAGAATAGGCGAATGGACATGATGTTGCAGCTTATGGCTAGATAGATGGGCGTCAATATTAATCCAGGTGATGCCAACAATGGAAACAATAACAATGGGGGAAACGATAACAATAGGGGCAATGATAATAATGGAGGCCGAGGCAACAATAATGGTCCTAAGAATAACATTAATGGTAATAATGGACTTGACAACAATGGGAATGAGAATGATAACTTTAGACACGTTGCACGCCTAGCTCGAACAGCGAGCTCGAGACCTCTTCTACCCACCTTCCCACCTAGAGATCCGGTTCAACCAGTGAATGAACCATAGATTATTGAGTTACAGGGTCAGTTCAGGAGGGACTGGGAGGCCAGTGGACCCGAGTTTCAGGCATATATTTCCCTCAGAGATTATATGGACTTGAGGATGAGACATATGCCTAGAGCAGGAGGGAGGAATCAGAATTTTGAGCTGAGAAAGAAAGTTGGAAAACTTTCCTTGCCTTATTATGATGCTTCAAGGAAGATGACATCACGAGCTTGGGTGCAGAAGGTAGATGCATACTTGCAGCAAAATCCTATGCCTGAGGAGGCTATCAAGTATGCGGCTATGCACTTGGACAGTGTTGCGCATGAATGGTGGCATCATGGCATGGTGACTCTGGGGCATAATTAGATTACATCCTATGAGGAATTCACAGAAAGATTGATTGAGAGATTTGACACTAGGGATCCCGAGTTACATTTCAAGGAGCTAGCACAGTTAAAACAGTCAAGTTCTGTGGATGCTTACATCGCCGAGTTTCAGCATTTGTCTGTACTTGTTACTGATATCTCTCCTAGGAGACTGGTGGTGTTATTTTGTGATGGGCTTGCTGATCCATTACGAGGTTGGGTGAAGGGACATGATCCACTCACCTTAGCAGAAGCAACTAAAAAGGCACTAGCCCCTTCGGTATACAAAGGAAAATACCATTCAACAGATTCTTCCTACCGCAAGGACAAAGACAAAAAACCATTTTAGAAAGAGTATAACAAACCCAAAGAAGGATCAAAGGGACTAGACAATGAAACCTTGAATGAACTTTGAAAGAAGAAACTGTGTTTCTAGTGTAGAGAGCCTTGGGACTTATCTCATAAATGCCCTCTCAAGGCTAAGGCAAATCAAATGGAGTATTTTTCAGTAGAAGAGTCAGAGTCAGAGGGGGAGGATCAACACTCCGATTCAGATGAGAGTAACACTATAGAGGAGAGCAACATTCCTAAGGATGATAGATCGTTGGCACGCTTGACAGGGGCCCAAAAGGCAATCACATTTAAGGATAGGGGTACTATCCAGGTGCGCATTAGGTTTGGAGATGGCTATGAGTTGGAGGATGAGTTCTATGTTGTGGACATGGGAGATTATGATGTCATCCTCGGCATGACATGGATGGCTTTGCTAGCTGAGTTCACACTCAACCTAGCGAAATTGGAGATGAGATTCAGCACGAGGGCAGAACTGTGATACTTAGGGGACTTTCAGATGGAGGCTGTAGAGTAGTGTCCTTGAGGAGAATGCAAAGACTTTTTTGTCATGATGACATAGAGTGGGCGACAAAGTGCTACATTATGCCAGCGTCACTAGAGCCACTGGCAAAGAGTCATCCACCAGATATCCAGAAGATACTTGACAGACACGCTAAAGTATTTGGCAATATTCCTCATGGGGTTCCTCTTGACAGAGGGGGATAGGGCATGTTATTGAGCTCGAGGAGGGAGCCAAACCAGTTATGATTACCCCTTATCGACATCCTAAGAAACACAAGGATGAGATAGAGAAGGCAATTAAGGAGTTGTTGGAGATTGGGCACATTAGGCCTAGCAAAAGCCCATTTGCTTCAGCAGTAGTACTGGTGAAGAAGAAGGATGGGATGATGCGCATGTGCATCAATTACAGGGCATTGAATAAGAAAACAATTAAAAATAGGTATCCCATTCCTAGGATTGATGAGTTGATTGATGAGTTGCATGGGGCATGCTTCTTCACCAAAATTGATTTGCGATCCGGATACCATCAGATCAAGATGAGAGCAGAGGATATTGAGAAAACAGCCTTCTGATGTCACTATGGCCACTTCGAGTTTATGGTTATGCCATTTGGACTAACCAATGCACCTGCTACATTTTAGAGTTGTATGAACCAGGTATTCAGGGAGCAGTTGAGGAGATTTGTCTTGATCTTCTTTGATGACGTCTTGGTCTTCAGTAAGACCTGGGAGGAATATTCACAGCATTTGGAGGAGGTGTTATCTGTCCTAGAGAGAAAGTTGTTGTATGCCAAGGAGTCTAAGTGTGAGTTTGGTATGACAGAATTACTATACCTTGGGCATATTATTAGTGCAGATGGAGTTCGAGTAGACCCTGAAAAGATTAGAGCTATAATTGATTGGCCTACTCCTACAAACCTCACACAGCTTAAGGGGTTCTTTGGTCTTTGCGGATTTTACAGAAGGTTTGTTAAGGGTTTTTCATAGACGGTAGCACCTTTGACAAATCTCACCAAGAAAGGGGCCTTCATGTGGACAGGGGCAGCACAGAGGTGTTTTGAGCATTTCAAGTAGGTAATGTCTTCATGTCCAGTTCTAGCTCTACCGGATTTCACGAAGCCTTTTGAGCTTCATTGTGATGCATCGGGTGATGGGATTGGAGCAGTATTGATGCAGG
The DNA here is from genome assembly GCA_027943335.1 of Chamaecyparis obtusa. Classification (NCBI taxonomy): domain Eukaryota; kingdom Viridiplantae; phylum Streptophyta; class Pinopsida; order Cupressales; family Cupressaceae; genus Chamaecyparis; species Chamaecyparis obtusa. Next base: position 1,224,535 of record BSBK01005128.1, on the reverse strand, counting down.
AGAAGCATCCCATTGCATTTGAGAGTAGGAAGCTTCAAGGAGTTGAGAGGAGTTATTTTGTCTATGACCGGGAGATGTTGGCCATAATGCATGCATTAGCCAAATTCCGATCATATTTGGTAGGTGGGTGTTTTGTGATCAAGACTGATCACAACAGTATTAAATACTTTATGAGCCAGCGTGATCTTAATGACCAGCAACAGAAATGGGTTACTAAATTGCAGGCTTATGACTTTGATATAGAGTTTGTCAAAGGTAAGAAAAACGTGGTGGCTGATGCCTTATCTCGGAGACCTTACTTATGTGCTCTGGCAGAGATTTTAGGAGATTGGAGAGATCGGATTATAGCAGAGTATGTCGGAGATACTTGGGCTTTTGGATTGATTTCAGGTACTATACAGGATGATCGCTATGAGGTGATAGATGGATTGATCAGAGTTTAGGGCAGGGTTTATTTGATTCCGTCATCACATTTGAGAGAGGTGATACTGAAGGCATTTCATGATGCACCCACAACTGGGCATCCGAGAGTCTTCAAGACCTACAGGCAGATTCGAGAGCGGTTCTCATGGAGAGGGCTCAAGGATGATGTTCAGAGGTATGTCAGGGAGTGTGCGGTTTGTCAACAGAATAAGGGAGAGCACACATTTCCTGCAAGTTTATTATAGCCCTTGCCCATTCCTGATAGGAAATGGGAAAGTATTTCGATGGACTTCATCACTAGTTTACCACGAGTGCAGGGAAGGGATTGCATCTATGTGGTGGTGGACCGCTTGACGAAGTTCGCTCACTTCTTCTCTATTTCGTCCACTTACACAGTAGCACAGGTGGCAGATCTTTTCTTTAGAGAGATATTCAGGTTACATGGGCTGCTTAGATTCATTGTCAGTGACCGGGATAGTAAGTTTATGAGTTTTTTTGGCAGGAGTTGTTTAGGTTGTGTGGTACAGATCTTACAACTAGCACTAGTTATCATCCGCAGATAGATGGGCAAATAGAGATTGTGAATAAATGGGTGGAGGGATATTTGAGGAACCATGTAACTGCACAACAAAAGACTTGGGTCAGATGGTTGCATATAGGAGAGTATTGTTATAACACCACTTATCATATGTCCATCAGGATGACTCCTTTCATGGCACTCTATGGTTATGAAGCACCTAGCTTCATGGATTTAGTTTTGGGGGACAGCAGAGTGCCCAAAGCCAAAAACTTATTGCAGGATAGTTAGGACATCCTGAAAGTGCTCAAGGAGAATATACAACAGACCCAGAATCAACAGAAATTGTACGCTAATCAACACTGAATAGAGCGCAGTTTTGAGGAAGGGGATATGGTTTACTTGAGGCTACAACCATATAGACAGTCATCGCTCAAGAAGAGCGGCGCTGAAAAGTTGAAGCCTAGATTTTATGGTCCCTACAGGGTGATTCGCAGAGTGGGCGAAGTCGCATATGAGCTTGAGCTTCCAGAGGGCAGTTGGGTGCACAATGTGTTTCATGTGTCTAGGCTTAAGAAAGCCATTGGTTAGAGTGTAGTGCCTTCTGCAGATTTACCCTCTTTGGACGACGAGGGGAAGCTTGTGTTAGTACTTGAGGCTATTCTGGACACCAGAGAGAGGAAGCTTAAAAACAGGGTAGTGAAGGAGTATTTGGTCAAATGGAGAGACTTGCCGGAGGAGGATTCTACATGGGAGAGTGAGCAGGTTATTCAGCACGTTGGACTGAGATTGCTTGAGGACAAGCAATTTCAAGGGGGGAAGACTGTAATGTCCCCATTTTAGCAGTTGACCAAATGTGTGTGCGTTAGCCTTGTTCTACATGGTTCCGAGGGCTAACGAATGTTTTAAGGGGATCCTGGAGTGTTTTGGCCTAGTCATTTCCAGTTTGGGCCAAAATGAAGTTGATTTACTTAGTTTCAGGCATACTTACTATTTTTAGTAAGTCAGCAGGACATAGTGGAGGCCAGTTTTGGTGATTGGATTTGATACTCCTTGGTGAGAGCTTTCCGACGAGCTATCACTTGCATTATTCGGAGTCCGATTGCTAATACATTTTAATGCCTGAAGTTTTATTAAAGTAACATTTAATTTAATTGTAAAATATTAAAGTGTTACTTTAATATTTATTTTATGGGGATGTGTACCCAAGGGAGACATAAGTGGATATTTTAATATATGTTTTATATTGCACATCTTTTATCCCACATTGCCCATGAGAGTTGAGTCAACTCTTGGAAATAGAATAAAATGAAGCATTTGTGGCTTCATTAGACATGTTGAATATGAGAAGAAATTGGTGTGTGAGTTGCAGATCCGTTCTTGGCATTAAAGGACGTCTATCCTCTCTTGTGACATTCTAGATGTCATTCCCTTGGGGTTTGGCCTTTGGAATCTATTGCTACCAGCTCCATTAACAGGCAGATTGAGTGCATTTTCAGCTACAGGCAGATTGGGTGTTTCGTTCTTATCTTCCTCTCTACTTGTCCAATGCTTATGTCACTTTGAGGGAATGATTTCAAGAAGATATTGAACCGTTTGAGGGCAGATTATAACAGTACTGTAGCGTAGCCCTATTCATGTTACTGTAGCACGGCACTATTCACGCTACTGTAGCACAACACTATTCACGACACTATTCATGGGTACTATTCATACCACTGTAGCAGCAGATTTTGTAAACATTTGATGAAACATTATTCAATAAGGCTGTAGTAATTCATGAGTTGATAATCTTGCCATGTATTTGCTTCTTATTGAAATAATATTTTACCAGCAGTAGTCAGTTTCCAGTTTGCATATTATTGTAGTTTCCTTCTTGTTCATGTTGTGTGTTTTCAAGTTTATGCCAAAACATAAAACAAACAAACAAATGTCTCATTTCTGGAAGTCATAAGGGGATTAAACATTAAACGGAGAAATAAGAAGTTGGATGCAAACTGTTTGACATAATTCCTTTCAGTAGTTGGTTTGTCTTTTGGGCATTCAGGGGTGTCCATTATAGGTATTCCATGTGAAGGTATGACCTTTTGGTTCTCCCCTCTTGATTTCTTATTCTTGGTATGTTTCTATGTATTTTCCTTTTTCCCCAAGTTTCTTTTGTTTATTGAGGAGGCCATGGCCTCCCCCTGCCACTCCTGTTGCTATCTGTTGGCTTGCTGTTTTGGTTGAACCACTTCAGCTTCCTAAAAAGAATTTTTGCAGTTTTTGCCTGTTTGCAGCACTGTGTTGCAGCTAATATGCTATTTTAAACTATCTAAAGTAGCAAAGATGCTATCTGTCTGTGGAGGACCTTTATCCCTTCATCATGACTAAATCTGTCATAGAATATTAATAAGAAAAAAAGTTTCATATTGTGGCCTCTTAATTGGTAATTTGTGATATCAAGCACAACACAATTCTCATAAATCAAAACAGTCTCAAACCTTATATCTGTATGGACTTGGTTTTTCTTACCATAAACATTCTTGAAGACACCTGTAGATACACTATCATACACTTACATCCAGTAAAAAGGAATTGAAATGATTATTTGGTAAAATCAGTTTTATCCGGATTTCTTTCTGGATTTGTGGAGATATTGAAGACCTAAATGATATGCTAAAATAGGATGTACACATTAAGTTAACACCTCAACCTCAAGTTGCATTCAAACATATCATATGGTTATTTCTAAAGCTTCAGTTTTGGCAAGCCCCACCTACTCCAAGCCTTTTTATCTGTACTCTTTTCCATTTGATCATATGTAACTGTAGTGTGCACCCCCATATGTGAATTTTTTGGCTAAGTCTGATGTTGCAGGTATTCTGATTTTTTTTGTGTTTTTCAATTTTTTGCTTGTTTTTTGATAGATAATGATTGCAATGTAAATAAGGAAACAAATACTGTAACATTAATTACAGCAACTAACACCAATGAATAGGAAACTCACATTTTTCATTTTATTGATTATTCAATTGGAATGATAACAAGAATGCCGTACCAGGTGTATGGCTTGATTTAAAGCAATGAAATAATATGTTTTTTCAGCAACTCCTAAAATACTTCCACGCCTAGATGCTGGTACCAAAAAATCTGATTTTTTTTTCAATTGGTATTTCTGCTGCTGACTGCAAAGACAACCTGATCTGAAACCAAAATGCTGGAATCTCTGATGTACAGCTGGGAGTGGTGCTAAACCCTGCTTGCTAGCTACTGTGAGGCTGTACAGGTTAAAAATATTGATATTTCCCTGCTCAACGGACTGCCAATATACCCTGATCTGCAAAATATATCATCCACGTCCAAGCTGGGTCTGAAATATGGTTTCCTGTAGTAGTACGGCTGGCTCCAAGACCCAAAAATATGATGGAAATTGAAATCTGATAGTCTGATCTGCAACTTTGTGACTGATTTCCCTTACTCCCAACTTGATTTCTAATTAAACATCTCATAAACTGATTTCCTCTTCAACGAATGGTCTCATCTGTGCAAATGAAAACCCTTGGATGATGTTGTACCCCTGTAGGTTTTCAATCTACTGAGAAATTTCGTTCTTAGAAGATATCCATGCCTGAAAGCTCTTCATCCAAGCTTCACCTCCAAAATTGTATTTTTCAAAATGACCTGGAAGGAATGCCCTCTTTTTTCATTTCCCTCTATTCCTTTTTGTTTTCCCTCCAAAGAAAATCAAACCTCTTAGGGTTTGATCATTATTACTTTATAACATTAAAAATGTTTTATTTTAAATAAATCCTCACCTAGGAAATCAAGCCTCCTCAAGGCCCATTAATCATCATGACATAGTGGCTCTCTTTTGAGTTATAACTTTATTTTATGGCCTAGGGACTTGGGCCCATTATTTTAATAAATTTTTATATCATAAAGTGATTATAATAATCACTTTTATTATTAATTTATTAAGACTAACTCAGGAAATAATTAAATTATTTCCAAATTATTCATAGCCTGTTCATCTGGACCTCGATTTGAGTTCTGTCTAATGACACTTGCCCACTAATAATTCTGACCACTGCAAGCTAACTGACAGTCCCTACCTAAAATTTAGGAATACTCCTAAAAAATAGGAACTACGCCAAAAGTCTCTAGTTGGATCTCAAAGGTCTCTTGGTGTGTCTTGGTCAACTCCCAGACCCATAGTTTACAAACTCTCCAAGTACTCTATTTTTCTTGTTGGGCGAGGTTTTGCAAATTTAACTCTCGCAATTTCATAGACACAAAAATATGGGTAAAAATGTCAATGCAGGTAAAACATTGGTTAAAACGTGTTTTCCACATATCGTTTTTGCTATGAAACCATGCATTTTCTCTCTCAAAATGTCAATTTTTAATTGAATACATTTTGTAATTGAATTTAACAAAAAGAAATATGTTTCTTTAAGAGATTTTATTTTTTAGTACTTTCAAAGTTGCTGAGTTTTTGCCGAATTTTTGTTGAGTTTTTGCCGAGTTGAAATTTTTGGGCTTGCCAAGCACTCTTCGAGTCCGAGTTTGCAAACTATGCCTAGACCATCCCTAAAAAATAGGGATTCCTCCTAAAATCAAGGAGACTTTCCCAACCTGGTCAAACTGGCTCACAAAGCCGTGATATGTCTCCATAAGCTCCTAAATAGGTCCCCTATGCAATTTGTTGGTCTACTAGAACCGGATGATAAGCCAACCCATCTAGAAACACTAGCACTAAGGAAGGCGCAAAATTGGGGACATTAAAGTTCACCCTCCCCAAAGATTTCTTGTCCTCAAGAAATGCTAGTACAATCTCCAATCAACAAACTTATCCAAACTAAAATCAAGAATAATCCCAAAGTCTCACAACAATCTCAGAAGGACCCTCCATGTTGATGCTGTGCCACTCTAATCATAACTGAAAAACCATGGTGCCAAAACTGTATTCTCCTTTTGTGGAATTCCCCAATGTAATCATCATTGAAGACCAAACTATAATACCTGAGAAGACTGAAATCAATGACATGGATTGTCCCCTGCCAAAACATCCTAGAGGAGATCACATCAACCTCACTTATCAGGATTTTAGGCACCCAGAAAAGTACTCTGCTCAGCCATATAGCACAAACCCAATCATCACCCAGCATAACATCCATGAAGTAATGATCAATCACTAGCACGGCTTTGTAATCAACCAAACAAGGGATATCTCTATGGTCATCGGTTTCAAGGATGATACCAGCAGTTAATTTCCAAGTGACAAAGGAAACACCTCCGAAACAGTGATCAACCCTACTTGCTGTGCTCACCCAAACATCCTCCAGGAGTGTGCTAACAGCAGTGTCCACCCAAATGGGACTAATTCTCATGGATGCGAAGAAGGATCATCATGAGTACATAATCAATCATATCTATCCACCGCATACCGCTGTTACAAATTAGAGCAGCATTCGTCCAACTAAAACTCTCACTTGAAAAAATGCAACTAGTACCCTCAATGTCAAAAGAAGAGGGAATCTCAGCACTGTCCCAACCTCCAACAAAAAGTGGATGATTCCCAACTTTCCAAATCCTCCAACTAACTTCAGCCCTAAATAGCACTATGATGAGTAGTATAAAATGTCCATTAACCGCCAAAGTGAGAGCTCCAACCCAATGGTACAAACATGGGATACTGCTGCCATCAATATGCTCCATGATGTTTCCTTCATGTACTACATATCCTCTCCAAATGTGATGAATAAATGATGTTGTCATAAAACCAAGATAAGTACTACATGGTGACAAACATTGTAGGCCGTGTGGTTCTTTAATTCTCATCATGTCATCAATGCCAACTATCTATCTAACTCTGAATAAATCTGCAAATATGTGATGAGTGCCCATAAAAGATGCCCAAAAGAATATGTCAAACCATAGTAGACTGCTGTTATAATTCAAAACAACATCAAACAAATTGAATCTTATGCCCCTAATGGTGTAAGGAATGCCTCCAATGTGATGTGCTGCTGCTGTCCTCCCAAAATTATGAAAGAAGTATATGCCCCATGGAGTGGGACAGCCATCTACCATCAACTAATGAAATAAAAATCCATCACAGTGGGTCGGGATACCAATGCCATACTGCTCTCTAAAATCACAGCCCACTTGTCCCCTTGTTTCCCCATGTGTATGCCACACATGGGTAAATGCCTTCACTAGGAATCCCTGATGTAAGGAAGCTGCATACTCTCCCTTGTCATGCTGTCCTAACATGGTCTCCTTGTGTCTTAGGCACACAAATAAAACCCCATGACTATCTCCTATATGAATGCCAACAATGGAAGAAGACTACGTATATCATCCTCATGAGTAGGAGTTTCCCACTTAATGTTATGCTGAAAGCAACGACTCATGTTCTGAATCAGGAAATCAAAACCACTGTCATAGATCAGTATAATAGACCTACTATTGTGTCTCATCTTGCTATCCTCCAACAAACCTTCCTCCATAATGTTATGTTCCCTTGCAACTGTAGCTCCAAGGGGTAGCATAGGTGTTGCATTTTCATGTAAATGGAAAGGTATGACACTATTGTACTTAACCAAAAATCTGGAATTGATTGTACCCTTGTGTCTCCTTGGGAATCCTCAATAGCTGATGTGTTTTTCACTTTTATCCAACCCTAAGGCATAACACTGTCAAGTCTTACAAGATATACCCCAATAAAATGGGCTCTTGGTGTGTGGTGGGTCTGAAGCAACTCAGGACTACCGCTGCCCATAACTGAAATCTGTGAAATACTGTCTGATATCACTAAGTTCATCACTCTTCTTCAAGTAAAGAGTGGCCCTCATTCGTAGCATGAATGTTGAGCAATGCTATACTCAAGATTGCCTTAGAAGTGACTTGAAAAAACCTCCACAAAGTCTGAAATTGTGAACTCTCACTGCCTTGACCAAGATGAACTTGGCAACTCTCTGGTATAAGGGCGAACCATGAAATGATATGACTTATCTGCAACGGATCAATGAGCTCGGAACTAAACATAAGGGCCTTCCCTTGCCACATAACACTCTCAAATGTATCAATCTGATCAATGCTCCAATCCTTATTGAGAAACTTGCCTAAATCCACTTGTAAGTGAAACCAATGGAACACATAGTGGCTGGTAAGAAGGTGAGCAGCACCTGCAAGTCTGAAAATTTTGTCCTTATATCTCTAAGGGTCACCCTTATGGCTCCCAACCACCTCCATTACTTGTTGAGAATCCCCAACATGGACACCAAACCAAGATTGATTGCCAATGACCAATGCATCACATGAAGAAACCACATTCCCTAGTGCCGTAACATGCCCTATGCACTCTGGGTCTACCTCTTCATCTGCATATATCACATCTGATGGTCTCCCTGGAGAGTAACGAATCATCCCATGATGTGAAATAGGATTACCCTCAAGTTGGAAATCACTTTCCAACCCATGTCTTGAGTCATCTCCAAAAACCAATACCATATTATTGTTTCCATGTGCAATGCTAGAACTAGGTGATATTCTACTTCCTATCTCATATAGTGGGTTGTCATATGACTCCTCAACATCCATCTCAAACAATGGGTTACAGAAGGATTCCTAGCTCTGATTTTGTAGAGAAGGTGGACTGTTGATATGGTAAGGGTATAATTTAGAATTATCATCCCTGTCATAAGTGATTCCATCTTGTCCAATGGTGTACTGTGGACCCAAGTTATCAAACTCACCATCCTTGTGCTCGAGGTCAACTGCAACTGAAGATATATCAAGTTCCCTCTCAGGGATAGAAACAACTCTAGCAGTGCTAACCTGTGTCCCTGTGACATGCTCTTCCTGAATAATTATCTCTCTACCTTCTGGATCTGGGGACAATCTTTACAAACCCCCTTTTAATATCTGGACCCTTCATCAAATTAATTAGTCCTTACATTAACTCACATATAGACTTATCTGTTGTAGACATTCTTCCACAACCCAACAGGATGTCAAGGCGAACTTGAGCTTTGATACCATTGTAGTGTACACCCCTGGATGTGAATTTTTTGGGTAAGTCTGATGTTGCAAGTATTCTGATTAATATTTTTTTAGAGGTTTTTTGCTTTTTTTTTGAGTTTTTTATAGAAAATGATTGCAATGTAAACAAGGAAACCAATACTGTAACATTAACTACAACAACTAACACCAACGAATAGGAAACTCTCAGATTTTATTCAATTGGAATGACAAGAATGCTGTACTAGGTGTATTATGGCTTGATTTACAACAATGAAATAATATGTTTTTTCAGCAACTCCTAAAATTCTTCAATGTTTAAAATGCTGCTACCAAAAACTCTGATTGTTTTCAACTGGTATTACCGCTGCTGACTGCAAAGATGCCCTGATTTGAAACCAAAATGCTGGAATCTTTGATGTGTGGCTAGGAGTGGTGCTAAACCCTGCCTGCTAGCTACTGTGAGGCCATACAGGTTAAGAATATTGATATTTCCCTGTTCAAGTGGCTGCCAATATGCCCCGATCTACAAAATATATCATCCACGTACAAGCTGGGTCTGAAATATGGTTTCCTGTAGTGGTACGGCTGGCTCCAAGATCCAAAAATATGATGGAAATTGCAATCCAATAGTCTGATCTGCAACTCTGTGACTGATTTCCCTTACCCCCAACCTGATTTCTAATTAAACTTCTCATAAACTGATTTCCTTTGCAAGGAATGGTCTGATCTGTGCAAATGAAAACCCTTGGATGATGTTGCACACACGTAGGTTTTCAATCTTCTAAGAGATTCAGTTGTCAGAAGTTATCCATGGCTGAAAGCTCTTCATCCAAGCATCACCTCCAAAATTGTATTTTTCAAAATGACCTGGAATGAATGCCTTTTTTTCATTTCCCTCCTTTATCCCTTTTTATTTTCCCTCCAAAAGAATCGAACCTCTTAGGGTTTGATCATTATTACTTCAATAAACATTAAAAAAGTTCTATTTTAAATACATCCTCACCTAGGAAATTGAGCCTCCTCAAGGCCCTTAATCATCATGACAAAGTGGCCTTTTTTAAGTTATAACTTTATTTTATGGCCTAGGGACTTGGGTCCATTATTTTAATAAATTATTATATCATAAAGTGATTTTAATAATAACTGTTATTATTAATTTATTAAAAGTAACTTAGCAAATAATTAAATTATTTCCAAATTACTCGTAGCTCGCTCATCTAGACCTTGATCTGAGTTCTGTCTGATGACACCTGACCATTGATGATGTCTGACCACTGCGAGCTAACTAACAACCCCTTCCTAAAAGTTAGGAACTCTCCTAAAAAATAGGAACTATGCCAAAAGTCTCCAGGCTGATCCTGAAGGTCTCTTGGTGTGTCCCGGTCAACTCTGAGACCATCCCTAAAAAATAGAGATTTCTCCTAAAATCTAGGAGACTGTCCCAACCTGGTCAAACTGAATCACAAAGCCATGTCTCCATAAGCTTCTGAATGGGTCCCCTTTGCTATCTTCTGGCCTACAGGAACCGGATAATAGGCCAACCCTGTTAGAAACACTGGCAGTAAGGAAGGCGCAAAATTGGGGACATTACAGTAACAACCACCCCTATTTTTTTTTTAAATTCTTGGCAAATTAGTTCATAATAAAATATACAATTATGGGATATGCAATTGCCATAAAAGTTTATATAAAAATCATGTAATATTCCATCTGCTGTCATACAGTTTAGTACAAAAACAACCTCAGTAGTGCTGTTTCAAGATTACTTGGTAGATAGACATTAGATTTTAAGACTTCACTACAAAGGATAGTTTTTTATAGAAAATACACAATGGAAATAACTTGTGTACTTGCAAGATGATGTTTCATTCTGCAGGAATATGGCAGCAATGTAACCTTCAATTCATCCTTCAATGAAGCACAAACAACTCCCAGCTATGGTGATGTGTTAGATATGCATATAAGTCCACCAACTCTGTCAAGTGACATGTAGATATGCAAGAGGATAATGTGTCAGGTCTGCTATGACAGATTTGCCAAAGTTTAAGATGATTTCTAACTGTAAACAGGTCCATCCAGCAGCATAACACCTGAGGACTCCTATCTTTACATTTGATGCTCCACCAAGCACTGGCCCCTTCTAACGTCCATTAACCGCACTTCCCTCTACTTGTAAGAGCTGTTGCACCTCAAATAACACCTTTGTTTTTCTGCACTGTGCAATATAACTCTTTCCAATAAGGTACAGGTCTGTAACTGAATTTTCAAGGTCACTTGTGAGTGCAATGTGAGCATATGACACCCCAAATTCGCCTCCCAATAACCGATAATGAAAAACCTCAAATTACCTCCAAATTCTCATGCAAAACTGAAGTTACTGATCGCACAGGTCTGAAATCACTTTTTGAGCACACTAGTTGGTCTGAAACAACAGTGCTGCTGGTACTAAGTACCAATACGACCCTCTCAATGGCTTTTATCCTTGAAAGTACTGCCTCCCAAGTGAATAGCAGTGCACAAGAGGGTTAGGCAACCATTTTTGGCATCAACTAACAGTCACAGAGGCAGTGCTTAGGTTGATAAAACCCCATGTCCAGCTCCAAGCAAGTCTGTACAGCCTGGTACAGATGTACAATCTGCCTTGAAATTCATGCAAGCTTAAAAACTGTTCAGAAACACCATTAACCAAATTACCTATGCGTAGAAAGCTCCTCAAAATGATTGGCTTGATTTTCAACTCCGTTTTGACTCCTTTCTAGGCAAGAATGAAGGTATGGCCCTAGGACAAGAGTACTAAACTGTAAATGTTAGCCAGCAATAGGATTCCTGTAACACTTCAAATGCAACAAAATCTCTGCACATTAACCAAGAAACAAACCCTAGAAAACTACAATGCAAAATACCTTGAAAATCTTCATCTTTTTTGAAACCTTGATTTCCAAACTCAATGAAAACAAGGGTGATTCCCATGTGAAATCACTCCAACCAGCTAGGGTTCATCTCTCATATTTGAAATTAGTGATTTGATGAGGGTTTTTGTCCTTAATCAATCCCTTGGAAGAACTCTCCATTCAATTTGACAACATCCTGTTATGTGTGCAATTTGAATAATCCAAATGAGAGCTTAGATCGTCCTTTTATAGATTTGGAGGAAAAAAAAAGAGCAAATTTTAAATTCAAAATAATTCATTTTCCCTTTAATGGCCTTTTTGATTATTTAAAAATATCTTATGTCCAAGTCCCCTTTCGCTAGACGTCCACTTGAGGGGACATAACATTACTTTATAGAATATTACACTAAAGTAAAATAATAAAATATTAACATTGGAACTTTTGTGCATATTTTAAATATTCTCGTTCAATTTGTGGAAACAACCACAAAGGTCCCATAAACCCAAAAGTGACCATACTGAGGAGTAACTGAAGCTGAGGGAAGATGTCTAATGCCATAATGAAAACTTACTAAAAATAGGCATGTTCTCCAAGACATGGAGAACAAACCTAGAAGGCCAAAAATGCTTTGGAAAGTGTCATTACAAATGTAAGCACCAACTAAGCTCAATGCCTTCATCAAATGCTAAGAAACATTGAATCCTAAATCTCCAAGATCTGTGAAGTTCTCCTCAACATATCCAGAGGCTTACGAGAAAACCCAAAAATTGGCCAAATGCTCAGTGAAGAACTTGTGTAAAATTTGAAGAATCCATACAAAAGCCAATTGAGTTCATGAGTATGCACTTGAAGAATGAAGTAGACCATTCTATAGTGGAGAAACAAGCATATGCTTTGATTCATGCAATGAAGAAGTCCAATGAGTATATTGTATGCAGCAATGTGTTTACCATAATATCTAATCCAGCCATGGACCCAATGATGATGCAAAATGAACACGGTGAGAGAAGAGGAAAGTGGATGATTGTGCTAGAAGAGTTTGACTTAGAAATCGCTACCACTAAAATTGTTTGAGGATAGGGGTCAAGCCAATTGATAGCTAACATTGGTCACAATATTTACCCATTTCAATTATTCTACAGATGATATTAGGAAGGATGGCAATTATATGGACATAATGCAGCATATTTTATTTTCTACATACTGAAAAATGCTAATTTCATGATTAAATTTGGTGTTTTATACTAGAGAAACCATGCTGGAATAATTTTAAGATGTTTGATCTAGGGAGAGAGAAAACTATCAAATGGTTTCCATGACAGGCTTCACATTGGTCACTTGTCCAGTGATGCAATGACTCATCAGTTTATTAGATCCAAGTACTACTGGCTGTTAGTTTTTAAGGTTTCTCACCATCACATTAGACACTATTACATTTTCTAGATATATGGGGGAGAGAAAGGAACTCGACTATGCCTTTACATCTGGTTATCAAGTCTAGACCATCTGCTCAAAGAATTGTTATCATGGCATGTATGTCCCTTCTAAAACCTTGCCGAGTTAACATTATGTAGCCAATCGTATCTTCCATTGTGATCATTAACCCTGTTTAAGTATTTCTTACTTGATCTCATGAGAATTTCTCTTATTTTGAGGCCAATTCTCACTTGCTTTTGTTGTAAAATTTCTTATTTTTGGAAAAAAAATTCAAGTTATAATGAATACTTTATATATTATACATTTTAGGTGTATGAGCTTGGTTGGAATTGGAATGAATTTGATAAACTTGCTCAAGGAACTTTGGCTGGTCACCTGCTTGAGTGCGGTTGTCAACTAACAGGGGGCTACTACATGCATCCTGGTATGAACATGCCAATCAAGCTTCATTTTTCATGGCACTCTTGTTTTGATTCTCTGTTTACAGATACTTAAGTAATTTCCCTTATAAAACAGAAAAAAAAATTGTGAAGTTAAGAGACATTAGATTTCTGCAGTCCATTATAATTCAATTAGAGTGCTTTTGGGAAACAAGTAGAGTTCTTCTGGGAAATAATTGTGTGCAAATGTTTGGATCACTGTTTTGGATCATACTCGATGAGACATTGATTCAAAAACCCATGCACAATTCTTTCCCATCGTATTGGATCATGGACTATGATCCAAAATCTTGATTCAGTAATTTGCACATGGCGGTTTCCTAGAAGTACTCTAGTTGAATTATGAAGTTGATTGTACTCATATTTTAATCACCTAAAATTGTGAAAAAAAGTTATGAATATTACTTGTATATATTTTCTTCAACATATGTTAGTTTGTATTGATGGATTTCTTTTGAGTTAAATGATGTTGGATCTTTATCTACCCAAGGTGTTACCAATAATTGAAAGAGTAATTGGCTGCAAAAAGTGAAGTTGGAGGTTAGGTACATGTACCCAAACAAGAGCCATGACAAAGGAGGCCAAAGAATGGAGAAAATTCAGGCAACCATATTAGTAGTGAAAAATCCCAATACAAGGGTCCCATTCTAGAAGAGCCCGATGATCTTCCTTCATGTCCCCTGACAATAAAATAGCTTGCAAACATGGGTAGAGTACTAAAACATCAAACAAGGATCACCAAAACTTAGTGACCCAAGCATGAAGCTTAGCTAGGCTAGGCCATAGGTTTTCAAACCTAAAGACCTAACCCAAATTTAAGTAAATCTCAATGTATTCTATTATAGTGGGATCCATTATCCCAAGAGGAATACAATTAGATTTAAGGATCTAGGGAGGAGCCCAATGGTGATAAAATTTAACCTCAACACTTGCCTTCAAAGGAGTAGTGAGAACCTTGCTTTGCCCTAGAGCATTCGACACCATGACTAGACCTAAAATCGAAAAAGAAGCCCTTTGAGCCCTTTGTGAGGCATTATAATCCACCCTATTAGAGACAAATGGATAGCGCATAGAAGTGGCCACTTGTGATGCCCCCTTTTTAAAATAGGATTTAATAATAAATAATAATTAAATAATAGGATTTTATCAAATAAATAATAATAATGAAGAAGAATTCATTAAATAAATAAATAATATAGTATAATCCATTATTAATATAATATAATATATATAATTTATAAAATAATATAACATGACTCTTCAAGCATGACCTTTAGGAAATAAAAGTATAAAGGGAAATCATCGAATGGGATAGGGAGGATATAGGAGCACAAAAACTCTTGGAGTCTCATACTTATGAAATATCGATGAATGAATTGGAGGGATCGAAATAATAATTCATGTTTCTATAGTATTGGGGCAAACATTTGTAATTTGTAATTTGTGCATTGCTATTGGTTGATTCTTCACTGCTGAAAAAGAAGATAAACTGATAGCCGTGATTGATGTTCAGACGATTGCTGAGTCAACCAACAATTATATATTTCATTTGCTATGCTCTTGTGTGAACCTTGGTATGTTCTTGCTTTTGTGTAGAAATAGTTTTGAAGATGAGCGACTATACCTCTAGACAGGTTTGAGATTGGTCATGTTGGCAAACTGGATGTGTTGTCATTGATGTCAACATATTTGTTTGACAGTGGTGTAGTATGCTCAGTGCGATGATGTGTCCTGGTTATTGAAGATCAGTGGTTGTGGACGTCAGAAAGGTTGGAGATAACCTGTAATTGATTCTTGTCAAGTTATAGAGGTTTGCATGATGTATTGGATGTGCTATGAGGTCAGGTATGGTGATTGGTTCTTACATTGTTTGTTAGTGTTGCCGAATTGTGGTGAGTATTGCTCCGCATGGTGAGATTGTGGTTCGCGGATGTGTGTGATGTGATTAAGACATTCTGATGTGTTCTCAATTCAAATGATTCGTGGTCTAGAGGTCCACAAGGCATTTTTTAGGTGTATCAGTGGATGCTAATAGTGTTCTTGAGGTCCGGCATGAGAGATGCTAGTGAATCTGATGATTTGGGTGGCTTCGGATGTTTGTGTGTTATTCATGATGCCTGTGGATGTTTTTGGATTGTGTGCTTGCTAAGTTGGCGGTCCACATTGATTGTGGTGATTGGAATTGGAGGATTTTTTCAGTAGGTGGTGGTTTTCTTTATGTTCTTGACCGACATTCGTAAAATGTGTTGTGGATGCTTGAGGTGTGATTTGTGGCTGTGTTACATGCTCGAGGTTTATGATAAGCGTCCTTGCTATGTTTTGGCTGACATACATTGATTTGGTATATTATTTGTGGGACATTACGTGGACTTTACATGCAATTACTAAGGAGTGGATATTAAACCCTATTTTGACAGGGACATTACATGCAATTACTAAGGAGTGGATATTAGTCAATAGGAAGATTGTGACTATTTGGAAAGAATTATCTCAAAGCAGATATACAAAGGGGGTTGAAACATTCCCCAAACAATATCATAATCTTTTGTGGAATATATTTGGGGGTGTACATCAGGAAAGGGAATAGTATTGTAAGAAGTAGCTCATAGTGGCCAAGCATAGATTCGTCCACAAGATCGTCTCGCTAAGGTTGCACTAAACTGTCTAGAACAAAGATAGTAAGTGGTCGGGATGTTAAGACATAATATTGAATTTTTGAGCTATCAACTCATGAGTTTATAGTTCAAGATTGTAATTCAAATAAGAATAAAGAATTCAAGTAGTTGCCCCTTAATTTCAAGGTACCCAATCTGGGGTCATTACAGTGGTATCAGAGCATGATATTGGCATCCTGTAGGGTAAAGGTAAAAGAGGGATCTGTGTATAAGAGCAAAGATTGGTCGCCAAGAGAACTAAAGATTCAAGGGACATGTACACAACATTGAATATGATGATTAAGATAATTTCTCAGCCATCCATTATTTGAATAAACTTATCAATCAATACAAAATAGATATATGAGTGATTAATGTTAATAAGGTTTACAGATTTTGAGTATTATGTTAATCACATAATGAATTATCAATTCACCTCATCATAGTTGGAGGGAGGGAGAGTAGGTAAGAGGGTATAAGGCTGATCCCTAAGTGAAGCCAGGAGGGACGGGTTCCCCTTTGGACTTAGGCTATACGAGCTGAGGATCCCGCTACATCTCCTTGACATTCCTTTGTGATGAGAAAAATCTAATAATAAAGTCAACCCATCATAGTTGGAAGGAGGACCAGGTAGGTAAGAGGGTAAAGGGTTGATCGCTAAGGCAAGAGGGATACATTCTTGTCTTGGGCTTAGACTAATCGAGCCAAAGGAGCCCGCTACCAAAGAGGGTGTAAGCCTGATCGCTAAGACAAGAGGGATACATTCCACTCTTGGGCTTAGACAAATCAAGCCAAGGATCTCGCTACCAAGAGGGTATAGGGCTGATCGCTAAGGCAAGAAGGATACGTTCCACTCTTGGGCTTAGACCAATCGAGCCAAAGGACCCCACTGCCAAAGAGGGTGTAAGGCTGATTGCTAAGGCAAGAGGGATACATTCCGCTCTTGGGATTAGACAAATCAAGCCAAGGATACCGCTAGCAAGAGGGTATAGGGCTGATCGCTAAGGCAAGATGGATACATTCCGCTCTTGGGATTAGACAAATCAAGCCAAGGACCCTGCTACCAAAGAGGGTATAGGGCTGATCACTCAGGCAAGAGGGATACAATCCACTCTTGGTCTTAGACTAATCAATCCAAAAGACCTCGCTATAACATCTTGACATTCTTTTATGATAAGATAAATGTTTGAAGTTGAGGCATGGTTAGGGTAGGCAAGCACCCATTGAAGTCACATCAAGGGAAGCCTTTGGACAAAGGGCCACGGTTCCGCCCTTAGGGCTTAGTGAGGTCTCCTTGACCAACCCTAAGATGTCATAACCTATATAGATGATGGTCTCTATTACCATAAGTTGTGAATATATGTATGATAATATATTTGAAGACTCGATGAAGAAATACTTGTCAGTATTATTTCTTACTCTGATTCTCATAACTATGTTTAAGGTTGCCATCTAAGTAGGTCACCTTGGTGGATGCCAAGTTCTGCCATCAAGGCCAAAGAGGACCAAGTTCTGCCTTTGGGCTTAGTTAGGATTGGCTTGGGTAACCTTATCATAACTCGATCTCTATGAATCAATTTATTTAAGAATAATAATAGTTAACTCACATTTTAGAATTTATATATATGCTAACTTGTGTTCCCTTGTTGTGAGATCTTTTAGTTAAGAGCATGGTGATGAAATAAATGTTTCCTACCCCTGGCTTATTGAATTGTAGGAAAAATGTAACAATGCTTGCATTATATGTCTACTTTATGTATGCTTTGTGTCTTCATGCATTCATGTGTCTATTTCGTGTCTTCATACATTCATGAATATTTCATACTTTCAAGCTAAGTTGCCGATTCAGGCGCGGATACGGATGCGGGTGAGAGAATCGGGTGCATGATTGCACAATTTTTTTTTTTGGGTTTTAGATGTGTTTATATCTATCTATCTATCTATATATATATGCAAAGAAATGCAAGAAATATACAAATTTAAAACATTTGATAGTATGATACTTCATCATTGATCAAGATAATTGATAGTTCACAAATATTCAAATAAGATTAGGGCTGTTTTAGGGTTTAGAGATAAAAATAATAATAATAAAAAGGCAAATGACACATGTTTTAAGTGTTTTTTTTCTTGGTTTTAACGTCATATTCGACGTTTTTCTGCTTGCTAGGCTTTGGATGCTCTCTGGTGGCGCGGGGATGCCTCTGGATGCATCTAGGAAGAACATCCAGGGGCAGTGGATGCCCTGTGGATGCGTTCCAACGTATCCACAGGGCATCCACTGCCCTTGGATGCGCTTCCTGGATGCATTCGGATCCGACTCCGGCTCCGCATCCAGCCTTCCAAGGAGCGCATCGACTACTAAGATTTCAAGTATATGCACCATGTGTGGTTCTACTTTGGTTAATCTAGAATATGAGAATAAATTGGAGAATGGAGACAAGCCATTATGTACATTGGGTCAATCCAAATCAATCTAATGATACAAAGAAAGCTAGTTTACGATTACAAACCTGACAACTTTACAAGTTGATATGGAATTAAAGTTGCATAGAGAAGCCCTAATATGGAATAATTTGTACGAAATTGACATTGCTTGAGGACAAGCAATTTTAGGGAAGGGTGGACTGTCATATCCCCTGTTTAAAACCCGAACTGTGGCGTTCTCATTTCTAGAATAGAATTTAGTAATAAATCATAACAACGAAATTAAGGAATAAATAAATAATAATAAATTATAAAACAATTATTACTGAATTATCTATATTGTTATTAAATGAATACCATAATAAAATGAATAATAATAAATAAAGATATAAATAATGGTAATAATAATTGTTTTAAGATATCAAATTAAATAAGTAAATAATAATGAAAAAAATAAATCAATTAATAATATAATAACATAATAAATAATAATAAAATAATATAGATTACCTTTCCAGGAGGATCACAAGTGATAATGATTAAGTCAAAGACAGAGTAAAGAACAGTTCATTTAATGGGCATCGATTAGTAAATCTGATCGATAAGCTTTATCATCTTGAATGGGCACGATTAATGAATGGAAGGGAGATGATGGTGAATAGGCGTGATTGTCATTCCAATTGCAACCTATAAGAAGACATTCGAAATCATTTCAAGGAAGGGACGTTAATGGATGGGATGTATAGTCCAATCTGGAGTTGAAAAGTTGAGTTAGAATAATACCACTGTTGGAAAATAATATTCACATATTGAGCGGGAACTATATTGCAGATACCATGCTAAATAAGTTTAGAATTATTGCAATTTCAGTCATGGCATCCCATGAGACCAGACTTGAGAAGCCACAATGGTATACTTAGAGGGATGACCTAGGATCAAGAGTCATATATCAGGCTACACCATCAATCCAATACACAGATAGCCGTATGGGCATAGACATAGCTCGTCCCACATCCAACGGTGATAAATTGATGCTAGTGATGGATTCATAGTCCGTGAACATCACTGTGAGTGTATTTGTGGGTATTGTGTGGAGAAAGGACAGTCAAAAGGATATATCTGATCATATGAACCAGCAAATGAAGAATTAGCATTAACAAGATTAATTGCAGATATATTAGAATTAAGCGGAAGAGAGATTTTCGTCGTTTGTGGATTACTCGGATTAATGCAGCATCTCGTGCTAATGGATTCTCCTATAATAAATTAAGATTGTAAGAAGATTATTTACAGAATTGGGAGGAAATAATGAGAAGATTATTTGCATATGTTATTGAATATCTTCATTAAAGGAAGGTGGGAGATAGTTATGACCATGCTTTGAATAGATATAGAGAAAGAGACAAGAAGTGTGATTCTGATTTATTGTAGAAGAAAATATTGTAATGCATGAAAAGGATATGAGCAAACCAGTGAGGAAACATAATAATATACAAGGAAGATGCGATCCTATGCAGTTTCAAATTACTTCATTAGGGATATTGGAGACTATACATCAGTAGTTATTTGCTAGGAAATTGATGTAGGGCAACAATTTAGTAAATGGTGGTAATATTTAGCTAAATCAATAAAGATTTAATTGCATTAAGACTAAGATGAAGGGTGTGATTATTAAGGAGTGGATATGAATCAATAGGAATGTGACTATTTGGAAAGAATTATCTCAAAGGAGATATACAAAGGGGGTTGAAATGTTTCCTGAACAATATCATTATCTTTTGTGGAATATATTTGGGGATTACATCATGCAAGGGAATATTATTGTAAGAAGCAGCTCACAGTGGCCAAGCATAGATTCGTCCACAAGATCGTCTCACTAAGGTTGCACCAAACTGTCTAGAACAAAGATAGTAAGTGGCCGGGATGTTAAGATATAATATTGAATTTTTGAGTTATTAACTCGTGAGTTAATAGTACAATCGAGATTGAAAATCCAATAAGAGTAAAAAATTCAAGTAGTTGCCCCTTAATTTCAAGATACCCAATCTGGGGTCATTACATTAATATCCATTGATTAAACAATGTAAGTCCCTTTGTGATACCCATCATATCACATCATTAAAACTAAGTGAAAGTCCATGGTAAGAAGGAACCTTGGGGTTGTTTCATTTGACCATAGAATCCATGTACATTGTTTAGCATATGAGCATCCTTGTTCAAGAGAGAGTGATAGATTTGGGATACTAAGTATTTAGTTTTGTATGTTGTAGTGAAATAAAACTCACATCAATAGAAATTGGCGCTAGGAAGGCATGAACAAAGTTCATTCATGACGATATCACCAAGAATGAGCTTTCAAGGTTATATTTGAGATAGAAGCTCTCTTAAACTTGAAAAAAAGTGAAAAATCTTAAAGATCCAAAATAATGGAAAATCCAAAAAGAAAGGCTTCGCAATGGATGGGCAACAAGTTCTTGGTTAGGGAATACATCCAATTGACATTTCTCAATTTTGGAAGGCTCTGAATGCACAATTATATCCATGGAATTTGCCCGAATTAGCATCACCTTGCGAGTGCAGAATTCATGGGACTACTGAGCATGAAGAGTTGAATTGTTTTGACATTTTTATCAAGGGTGGAGATGGTACTACAAAGAAAGATGTACTTTTGGGATATGTTGAAACCGATCCCATTTTTCCAATCCAGCGATAGAGCCAACATGTTTGTTAACAACTTCAAGGAAATGATCAAGAAGTGGTTAAGTGAGGAAGAACTATAAGTGGAAGGTATGTTGCTCTTTGGTTGGTGTAGACCACACAATTTGGCACATTTAGAATATACTTGTCAACCATACTGGGATATTATCAAGCAACTCAAACAAGAGATGGGATGGTTTGACTGTGAGCAACTAGATACAGACAAAATTTGGAGTGCATGTCTTCAACAAATGAGGTTGGCATCAAAGGAAGGTAACAATGATAACATTCATCACTCAAGTTGGACACCAAAGATGAGCATATTATATCCCCAACCAACTCCGAAGAAAATGAGTTGCAAGAAGAGAACAAGATTGATCTTAACGACCAAGGTACTTAATTGGAAGATAAACTTTCTTGCCTTACATCCCAAGAGGAAGGAGTTGAAAAGAAAATCAAGAAAGCCATAGATTTCATCCAAGGAAGAGAAATGATAGAAAGTGAGGATAAGCATTTGGAAACTCATGAGGGTGAAGAACTACAAGAAGATCATCACAAATTTGAGAAAGAGGAAATCCTTGGTGTACTTTCATGCATAATATAGAAGGAAGTTCTTGAGAATAAGTTGCACAAAGTTTCAAGCATCGTTGGAGACAAATGTAATCAAGTGGATAGATTGAATGAAGAACTTCAAGTTAACATAGATGAATCCAAATAAGAAGAGCAATTTGACAAGGTAGTACAAGATGTCATTACCACCATATTCTTTGCGGGGGGGTCCTGCAAGATCTCAAGGAAGAAATACAAATGGAGTCATTGCCAATGACATTTCAAGAAAAATAGGTTGTTGCAAGTGGCATGATCCAACACCAACTTCAACTGCCAAAAATGTTGTCACTTGAGGTGCTCCTCGATGATTAGCTTATGAAGATATTTGAAGGTCAAATCAGTGAACCCATTATTTTTGAAGACACCATACCTGATGAGTGTACATATGAAGAATTGCACAATATTCCTAAAGAGAAATCAGTTGACAATCTCACGCCAGATGATGAAGTTTCGAGCACTCGTGGTGAGAATATGCAAGATATGTTAAGTGAGGAACAACTTGCTGTCATGGAAGAAGAAAATGGAGAACATTTCAGGGAGGTACTACAATTGGAATTTGCATTTGAAGAGATGTTTGAAGATCAACTCATCAAAGAATCCTTGATTTTTGAGGATAAGCTCAAGGAGACTCACAAGGGGTGCATGGCTCGTGTTACAGAAAGATAAGCCACCAGAAGCAATATTCCATAGACCTGAGTTCATGCTTGATCCTGCAATCTTCATCCATGAGTTTGATGGTAATGCCAATGGGAGGATTTATCACCAACTTCGGCCTCTTGAAGCTGTGGAGAATTTGTAGGTTCCGTTTAAATACAAAGCACACCATGTTGTATCTTTCTATGCTTTTAATGTTGAAAGTCATGAAGGTTATTATTTTGACTATGGTGATTTAGGAAAGGCAACTTGCATTTAGTTAGACAATGGCCCATATGAATTGCCTCAGCTGTTGATTTTACATGAAAATTTTCTTGAGTTTGAAAATGGGTTGATAATTTTTTTTCTAGAGTACAAGGATAAGCTTGCAAGATTGAGAACCATCACCCAAGTGTTGTTGCTCTTGAACATCCTGAGAAACCGTATTCAGTCAAGTATGTATATAGCTCTTTTGACTATAGTTCCTTTTAGTCTCTTGTATGTGGTTATAGTAGGAGTTAGGATAGGTTTCCTTTCTGTTAGTTTTAGTTGAGTTATTTTGTTGAGCTTACTAGTTAGTTTTAGTTAGTTGTTTTGTTTTTAGATGGCTCTTTTCGTAGTTTAGAAGTCAATAGTTTAGTTTGCTTAGTTATCGTAGATCTGCCTTGCGTCGTTTGACTCATGAAGTTTAGTAGTTCAATTGTTTAAATTTTCTTTAGTCTAGGTGTTCTGTTTTGGTTAATTTAGTTTGAGGAATCCCAATTTGCGAGAAAGGCGGTGCATTATACGACACACTTTAGTGTCCTCCCAGTGGATTTTTTTAGTTTGTTTCTTGGATATCTCTTTGTGAGGTTCCCTTGAATTGGAGGTAATTCTTAATAACCTCATCATGCAAAAAGGATTTGTCCTAAATTTTGAACGGAGTTGCAGTTGTGTTTTGAGTACCTAAGTCTTTCGATTACAACGTTTTACTCACACTTAATTGCTTTGAGTAATTGGGGCCTTCGAGGAGAAATTGAAGTTAGTGAAAGATATTATGCCTACTTTCGAGCCACTATGGTTTCTTCAAACCCATTTATGAGATTCATTGCTCATGAGCCAAAACAAAGTATCATAAGGAATCATAGCAGTATCAAAAGAATTATGTGAAAAGAAGGCTAGTTGGTCTAGGTAGAGGGTATGCTCCCCTTTGATCCTGAATGCTATTCTCCAACCTTTAAAATGTCAAAAATTATAAAAGTATGAAGGGTAAGTGAGTTGGTTTGGGGAGTGGGTATGCTCCCCATTGATCCTAGATTAGGTTCTCCGACCCGGATTATTCAATATGTGATGAAATTGAGAAAGAAAGTTCAATGCAGTTTAGCTTTGTGGGTGTGCGAATACCTCTACCGGTGCTACATAATATAAATTTACCGAAAGCAGAGCAATATCCGCGAGGAAGTTATAGTGTGCTTTGAAGTACGGATTGTCAACTAACTAGCTATAATGGATCTTAGGATGACTTTCAATGGTCTTGTTGAGTGAGGAATGAATACACTTGCACAGACGTGAGTAATCGGGGATGAGGGCTCTTACCTTAGTAATGGTTTCTTTCCATTTTTTGAGTGCATTTCCTAGTTGTTTGATAGGTGAAAAGGGAATCGATCAAAGGTTCTAAGTTCCAATCTAGTTACATCTTTGAAATGTTTAGGAACATTTCTTTGGGTGGGTTCTAGATGTTGTGAGGTTTTCACACCATCACGCCATTGCAAATGGGGTCCCCCTCAATTTTGTTTCCTTTTAGCAATTGCCAGTTTAGTTTGCCGTAGGTGTTAGTGTTTGAATAGATTGGCAACATTTTCAGAATCTGAGCCTTGGTGAATGAGAGCAAGAGAAGGAATTAGTCATGGCAAGCAAGGAGGTTAGACTTAGAAAAACTTAGCAAAATTGTGATCACGTGGATTAGCAATTTAGTGGAATATAAAAAATTGGTGGCAATTGACGAATGGTTATAAAAAGTTTTTTGTGAGAAAGCTATGTTGAATTGAAATGGATTTTGCCTAAGTTGGAGTAAATTTCCACCATGTACTTCAAATTTGCCTAAGTCCATGGTGATTTCCACTACATACTAGATGCACTTGCCTAATTCCATGTGAATTTCCACTTCAAGTTGTATGCACTTGCCTAAGTTCATGTCGATTTCCACTTCAAGTTGTATGCATTTGCCTAAGTCCATGTTGATTTCCACTTCAAGTTGTATGCATTTGCCTAAGTCACCATTGATTTCCACTGCACATCGGTTACACATTGCCTAAGTCACCGTTGATTTCCGCTACACATCAGTTGCGCGTTGCCCGAATTGGTGTAAATCTCCACCAAGCAATTGTGTAATTTTGTCTTAGTCATGAGTGGTTTCCACTTCATGCATAGAGGTTTTGCCTAAGTAGGTAGTGGTTTCCACTTGTTGATTGGTGGTTTTGCCTAAGTGTAAGTTGGTTTCTACTCCATTCATAGTGGTTTTGCTTAAGTGTAAGGTTTTGGGATTTTAACCTTTGCCTAACCTACTAGTGGTTTCCACTTGGTGTATGTCTGTTTTGCCTAAGTAGTGGTTTCCACTTCAAGATTCCAACCACAAATCAAGCCCATCTTTCATAGAAATTACAAATGGGGCTATAGTGATGTGTTGGCTAAATATTTTGTAGGTAGTCGTAGACACACTACTTACAAAATGTGATATTTAGACATAGTGTATGAAAAATAATCTCTCCTCTCAACTTAGGGGAGGCGCCCTTCTTATTGCAACTAATTCGACTAAAACTTAACAAGAAACTCAAATTTAATCTAAAATTGGGTGTTTCACGTATCAGTTCCTCTTTCTTCAAGAAGGATTTCACTTTCATAAAGATGCACTCTACAAACTGAAGATTTTTACAATTTCACCTCTAAGTACTAGTTGGGGCAATAATACCAAGAAACTCAAAATCAACCGAAAGATTAATTGTTAAGCGTACTAGTTGACTATAGAGTAAGGAATATATATAAGCTCATAGACTTATACACTATCTTGACAAGGGTTTTAAACTATGAAGCAACAATATGATAAGCACAAAGACTTGAACACATGAAACTTCTTTTCTATCTTTAATATCAATATGAATCACAACTCAAATTCTATTCATTCACTCTTAACTAACTCAAATTGACAATTATAACACAAAGTCTATACAAAATCAGATTTAAGGCTCTCTTTATAACAGCACAAATAATTCCACAAGTTTCCTCAACTCAAAGATTGAAAATACTCGCTTTTTATTCATTCAAAAATCAACTTGCACAAATTAAAGAAAAGTTTGAACTTGCACAATTTCTCCAAAGTTTTCTTGCAATGCATAAAGATAAGATATTTACAATGAGCCCTCTTGTATTTATAGGAGAGAGGCTATGCGAAAAATATGGAAAACTAACTAACTAGGGCTGACTTATTCAACATTACAGTCCTCTGTAATGTGATTACATGTAGCAAGATGTGTAGTTGCAAATTTTTACTTCACACGTGTCATTACATATGTAATTGCAATTTTATGCTTTACGTGTAACTTGTCAAAACTCAAAACAAAAAACATATCTAAAATCCTAGAAAGCAATGAGAAATTTATTTGAGTGCTTGAAGCAGTTTTCAATCTTCTTCATTATGTGCCATGAAAATCCAAAATTTGTGAATGCTCTCTTGAGTTTCATTCGGATTTGGCACGATGGTGTTATCTACAACATTAGTTGTCTTGAGGATATTATCTGAGCATCTAGAAACTATGGCATCACTTTCTTCAAGAATAGTTTGAAGAAGATTGAGCAAAGTTTGATAACCTCTGAGTTTGTGAATAGAAGCCAGTGTAAAATGATCTGCCTCAAGCTCAAGATGAACCATTAATAGGAATTTTGAGATCGTATCATCTTCTGACATTGCCTCTTGGTCATGACTTACTAATGTGCATGATATCTTCATAAATTGAGTGCTAATTTCCTGCTCTTTTTCAGCACGTCTTTATAGCCACCTCTAAATCTGTTATGAGGCCTTCAATGACTTGGCCTCTATTCACCAATAGCTCTTTAGATCTAATGTAGTTCTCACGAGAAGGTATTATCCCATTCTCGCATTGCATCTCCGGCTTCAAATCTGAAAACTTATTCCAAACCTCCTAGTCTTTTCCAAGTGACTCCAATTTCTAACTGAAAGTTCTTAGAACTCCATTCAACTAGGACGTCACTATTCTATCATAAGTAATCACTTGAAGTGCTTGCTTTATCAATTTTGTTCCTTGTGCCATCATCTGATTCACCCATATGTTAATGGCTATAGCCATCTCTCCAGCCCTCTCAAACCGCCTAATAAATTCTTCTGCAATAGAAGATGCTAATGGATCAACCTGCTCTGAGACTCTGGTAACCTTTCGAATTACTGCCATGAGTAACTCATCCTGTTCCTTGAGCTGATTTTTCTTCTTTTTAAGTTCATTGCACTCCTGTGCTAGTAGTGCTACAAATTCTTGAGCATCATTGATCAATCCAGCGTGTGTCTGTTTGCCCAAATCTAACCTGGTGATCTTAAAGTCAGCCAGCTGCATCTCATCACAGGGTTTTTCTGTTAGAGGTTTTGCAATCTCTACATATTTGGTTTTGTTTTTGTCCATCCTAACCCTTGAAACTGTTTTGGCTCTATTAGGACCCTTGGTCTGACTTGTTTCAGTTGTTCAAAGTTGAAAACATATAGTAAAACTTCTTGTTTCTTTCTCTTTGGAATAACAACACTGAGCCAAGAAGGAAGATCAGATAGGATAGTCGGAGTCTCTTCGGATGCAACTTGTGACATGCTAGGTTGAGTACATATTGTAATGCTAACAATGGTTGGTGCCTCAGTTTGTATAACAGTAGGGATAGATCTTGTAGTGACATGTGGCATTTATTCTGACATGAACTTGTCAAAGTCACTAAGGGAAGAATAACCTTCCATTAAAGGAATTATGGGTGAACATGGGCGAGAAACATAAGAAAAAACACTGACCATGTTCTCATGAGGCGTCTTTTGAATAGGCCCAGTATCTTGAGATAATGCAAAGGGTACTACAGGAGGAGTCAACACTGTTGAAAATGAATCAACATCAGGATCAATCATGAAATCAGGCGCATTTTTAAGAATGAATTCCTGCGTAGTTTCAACAAGGGTAGATTGTGTATCTAGTATCTTTGGAAGTACTCGTACTCCCTCTTCTTGTTGATCATCTTCAACTTCAAGACTTTCTTGTATTACCACCTTTTCCCTTTCTTTACTTGAACTTTCCTGAGTTTTCTCCTTTGATTTCAATTTCAATTTTACTGTGGTTCCAGAAGAAGACGCATTATCTTTTTTCTTACCTTTCACTTTTGATTTCTGGCCCACAGGTCCAATTGTATCATCATCTGACCTTGATTTAAACCTTCTCATCATAATACCATAACGCTTAAGCCAAGTGTGAGTATTAGCCATGATTGACTGAAATCTGTTGGTTATGGAGAAATTTTCTTTTAACGACCATTGGATTGAAGGGAGATCCTGAGATGCAACCTTTGCTACCTGATACTTTGGATCTAGTATGTCTCCGTCATCTTCCATTCCTTCCGGAATGTCAGCAAGATCCATATCAATGATCTGTTCTAAGGATAACCTGCTATAGTCCATCCTTCTGATATCCTTATCTGTACGAAGATCTATCCAAACATCTTCAATATAATGAACATGAGTAAAAGATCTTCTGATTTTGTCCTTCATGCCCCAATAATCAAAATCAACTCTAATTTTAAACCTTTTCAGTTTAATCTCCTGGAGTTTAGTTTCCATTGCCTTAGCCTTTACCGTAGAAGTAAGTGAATACCTACCAGTTACCAAGGGATGCTGAGTAGAGATTGCGAATCCGGTTTTATGAGATGCAGACTGTCTAGCATGTACATACATTAGTTGTCTTCCCAACTCTATTAGAACAATCTTATCAGTCGGATACTTTGGCAACATGTAGGGATCATCAAAACATCTGACTCTCAAGTAAGTGAAAGTAGGGAATTGTAGGAACATACATCCATATTCATTTACCTTCCTCCACGTTGCCTCTTGAACCCTTCTATTCTCAAGTGTTTTGTTAAAGAAACACATGAAATTTCCGAAGAAAGCATTATGAAGTCTACAGTAATGGTGTCTCCCTATAACCATAGGTAATTGGCTGTAATATCCCCATACTGGTAATTTGCTTCTGTCTCCCTCATAGGATAGTCCTAGTAATGCTCAAAAGGATGCAACAGTGTACACAAGATATAAATTCATATAAAATGTATGAGTAGTAGACACCTCTGTCAACTGCTCACACAATGAGTCACTGATTAAATCTGCCCAGAAAATATTTTGCTTTCCCTTTTTGACAATGGTAATATACTGAAACATCCAAGGCTCAAAAACATTGGACTTCTTCAATCCCCGCATTCTGCCAAGAAGAGTAATCATGTCATTGATATCTTCTTTGAACTCAGTTTTGTACAACGGTGCAGGCCACCGGGTTGAGATTGATTGTCGTGGTTTGATAAACCAAACAGTATTGATTTCTCTCTTACAGTCATCTTCCATTTTATTGTAGTACTCTAAAGCTTTCTCATGGGTAATATTTGCATATACCAAGGTGGAAGGAACATGGAAAACTTTGTCAATGGCATCTGCATCCAGCCTGATAACAATCTGACCTTTAGAATCCTTGATTGTTCGGGTTTCTTTGTCAAAATGTGCTGCACATGCCATTACGAACTCAGGTTCCAATATTGCTATAGGAAAAGTTGAGAGTAGGTGCATATGGCTTTTGAGAATTTTCTGCATTTCATCCTTTGGATTTGCAACCTCTGTCCTCTTAACGAATTCAGACATATCCACATGCCCAACTTCTATATGTTTGATCTCATCTTGATTCGAGACCATCGAAGTAGGAACAACAGAAGTCAGGTATTTATGGAATTTGAATTTCATTCTTTTCTCTGGTGTAGTGGTTGGCTCTTTTGTCATCATATGAACACCTGTTTTATCAAGATGAAAAGACCAAAATAATGTAACGTCAGAAACTGTTGACGTTAATTCCATATCTTTACTCATCTAGATCTCACTTTGATTTTGAAGCTTAATAGATTGTGTATGCAAACTGGATAAAGCAAAAAAGTGGAAAAAGTTGCATTTCGGGGATTTTGGGGGACACTGCAGATTTGACTGCATGTAGTTCAACTTGTAATATTTTATGTAGTTGGACCAAAAAGTTCCTACTACAAGTGAAAAACATAGGACTTTATTGAAATCGGGGTTTTTGGACCCAACTGCACTTAGGATTGCATGTGTAGTTCATTTTGCAATTGGGTCAAAAATCCCCGATTTGCACTTGGAATTGCTTTTTCAAAAAGGGTTAACTTGGATATTGTAGGAGATTTTAGATGTGAATGCGCATTTGACTGCATGTAACAGTACATGCAGTTGGTGTAAAAATCTTCGATTTGGGTACACTTAGCATGGAGATTTTTGGGGTAGTTACACTTTTGGTTACATGTAACAGTACATGTAATGGGTGTCAAAAATCCCGATTTTGGAATTATAGTGGATTTGGAACAAACTTTTGTCGGGAATTTCTAAGGTGACTACATATTTGATTACATGCAACAAAACATGTAATAGGTGCTAAAATCCCAATTTTGAAACAAAGAAGGATTTAGGCAAAAATGTAATCGGGGATTTTCGAGGTGATTACATTTGCATTACATGTGGAATGACATGTAGTGACATGCAATGGGTATGGAAAATCCCAAAATTTGTGGGTAAGCATGAAATGGAATTTTTGGAAGAAATTACACTTTGAATTTCGTGAAACCCTGCATGTAGTAGTTTTTACAACTAGGATTTTTTTGGCAACAGCTACACATGAAGACACACAAAACCTGCTGAAATTACAATGTAAATATGAAAATACTGATTTTTGCAAGGTAATGATATGTATGTGAAATTTCAGGATATGGCTGCAAATGGATGAGGGATTCAATTTTTCAACATTATTTTGGAAATGGTGGCATATGCAGCTGTGTCCAAAAATTGCTGCAGTTTCTTATCTCATGGAAATGAAAGGGAATTTCTGATTTCTCTGTAAACTTGGAGTTCATGCGCAAGACTCAGCATTTTCAAATGAGTTTGCATTGATTTGTTTTCTTTACATATAACATGTAACATGAAAAGGAAAGCCCGATAAGTATTATAATCGGAACCTTTGAAACTCTTAACATTACATATTACTTAACCACATGAAAATGCAAGAGTTTAAAATGTCCGCTTTGGTCAATGTATCGGGACTTTTGAAGATTAAAACTTAACATATTACATGCAATAAAACATGTAATCCTTATTAAAATGCCCGATGACTTAAACATTCGGGACTTTAAAAGTATTTTGCACTTTTGAATGCATGTGTAATAAAACATGTAATCACCATCAAAACTTCCGATCACTTAAAGTGGAGCAGGGTTATTACTTAATATTTCTTATGCAAATATAAAGGCCAAGTTATTTCGATAGGCTAGACTCAAAATAATACACTATATAATATATATATAAATCATTTTGCAATAATAGGTGTCTTCGAAATTTAAGATCTTATTGCAAATTTATTTACATATATTATATTATCCAATATATTATCAAAAATTAAAAAGAAAAATAAATGAAAAAAAAAATAAAAAATAAAAATCCGATGACTAAAAGCTTATAAATAAATAAATCGCTTTACTTATTTATAAAAAATACTTAGAGTATATAAACCAAATTTAATTTAATCGAAAACATGATCAAATTTTTCTATAGTTGACATAAATTTTATTAAAACAAAATTTACGACAACATGAGGGTGCAATCTGCATGGTTAGAGAAGTGGATCGAAACAGTCAAGGGGCCCAGCATTCAATATGAGGTAAGCACCAATTAAGTAACAATGGCATTGATTTTAACCTTGCATTGAGGCATTGGCTTGGGTCGATTAAAGGGATAGGCCTCAAATCAAATGTAAGGCCCTAAATCTGATTGTATGGCATCAAACTCCAAATAGCTATGGCCTTAAAATCTAAACATATAAGCCCCATAAGAGCCTAAATTTGATGATGATGAGGCCTAAAATGCAAACGTATGGATCTGAGTCCTAAATCAGACCTTGGATTCAGTGAGAGAGACCCTCAATAAGTAATGTGTGGGCTTGTGCCCTAAATCTGGGCTTAAATACGATAAAGATAAGGCCCAAATCAGGCCTATCATGAAACATGTGGGTCTAAATTAATAGTCAAGACCCTAAAGTGAGCCTAAATCTGGACACAGGACCTAAATCAGGTCTTAGACCTCAAACGTGTGGGCCTAAATTAATAGTCAAGGCCCTAAAGAGAGCCTAAATCTGGACACAGGACCTAAATCAGGTCTTAGACCTCAAACGTGTGGGCCTAAATTAATAGTCAAGGCCCTAAAGAGAGCCTAAATCTGGATGCAGGACCTGAATCAGGTCTTAGACCTTAAACGTGTGGCCTCATTTCTCAAATGTGTGGGCCTAAGTCAGTGGTCAAGGCCTTAATTTCGAACATACAGGCCCAAATCTGGTCCTATTTCCAATGTGCAAGCTCAAATTCCATAAAGAAGACCTAAAGATAGCCTTAATTCCTAACGTGGAGATCTATAATGCTTAATGTATGAGCCTAAAATCAATGGCATGGACCCAAATCTGAAACGTATAAACCTTAAGTGATAGCATGTGGCTCTAATTTTCAAATGTATGGGCCCTATAATGAAACGTGTGGACTTTAATTCATTAAGTCTGTGCATGAACTCGATAAGTGCAGCCCCAATTCTGGGTGTATATGCAATGGGGCAGGCCTGAAAGTGAAATATGTGAGTGCAAGGTTCTAAATCAGGCCCTATAATTCAAATGTTTGGCTGTAATTTCCAGATACATGAGCCTTATGATGAGACGTGTGGGCTGAAAATGAATAAGGCCAGTTCTATATCCAAACTTGTAACTTCCAAGGCCCCAAATTTGGCCTCATCACCTAGCTTGTGGGCCTAAATCAACAATCATGACCCTAAATCTAAGTTCAGATCCAGCTTGCAGCCCTAAATCCAAAACATGTGGCCCAATATTTAATAAACCAAGGCCTAGATCTGAAACGTGTGGCCCTTAAAATTCAAATGCAAGGCCTTAAACCCTCAAATGTGGCCCTACAATGTCAAATGTGTGGCACAAAATTCAGTTAACTGTAATGCCCCCGTTTTTCAGACTATTGGATTAGCTTGGTTTGGCGACCCTCGCAAGCTAATTAGGCGATCAGAAGGGGTCAGTTGGCGGAGCCAGTGTTGGGATTTCATTCTGGAGGTTCAGATTATCAGGTCTGCTTTTCGTTCGGGTCAGTTTGGTCAACTTACTATTTTTAGCAAGTGGTATTTTGCGTATGGCCAGGATTAGCAGGGCATCTGCACGGAGTGTCAGATATTTCAGGATCGAGTTTCAGGGGATCTCTAGTTTGAGAGACTTACTATTTATAGTAAGTCTATTTTTAGTAGTTGGCTAGTTCTGGCAAGGCAGTTGAAGTTTGAGGCTCTGGTGTCAGAAACGGATTTGTTGCAGTCAGTGGTTTACAGTGGCTTTTTATTTTAAAGTTATCGTTATTAAATTAAATTATTTTAATTTAATAACTTAATGACTTTATAACTTAATTTTATAAAATGAAGTTGTCATTAAAAAGCCCCTGAAGTGAAAAAAGTGAAATTGAAGCTTTTTCCAAAAAAAACTATATATTCAATTCGAAAAAGAACTTTTATTATTCATTGTTGATTTGATAAAATTTGTGAAGCTTCTTGGCTATGAGAAATGGCTAGGGTTTTTAGGACTGATTCCTCTTTCTGCAATTTGAATCATCACTTATTGATGATGAATTTTGCTTCTGAATTTTGGATAATTTTATTCTGAGGACTGATTAGATTCAAGATGCTGGGGTTTGATATCAATTATATTGAAAGTTGGTTGATTTCAAAATCATCATAGAGGCTGAATTATCTCTGTGAGTGAAGGAGTTGTTGTCTGTTTGCTGCAAATTTGTTATGAAGGCAGCTGACATCTTTTTTCCATGTGCGATTTGTTCTTGGGACTCACGTGAGTGGTGAAGAGGCTGCGTTTGGTTCCAGGCTGTTCAGGAACTCATTTCTGGTCACACGATACCACAAGGAGGTGCCGTATATTATTTTTTGAGCCCAAATGTGGGTACTTGGCTGCTGCGCTAAAAATCTGGGAGGTGACGTGATACTGCTGGGAGCTGTGGTGAATGCCAGAAGTTGCGTTCTGACTTGGATAGGCCTTTGGGATGAGTGAATGAAATCTGGAGGCAGCATATATTGGTTAGCAAAGAACGTGACTTCCAGCTTGAAGGGAAAAAACAAAGTTGCTGCATTCCTTTCATTTTTTTAAAAGGTGACGTTTTCTCTTGGAGGTAATAATTTAAGTGTTGACAATTGTTTAAAAAAATATTATTGCTACAATTTGTGAAAGAATATTATTTGGTAATAAAATTAGCAACTGCTGAAGTTCATATGAATGATCCTTATGGAGAATTTTTGATATAGAAGATATATATATATAAGTTGTAAACTTTTGGTGCCTGTCAAATTTACTTGAGAAAAGTTAATTAAATACATAGAGCCAGGCAGGCTCTTTACATAAACCAAGGCTGAATTAGCAATGTGTGGTCTTAAATCCATTAAATCCGGGCTTAAATATCAGCTGAGTTCAATAATCAGGCCTAAATCTGTAACATGGGCTCTAAATCTGGGTGTATATTCTCAAATTCAATGGTTTTGGCCTTAAATATTATAAGACAGACCCTAAATCTGATTGCATCGAGTTTAACAACAAGCCACGAATTCAATATGGGAGGACATAGATTAATTGCAAAGGGATTCAAATTGATTAATGGAGGCATAAGTCTAATGAAAAGGCCCAAGCCGGCCTAAATGAGGAGATGCCACCTTTGGGGTTCAAGTTTTCAACCACTATTAGAGTGGGGGTTGAAACCATTTATTTCAACACCCAACTCTAACTCAACAAATATCAATTGCAGATCGAAATCAAGAAGTGCAGATCAAATCCCTCCAAGAAAGGCAGCTAATTGAACGACTACAATCATAGTTATTGCACAACAGATCATACCAAGTTCGAATAAGCACTGAGCCATTTTGACAAATCAAGGTTACTAAGAAGGTAACGAACTTTAACAGCAAGCATATTGCAGATTTGGAGACATCAAAAGGTTATACAGGACATTGAAAACAAGTCAGATCTTGCCATTAGCAGTCATAATTTCAAGAATAATCGAATTAGGAAATGAAAATCAGAACTTTCTAAGAGCAAGCCACTTCCACATTTGGATTTTAGGCTCAGATTTTATATCGCACAGAGAGGTAAATAGGAGTTTTTATGGTGTTTCATGATTGATAGAAGGCTGCAAATCCATACTAGATGAGGAATTCAAATGAAAATCATGTAATGTTCAAATTATGGGAATCTGAACCCTTCATTTTATTCGAGCATAATGGAGTCTTTAAGTATAGAAAGTTCGATCATGCATAGGAGATAGGTGTTATCATGAGTTTGGCCTGTTTTCACTAACTTCACTTTTGATTTGAGACAATATAAAATTCAAGTGTTTAATGAAACGATATTGTTTTGCAAGGTGAATTAGATGCTGAATATGGAGCCAAGGTTTGAGGTCAAGTACAAGACAAAGATGTTCAAGGACTGTGGCAAGGATTTCTTCAGGCCAACAAGTTGCAAGAAGTTCGAAGGTCAAGTACAAATGAGATGCTTGCAAACCAAAGATCAAGAAAATGAAAATCAAGGCAAGTCAAGGTGCAAGAGATCAAGGATCCAACAGCAAAGGCCAAAGGAGCCAAAAATAGTGAAAATGCTAAGGCTAAAGAAACATCAACTAAGGATGGAGCAAACACCAAGGCAACGCGAAGATTTTCAAGAGTAAAAGAAGTTAATGAAGAGGGCAAGGGGTATTTATCAAGTCTATGAGATTAACATGCTGAGGTGGCACCCATTTCTTCAACGAGTCAGATCATGCCAAGTGTCCCAGTGGGAGAGATCAACAATATGATGACCAGATTCATTGAATTCGCCCAAAAAGGAAAAGTCAAAGAAAATTATCTTCTAAATGAAGATTGGTTGTAAGCCCATGTGGCATTTTATTATTGGCTTATTGATTGGCGGCTTCTTCTATAAGCTTAGACCTAACCAATTTTCTTATTGGCCCTTTAAAGCAATGTAATTTTTCTATTTGCCCAAATTGTTGTTTTTTTTCTAATTGGGGGAGCATTTAATAATTGTTAGTGGAGGTTATGAAACCCTAGTTAGGGCTGTGTTGGATTAATCTTGGCCCTTGATTTCAAATCAATCTTGGCCACTGATTGTATTGGGAACCACTATAAAAGGCCAAGGCCTTCTCATTTGTAACAGATTACAGATGAGATTAGATGAGAGATAGGGTAGAGTAGAAAGATACTTGTTGAAGTTGTTGCCATAATGCTATCAAAGTAATTGTTAATTCATTGTTGGTCTTCATGGTGGATTACTTGTGTTGCTCTGGAGTATTGCATGGTTTATACATTTCCTCCCTTAGATTAAGTTTCATTTCATGTTGAGTAGAAGTAGAAGTAGATGAATAGACGATATTGTTGAATGGTGATTAATGGTGGAGGTAGTATCCATATCTTTTGGTACTTACTGATTGTAAGTAACAATGCAAGGTTAGTTTGGGCCTAAATTGCAAGTCTTTAACTTCTATTGGAAATTTTCATTTAGATTGTGCCTTCATGGGTATTTGAATTAGTATTGATAATTCAAAAACCATTCCCGCATCGTTAGGAGATAGCACCCTCCTATGGCTAGTTCACACGGTGAAGCAAGGACTGGTTAGAGGCTTACCTCATCATCAACATTATCTTACATTCTTAGTTTTAGATTAGTTTCTCTAAACCCTTTCCCTTTGCAAGTCGTTTGTTTGGTGAGAAGAAGTTAAAGTCAAGTTGATATGCATTGATTGAATAGCGTAAGTCCCTTTGTGATGCCCAACATATCACATCATTAAAGCTGAGTGAAAGTCCATAGTAAGAAGGAACCTTGGGGTTGTCTCATTTGATCACACAATCCACATACATTGTTTAGCATATGAGCATCTTTGTTCAAGAGAGAGTTGAAGATTTGGGATACTAAGTATTTAGTTCTGCATGTGTAGTGGCGTAAAAATCACATCAACACATATTATACTAGAATTATAACAAAAGTCCAAAAGGCTCGAAGTTTCAACTATAAAATGTAAAAAATTTAAAAATATATGGCTGTCCCTAATTTTCAGATACAATTGGTAAGTTTGTATCAAAATTAGAGCTCAAGTTGGATTCATTTCTAGTATAAGGGGATGTCTTAGGCAATGGTAACCTAGGTCCCCAAGTCTCCGAGTCCCCAAAATGTTTCAAGGACGGGGATGACAGTGCCAAGGAAGGGGACACATCCTTGTGGAGCTCAACATTTCATATTATCTTGTGATACCTGAGAGGATAGTACTGCCAATGGTTTCATGATTTCATCTTGCACTTCAATGAATGTGCTTACCACACTAAATAAATGGAGTTGTGATGTGTAATTGCACTTTGTTGAATAAGCAAGAAGTGAATATTTTGTGTAATTGCACTCCATTGAATAAGTAGCGACTGTATTATGTAATTTTACACTCCACTCAAGAAATGTAGAATTGTTTTCCTTTTAGTTCTTCTATAGAAAACTCCATTGAATGAGTGAAGTTTTGGCTAGCTCTATCACTTAGTGTGTTTTCTTTCAATATTGTTTCTTTTTAGATAGTTGTTGTGGTCCTATAAACCTTATGATCTCACCTTTTCCACCTTGGAAACTAGGTGATTAAAAAGTGATAAGGACATTGCACTACAATTTCTTTTTAGTTATAGTTTTTTTTTTAAAATAGGGGTGCTTATTACACAACTTATGGTTCAAACCAACATTAAAAACTTGCTTAGAGAATGTCTTGTTTGTGTATGTTGAGTTTATATGGAGAGTTGTATTTTTGTTTATCATTACTTATCCTTAAACATGCATGACAATGATTCCTAAATCTAGATCTCGCTTCAAGAATTCCTGCATTCAGAAACATTGTAGCTACAAATTCTTGATTACCTTCTAAGATACCAAAGTTCATGTATGCCATAGTTGAAATCTTTATTGCTGACTTTTGCATATAGTGCATAAGGTAATCTTGAGCTTTAGATTAAGTCCTTTGGCACAAAATGCACTAGATGTTACCATTCAAAAATATGAAATGTGCCATAAGGAACTAAAATCCACAATGGAGGCAATGGCTACTGTAATACAATAATAGTTACAGAACTTAGAATCGCCTCAGACGTATAGCAACTGAATATTGACTTGGACTTAAACTTTGCACCCAAAATTGAGAAATTGAAAAACCCATGAAATTTAGGTATTTGTTAAACATTTTAAACTTGTTTCATGCACCCTTTAATATTTTAACCTTGAAGATGCAATAAACTAATCAAATAGAAGTTACTTTCATTACATGCATAAGTATACATCATGTAATGTCTCCGTCATTAAATGAATAATAAAAAAATATTGTATTTGGGTCCCGATTGATTTAGTTTATCTCAGGCCCATATTTTATTTGTTGGCATAGGTGTAGTTTCGGACCATACTACATGATCCATCATCAGGCTGCTAGAGAGAAAAGAACATAATAAGGTAAGTTGCAGATCTAACAGACAATAAAAAGAAGAGGGGGGAGAGAGGAAGAGGGGAGAGAGAAGCCAAATGCACGAATCACTTGTCTTCTCTCTCCCTTCTTCCTCTCTGCCCCCTCTTCTTTTTATTGTTTGTTAGATCTGCAACTTATCTTATTATGTTCTTTTCTCTCTAGCATCCTAATGATGGATCATGTTGTATGATCCGAAACATTGATGAAAAAAATTCTACACAATCGTACCCAGAAACTGATACAAACATTAATATGGATTGTGGAAATCTAATGGATGTGGTAGGTGTAGTTGTCGCCGTCGGCTCTATTTGTGCACTCTCGGGAGTTTTCCTGATGGGTATTTATGCTCAGCGTGTAGGATGAAATTAATATGTTGAGATTTGATATTTTATTTATATTTGTGAATTCTGGTTGGGATTCTACTGGTTGCCATTTTGGAGGTGAGAGACCCTCCCTATTTGGTATTTGCAGTTTTGGTGGGATTTAACCCTCACCCTATTCTATTTGTTCGCTTGTTTTGGATCTGGCAAATCTGAAACGTTATATAATCATATTGTTTATTCCACTTGCATTACTTGTTACGATATTGTCGATGTTTTGGAAGTTTATCTGAGTTCAACATCAGGATAGAGGAAGTAAAGTGGGTCTGGGCACAACAAGGCACCAGATGCTAGCATTTGGGCATACCATATGAACTCCATCCTCTCCGTATGGCCTGCAACAATCACCGTACGATATCTCCACTGTACGACCAATACAACATTCTTCGTACGATCACTCCCTCCATACGACCTCCAAGCCACCAACCGTACGGTCATACCAGTCGTGGTCCCTGCTTCCATACGGCCTAGGCAACAACCATTGTATGGTCCTGTGTACTGTATGACCTCAAGCAAATACTGTGCGGGCCCCTCCAAATCCGAACGACCACAAACATCTGCTTACCATACGACCTGTCTACTGTATGACCTGCGTAGCCATCCCAATGTACGGTCATCTCCTGTACCGTACACCACTGCTGCCAGGAAACGTCATTACTTGCACATTGCACAGTATACCTCCAGAATAAGAGAGTTGCCAGGGTTTGGGAACATTACAGTGGTATCAGAGTTGGTGATTCTGCTAGCTTGTTGGTACTGAATGCAAGTTTATAGCAAGAAGAGGAGAAGATATCACTCAGCTGGTAGAATGACGGACCCGCAAGATCCTGCCGCCGAAGTCATGACTATTTTGAGAGAATTCATGAGGACCAAGCATAGATAAATGACACTCAGTGCCTCATGGAAGAGACACTGCGAAAATTGGTTGAAGGCAAGATATCTGTTGAACAATGTGACAATTCTGTCTCTGGAAGGACAAATCCCCAAACCATATGCTCTCGACCGTCAATGCCAACTCTCCCTCCACGGGAGTAAGAGCAACACAGAGAGGAACCAACTTTCCAATAAATGCAGGATCAACTTTGGGAAGATTAGAGGAACGCAAATATGGAAGGAGATATATCCTACAAAGATTATGCTGAGCTGAGAATGAGGTACTTTGGCAGAAACAACTGTGGCTATCATAATGACGATCTTAGACGAAAGATTGGCAAGGTTAACCTGCCATCCTTTGATGGGTCTGGATCCATCACAGCTCGAGCATGGGTGCAAAAGGCAAACACGTATTTCTAGCTCAACCCTATGCTAGAGGATGAGGCCATCAAATTTGCTGCATTGCATCTGGAAGGGCTAGCCCACGAATGGTGGCATCATGGCATGGTTACTCTTGGCCACGATCAAATAAATTCCTACGCTGAATTCATTGAGAGACTGATAGATCGTTTTGATGGAAGAGATCCATAATTGAATTTCAAAGAGTTGGCTCAGTTGAAGCAATTTGGCACAATCGATAATTACATAACGGAATTTTAGAGAATGTTTGTCCTGGTAATAGATATTTCAGAAAGAAAATTAGTGATACTGTTTATGGATGGGTTGACAAAAACTTTGAAGGGTTGGGTGAAGGGATTCAATCCCATCACACTTACGGAGGCAATTAAGAAGGCACGTGATATGGCGACATCCTCTTCTTCTTCCACCAAATATTACTCATATTCCAAAGCACATCTTGCTCAAAGGGAGAAAGACAACAGACCCCCA
Organism: Chamaecyparis obtusa; assembly: GCA_027943335.1. Lineage (NCBI taxonomy): Eukaryota > Viridiplantae > Streptophyta > Pinopsida > Cupressales > Cupressaceae > Chamaecyparis > Chamaecyparis obtusa. Next base: position 1,183,767 of record BSBK01005128.1, on the reverse strand, counting down.
CCTAGGAAGCCCCCGTTGGATGAGGTAACTAGGTAGGAACTCTGAAGGAAGAAACTTTGTTTCAACTGTAAGGAGCCATGGGTACCAGGACATCAATGCCTTGGCAAAGGAAAAATACATTACATTGAGGTATTGTTCGACGACGAGGAGGAACAAGCACCGAAAGCTTAAGAGGATGAACAACAAGCTTCTTTGGAGGTAAACATAAATCGCGCAAAAAGAATAGCCACACTCTTGAAGAGAGGAGGCGCCATTGCTACTCTGGTAGGAACTCCAAGGTGTACTGTATTCCGGGTCCGGGGTACCCTCCAAGGGCAATGGGTCGTGGTCATGCTTGATAGCGGAGCCACACTCAACTTCATTAACTCATCGCTCGTGAGTTGGGGGAGTTTGTGTACGGAGAGACACCAGGGATTTGATGTCAAGGTGGCGGGAGGAAACCTATTAAAATGCACCCATCTGGTTCTGTAACTGAGCATCACCATGGGGAACCACATAGTGACGGATGATTTCTTCGTGGTCGATTTGGACGACATGGAAGTCATTCTGGGCATTCAGTGGATGGAAACATTGGACGAATACACACAAAGTTTCAAACGAATGGAGTTCTCCTTTGAGGTGAACGACAAAAAAATTGTGTTGAGAGGGATGTCAAATGGAGGACCGAAGGAAGTTTCAGCCTGACAGATGGAAGCAATCTTTAGACATGACGACGTGGTTTGGGCCGCACACTGTTTTGCCTTGACAGAACCTATACAGGGACAAAGAGCTAACCACCAGGATGAAGAGCTTTGAACAATTTTGGATAGACATCACCAAGTCTTCGCCGACATACCACCATGCATACCACCACACCGGAGGTTTGAAGACACCATTGAGATGGAGACTAGCGCCAAACTAGTTATCACTATGCCATACTGCCACCCTAAGAGGCTAAAAGATGAGATTGAAAAAAGAATATAGGAACTTCTTGACAAAGGTTGGATCAGGCCCAACTCCAGTCCTTTTGCATCACTGGTAGTGCTGGTTAAAAAGGACGGAACATTGCGAATGTGTAGACTACCGCGCGCTGAACAAAAAGACCATCAAGAACAGGTATCCAATTCCCAGGATCGATGAATTGTTGGATGAGTTACATGGCACCATCTATTTCTCCAAAATAGATCTCCATTCAGGGTATCACCAAATCTGCATGAGGGAATAGGATGTGGAGAAAACAACATTCCGTTGCCATTATGGTCATTATGAATTTTTGGTCATGCCGTTTGGATTGACCAACACGCCAACTACATTCCAATCTTGCATGAATCACGTTTTTAACAAACAGCTGCGCAAGTTCCTGTTGGTATTCTTCGATGATATACTAATCTACAGCAAGGCATGGGAGGAGCACTTAAGGCATTTGAAAGAGGTGCTTAGGATTATGAAGTCACAACTGTTGTTTGCTAGAAGATCCAAATGTGAATTCGGGATGCAAAGATATTATATTTAGGGCACATTGTCAGTAGTCAAGGAGTTCATGTACATCAAGAGAAGATTTAGGCTATCTTGGATTGGCCACCTCCAAAAACTCTTTCAGAACTACGTGGGTTCTTTGGGTTGTGTAGTTACTATAGACGGTTCGTGAAGGGGTTCTCACAGCTCAGCGTGCCACTCATCGATCTGACAAAGAAGGGGTCTTTCCAATGGAGTGAATGGGCACATCAGACTTTTGAAAAACTCAAGAAGACTATGAGTTCTTGTCCGGTTCTTGCACTGCCAGATTTCACTCAGCCTTTCATCCTAGAGTGCGATGCCTCTGGAGAGGATATCAGGGCTGTGCTGATGCAGGACTGCCACCCAATTGCTTTCGAAAGTTGGAAGCTCTCAGGGGCTGAAAGGTTGTATTCCATATACGACAAAGAAATGCTCGCCATCATGCATGCCTTGACAAAATTCCGGCAATACCTCATTGGAGCCAAGTTTGTCGTCCATACAAATCACAACAGCCTCAGGCATTTTTTGAAGCAACGGGAATTGAATGAACAACAACAGAAATGCGTAAGTAAAGTACAAGCTTTCGACTTTGACATTGAGTATGTAAAAGGAAAAAATAATATAGTGGCTGACGCTTTGTCAAGAAAGCCGGCCATATGTTCCTTTTCTCAGATATCAGTGGATTAGAGGGCACATTTGTTGGTTGAATACTCCAAGAACACTTTCGCATGCCAACTTCTAGACAAAGAAGTACAGGACGACAGGTATAAGGTGGTTGATGATATTATTTCTTATAAAGGCAGAATTTATCTAGTTCTTGAATCCAAATTGAAGCAGAAAATCTTGAAAGAGATGCACAACTCGCCTCTAGCCGGACATCAAGGATACTTGAATACCTACAAATAGAACAGGGAAATGTTTTCATGGAAAGGCCTAAAGAATGATATATTACAGTACGTTCGGGAATGCTCTACTTGTTAACAAAATAGATCCGAACACACTCTGCCGGCGGGTTTACTTCAACCATTACCGATTTTGGAGAAACAGTGAGATAACATCTCAATGGATTTAAATCTCCGGGCTCCCTAAGGCGCAGGGGAAGGACTGCATCTTTGTGGTGGTTGATATATTAACCAAGTATGCGCATTTCTTTGCTATTTCAGTAGAGTTTTCGGCCTCACAGGTGGTAGACCTATTCTTCTGAGAGGTGTTCTGCCTACATGGACTCCCTCGAAACATAGTCAGCGACAGAGATAGCCAATTCCTCAATAATTTCTGGAAAGAATTGTTTTGACTAGAAGGGACGGAGTTGTCGCCAAGCACCAATTATCACCCCTAGACCGATGGACAAACAGAGATTGTGAACAAATGGCTGGAAGGTTACCTCATAAACTATGTTTCTGCGCAACAAAGGGCATGGGTCAAATGGCTACATCTAGGAGAGTACTGTTACAATACCACCTACCACATGTCCATTGGAATGGAATCTTTCAAAGCTTTGTACGGGTATGAACCTCCTTCATTTGCGGACTTGGCTCTGGGTGACAGTCACGCACTGAAGGCCAAAGACTGGTTGCAGGAAGGAATAGATATTTTAATATCCCTAAAGGAAAATCTCCAACGGGGTCAGAATCAGTAGAAAATGTATGCTGACAAGCACCGTATTGAGAGGAGTTTTGAAGTCGGGGATTTGGTATACCTCTGACTTCAACCATACAGACATTCCTCTCTGAAGGCTTCCGAGAAGGAGAAGCTGAGGCCGCGCTTCTACGGACCCTACTGTGTGACCAGGAAAGTGGGCGAGGTTGCATATGAATTGGACCTACCTGAGGGAAGCCGAATCCACAACGTCTTCCACGTTTCTTGCCTAAAGAAAGTCGTGGGTCAACAAGTCGCGGTCTCCACAGACTTGCCACCCCTTGACGACGGAGGGAAATTTGTATTGGAACAAGGGGAAATCTTCGACAGCCGGGAGAAAAGATTGAGGACACGCATGTTTAAGGAATTTCTTGTGCGCTGGAAGGATCTACCCCTTGAAGACGCCACCTGGGAAGGTGAAGAGATTCTGGAACACCCTAGCCTGAAATTGCTTGAGGACAAGCAATTATTGGCACGGGAGGACTGTAATGTCCCCATCATTAAATGAATAATAAAAAATATTGTATTTGGGTCCTGATTGATTTACTTTATGTTGGGCCCATATTTTATTTGTTGGCGTAGGTGTAGTTGTCGCCGTCAGCTCTATTTGTGCACCCTTGAGAGTTTTCCCAACGGGTATTTATGCCCGGCATGTAGGATGAAATTAATATGCTGAGATTTGATATTTTATTTATATTTGTGAATTCCGGTTGGGATTCTGCTGGTTTCCATTTCGGAGGTGAGAGACCCTCCCTATTTGGTATTTGCAGTTTTGGTGGGATTTAACCCTCACTCTATTCTGTTTGTTCGCTTGTTTTGGATCTGGCAAATCTGAAATGTTATATAATCATATTGCTTATTCCACTTGCATTACTTGTTCCAATATTGTCGAAGTTCTAGAAGTTTATCTCAGTTCAGCATCGGGACATAGGAAGTAAAGTGGGTTTGGGCACAACAAGGCACCAGACGCTAGCATTTGGGCATACCGTACGGACTCCATCCTCTCCGTACGACCTTCAACAATCACTATATAGTATCTCCACCATATGGCCCAGACAACATTCTCCATAGGATCACTCCCTTCGTACGGACTCCACTACGAACTTTACGGTCATACCAGTCGTGGTCCTTGCTTTCGTACAGCCTGGGCAACAACCACCGTACGGTCCTATGTATTGTACGGCCTTGGGCAAATACTGTGCGGGCTCCTCCAAATTGGAATGACCACTAACATCCTCTTACTGTACGACCTATCTACCGTACGGCTTGCGTAGCCATCCCAATGTATGGTCATCTCCTGTACCATACGCCACTGCTGCCAAGAAACACCATTACTGCACCTTGCACAGTATACCTCTAGAATAAGAGAGTCACTAGGGTTTGGGAACATTACACATCAATAACATAAACATATAAGTGAATTGTAGCTGAAGGAAACAACATTGTTTTGATTAAAGGGTAAAACAGGTTTTGAAGAGACTCAAAACCATATTTCACAATTCTGCCCAAAGAAAAAGCACAGCCAACAAGCAGCTAAATTACAGCCAACATAAAGGAACTAAACAGCCAAAAGCTAAAATACAACATGAAGCTCTACTGCAGTTTCTTCAAGGTTTCTGCAGTATCCAACTCATTCTTATAGAAGTCCTTATCAAGTTTTTAAAGAGCACATAACTCATGGATGATGATATCCATCGCATAAAAAACAAATATCACAATATTGAGTCATGAACTATGGTAAAAAGGAACTTGTATCCCTTAGCCCAGCATCACTAGCTTTAGGTGGAGTCACTCACTTGAATGTCATACAAGTTTGTATATGTTGGTTTATCTTATGAGCATTACTTAGGATATTGTTTGACATAGCAAACTAGAAGCATGAACATAATTTAATTACTAGGAATTTCATGAGAAAAAGTTAAAAAATAAAAAACATGTTGCTCCTCCATCCAACATGGGCCAAAAAGAATTTCATTTTCTTTTTTCTAAAAGCTAGAATAAGGATTCAGGAGTACCACTGAAGGGTTATCATTTGCATGCATTTTATTCTATAGGATTGGTTGGTTCACCGCCAGTTATTATAGCATTATCACACTACCCTTTTTGGATTGAACAAGCTATCATTATCAATCATTTTGGTTTGAGTCAAGCTTAGATATTTTGCCGATGACATGCATTGGATTCCCATAGTCCATTGAAGAGGTGTTGATTAGGCTTGCTCAATTGTCCGTGTACTTTGGTCAGCTTGCCACCATTTATCTTCTTGCATTCATTGTAGATGTGTGGCTGAAGCATTTGCAATAACTGACCTAGCCCACTCCCGGATTTGGGTGATTAAAAAGTGTGGAGGCATTGCATATGTATTTCTATATTGCAAACAAATAAAAATAAGTAGAGTGGGTTTTTATAGCTCTCAATGAAATGTTGCATATGGAGTTGGAATCTATGAAGTACTAGGTAGACAAGTTAAACTAGTTGAATGAGATGTGGGTGTGTTGTGTTTTTTTCTGTCGTGGCACTAGCCCCTGAGTATATCTGGTTATTATGTATTGCTTTTCACTTTTATTGGTTTCAGTTTTCAGATGATAGCTGTTGTAGAGAAGTAGTTTCTATAAGCTTTGTATTTTTCTACTAAGGTAGTAGGTAGATATTTTGCTGTGATTTGTATTCTGATTATAGATTACCTTTGGTAGATGTAATAGTCTTTTATTTTGATATAATGCAATGTTCCTTTGTAACTGAAAAGATTACACTGAATAGCCTGTTGTTAGATATGATTTCTAGTAATTTGTGAAGAATTCTTTTGAATGTGTAATCCTAATATAACCTTTTTATGTTTGTACCTGTGCAGCGGATCCACATCGAAACTTTTCTTTTCAGCAACTTCTCGATCTGTCACTGCCATTTGCAGACATCACCTTTGATGGAAAAGTCTACTTGGGTAAGGCAGAGAACAGTGGAGGGGAAATCAGTTTCAGAACTTGTGCTCAACAGCTCCTTTATGAAGTTGGAGATCCTAGTGAATACATTAGTCCAGATGTTGTGAGAATTTGTTTCTGGTGTTACTTTTTGGATATTGTTATACCTCTATTGTTTTGTCATACTAGATTTGATTTATGCATAGACATCATTACAAAAATAATACATGCGGATTTTTTTCCCATGTGAAACAAATTTTCTCAAGCTTATTCTTTTAATGGTATGGTTGCTTTGTCAACTCATTGTGATCTTTGTATGTTTGTGTATAAGAACTTAATTTTGTTTGTAACAGGTTTAAGAAATCTAACATATTTGCTGAAATGCAGGTTGTAAATTTTCAAAATGTATTCTTTTCACCTTTGTGTAAAGATTTAGTTCTTGCCGAGGGAGCAGAAGCCAGTATTAAAGAACGTCCTGAGAGACTGCTTCAATTGGTGCCACAGGTAAAAAAAAATGCATCGATTTTCTCATTGTTAATGTAGCCAACAGTGTACTTCTAGGAGCATTGATTTTGTACTTATGTTGGGAATTTTATACTAATGGTTAGATTTGTTGCAATTCAAATGAGTTTAATGAGTTGATGAATTTATCTGAATCCTAAGGATGCAAATGTTTTAAGATTCTGGTTTTTTGGTAGGATGTCCCTAGAATTGGATATATTTTGAACGTAGAAAGTTATCTATTGTGAAATCTGGATTTTGAAATACTTGAAGATGCTAATTGTCATGGCATCCCATTCAATAGAACATATGCACCATAAAGGCAAATGAGATTGAGTAAATGCGTCAATGGCCAAATGAGTGGCTGGAAAACTCTATTTCTCTAGTTCAGTCTATCTGAAAGGTCTTCAAAGGAATTTATTCTCTAAGCTGGTGTTACAAATGTAGCTGTGTACCAAATAACTTATCGTTGGAATTCATTTTCCTTTTCTTGTGGGATTCTTTGTTGACAAGCTAGCACCAATAATCAATCACCTTTGAAAGCACGAAAGGGTGTTAATAGGTGGTCAGTCCAAATATAAATGATTAAACACAAGCCATCGCAGTTCTTACAGAATAATGGGTAATCACTTCTTGTGGACTTGCTTTTCTTTAACAAATCCTAAGCTTGCAAATTTCTGGGTTTTGTTAGGACAGTTTACAAATGCAGTTATTCTGTATTCAGCTAACTTCATTTTGCATGTAAACCTTCTATAGTGATTTACAGGCACATGGAATAAAAGTCTCTTATAGAAAGATAAATAAGAAGCATTCGGTATGGTTGAATAGTTATCACAGAATGCATTTTGAAAAATCCAGTACTTGTTGGAGGAAATAGAGTCAAGACTTTGTCATATCAAGGAAACTGCACTGATTTTTTATTTTTATTAGGGCTACAGGTCTAAAAGCTCTGAAATCCTGGTTTATCTAAAGCTGGAAACCCAAAGGATCTATTACCTAATTATGAGGGACGGCTCCCCCTTATTGATACTGGAATCAACAAAACACTTAACTACTTCTATTTACACTAAGTTAAATCAGGGCGAGACAGTCATCTTATTCTCTTATTTCAGAATAGATGTTACCATTACAGTACAATCTCTAAGCGATGACATATTTCACTTACAAAGTATTCGTTTGAGCTATAATCTTCATAAACAGAAAATTAGATGTAAGAATAACCTCCAACGTACCAACAACTTTCAGCACTTAGAAACTCATGAAAGTTCAAAGTCTTTCCATGGCTGCTTATGAGATTTTGAGAAAAAGAATGAAAGACATGTGCAGCTCAAAGTCTCCACACTAGTAAATTTTAGCTTGTTTTTCAATGAGGTTTAGTCAATTTTTAGTCGCCAATTGGTCGACCAAATGACCATAACGGTTGTCGAAGTTTTTTCGTCGATGATACGACACATAAAACCGACGTCGAAATTGCGATGTCTAGAGTGGTTGAATTATCGACGGCCACACCGTCGAAATAATCGCTTCAACTTGGAAGAATTATCGACTATACCATTTATCTCTGCGACCAATGTTGGTCGGAAGAGTTGTTGACTGTATACCATTCTCGTCGAAATAACAATCAAGTGTCGTCGAAATTGCGACGAGAAATCGTCGGAATAATTGTCAACTATATAGCACTCTCGTCGATATGTCTATTCTTTTTCCATCGAAAAAGCAACAGAAAATTTAATTTAAAAAAAAAAATAATCAAATTAAGCACAGCAATATTATGTCGCTGTTGTTTACAAATAGTCACTTTTCTGCTCGTGGAGACACTGTCTGGTGTTTATATTACTAGTAATTGCACCCCAATAAGGTGCAATGGTTACGCCGATAGGAAGATATACCTGCATAATATATTAAGGGCAGGGAGGTTTCTTTTTAATAAAACCACATTTTCTGCCTTATTTTACACAAACATGTTCTTTCTCGAAGTCATTAACCTTTCAATAAAACTTTCTACTTCTAAAGATTTTCCTAAGTCTGAACAAAAGAAAGAATAAGCCTCACAATATTTCAATGACATTCATAGGAGATGACTAAGCAATCTACAACTATGCCTTTATTTTCAACAACATTACTCACTCTCAATCACCTATTTAGTTAGTGATGATTTTTGCTCCAAAAAAAAGTTCAAACTAATTATAAATTAGTGGCAAAAACCTCCAACCCTTCAATAACGAAATAGAAGTGATTGTCCACTAACTCTTTAACATGCTTAAAGGTAGATTAAGATTACAATTATAATCCAAATTCAAATTAATTTGGGCAAGTTTTGATCTTAGGGCAAGTTTACTTGGGAAATCTTCTTCAAAAGGTCATCATTACTGTCTCCATCATAGAGCACCTTGAGGCCATATTTATGCAAGGCATTTTGTCAAACAGTTGTGTGTTCCTTGTTTATATTTCAATATTTTGCAAATATGGCTTCGAGGACACTATAAGCATATAACATACCATGAAACCACAATTCATTAAAATATTGGAGCTTTATGCCAGTAGATTCTTGAGCCGGGGACAAGTTTGTTTTGTAGCCACATATAGATTTCCCCAAAAACAATTATTGAAAATATGGCAATGAACTTAACATTGTGGTTTCAAGGCCGCTGATTAGGAACAAATGGGCAGGGTTTCAGCAAAAATAATACTTAAAGATTATATCTAAAACCAATCTCCCAATTTATTAGCCAGGCTATTTGCCTTCTTGTTTGTGGGGTTGATGTGGGCGATGAGAAAGAGGGGGATGCTGTGAGGAGTGAATGGGTTGTGGGAGAGTTTGGGCATAGAAAGACGCAGCAAATCCTACTCAAAGATGGCTCTTATTCCACCCACATTCACATCCTCCGGAATTTTGAAAGGCTTTCTTGGACTGCCACTCTCCACCACCCGCCATTTCCACCTTAGCATTCCCATTTCTTGGGAATACTTCTCACCGCGTATGACAAGGTAGAGCTCCTTGTCCGTTTCCAGTTGTACATCTTCTTTCCTCAATCCTACGCAATACATATTTAGGTGCAATGAAAATGAGAATGAGCTATTTTGTATATTGTAAATGATGTGAGAATTGTCTGAAACCATTACAACATATTTTCTTTCAACAACCTTCTAGGTCTTATATATGGCAAAAACCAAGTATCCTCGCATCTACACTTTCTAGTAATCATAGTAAGATCCATCAAATGTAGGTAATGAAAGTTTGTGTGCCATCATGACCTCTTTAAGAATTTAATCTCTTCTCCATGGAACCAAACCTCTAATACCAATTGTTGAATGTGCAAGAATCTAACTGAGAGTGGGGGTGAATTGGTTGTCCACAAATTATAACCTTAAAAACCTTTAATTAGTTCCACCAAACTTACTTTGAAATTGCAACCTTTTAAAGATAGGAACACAAAAATAATAGCAAACATAAACACAAGAAATACTAGATTTATGTGAAACAACTTGTAAAGGGAAAAACCATGGAAAAGATTGCTCTCAAATATATGCACACTGATTAAGGCGAGTTACAAGAAAGAATAACTACCAAAGGGATTATGAAGAATGATAAGAGAGAATAGATTCACCACTAATGTCCAACCCACTCATTTTTTTCAATACTACAGAAACTAAGATAAGATATGTCACTTTCTTGACATAGGACTTTTCATATATCCAAAGATCACAACGACACCAAAGGCTTAATAGCATAGTTTGATATGATATGATTTGAACTAGACTGGGAAATTAAGTCACAACAATATTGAGTCTAAACACAAATACTAATATAGCATATTCTTTTTCATTAAGATTGGATCCATAAAATAAAGAGTTCTCCCTCTTAAATAAACCGATTCCCATTAAATAAACTTTTCCATTGTAACAAAAAAATTCTCACCCTTGATACCATGTGCAAAAAATCCATAATGGATTAGTTTAAACTACTCGAGTGCACTATGTCCTTTCAATAACCAATAATTGAGTTGTATCCCTCCTCGTTGCAAGTGACTTCCTCAGTCTATTCTCTAGCGAGGCAATAATGTCATTGGCTTCCTCTAGCTGTTTCTGGTACCGGTAACCCTCCATGATCTTTTTCTCAAGTTGTTAAACTTTTATTGTATAGAGAACCAATGCTCTGATACCAATTGTTGTTACCTTACCGGTTACTGAGTGGGGCGGGGGGGTGAATCAGAAAATACTGAATCGCATTGTTTAAAACTTGTAAACAGATTCTTGAATGCAATGTAGAAAGTCAACAGTCATTCACAAGCATAAACCGAACCACACAGATCTACTCAAGTATATATACGTGGAAACCATCGGTTAGAGAGAAAAAAACCACAGTGAGACTGAGCTCACAACTTCACTAGTTCTTGATGAAGGTGCCCTGTTAGGAGCATACAAAGCACTGGTTTAGGTGCTACCCAGTTAAGGGATTTTTACAAATGATCGGTTAGGATCTAAGCCCTATTAAGAGCTGCCTGGTTACAGGACTTTGAACATCAACAAAGATGTCACCCTGTTAGGAGATTTTTACAACGAACCGATTAGGTTCACCCTATTAGAGGGATTTGTATACGATGTAACACCTTTTAAAAATAGTGATCTATAATGACACTGATTGTCTGATTAGATCATACCTATAGATCTCTTCCCCTGTTTGCCTGGCTGTTGATCTTCCTTTCTTACTTCACCTTTGGGCTTGTAGCACTCCTCAGAAGATATCTTTCCTCTGCTCTCTGCAATCTCCAACTAAATAACAACAGCAACATACTTTGCATCCTATGACTAATATTTATACAAGAGTGATCCTCTTGACTCACAGAACCGCCAGGGAGTAAACTTGACCATAAAATATGCAACACGAGAAAGCTGTGCGTTGTGATCTAGAGTTTATCTTGAGACCATCCGTTAGAATTTAAAGCTAACTCCTGTTGAAAGGTTAACTTCACATCAGAGTAATGGATGTCTCACATAATCAGGCTCTTAACTCAAACTGTTCCACAAAAACTGGATTGGATTTATCTATTACTTAGATCGGTACCGATTTGTCGTTGGACGCTGAATAAGACCGATATTGACTACTGGTTTATCTAACTACTTAGTTGACCGGTGCATACATGATGTGCTTCATCTATCGGTGTCATCTAAGTAATGTGAGTGGCCGGTGATCTTCGACCGGTGTGAATGGGTTTAATGAAATACACTAATGACAAATTGCTAACAAATTAGAAAAGGGAGATCGACATGGCTGGCGTGCTCTCCTTAGTGTTAGGATTGAAAGAATGTGGCGGAATGGGTGATGTCAAAAGAAGATACAATCTCGCAATCGACGAAGACTGAACGAAAATTGAAGATGCTGTAGTTGAATGCCTGCATAAATTTAATCTGAGTCCTACAGAACTACAAAAAGTATTGCCTAAGGATCTTTTGGATATCCTTCAAGGTAGGTGGAAAGTTTCAATGAACAGAGAAAAGGAGTTAAGGATTCCAGCTCTATTAGAAGTTCAGAATCATCTCACACTAGAAGAAGCTACTCAACAAGCTAAACTACATCAGCAAAATTTCCTGACAAAGAAAAGGATAGGTCTCTTGCTGATTGGAGAAACCGAGAAAGTGCATGATGAAGGAGTAGCCATCTGGACCAATCTTCTTCGGACTCAGCAACAAGCAAAGGAAGCACGCCAAAAGGCAATAGCTCCACCGGTCTGTGACACCGGGAAAGGAAAAGGTGTACTCTGAGTAGACAAACCGGTCATTGTTGACATAACCTGTAAAGAGCCTGGCTAGCTCTCATTAAGAAACTAGTTGTTCTTCAAATTAATTTGCAATTTCTTGTTTAAATTGTATTCCATAAGTATATGAAAAACTGAGATATTTCATCAATTATTAATTGCAATTTATTTAAACAACTTCCAACGTGCCATTGTAAAATAAATTGAACAATTTAGATGACCAAATTCTTTTTGCAAACAAATTTATCCAATTAATGCACCTTTAGATATTACGTCTGTTGGAAGAAGAATCACAGCTAGAAGAAAAATGTGCCAACCCACTCTCAAAACGTTAACCTGTTGCTGGCGTCTATAGGCAAGCCACAACATTGCTATTTGCAAACAAAGGCAAAGAACAAACCCCGCAAACTCCAAACACCTACAGCTGGCTGCAAACAAGTACGGATTCAGACTTTCGTACAGAACTGGCAGATTTCCGTATAGCCCTGGATGAAAGAATTCTGTACGGCTTTCTACAAATTCAGAATTCTTAAGAAATCTGCCATCAACAAAGAATTCAAATTCCACTATCAATTGATGAGTCACAACAAATTCCCAATAACCTTTAGCACCTCAGCACGAGGACAATTCGAAATCTTTGAGAGCAAATCGATTTGCCTGTAGAATTACAACTTCACACACATCCAATATACTTCAGCACTCGACTATGATCTCAGATATAGGTGCAAAATTCACCATCAATTTGTAACGACTCAAATTGCTAGAAGAGGAATCAGTCCTCAAAACCCTAGCTAGGTAGTCTTTCTCTCAAACTTCAATAAAATCATATTTCAACAATGGATGAATGAAAGTGCTTTTTTGAGTTGTACTTATAGCTTTTTCGGAAAAAGAACGATTTCACTTTTTTCATAAAAAAAGGCTTTTTAATGATAACTTCACTTTATAACATTAAAGTTATAAAGTAATTAAGTTATTAAATTAAAAATAATTTAATTTAATAATGATACTTTAAAAACCAAAGCCACTAAATCCCGCTGACAGAAACAAAATCACTTTCGAAACCAGAGCCTCAAATGCCAACTGCCCTGTCGGAAATAACCCACTGCCAAAAATAGCCAATTGCTAAAAATAGACTTACTAAAATAGTCTCTCAAACTGGAGATTCTTTGAAACTCAATCCTCAGACATTTGACACTCCGTGCAGACACCCAGCTAAACCTGGCCATACCCAAAATACCACTTACTAAATATAGTAAGTTGACCAAAATGACCCGAACGAAGAGCAGACTTGGTAATCTGAACCTCCAGAATGGAATTCCAACACTGGCTCCACCATTTGACCCCCTCTGATCGCCTGATTAGCCTGTGAGAGTCGCCAAACCAAGCTAATCCCAAGAGTCTGAAAATGGGGACATTACAGTCCTCGCTTCCCAAGATTGCTTGTCCTCAAGCAATCAGGAAAACAAGCAACATAACAAACCACCCGGATCCCAAGGATGGTCACAAGCAATGTCCCGATCCTCACCATAGTCCTGTGAAGAAAGAACCAACATCAACATAACAACCACCACTGAAAATAACATCCGAAGACCAATTGTAGATGCTGCTGCAGAAAACAACCCCGCGGAACTCAACCCAACTGAAATAATAACTCTGTCAAAACTTGAGTCCCTATCTATCCAACACTCACACCCAACTGCACTGAGAAAATGACTGTGACCAAATGTGCCTGAATCACTATTATCAACTCTGTTCTCTGATAAATAATCCTGAGTATGTGGATACTACAAGTAATCTAACTTGCAACTGCCAAATCCATCTACAAACAATGGTTCCAATACATCCCATAATGGATGGTAAAATCCTGGAGTCGGTTTACCCCTGCGTCAGATCAAATCTTCCACCTGGGCGTGAAAAGAAAAATGATGAGCATACCCCACCGTATAATGTTGGTAAGAAGCCCCAATCTTTGTCAATGGCTCCAATCTCTGACTCCGCATAACTGTAGGCTGGGTAGGAACTTGAGCAACCCTCTCAACAAACCCAACCTCGAAATCCCTGTGGGCAAGCATAGTAGATAGAGTCTCCACAATCTTCCCTACCAACCTTCGAATAGCACAAGAGCCTCAGATGAGAGTACCCTCAGACACTCTATAAGAACCTTGTCGCACATTTGCACTCTCAAGTAAATACTCCATGAATGACTCGATGTAGTAGAAATTATACGTGGAAGCGTCAACTTGCTCCCCCGCAATCTATAGCTGATCCCCCTGAAAATGTGGCACAACCAACTATCCCATGCTATCGGCTATGTGAGATGATGAAATAGATTCACTCCCAGCTAAAGGAAGCAAATCAACCTGAGAGCTCGACTCCACTAGTACTCCTACCTCATCCGTACCAAGTGCTCCCATAACCTGAACAGATGTAACTGCCACAACATCATGTTCCTCATCACCAACTGTAGGAGCAAACTCACCACCAACCACCTCAATGTGCAATCAAACTGGGTCTGGGATTGGTGTGGACCGTAAATGCTCCAACTCCACGGTCACCTCCTCTAACTGGATCTGCGACTCTTGAAAAGCCCGCTAAGTGTCCTCTAACATGAAAGTTATAAAGTAATTAAGTTATTAAATTAAAAATAATTTAATTTAATAACGATACTTTTCGAAACTAGAGCCTCAAATGCCAACTGTCGTGCCGGAAATAACCCATTGCCAAAAATAGCCAACTGCTAAAAATAGACTTACTATAAATAGTAAGTCTCTCAAATTGAAGATTCTCTAAAACTCAATCCTGAGACATATGACACTCCGTGCAAACACCCTGCTAATCCTGGCCATACCCAAAATACCACTTACTAAAAATAGTAAGCTGACCAAAATGACCCGAACAAAGAGCAGACTTGGTAATCTGAACCTCCATAATGGAATCCCAACACTAGCTCCACCATTTGACCCCCTTTGATCGCCTAATTAGCCTGTGAGGGTCGCCAAACCAAGCTAATCCCAAGAGTCCGAAAATGGGGATATTACATAACCGATGAATCGACAAATCCAACACTCCTAGTATCTCCAGAAAAAGGTAAGGCTCGCACTGTGATTGTCAATGATATTGTAGTTGAAATTACAAATTTTGGAGAAATAGATAATGCAGCCAAATGGTATAGTGTATTAGCCGAGGAGGACAAACAGGAAATTGAAAAAGCTCTTGTTGAAAGTCTACTAGATTTCATCAAGACTCCTAGGGATTATAGAGGCAAGTTTCCTCCTAAGTTAAACAGCAAGCTTCAAACAAAATGGAGAACAGGTCTAGAAATAAATTCAAAGATTAATAAGGAAGCACTGGGAAAAGCTAGACCTGGTCTAAGCGACAAAAGTGCAAAAGTTCTATTAGAAGAAGCTTCTATGAATCTGGATACAAATTACAGAGTTGCCAAAATTCTCAATGGGTATGAGACTGAAGTCTTCAAGGAGACTTTAGATTTCTGGAAGTAGTATGACTTCAATACTCTTGAAGCAACAGGTCCTCAGGATCACAGCACAACAATTATTGATCCACTTGTTTAGTTTACTGCAACTGAGACTCCAATAACTGGTGAATAGGAAGTTCTCACAGAAATGTTCACTTCTGGTGAACCGGTCAACTTGGGACAGACTTTTGTCAATATTCCTACTGACAGATCAGTTAAAGGAGATGAAGGAATCGCTGCAGGCAATCTTAATAAAGCAGAAGAGCAGCAACAAGTACAAGCTCCACCAGAAGATCCGTCGCATCAAGAAGATGATGCTATGTTGAAATACAAGTACAACAACCGGAAAACAGACCGAAAGAGGGAAATAAGCCAGACGAACAGGATAGAAGAGAACCTAAGCAAGCTCCAAAGGCACAGGAACAGGAAACTCTTCCTAGCTCCTCTAAAAGAAAGCTCTCATCCTCTGAAGAATCTGAAGCAAAAAGAAGTAAGAAAACTGATACAATATTTGACATCAGCAAAATGTCAACAAAATAGCTGAAAGAGCTTACTAAAAGAAAACAGGATATGGTTTTGATCAAAGTAAAAGATATCCTATACAACTTCGTACTGGATGTCGATATAGATGAAGACGAACCGGTCATTGACCAGCTGAAAGTGTTAGCTCAAACAATCGGTGAGGATCTAACTGATCCAGAAACAGTGGCAATTGACCACTATGAGAAGAAAAGAATAGAGATTCTTCATAAATAGGTTGTAGGTATAAAGGCTACTCTATCAGACAACCTAAAAGTTCTTCAACAACAAATAAAAGCTGCAGGAGGTTTGATGAGCAGAACATCAAATTTTGAGATATTCTTGCAAGATTTAACTGAAAAAGTTGCAAAGACCTTAGAAGACATACGAGCTTTGTCAACACAATTTGACATCAAAAATAAAACTGCGACAACCTTTAGCAGAGAAATGACTAGTCTTGCTCTAGTCCTGAGAAAGACAACTGAAGAAGAGAATAAGAGAATCCAAGATGTCATAGGATTTCAAATGCTTTTGGCCCCAACACTAGATATCATGCATCGAACAAATATTTCTACAAATGCTCTGATCAAAGAACCGGACTACAAAACTATAGAAGATATGGAAAACATTATTGTTTGTCTAAAAGCGGCCCAAAAGAACATTGAAAGTGTAACCTGTCAATGGGCACCCTTCCTCCATTCTGCAAAGAACATCTATAAGGACATCTTCACAAAGCTACAATTGTAAGATTATTAGCATAGCTTAACCCTTTGTCCTATGGAGGCAAAAAGGGGAAGGAAGGTACAGAGGAATAGAGGAATAGAAGGAACAAAGGAATAGAGGGAAGAGGAAATTGTAGAAAAGCAAACAGGGGAAGTTCCACAGCACCAACATAGGGGAAGTACCAACACATGGGGAAGTTCGAAAAAGTTTGGAAAACAAGGGAAGTGTTCTACACAAAGTCCACAAAGACCAAGGTACAAAATCACAGCCTTTGTATGAATGGTTTTGTGTATAGTTTTGCCACCAATGACAAAGGGGAAGATTGTTAGCAATATGAGTTGTCATTAGTGTATTTCACAAAACTCATTCACACTGGTAAAGGGTCACTGGTCACTCACATTACTTTGAAGACACTGGTAGATGAAGAACAAAATGTATGCACCGGTTGACTATTTCGATAGATACACCGATAGACCGAACCAAGTACTCAATATCGGTCTTATGAAACATACAAGGACAAACCGGGTATGTAATGTCCCGAACCAGATTGACACGTTTCTGAGACCGTACGGATGGAGTGAACAGGTACGGTGTACACCCAATCTACCAAGGGTGTCGTACAGTGGTGCGGATCTGTCTGCCGTACAGTGTGATGAGGTTGTGTAATGGAGGTGGCACGGATGAAGTTGGAAATGGACCGAGGAAGGGAGGCGTACAATGATCCACAATATATTCCAGACTATAATATTACCATGCAACAATACTTGCCAGATGAAATATGAATAATAATTGCTTCAATTTGCCAAATACCCTAAACCAGAGAACAGGCAGAGTAGGGTGAGGGTTGATTCCCACCGAAACTGCACAAAACCAACTAGGGAGGGTCTTTCACCTCCGAAATGGCGAACAACAAAATCCCAACAGGAATTCACATATACAAATTAAATACAAAACTCAACATGTCAAATCTAACCTACACGCCGAGCATAAATACCCGTCGAGGAAAACTCCCGAGAGTGCACAAAAGAGCTGACGGCGACAACTAAACTATGCCAACAAAAAGAAAGAATGGGCCCGAGATAAACTAAATCAATTGCGACCCCTAATACAATAGTTTTAATAGTCATTTAATGACGGGGATATTACAGGGTATAAGGGTATACCGGTCTAACTGCAAGAAATATCCGATCCGGATTTTGTGGATCGGTTTGAGTTACAATTTGAGTCAAAAGCCTGATTATACGGGACATCCATTGCTCAGAGGTGGAGTTAGCTTTTTAACTGAAGTTAGCTTTAATTCTACGGATGATCTCAAGGTAAACTCCAGATCACAACGCATAGCCTCTATGTGTTGCATGATTTATGGTTAAGTTTATTCCTTAGTGGTTCTATGAGTCAAGAGGTTCACTCTTGTATAAATATAGGTCATAGGACACAAGATATGTGTTGTTGTTGATAGCTGGAGATTGCATAGAGCAAATGAGAGATATCTTCTGAGGAGTGCTACAGGCACAAAGGTGAAGTAAGAAAGTAAGATCAACAACCAGGCAAACCGGGGAAGAGATCTACAGTTATGATCTAATCAGACAATCAGTGTCATAATAGATCATTGCTTTTATAAACAGTTAAAACATATTGAAATCCCTCTATAAGGGTGAACCTAATCGGTTCGTTGTAAAAATCCCCTAACAAGATGACATCTTTGTTGATGTTCTAAGTCCTGTAACCAGGCAGCTCTTAACAGGGCTTAGATCTTAACTGATCTTTTGTAAAATCCCTTAACCGGGTAGCACCTTAACCAGTGTTGTGTAAGCTCCTAATAGGGTGGCTTCATTGAGTACTAGTGAAGTTGTGAGCTCTGCCTCACCGTGGTTTTTTTCCTTCTGACCGAGGGTTTCTACGTATAAATACCTGTGTTAATCTGTGAGATTTTGTTTATGCTTATGAATGACTGTTATATTCTGATTGTCATAAAAGAAAAAGTGAGAAAGAAGCGAATTGCACTAAGGCGTATTTACTGATTCATCCCCCCCCTCTCAGTAATCGGTAAGCAATATCAATTGGTATCAGAGCTTTGTTTCTCTATACAACAAAGTTTAACAGCTTGAGAAAATGATCATGGAGGGTTATCGGTATCAGAAATAGCTAGAGGAAGCCAACGACATTATTGCCTCGCTGGAGAATAGACTGAGGAAATCACTTGCAAAGAGAAAGGAGTTGGCTCTGCAATTAAACGAGAGCAATGAAACCATCGTTGAACTCTCTGGGCAGAGTGGATCCGATGAGGCTGAGGAAGCAGTCTCTGAGCTTACAGAAAAGAATTAGATCCTAACTGGTTAGATTGTTGATCTCAAAAGGGAGCAAAAGGTGAATGCTCTGAGGATGACTGAACTGATTGAGCAGAAACGAAAAACTGAAAGTGAAAGAAACACAATAGTCAAGACATCAACAGGCTCTGAAAAAGCAATGAACCGAGCAGAGGAAGCCGTAAAGGCAAATGAACTCCTCATTGTGCAACTCCAAGAAGACACGCTGATCGTCACCCACGAAAATGCCAATATGCACAAAGCATGGCAGGTTAGGGATGAAGCATGCAAGAAGCTGGCGATCGAGATATATCAACTCAAGGAACAAAAGAAAGTCCTTGAAAAAAGGAATGAAATGCTGAGAAGATACAATAAAAGCTCGGTCAAGTTTGATGAACAACTCAAGGCTCAAAGAAAGCACAACGATCACACCGGTCTCGGATTCACCAATGCAGTCACCCAAAAAAATGGTGAGTCATCTGGCGCAAAGTCAAGCAAGAAGAACAAGAGGAAGACGATAGCACAAAAAGGTAAGAAAACCTCTAACACATCCTGTAAGCATTGTGGAAAACTGGGCCATAATATTAATGACTGCAGAAAAGCACCGGTAAGAACCAACAACAATTACGGTAAGAATTGTTGCAAAAATGGCCACAAGACCAATGAGTGCTGGTCCAGCCCCATATCTGTGTCCAATGAAAGTAGGGGAAGCTTCAAGGGATACTGTTATGCCTGCAACAAGTTTGGACACAAGGCTGAAGAATGCAGATCAAAGACAATGGCATTCAAATCACCAAGATCAGTATATGGTTGGGGTGCTCCTATGACAAATGAGCACAGTGGTGGTTACCTATCCTTGACAGAGATTCATTCCTTGCATGAGGCTGTTAGGATTTTGAGACAGGATTATTTATAGTTGGTAGCCGACCGAGATCACCTAGTTGAGTGGGGGAGTACGACATACGAGGCACTAATGGACAAAGAGGAGGTGAGTGAGTTTACTCAGGAGATCACTCTTTCAAGGCTTTATAGGGCGCTCAGTGGGCTCCTCACGAGTCGCAGTTGCAGTTGGGAGAGGTGGCTGTGGATTTGGAGAAGATTCAGTCTTTGTCAGCCATAGATCCAGTTCAGTTGCATATAGTAGTGGTTGGTGGTGAGTCAGCTTCCATAGTTAGTAGTGATGGATGTGTTGGGGACATGATTACATCCATCCTTGATACAGTTATAGTGGTTATAGATGAGATGAGTACATCAGTGGAGGACTGCAGAGAGCTTCTCGTTGTATCAAGTCCTCTAGTAGTTAGCACACTGACAAATGATGCGGAATAGGTTATTGAGAGTCCTGATGTGATAGTAGTGGATTCTTCAGAGAGTTGTTTGTCAGTTCCTAACACTACTCCCTCTTCTTCACAGGACTTGGGCAGGGTATCATCTGATTTGGAGACGAGCTTTCATGGGGATTTGTTTTCATCTACCGGAAGCAAATCTATTACTTCATCTCATACAATTGATAGCAATAGACAATTGGTAGTGCCACAGTTGCAGAGGGATTAGTTGTGGGTTGTAAGGGAGCAGGTTGATGCTTCTTCTTATAATTTCTATTGCACAGAGTCATTTATGGAGTATTTGCTTGAGAGTCTAGAATTGCAGGAGGGACCATTCAGAACTTCTAAGGGTACTCTCATCTAGGGTTCTCGCAGTATTCAGTTGTTAGTGGGAAAGATTGTAGGTACCTTGACTACAATGCTTCCCCACAACGATTTTGTGTTTGGGTTTGCTGAGAGGGTTTCCCAAGATCCTACCCAATCAGTTGTTCAAAGTCAGAGATTGGAGTCATCTCATGATTCTCAGATTGTTGTTGATGAGCCTCTATCAAAGATTAGAGCATTCCACCGTAATTACATAGTGAGGAGCGTTCATCATTTCTCTTTTGACCCACCGGTTGAGGATTTGGTTGCACATCGGTGTGGGTTGGCTCCTAGGTTGTATCATCCTTTATGGGATGGGTTTACTCCATCTACAGTTGATGGGGTTAGTTACTGCAAGTTTGCAGGGGGGTACTTGCAGGATCAACATATCCATGATGGTTTTGCAAAGGATGGATATCTGAGTTCTGGTACAGTTGTTTTTGGGCGTTCTTGTCCCTATTGCATAGATGGACTTCATCTTCTGTAAAGAACCGAACTAGCTCTTTCTGGATTTATCCACTAAATTTGATATGGTTGCAAAATTCTTACACAATAAAAATCTCACAAACAATTATAATGAAGCTTACACCAATTTTTCAGATAATTCAATCAAGACAAATTGAATTTCCTTGATAATTTTATTGATTCTTATTTCTCATTACAAACAGATTGCATAATCAAATAATTAAAATAGGAAATTAAGCACCTGGCACTGTTGCAATATTCTGAATTGTTTTGTATAAACAATAACCTCCTCAACCATGTCACAACCCAAACATATTAAATGCCAACTCTATACAGTCCGAGCAGCTCAAGCCGTGCTTGACTGTCCTATAGTGTACGAAACCCCAGCAGGAAGAAAGATGGCCCAGAATGCAGTCACGTGGGCAGATTAATTAAAACGTGACTGGCATGGCATTGTACGGCACCAACAGAATAAGAAATACAAACCAGGTAGTCACGTTGGGAGGTTATGTTGGTGTTGTAGCTTCCTTAGCACCCTTACACCCAGCGGCAGCACCAAAAGAAGGCACGTGAGGTATAGAAGCAGCCTCAACCCAATTATATTGCTTCCCAAATAAGTACGGCCCAGAACAAACAATCACATGTTGGAAGCTTGACTATTTTCGATCACCAAATATTAATTGTAGCCTCAACAATTTATTGATAGCAGATTTCCCAAATAAAATTCAGACCTCAGCAAATAACAAATTGAATTCTTTGAGAACAATTCAATTTTACCTGTAGAATTAAAAAAACTTCACTAGAATCCAGTATACCTCAGCACTAGATTTAATTCAGTCTCAGAACAAGCTCTCTCTTGGAAGAAGACCAAGCTCAACAATCTTAGAAGAACTTTCTCCAAAAGTGAAGACCAAGCTCCAGAAACCCTAGCTTTTCCAAGGCAAGTAGAATTCTCACATAAACAATTTATCAAATCAACAATGGGTAAATGAAAGTTCTTTTTCGAGTTGTACTTATAGCTTTTTCGGAAAAAACACAATTTCACTTTTTTAATATAAAATGTTTTAAAATGATAATTTCACTTTATAACAATAAAGTTATAAAGTACTTACGTTATTAAATTAAAATACTTTAATTTAATAATGATAACTTTAAAACTAGAGCCACTGAATTCTGCTAACTGAAACAAACTCATTTCCGACACTAGAGCCCAAACGCTAACTGCCCTACTGGAAATAACCCACTGCCAAAAATAGCCAGGTGCTAAAAATAGACTTACTAAAAATAGTAAGTCTCTCAAACTGGAGATTCCCTGAAGCTCGATCCTAAAACCTTTGACACTTCGTGTAGACACCTTGCTAATCCTTGCCAAACCAAAAAAATCACTTACTAAAAATAGTAAGTCGACTGAATTAACCCGAACAAAGAGTAGATCTGATAAACAGAATCCCCAGAATGGAATCCCAACACTGGCTTTGACATCTAACCCCCTCTGATCACCTGATGAGCTTGCGAGGGTCGCCAAACCAAGCTAATCCCAAAAGCCTGAAAAATGGGGACATTACAGTCCTCCCTTCCCAAGATTGCTTGTCCTCAAGCAATCAGGAAAAACAAGCAACATCACCATCCACCTGGATCCCAAAGATGGTCATGAGTAATGTCCCGATCAACCTCATACTCTTGTGAAGAAGCCAACAACATCAACAGTACCAACATCAATAACTGGAAATCTACACTCAACACCCGAACTGATGATGCTGCAACAGGATCACCTCGTGGGAGAAACTCAACCGAGAGAAACTCACACGGGAGTGACTCAACCAACAGATTGGAGTTACTCCCAATCTTCAAACTAACCAAATCATCATACCAGTGATCAAAAGAATGCACTGAAGAACTGTGTGATTGATAAATATCCTAAACGTGAGGATCAAATGTAAAGTTGTAAGCACTCCTCATCGTGTACACCTCGGTAAACTGTCCAGCTAGGTCCGGCTAGCCTCCTGTGTAATCTGCCTGATGATTAGGTGTACAAATCGGATCCCAAACGTCATCATCGTCATCGTACAACACCTGTAAGGGATCATCACTAAGCTCAAATAGCAGGTTGTCATAAGTCATAACATCCGCCTCAAATAAAGGATTGTTCACAAAATGAACAACACCCATCTGCTGATCTGAGCCATAATACAGTGAACTCTAAGAGACATGATGTGTAATCTGCTCTATCTGAATTGACTCATGCCTCTGTAAATCCTCCCTATCTGCAATAAGTCCTTGTAATTTATGATCTTGGGACCTATCATCATCCGATAACCACTCTGAGTCATCATCCAATATCTGATATGATATACCAGATTCGCTGCAGCATGAATCATCCTCATAGATAACATCGCTGGTGTCCACAACATCCCCTACACTTGCCCTGTCATCAACGTCATCCATAAGCTCACACATAGGACTGTTGTCATAAAAATCAGAACTTATATCGTTAGTAATTTCATTGCTACTAGTTGATGTAGGGTTGCCATCACTGGTGGCTATCATGACATCAACATTCTCTTGATCACGAGCTCCTGTCTCATGGATATGAGACTCAATGCAACTGTCCTCAAGCAAGTCTGTCATAGCCACATCCTCCTGAGAAGAGCCTCTGGAATGCTCTCTCTTCTGTATCAAGTACCTATCAAAATTCAAATTCCTCTTAATTGCTTCTGGAAGAGCATTTCACTCTGCGAACTGCGCCACCATGTCATCAACGAATGGTGTCGGCTCTTTGTCTATACTAACTGCATCCAGCTCAGGCCTCACGAAAGTAGGACGAAGAGGCCTATCATAAATACCTGTATGGTCATCTCTATAATCACGTCTGTTATCTGCTCGTGAGCTGTAACTGAAACACTCCTTGCACCTCTGTCTCTAGCACAATCACTTGGTAATGCGATGCACTGTAGAGTGTCTGAAAGCTGTTGCAATACATTTGCCACATGATGCTGACCATCTGCTATGCTCCTAAAGGCATCTTTGGCCTCCCTGCCAACATCATTTCCGATATGATTCCTATTTTTTGCTTGTTCATTCCATGGGCCCTGTTCACTACCTTCGGGAGATGGTGAATTTCTCCCCCTGCGGGTATAGTGCACACCCGGTACAAATCTATCTGCCATTATTTATTTTCATACCCTTACAGGATGGCAAGATCTTGGCTCTAATACCACTGTAAAGAACCCAACTGGCTCTTTCTGGATTTATCCACTAAATTTGATATGGTTGCAAAATTCTTACACAATAAAAATCTCACAAACAATTATAATGAAGTTTACACCAATTTTTTAGATAATTCAACCAAGACAAATTGAATTTCCTTAATAATTTTATTGATTCTTATTTCTCATTACAAACAGATTACATAATCAAATAATTAAAATAGGAAATTAAGCACCTGGCACTGTTGCAATATTCTGAATTGTTTTGTATAAACAATAACCTCCTCAACCATGTCACAGCCCAAACATATTAAATGCCAACTCTATACAGTCCGAGCAGCTCAAGTCGTGCTTGACTGTCCTGTAGCATATACGAAACCCCAGCAGGAAGAAACACGGCCCAGAATGCAATCACGTGAGCAGATTAATTAAAACGTGACTGGCATGGCATTATACGGCACCAACAGAATAAGAAATACAGCCCAGGTAGTCACGTTGGCAGGTTCTGTTGGTGCTGTAGCTTCCTTAGCACCCTTACACCCAGCGGCAGCACCAAAAGAAGGCACGTGAGGTATAGAAGCAGTCTCAACCCAATTATATTGCTTCCCAGATAAGTACGGCCCAAAACAAACAATCACATGCTGGAAGCTTGACTATTTTCGATCACCAAATATTAATTGTAGCCTCAACAATTTATTGATAGCAGATTTCCCAAATAAAATTCAGACCTCAGCAAATAACAAATTGAATTCTTTGAGAACAATTCAATTTTACCTGTAGAATTAAAAAAACTTCACTAGAATCCAGTATACCTCAGCACTGGATTTAATTTAGTCTCAGAACGAGCTCTCTCCTAGAAGAAGACCAAGCTCAACAATCTCAGAAGAACTTTCTCCAAAAATGAAGACCAAGCTCCAAAAACCCTAGCTTTTCCAAGCCAAGCAGAATTCTCACATAAACAATTTATCAAATTAACAATGGGTAAATGAAAGTGCTTTTTCAAGTTGTACTTATAGCTTTTTCGGAAAAAGCACAATTTCACTTTTTTAATATAGAAGGTTTTAAAATGATAATTTCACTTTATAACAATAAAGTTATAAAGTACTTACATTATTAAATTAAAATACTTTAATTTAATAACGATAACTTTAAAACCAGAGCCACTGAATTTTTCTAACTGAAACAAACTCATTTTCGACACCAGAGCCCAAATGCCAACTGCCCTGCCGGAAATAACCCACTGCCAAAAATAGCTAGCTGCTAAAAATAGACTTACTAAAAATAGTAAGTCTCTCAAACTGGAGATTCCCTGAAGCTCGATCCTAAAACCTCTGACACTCCATGCAGACACCCTGCTAATCCTTGCCAAACCAAAAAAACCACTTACTAAAAATAGTAAGTCAACCGAATTGACCCGAACAAAGAGCAGGCCTGATAAATAGAATCCCCAGAATGGAATCCCAACACTGGCTTTGATATCTAACCCCCTCTGATCACCTGATTAGCTTGCGAGGGTCGCCAAACCAAGCTAATCCCAAAAGTTTGAAAAATGGGGACATTACATCTTCAGAGCAGTTTGACAGGGTGTGCAGGTAGTGACAGGTTCGACACTACGGAATGTGTGGGTCACTATGGTTGGCATGGTGACAATGTGTTCGGGTTTGCTTAGTGGATGATGATTTCTCCACAGGAGTTTGCAGGTGATTATAGGGACATTACTCTATTCTATCCTTGGGATCCAGGTGGACTCTTGTGTTTTGTTTTCTGAGATTGCTTGGGGACAAGCAATTTCAGGGAGGGAGGACTGTAATGTCCCCATTTTGACCGAGCATTGGAGTTAGTGGATTTAGCCTATCATTGGGTCCTTGTAGGCTAATTCTGGTGATTAGAGGACCCTGTTGTGGGTTTTGGCCCCGTTTTGAAGGACTTACTTTTTATAGTAAGTCAACATATGGTTTTACTGAGCTCAGATGATTTAGGGGAGTTATATGATGCTCTTAGATTTTATTTTCGACTTCCGGTTCGGACTCCAAGATTCTTAGAGGGAGCATCTATTTTTAGTAAGTCACCTCGTCAGGTTCATTCACCGTCTTTCTTCATTAGGATCATGCCTGTGCTGTCAGATTTCGATTCTGATGCTTCTTCAATCATTTTCGCAAGATGGGTGAGTTATGATTATTATTTAATTAAATATGCTAAGGTTGCTATTTTTATTGGGATTGCATATTGGACACCTTAGTGTTATAGCTCGTTGGAACCCGGTTGAGAAGTTTTAAATCTTGAGCACATAAAACAAGGACTCTATGTGTCAGAATATCATTATATTAATGAAAAGGTCATTTTTGGAGCAATGGGAGAATTTAAATTAATGAAGTGACTTTATTATATGTCATCTTTAAATTATAACATAAAGTTGCTTTATGAGAAATGAAATTAAAGTAAATTAAAGGAGATGAAGACAAATGAAAATTGAATATTATAAAAGGGGATTCAGATTTCATTTCATTTATTCTATTATGCATTTGACATTATTGATTCGTGTGAAGACAAATTTGGAACAAGGGTTTTAGAATTTCAGACTTGGAGAATTGTAAATTCTTCAAAGTTTTTACAAGCTTTGAGGTGTTGAAATAAACATTGAGATTTGCTACAGTGTGGGCTTCATTCAAAAGTTCAATTTGAGCTTACAAGAGAAGAATCAATATAGAGTTTGAGTTAGTTTGAAGGTTTTTTCGGATGGTGATAGCAACATTATACCCTAGGCGGTTATCAGTGATTAAATCGCAACTTTGGTAATTGTTGTGAAGAGAGTTTGAGGTAGCTGCACTCAGCTGTAAACCCATGTGAGTCACTGGATGGTAGACGGATGGGTTTAGAGCAGAACAA
Source organism: Chamaecyparis obtusa (assembly GCA_027943335.1). Lineage (NCBI taxonomy): Eukaryota > Viridiplantae > Streptophyta > Pinopsida > Cupressales > Cupressaceae > Chamaecyparis > Chamaecyparis obtusa. The sequence goes on along the minus strand of BSBK01005128.1, from coordinate 1,156,210 downwards.
TCTTATCTTGGCATTCAATTTCAGATTGGAGTTGGCTTCTGGAAAAATTTAGGCATTGTTTAGAGATTTTGAAAAGTGTTGGGCTCAATATTTGTGCTGTGATTTGTTTCCAGGTTTTTTCTCAGTTGCATTTTAGTTTTCAGAATTTAATATATTTTTCTCCATGCATTGTTTAATAAATATTTCTCCATGCATTGTATATACATATAAATCAACAAGAATTAATCATAATTGAATGCATTGGACAATTGTTTCAGAATTACTTTAATGCCGAGTATTATCTTGCCTGGCAACATTTTAAAAAAATTCAAGGAAATGCTTATTCATTTCAAAAATCAGTTATATATAAAATTTGCACAGTAAATCAGTAGTTTGGCAGAGTTAGAACCAGCCGGGGTTCTTACAGAGAAGCAATGTTTTTATGTTCACGAATGCTCAAAAGAAAGACTCAGGTTTGGAGGCAGTTGCATGAGCTTAGAAAGAAGATGATTTCGAATGGAATGGAGAAACAATTTTTTTGTTTTTTAAATGAAACGAATGCGTACCCTATACTAGAAAGAGAGAAAAATGACATTGTACAAAAACCAAATGAAGGAAAAATGACATTGAAAGCCCTAGCTCGAATAAAGAAATGAAAACGTAACCCTTAAAACAATCAGACTTTGGACGACCAAAAGAGATGATGAAAAAAAAACACGGTCATTCCTGGTAGGAACGTATAGAAAAAACTAGGGAATAACTCAATTCCAAATTCAAACGTTTATATGATGCTTGCGTAGGAGGGAATATGTTAGTCTCAGTGCATTTTAAAATGAATCATACGCGAAATGGAGGGGATATTCCGATATACACATTGAAGTCAGCTTGGCATTTTTAAAATCTGGTATTCTCATTAATGACAATTTATAGTTTTATTTAATAAATTATAACATGTGGTCGGAGTTTAAAACCCCAACCGCATGTTATATTTTATGCTATTTAATTTTCCATATCAAATAAAATGCCTGCTCACATGTATATTCAAAACTTTTTTATTGCTTTGCTTTACTTTTGACAAGTAAAATTACATGCAAAGGGACTTAGAAACCTCTGCTTTAGTGCCATTCGGACTTTTCTTTTTATGTTGTATTGCATGTAAAATAATGAGCAATGGGGTTCAAAAGGTCTGTTACTAGGTATTTTGGGATTTTTGGACCCCATTACATGTTATTTTACATGTAATAAACTTTGTAACTAAGCCCAAAAGCTCCCACTTGTTAAGGAAATAAATAAAATCTTAAATAAAACTTAACAAAATTAAACGAAAATTAAAATATTGACCAAAACTTAACCCTATGACAATGGAAATATGAAATATGAAAATGTTTATGAAAATAAACAATTTATGTTAGAAAAACATGCAAAGAAAACACAAAGATCATGACTCAAATGAAAAATTTGTGTTGGTTGATTGTTGATTTCATCAAGCTGAAATCAATGACAACCTCGCCTTCATCGGTCCTTTGCATCCTTTAACTAGAGTTGGTCTTATTTCCTATCGGATAAGTAGTTTTAAACCAGTTAAAAATCTGTTTGGAAATAGTTTCAATTGCTTACAGTTACAACCAACACTTTTTGTTGCAGTTACAACTGTCTCAACAAAAGAGATTAATATTCCACTTTATCACTGAAGGAGATATTGTTATAGTGGTGACCAACAATGAGACAGTTTGCAGTTATTTACTGTATAATCAGTTGGAAACAAAACCAAACTGATCTAACCAACAACCCAATACATATGTAGTTTGATCAAATCAACTTTATCACTATTGGATGCATGAACAGCTTGATCTGAATATAATATTAAATCAAACATATTGTCTCCATATTGTGATGCCCAAATATATGCAGTATAAATCGGATCAAACATTCTGCATAAACAAATATGTTTTCAGACTTTTCATACAGCAATCTTGATACTGTCTGGTATGTACAAAACTATCGTTCCACTTCCATCATCTTCTGAGACACAGTCAGAACATATTGAAGGTAAAGACAGCATTATTTCCACTAGATATTTAATGTTTGTCTTGTTGACATTCATCATTTAATATTAGTCTGAAAATGTAGCTACATGTCAACACAGTATCTACAACAGAAATTGAAAGGCTTAAGCAAAACTGAAGATTGCAACCTTCATCTTCAACCCGATCGGTATGTGTATGTTTGTTAAATTTGACATCAATAACAAGTTTTCTAACAAAAACAATTCCTAAATGAGGAAGCATCTAATTGCAACATTTGTAGTGTTTTCTAATATAAGAATGTCCAAGTGAAACAATTGATATTTGAAATTATTGAGGAGAAGCATTTTAGATAGTTATGTATATCTCTTATCTGATGGTCCCAACCGGTGCTGAGAGGGGAGGGGTGAATCAGCACCCACTAAAACTTGAAAACTATATGTTATAATCTAACTATAATTGCATGCAGAACAGATCCTATCAAAGAAATAACTATCACAAGATCGAAGCAATAGAGAACACCAGATGTATCATGTGGAAACCCAAAGCGGGAGAAAACCATAGTGTGAGTAGAACTCATAAATTTTGCACTTTTCTGAAGTGCGCCCTGTCAAGAGCCTTCCCTGTTAAAGGATTACAAACGCATTGTTAGATGCGACCCGGTTAAGGGATTTAAGAATAAGGCCTGTTAAAGCCTGCGTTGTTAGAGGACTTTAGAAAATCTACTTGATGTCACCCGGTTAAGGGATTTAATACAATTGACCTGTTAATGTCCACCCAAATACTGAGATTTTTGCTATTGCAATTGTTAGAGAGCAATAGAGTGTTTGATCTTTTTGAGATGGCTTTGCTGAGCCTGATAAGATCACTGTTTTGATCTACTAAAAGTCATCACCAAGCACCACAGGTGTGCTCTCTTCAGGTTGTTGCGCTTCCTTGTACACTCTTCTCTTCTTCTTTTCTTCACCTTTTCTTCTCTTTTTCTCTTACCGTAGCTTTGCTCAACGTATAGGTTCACTCTTTCTCTTTGGCAGAATGAAAGCAAATGATATTCTTCGCTAACTGAAGAATAAATAGACTTCCTTTGCCTTTCATGCTTTTTGCATGTTGCGGTATCCACGAAGATCTCCTTTGGATCTATCATCCCGTTGCGTCTCAGTTCTGAGAGGAAACATCAGATGCATGCCATACACTTTTTCCGTTTTGCAAAGGAAACAACAGATGTGGGTCGCATACTTTCCTTTAAATGAGATTCCGCCATGTTTTAATGCCTTAACTTTTGGCATTAAATACTTCAACTATGCCTTGCAGCGGTCTTTTCCTTAACACAAAGTCCTTTGTGATTTGTGCAACAAATCTTGGTAGAAGAGTCACTTAAGTGTTTGTCAACTATGACTTTCACCGGTTCAACGGTCTCAATTATATCTCACCGATCAGAGATAATCAGTTTACACCCTTAGGTAGTGTACAGGTCTTTGTCTTCACCTGTCACTTTTCTTTTCTCTGTCTATACCGGTTCGGTTACGGTCATATACTTACTGGTCACTGTTCTGGTTAGTGACTTCAATAGTCACAATACTTCACTACACAAGTCGCTACTCCGAGCAATAAGTGTATTTCTTGCTCAATATGTGTCACCGGTTTCCTAACCAGTTTCACTTGTTAACTGCAACTGTTTACTAATATTGTCACTTGTTCCCTGTTTGAACAATGTTAGCTTTAGACATCAATGACAACACCACTTTGGCATATACCGGTTACATCCTTACCGGTTAATGCCAACATTATCCTCTAAAATATTGGTTCTTGTTGTTTGTTGGCATGCCCAGTTACTAACTTGCATAAGACAAAATAAGGATTGTTTCAAAATAAACAAATAAACAAAGTTAATTGATATCCACAATGGCTATCCTTCTTGGCTGTGGACTGTTCTAATGACCATTATCTAATCCTATGTTGATCCTATCATGGTGGTGGAGGATGATATTATCAATCTTTTACTCAGACTTTTGCAATAAATGGCTGTGCTGTTTACCGCCCTGCTCTCCATCTCTCGTCTTATGTAATTCCTTGCCTTGATTTGTATTCTTCGACATAGCTATTTCTACCTCTATTTTGATCATATAATTGGGGTTTTACCTTCAATTTGCCCCCTTCAACCGTGTTTAGTTGTTTTTTCAGATTCTAGGGTTCTTTTCCCTCTAATCCTTTTCCATTATGACTATATGTGCTTTCAAGTTGTATAGATCAGCTCTGTTTACTGACATCAATTCAATTTCATGCTTTCTTTCTTTCTTTCTTTTGACAGTCATTATTTTGTTTTATGCAAGTTAGTAGCTTTAAATTACAGTGAACAAGTAGAACCTACATTTAAGAGAATATAAGGTATGGATGATAGTCTAGTATGCTTCTCTTCCAAAGGTTAATAATATGTGTATCACTTTAATCTTCGGATATGTACAGATATTGAAAATGCTGTAATCTGATGCTTCATCATTTATGAATTGTTTTCTGTATTCTGTGCGTAGTTATCATGAAAAGAACCTCAATTTTGTGTACAGGAATGTGGCTGGAAAGGTTGGGGAGAAATATCATATGGAGGATTGGGTTGTGTGAAGCGTGCAACAGCAGCAGATTATCTGGTTAGATATTCTCTTCTGGAATCCTTTCTACCTCACTTTCATAAACTGTAGAGAACTTGCCAAACGAATGAATACTCACTAACCAATCTGTATGGCCTAGTAAGTTACCAAAAACATGACATGTGAGTTTCTAGCAAGCACTTGTGGAGATTTGCACAGAAAAATTGCAAGTCTATACTAAAACCTCACCAGCTAGCAGGAAATTTATTTTAATTTTCTTAATTTCTTTTTAATTTTAAGTTTCATTTATTTTTGTCTTGCTATGGATTTAAATGAGTTTCTTACAATCTCCTTGCCAGTGTTCTCTAAATTCATTTACTACGTTTTTTAACATTTTACAAAAAATTATTTAAAATTATGCAATGAATTTTTATATATTCAAATTCGTGAGTATTTTCTTATTTTTGCTGACCTCTGGGACCAATTAAAATTTGTGAGCCACCAAGTTTGTTTTGTGTAATGTCCCCTCCTTTGGTAACTTGGAAATTTGGGATAATTACCTTAAAGTTCTATATTTTCACTAAAATTTGTAACAAATGATACCCTGTAATGTCCCGTAGCAATCACATGCCAAATAACTCACTTTCCCAACTACTCTACTTGCATCCGATGCTCACAAGAGTTTTAAACAACAACATTGGATATTTTGCACAATAGAATGATGTAATCTCCAGTATCGCTAGGAAACCACCAGTTATTATCAGAAACACCTTACATCCTTTAAGATGGTCATGTAGGAATAATGCCAGGCAAACCCGTTAATGGTAAAATGCCAAACTCCTGCCATCTTAGATTGCAGGTAGAATACTTTTGTTGGGAGATATTGATAGCCAGAGTACGTCTTCCTCACCACCACATTAACTGTAGTAGTTTTGGTTGCATTGCACACATGCCCCATTGAAAACAGGGACCCCCAATCTTCTTCTAGGTCTTTTGGTTAGTATAGGCTCGTCTGTGTTTGTCATTCCTCGCTTGGAATGTTTTTGGGTTGAATTTGCATTTTGTCTCTGCATGTTTAAAATCTGGCAAGTACCTTAAACCGCAGATACTTGGTCAAGTTTTATCTTGGGATCCCTTCTAGGATAGGTTTGGTGGTAAAATTTGATCACCATGTATGAAAATTTCACAAACATGGAGAAATTCAAAATTTTCTAAATCAAGGCTTTTATGCACAAAGTCATGGAAAATGAAAGGTGAAAAGAGAAAAAATCAAGAAATTTCCTAAAGGCTGTTTTTTTCTAAAAGGGTGACTTTTCTTAAAACTCATTTCACGTGCAAAAATAAAAGAGGGTGAAATTTCATCACAAAGAACTAGCTAAGGTCTAAATGCTTTAAATAAGATATTTTGCGCAAAATTATGAAAAGATGAAATTTCACTGAAGGTAAGGAAAACATTGAAGTCAGAATTACTCAAAGTTCTCTTTATGTGCTAAACAGATAGGAAACGAAATTTGTAAAATGTGGTCATGAATTAAAGAACGAGATGCTTTAAGCCCTAAAATTTCCTAATGTCTACATTTCATGTGCCAAAGTATGGGAAAGTGGAAAATAGAAAGGAAGAAATAATAAAGTTAAATTTCTTAAAAGTTCACTTCTTGCGCTGAAGTTTATAAAAGTGAAATATTTTGAGGAATTCACAAGATTGTAAAATTCCGTAAAACCTGTTTTTGCACACGAATTCACAAATTTCGGAATTTCTTAAGGGAGCATTTCATGGACATAACAAAAAGGAGATGAACTTTCATTAAAGGAAGGAATAATAAAGTTCAAAATTTCTTAAAAGCTCACTCTGCGCGCAAAAAAGGAGAAAATTGAAATTTGCAAATGAAAAAGGAAAATAAGGTTCAAAATTTCTTGAAGTTCACTTTGTGCGCCAAAACACCCGAAAGTGAAATATTTTGTAAAGTGAAAAAGACTAAAAGGTCAAAATTTCTTAAAAGGTCTATTTGTGCACTAAAACATAGGAAGGCAAAATATTTCATAAAGTGAAATGGAAAGATTGAGGTTTTTTCAAATTTACAAAATCATATTTTGTGTGCTAGAAGAGGACAGTGAAATTCGGCCCAAAATTTCTGTAAAATCACGTTTGTGCGACCATTGACACAAAAATGAAATCTGTAAAATGAAAGACTTTATAAAATCAAATTTCATTGGATTTGTCGGGAAACAAGAAATAAAACATTTTAAAGAGTCAAGTTTAACAAAAGAAGAAAACGCGAAGGCTGGCTAGAAGTGTGATGCTATGCAAATCTCACGAGGCCAGGGATTGAAACAATGCACTGGTGTTTTCTTGTTTAGCAGCCATTTTTGTGAAAACAGTAGGTTGGATTTTTGGCGGGGCCTGGATTTCCACTCACGCCATGTGTTTTCAAGGGTCATTTCAAATATGGCATTACCTATAGAGTATAGAGTGCGTGCAAAGAAAAAGGAGCATGGTGATTTTATTTATTTCTTTTGGTCCTCAAAAAGCCTTGTTGGGTGGATATTTTGCCATTGACATCTTTTAGGAAAAATTGAGTTACAAAATAGGGATACCAGCCATAGCGTATGAGACAATGTCTCTCCTACCTTAAAGGGAAGGCTCCCCCTTCTCACCATTCCTTGGGTCAACTTAAGGTAAGCAAGAAGTTAAGAGATTATCAAATAGGGTGTTACAAATATTTCTTCTTATCTTTCAAGAAGGAATCCACTTACCCGAAGAACGAGTAATGGGCAAAGCTTTAATCTCTAAAGTACACTTTTATCTAAAAGCTGGAAACGGTGATATTGATTAACCAACACCAACTCACAGGCTGATTGAAAATCATACCGGCTTGGCTCTAAGACCTATTTATCTATTCTATAAGAAACACCTCTACCATTGGGGCACACAAACTTCCAAAAGTAGAGATTTTCTAACTAATCTAACAAAGTGCATGAAAATAAGATGGTGATATAACCTACAGTCACAACTTCTAGTTTTATATCACCACAATCGCTCCCAGTCACAGCTTCGACTCTGATTGTTTTTATTTTCAATTTGCTCTTAACAAAACACAAGAATCATATAAATATAAAGACAGTAATACCAAATTGCAGTCACATCTTCCAATTTGATTCACTCAGTCACAGCTTCAGGTCCAATTGTTTCTTTCTATTTATTTTTCTCCAAAATAGTACTACACAATCACAGTTATGCTTGCACAAGTTTGGCAGAGCTTTCTTGCATAAAATAAAGATGGTTTTTACAATGAGGCTCATTCCTTTTATAGGAAAAGAAATGAGAAAAAGGAGGAAAAAGTGGGAGCAACTCAACCACTTTGACCCGGTAAAACTAGGTGAGAAGAATTATTGGATTACATGTCATAAGGACATGTAATTAAATTACATGTAATTGCATTGCATGCAATTCATCTTCTCCAATCTACAAAGCTTGAAAACTAAAACATAAAGATGAAGAATGGAGAATTAATCCTTGAAATTATCAAGAAAAGCCTTATATTTGGCAATACAATCATGAATAAGAGGAAGATCTGAAATCTTCATGGTCTTTGAAATGGCTTCAATTCTTATTGCACCCATACCAGCTGACTTCACAACCTTGTAATCATCTGCAAGAGAATCCCTCAAGTGTTTTGCCACAAATTTATATGCAGCAAATTTGTCTATTGTCTAGGCTCCAAATTCTTCAGAATCGAAATCAGCATTAACCCTATCAGTATACCCTGTGGTCATTTCTTCTTCAGTGAAGAGATTATCATCTTGTGTAAGAACTTCACATCCTAATTGCCTGAGGTTATTGGTGATATCCTCTTCCATTGCTTGACAACTCTCTAATGCTTCATGCAGCTTTTTCAAAAGCTTTTCTATTCCTTGGACTTTGTAATTCACGAGTCCCTGATTCCGGTAGAACATGTTCTCCGATGGAATGATGTCACATGAGACAAGAGCATCTAAATCACCATCATCCATTTGATCCTAGGTGCATAGGTCTTCTCTTAGGTTACTGATGTCTTGGTTGAAGGAAGCAATCATGTCATGGAGTCTTTCTTCAACCTCTTTGGTATGCTCAAGGACTTTGTGCGCATTTTTGATTGAATGGACTCCTTTTGAGACAACTCCTTCAGACCAAGCCTTTACCGCTTCCGCCCTCCTTTTCACCTGAGTCGTTTGTGATGAAATAGTGACAGATTGAGATGCTTGTTGACGAATGATCTCATGAAGACGAGCATTTTCCTGCTTCAACAAGTTCTTCTCCCAGAGCTCATGATTTATTTTAGACACATTTGAGAGTGCATCTTGAGCATCTTGTAGACATCCTGACCGTGTTTGTTTTCCAAGTTCTACCTTGGTGAACTTGTAATTGGAACAAGTAAGTTCTTCAGCTGACTTGTCTACCAGGGGTTCTGCAATCTCAGCATATTTGGTTTTCTCATCATCAACAATGATTCTTGAGACAACCTTGGCCTTTGAGCTCTTAGATTTACCTTTCCTGGTAGAGAAATCTTCCAAGGGTAATGTGACTTTTCTTCTTTTCATGGTGATCTTTCCCAACCATGATGGCAAACTAAAACCCTCCTTTGCTGGACTTGAAACAATGATTGCGGTAGGCATTGATCCTGATTGTATTTTTGTTGTCATAGTGCTTGCCTCCATTTGCACAGTAGAAACCATAGGTGCTCTTTGGGATGACTCTGTCATGAATGCTTCAAAGCCTGCAACCAAAGTGTCAAGTTGGGAAACTTGGCCTTACATAAGAGCTGGGAAATCGCCAAAAACATTGCCCAGATTCTCACATTGTCCTGTTGTGAGGATAGGAGCTGCAGAAGAGATAGGAAATGCAGACATATTCACCTCTGAAATAGCAATAGCAAGAGTGAATACAATAGAAAATGAATCCACATGATTATCTACCATAGGTAGGAATGACTGTTCTTGATTAGATGGATCCTCACTATTTGGCAACTAAGGAGGAGATAGGATCATTATCTCTCCTTCATCTGAGTCTTCCTCTTGCAGGGGTGTTTGAATAGGACCTAAGGGTGGATTCAAACCTTTTTCTCCTCTGAGTGTAAACTTGATAGCTTTAACTGGTTGAGAAGAAGAAGACTCAACCTTGCTTTTGATTTCCACTTGTGATATCTTTCCAATAGGGCCAAAATGATTGCAGTCTACTCCAACCTTTGGATGTGCTATCTTGAGACCTTTTCTTTTCTACCACTTGTTGGTATTCAACAAAATAGATTGGAATCTATCAAAGACAGAATTCCCTTCTTTCTGTTGCCACTGAATGGGTGGGACAAGCTTTTCAAATTGAGTATTGTAATTCTCAAGATCCAGGACTAGGCCATCATCTTCAATCTCAAACCCTTCTGGAATTTCGACCATGTTAAAATCAATGGTTTGCTTCAAGGTGAGGCTGCAGTAATCCATTTTCATGATATCCACCTCAGTACGTAAATCAATCCACACATCTTCCATGCGATGAACATGGGTGAAGGCTCTTTTGATTTTCAAATGCATTCCTCTGTAATCAAAGTTAGACCTAGCTTTGAATTTCTTCAATGTGATAAGTTGAAGTTCTACTTCCATTTCTTTTTCCTTATACACTGAGTTAAGTGTATATTGACCAATTTGGAGGGGCTTGGCAGTGGTGATATCAAAGCATGGCCTATGCAGATTGTCTTGATATGATTGCACCTCCATAAGTTGTCTCGCCATCTCCATGAGGATAATCCTATCACTAGGATACCTTGTCAAGGTATAAGGTTCTCCTTGGAAATAACCCACTCTCAAGTAGGTAAAAGTTGCAAATTGCAGGAAGATGCAACCAAACTGATTTACCTGTTTGCAATCTTCATTTGACAGTCTCTTGATTGCCAGCTCTTTATCAAACAGACATCTGAAATGCCCAAAGAATGCATCTTGCACCCTCCTATAATGGTATTTTCTCTGTGTAAGCGTGATTTGATCATGATACTCCCAAATGGGTACCACTGATCGATCACCTTTGGTGGAGAGTCCAGAAAAGGTTCCCATGGCTGCAACAATGTAGACCAAATAAGAATTCATATAAAAAGGTACTAATGTACCCACATGGCTCAATTGTTCACACAAAGTTGCACTTACAAGTTCTCCCCAGTAGATTGGTTTTTTATTTTCAAGAATTTGAAAAATGAATTTGTACATCCATCGTTCAAAATTACATGAATCCTTGAGACCACAGATTCTACTAAGGAGTGTTATTAGATCATTGACTTCTGGAGAGAAGTTAGATCTGTGTATTGTCTTTGGCCATCTGGAGAAATTTGACCTTTTATTAACCAGCCATTGGTCATTCATGTATCTTTGATAATCTGTCTTATTTTGGTTCCACAACTGTATGGATATGTCCTTGGACAAATCTGCACATTCAGGACTTGGAGGAATTCTGAAAATTTGTTCAATAACATCAAGATCCAGGCTGAAAATCACCTTTACATTTGCATCCTTAATTGTTTTGCCGTTGGGATTGAAATGACGTGCACACTCAAAGACAAATTCGGGTTCCAGAGCAGCCATAGGGAAAGTAGATATCAAGTAAATATTACTCCTCTTCATGCGCCGTAGTTCCCTATTGGTAGGATCTTCAAGCCTTTGCAAGAAATTGGTCATGTCAACATACCCAATTCTTGTATCTGAGATTTGATCCTAACAAGTGAGGCTATAGAATGAGCCAGCTCCTTATCATATTGATATTTCATTTTTCCTTTAGATTTTGTCGGTGTCGACATATCCTATGCTACAACATGGAAATTCCAAAGAGTAAATGCATCATCTGAAGAGATTGGATCCATGATAGGATTAAGCTTTGGCTTGCAATGATGGATCTATGAAGAACAAGGTATTCGGAATATTGATTAGATACTCATAGAACACACATTTTGGCTGGAAATGAATTGAAAGGCACATGTATGTGGACAAATAGGAGCAAAAACGGACTTGTGAAGGTGGATTGCATATAATGAAGAATGACATGTTTTCACATGTAATGGACTTGAGGAATGCAATTACATATGTTGGAAAATGAAGGATGAATTGACATGAATGGATGCACTTGCATTCTTGAGGGAATGATTTCAACTTTCTTAAAAAACAAACAACAAACAAGCAAGCAAACAAGAAAGAAAAACACAAAACATACCTCTTGCTATTGACTCAAACATGTCAAAAAACTTGAAATTAATCTTCACATGGAATCTCGTTTTTGAGTGTAGGGTAATTTTTATGCATTGACAAAGTGAAGATTTCAACTTATTTAAGCACAAAAATGCATAATACATGGGCTGCATTTGAACAAATGGATACAAAGGAGCCATAAAATGCAACAATGTAGGAAAATAAGAGAAAAACCAAAGCAAAATCAAATACATATACTTGGAGCTCAATGAGCAAAAAATGAAAGAAATAGAAGTTGAAATGACTTTGTCTTCTCCAAAATCGGACTCTTGAGATGTATTTGCATCCAACAACTCAAAAACCTTTGACCCTTTCCAAGTTGCAAAGAATGATCTTAAGATGCAACAACAAGCCACATTTTTACTTGCAATTGATCAAAAACAACTTGCAAAATCCTTCCAAAGCACAATGATTTACCAAGAACAATCTTGCTAGGCATTTTTGATGAGAAATGCATCCAAATGATGCCCTTGCATGAGTTGTTTTCGGCTGAGAATGCACAAAACTTGTTCTTGGAAGGATGAAGAATGCATATGGATGTAAAAACGGACTCTAGAGATGCATGTGCATGGTTTATTCTTCAAGTAAAACTCTTTGTTGGGACTCCAAGAAAAAAACGCAGCCTACAAGTGCATATACATGCTTTGTTTTTCATGCAAATGCCTTTGATGAAGACTCCCAGCCAAAAATGCACTCTCTAGATGCTATAACATGAGCTATTTTTGAGAGGAAATGACTTTAAATGATAACCTACAGCCAAAATGCACTCTATAGATGCAAATGCATTGTTTATTTTGCATGCATTGAAGTTGAACAAAGTCTCCCAGCCAAAACGCACCCTTGGGATGCAAATGCATGTCACGTTTTTGGCTTGGAATGATGCATTTAGTCAAAACGTGGTCTCTAGATGCAAACAAATGCTTTGTTTTGGCATGTAAACATGTTTTTATGCAACTCCCAGCCCAAACGTACTCTTGGAGTGCAAGCACATGTGACATTTTGGCTTGTGGAAGACTTGGATAAAGTCTCCAAGCCAAAACGGGGTCTTGGGATGTAAAGACATGTTTTATTTTGCATGTGAATCACTTCAAAACAAGTCCAAGCCAAAAACACACTCTTGGAGTGCATACGCATGCATATTTTTATCATAAAAACACTTCTCAGCCAAAACGCACTCTTGAAGTGCAATAGCATGTCATGTTTTTCACTTTATATGCAAAGCTCACTCTCTAGATGCAATTACATGTTTTATTTTTCACTTTAAAAATGCTTAAATGCAATCCCAAGTGTAAAATGCACTCTAGAGAAGCATTTACATGTAATGCAATAGACATGAAAAAGTCATTTACATGCAAAGTGGACTCTTGTGAAGGAATTGCATATATGCAAAGACATATTTTAAACAAGTTTTAGCCTTTTTACATGTAAAGTGGACTCTTGAGGTGGAAATGCCTGAAATGTAGGAGATTGTTGAGTGTAATATCACTTAAAGGTTCCAAAATAACTATTAACACAAAATATATGAATATATAATGTGCAACCACTATTTTATAATGTAATATTGACTTATTTATTGATTTAAAACATAAAGTAAATCGCAACATTAAAATAGAACAATAAAGTAATAAAGTCAGTTAAGTGAAATATTAAAAAGCAACTCAAAGTCAAAATATATCATAAAGTGCATTATAATCACTTAAATGATAAATTTAAGTGATAAAGTAACTTAAAAACATAACATAAATTGAATTTATGTTATATTTTTCAAAAAGTGCAACTCAACTATAGAAAATAACATCGATTTTTTTAAATATGCAGTTGAGCTTGAAGAGTCCACTTTTGGGCACTTATATGACCATATCTTTTGATTGACAAGTTCGATTAAGCCCTATGATGGATCAAATCGAAGGAAAAACCGAAAGGAAGAGATTTGACGAAACAAAAAGACCAAAAGCAACTAAAAACACACCAAAGAATGCCGAAGGATTCAAAAATCAAGTATAGGAAGACAAACTGAAAAAATGAAAAAGACTTGACGAAAACCTTTAGCAAAAGGATTCACTAATCATATTGAGATCAACTGATCAATCAATATTGGCTAATTAAATAGTGAATCAACATAGAGAAACACGAAACTAAGTCAAAAGTTTCGTACTGTTACCTACATGGAAACAAAATGAAGGACAACAGCTAGCTCTGTCTGGGGAATGTTACTCGTTTGTTCTTGGAAACAAAGAGTGACATAGAATCCAGTTCTGTAAGTGCCTTTATCCATTCCATTGGGTAATAGAGTCAGGCGACCTCTAAAAAGCTAAAAACTAAAGAAAAATCTACGACACAAAAGAAAACTTATGTACAAGGGTTACTTATCTTATAATCACTGGAAGTAATGTTTCAGATATTGCTCATTGTGTGGCAACGACATTGGTGTTTCATCTCGATAAGCAAGCTAGAAACTGTTTTCGCCTTCAAGTTGATGAATTGTGAAAGGACCTCGCCACAGAGAGTCAAACTTGCCATGCAATCCTTTCTGTTCTCGCCTTTTATCCCATAGTAGAACAAGATCACCAATTTGGAATTCTTTGTATTTGGCCTTCTTATCAAAGAGGATCTTAACTTGTTGTTGGTGAGCAGCCAGTCGATCCACCACTTCTTTTCTTTGTTCCTCCAATTGCTGAAGAAACATAATCCACTTATCCATTGAGTCTGAATAAGTTTCATCTTTGATGGCTTGCATCAACTTAAGAGCGGCAATCTCTTAAGTTATTGGAATCTCAGCATTGATCCCATATAGCAACTGAAAAGGTGACATTCCAATTGCTCATTTTGGAGAGATCCTATCAGCCCACAAAGCATCAAACAATGCTTTGTTCCATGTTCTTTGATTCATTTCCACCAACTTCTTTATGATAGTCACCAAAATTTTGTTGCTGGATTCATCTTGATCATTACCCTGTGGGTAATAATCAAAAGCGTGAGCTAGAGTAATCCCATGAGTGTAACAAAACTCAGTAACTTCCTTGGATGAGAAAGAAGTTGCATTATCTGTGACAACCTTGTTGGGAACACCAAAACGAGAGATGATGTTCTGTTTCAAGAAGTCACAAATCATTTTTGATGTGAAGCTCTTTACAGGAATTGCTTCTACCCACTTGGTGAAGTAGTTTGTCACTGCTAGAATGTAAGAATGACCCTTGCTTAAGGATGGGTTGACAGTACCAATAAAATCAATTCCCCACTGCTAAAATGGTTCTTCAATCACTACTGGCTTCAAAGGCAGAGCAGCAAGCTTTTGCCTTCCTATGAATTGCTGACATGATTCTCATTTCTTTACCCACGTGATAAGCATCTTGAAAAAGTGTAGGCCAATAGTATTGGGCTCTGAGAATTTTATGTGTAGTAATAGGTGCTGAGAAATGTCCTCCACATGCTTGATTGTGGAAAGAATCCAGAATTCGTACTTGTTGGTTTTTGTCAACACATCGGAGAAAAGTCCTGTCCATTCCATGCTTGTAAAGGCCATTTTCCCACAAGATGTAACCGGAAGCTTTGAGCTTGAGAGTCCTTTGTTCCTTATATGTTAAATGTGAAGGGCATTCTCCATAACTGAGATAATGAGCCATATTACAAAACCAATCATTTGTAGTGCTGACAAAAAGAACAGTAGGAAGAGAATGGGAGTTCTCTTTCTCTATTTGTAATGGTACATTTTCAGCCATAAGCTGACAAAGACCTTTACCT
This sequence comes from Chamaecyparis obtusa, assembly GCA_027943335.1. Classification (NCBI taxonomy): domain Eukaryota; kingdom Viridiplantae; phylum Streptophyta; class Pinopsida; order Cupressales; family Cupressaceae; genus Chamaecyparis; species Chamaecyparis obtusa. Next base: position 1,140,627 of record BSBK01005128.1, on the reverse strand, counting down.
CGGATCAATTTGGTAGGTCTAATCTCCATGTCATATTCTTGAATTTTAGCAATCCAATTTCCTCACTTGGTACCAAAATCTCGCTATGTCAGAATGGTCTTGGTAGTAGTATTTGGAACGAAGGTAGTGACATTCGAATTCAGAATGTAGAACCTGACATGCTTCACCGCTTTGACCACAGCATAAGCATGCTTCTCCATCTGAGTGTACTTTAGTTCAGGGGCTTTCAGAGGACAACTCATAAATGAAATGGGTGATTCGATTTCTTCATCATTTTTTCTACATCAGGATGGTAGAAAGAGTATGCTCAAAAGCATAACTATACATGATGAAACTCTTTGTGTAATCAGGGAAAACAAGCACTGGTGCATGTGATATCGCATCCTTGATTTCTGTAAATGCTGTCTTTCCTTCTTGATTCCAATGAAAGGCATCTTTTCATTTCATCATATCAACAATATGACGAGTCTTTTCAACAAAATCAGGCACAAACCTTCTTAAGAAATTCACCTTTCCGAAGAAAGAATGAACTGTTGTCTTATTTGATGGTAAGGATAGGCCTTGAATAGATTGCACTCTTTCTGAATCAATTTTGATACCTTCCTTAGACACAATATGTCCCAACAATTTACCTTCCATTAAGCCAAAGGCTGACTTTTTGGTATTAAGAGATACACCATGTTGTCTGCATCTTTCTAGGACTTGTCTGAGATGATTGAAATGCTCTTGACTTGATTTGGAGAAAACTATCAAATCATCTAGATAGACAATGATGCATTTCTTGATTAACCCTTTAAAAGCAAATCCATTGTTCACTGAAAAGTTGCTCCTGCATTGATTAGACCAAACGACATCCAATGATATGCAAAAGTACCTGATGGGGTAGTAAATGCAGTCTTATACTGATTGTCCTCTCGAACTTCAATTTGGTTGTAACCAGAAAAACCATCAAGCATAGATAACATTTTTGAACTAGTGACAGCTTGCAACACTTGATCCATAACGGGTAATGGATAATTATCCTTGAGGGATAATTGATTCAAATTACGGAAATCCACACATATGCGGATTTCTCCATTCTTCTTTCGTAGAGGAACTATATTTGCTACCCATGATGAATGATGAATAGGAAAAATAATACCTGCATCCAACATCTTCTGTATCTCAACAAAAATGGTTCCTAAGATCTTTATATTATAATGCCTCTACTTTTGACGGAAAGGAATTGCGCCAAACTTTAGAGGAATATCATTTTGGATTTCCTTCGGACGGAAAGACTTCAAATCTTTGTAAGAGTAAGCTAGAACATCCTTGTACTCACAGAGCAATGTTATAAATTTCTCCTTATCTTCATCAGAGCACCAGTTACCAATGTTAACCAGTTTTGGATCTTCTTTAGTCCCACTATTGTATTTCTCAAAATGTCCCGACGAGGAACTAGCCCTTGTGTTTTGTCATTCTTTAACATATCTGTCATGCTGGTCGAACAACTTTTCCAGAGAAATAAGGCCCTTAGGGATCTGATTGCCCTTCAGCTGAATAATGTCCTGACCAGTATCAGGATCTTTTTCTGAAACATCTCCTGACAGGTTATTACTACCTTCAAAATACTGATCATCAAAATTTTCCTTGGATTCAAGGAAATTTATGATTTGATCATCATCATTGAACACCTACCAATGTTCACAATTGTCTCAGATACTTGGCCGGAAAACCAATTGTACCTCATATGTACTATTGTCAAAATCAATGTGAGGGATGAGCAGAGTGGCTAATACCGCAAGCGAATCAGCTCTATCATTTAGTTCTTTGGGAACAGTTGAAATATTGAAAGTATCAAAAATATTGACATAGTCCCAAACTAAGTCTCGATAATGCCTAACTTGATCATTTTTGGCTTGGTACCAGAGTTTTCTAACTCGCCACGGGTCAGGAGAGTTATGATAACCCGCGGGCTGAGCCAACCCTCCTGGGTTTTCATGACCTGACCAGGTCACCCGACGGGTCATGGGTCATGACCCGCGTGACTCACAGAGTCAACGGGTCATGCCATGACCCGCGCCGTGGTATGCTCGGACTGGGCATTAAAAAAAAAAAAATCTTTGACTTTTTCCTTTCTTTTCTTTGCTTAAGTGTTATGCTATTTTCCCTAAAAGGCATTGTAGTTGCTTTGTAGAAGAGAGGAAAAGAGAGAAAGAGGAAGAGAAAATAGAGGCCATAGATTTGCAACAAGCCGGGAAGAAGAGCATCAAGGAGTCCACAAAATCGGATTGGGGAAGCATAGGTTTGCATTGAGAGCATCAAGGAGCTCATAGTAGCTGTTCCAAGACTTCTCAACTCATTAGAAAGAGGTGAGTGTTAAATTTATAGATTTTGTTGATTTTTTCTTATGTGTTTATGGTTTTCCATTGTTTTTAAAATTTTTAAATTTTATTGCAGCCGCATTCCAAGTTTTGAAAACATTAATTCTTCCTAATGCCTCAAAAGTGTCCATGTTGGAATGCCGAAGAGTTTCCCGGTAGAGAGAGAAACCAAACAAAATGCACGTTTTGTAAAGAAATTTTTCATGGTGGCATCAATAGGCTTAAATACCATATTGCCGGCATACCTGACAATGATGTTGACCCATGTACATTGGCAACTCTCGAGGCAATTCGTTTTTGTTATGTCTGGTTAGAAAAATATGTTGAAGAAAAGGAAACTAGAAAGAGGCAACAAGAAGAGATAAATGCTATTGGCTCCACACCCGCATCTGCATCCACATCTGCAGGCTGTGTTGGAGAGAGTTCTTCCATGCTTCCCTTTTGTCCTAGTGCTAGTGCTTCTACTACTGCTCCTTCTAGTGGCAATATTACCCTTGGCCATAGAGTCTGAGAATCAAGGTTGGACAATTATTTTGTGCCACGCACTACTCCTTGTGCACAACCCTCGCTTGAGAGCATGGGTTGGAACAAGGAGGTCCATGATGCTGCCCAAAAACAAATTTGCAAGTTTTGGTACTTTTGCAACATTTCATTTCTTGCAGCCAGGTAATTCTCTTTTATTTGATTTCTTTAAGTTTAAAATTAAATTTTAAATTTTATAGTTTGAAGTTGAACTATGCTTTGTCTAATGATTAATCGTAATCTATTTGTGACAGGTCTCCTTATTGGCAAGGTATGATAGATTCTGTAACCATTTGTGGGGCGGGCTTTAAAGCCCCTACTGATGCTAAGTTAAGTGGCCTCCTCTTGTTAGACATGGTTAATGATATGCAACTTGAGCTAGAGGACCACAAAAAGTCTTGGAGCCGAAAGGGTTGCACCATCATGACAGATGGTTGGACGGATAGGAGGAATACGACACTCCTAAATTTTCTTGTTTCCAGCGGAGGTGATTGTTCATTGAATTCTACTTCCCCAAATGCATTGAATAATTTAATTTTGATTTTGAATTTTTGATTGATCCATGATAATTAATAATTATTTTTCTTTATATTCAGGAACCACCATGTTCTTAAAGTCTATTGATGCTTCCTCACATGTGAAGAATGCCACATATGTGCGGCTATTGAGGAAGTTATACTTGAGGTGGGAGAAGACAATGTGGTGCAAGTGGTGACTAATAATGTAGCAAGTTATGTTGCTGCAGGTAAACTTATAACTTTTTAAGTTTTGATGGAGAGGCATCTATGAATTTATTTAAGATTTTCTTAACACTTCTAAATTTCTAATTAATTTAAAACTGCTACAAGTAAACTTTTGATGGAGAGGCACCCGAAATTGTTTTGGTCTCCATGTGCTGCCCATTGCCTTGACCTCATGTTAGAGGATATTGGCAAGATTGAATGGATCAAATCATGTTTTGATAAGGCCAAAAATATTTGCAAGTTTATCTACAATCATGCATTGGTCCTTAGCATGATGAGGCAATACAAGGGGCAAAGGGAGTTGGCTCGTCCTGGTATCATAGAATTTGCCTCCAATTTCGTCACACTGAAATCCTTGTTGACATCACAATCGTCTTTGAGACGCATGTTTGTTGGTGAGGAGTGGAGTGCCTCATCCTATTCTACGACCACTGAGGGTAGGGAAGTGGCAAATTATATTTTTGATGAGCCAGGTTTTTGGACCCCTTGTACAGAGATCATGGAGGTAAAAATATTTATGTTTTGTTTGCAGTTTTTTTTATTTTTTTATTTTTAATACACTTGTTAGTTAACTATTTTTTTTTGAACATTATATGCAGGTCACTGAGCCCCTTGTAGTTCTCCTACGAGTTGTTGATGGGGAGAAGCTCTCTATGGGCTACATATATGAGGGCATGGATAGGGCCAAGGAGGCCATTAGATCCAAGTATAAAGGAGTTTAGGATAAGTATGGCCCCATTTGGGAGATCATTGATAGGAGATGGCAAAACTAGCTTCATAGGCCCATCCATGCAGCAGCTTATTTCCTCAATCCGTCATTTCGTTTCCTTGATAACTTCAAGGTAGATGAGGAGGTTCTTAGTGGCCTATATACAGTGATGCAAAAGATGTCTACCTGTAGCACATCTACAGTGCAAGAGATAGATCCATATAATAATTCACAAGGGGCAATTTTGGAAGCAAGATGTGCAAAGAGTCTAAGACAACATTGCAGCCAGGTAGAAATATATGTTAAACTTAAACTTAACTCTTAAGTTTATGGCTTATGCATTTTGATTTTATAATCTATCCTTAAAGTTGGAACTTGGAAATGAGACTGATTTTTTTTTTCTTATTTTAGATAGATGGTGGCAAATGTTTGGGCCTACAACCCCAAACCTTCAAAAACTTGTCATTCATATTTTGAGTCAGCCATGCAGTGCTTTTGGATGTGAGCGCAATTGGTCCATGTTCGAGCACATCCACTCGAAGAGGCGTAATAGACTGTCTGTGGAGAGGTTGAACAATCTTGTCTTCGTTCATTACAACCTCCGTCTTAGGACCAGACAGATTTTCGACAGACTCCTCTCCGATCACTCTAGTAGAGATCGATCCAGAGTTCGAGTGGCTCACTGAGTCTACCGATCCTATCTTCACTGAGGGGGACCATGAGTGGGTTGACCAGGTCGACAGAGAGGCCGAGGCTGTGGCTATGGCAGAGGAGGAGAATAGAGCACAATTAGCTGCCTGTGGAGCTGATGTTGATCAAAGTGGCACCTCACAGGAAGAGACTATGGCTTGCCAGTCATCCAGGACCTACCTCAGACGTATTTGTAGGAGACAGACAAACTACTTTGAGGATGAGGCTGACCTAGAGCTTGAGCCATAGACCTGTTTAGAGCTTGGGCAATGAGATCCAGATTTGCTATTTAGGGCATCAGCATATGCCTTAGCAATTTTGGTAGTGATCTCATACCCCATCTTAGGAGCATACTCTGTTCTCGGTTCCACTGCTTGAATGATGCAGTGATCGGTGGAAACCAAAAAACACACATCATCCTTGTATGAGTCAACAATTGTTGACGGCACCCGCTCCCTTGTGTGCATCCATAGTTGAAAGGCTTCAAAATATTCGTTCATTACTTAACTGGTTTCCCAGTTGGTTGGCCAATTCAGATATTTGGTGCATGACCGGTCTGTCAGTTTTCCATGTAACCTTGCCAATTCCTAGGAAGAAACTTTGATAGTAGAAGTAGAGACATACCAGTAAGATCCCGTATTTCATAGATTTCTTTTTGACAATATCGAGCTTCTTCATATTTTCAAATATTTGCCCTCGGAGTATTCCGCAAATATCATATTTGGCGTTGTCATACATTATCCGGTGAGCGGCATGTATGGCTCCTCCTGGTATACTATTCAGATTACTGGACTGATAGATTTTATAACCTATCATTGCGGATGCAAACTGAACCCCTTCGTCTTTGATGTCGTTCACTGTCATGAGGTGACCATTGGATTTCGACTTCGTTAGCTTTGTGATGATTGCATTTGAGATCGTTCGCAGGGTTAAACCTAACTGTATCCAGTCATGCGATGCAAGTCCTCCTTGGTTATTTCTGTAACTGTACCCTTTTGGAGCTAGAACCTTGGTTTGTGCACTCGACTGAGGACCAGTCGAATCTAGTCGGGCTGGAAGATAATCAAATAGGTGACTCCGTTGATAAGACCGGATGACACCAACTTCACAATCGGTCTTGTAGTCTTCCGTCCTCACACAGAGAGAGATACTCGCCCTGAATGTATGTTTCACCAAGTTCTTCCTGCTTGACGTGGATAAATGCAGTCACATCTTCTGTCATAAAGACGCCATCTGGTACTGTTGGCAAAGCTCCAGCCATATCGGTTGCTCGATTCTGGATCGCCGCAATATCATATACAGGTCGGTCCACTTGATTTCCCTTGATCAGCTTCACAGTAGAGGATGATGAGGCCATTTCTTGATAATCGGTTACCACAGAAGGTTGCTTGATCGATATTACAGACAGTAGCTCACAGTGATCAAAGCGCGAGAATTTTACTTAGCACAAGAATTCGTTAATCACAAAGAAAGCAAAGTAAAACTTAATGAGTAATTCTCCTTTCTTTTATAGGGTTAGGTCATAATGGTAATTACCAAACGGTAACTATTTGTTAAATGGCTACAGTATTAAATGCCTTACCTAACTTTTCTTTCCGTTTTTGCCAACCGGTGATCCGGCTTTTTCGGTTTGGCAAACCCTGGTTGATTACTGCTTACCTTTCCGGTTATCCTTGTAGACTAAGTGAGTCCGATTCTCACCAGTCCTACCGGGAATGGTAGATGGTCTACCGGTTCCCTCTGGGTCTTCACGGCTCAGTTTGCTGAAGAGATATCACCATCAACAGATGATGATCTTTCCTCAGTTTTCTCCTCTGCGGAGCTCTTTGATTCCTTTTTGAACCAAATCTGTTTGACTATTTTTCCAGTCTTCTCTTCCTTATTGATCTTCTCATTTGAAGATGAGATCTTCTCTACTGGTTTGACCAATTCTTTCTTTTTGATAGATGACCGGTTCTTGCAATTTTTGGCTAGGTGTCCAACTTTGTTGCAGTGATAGCAGACTATCCCGGTTTCCTTCCATGGGTTCACCCTTCTTGTGTTAGGTGATTTGCACCATGAGTCACTGTGACTGTGTATCCCACAGTTTGCACAATTGGTTGTGCTCCGGTTCTTGTTTCTCTTGGTGAATACTGGTCTTGGGGATTTGAATGCCATTGTCTTTGATCGGCATTCTTCAGCCTTGTGTCCAAACTTATTGCATCCATCAAGGATAACTTTAAGGAACACCCCCTCCCAAAAAGTATAAAATTGTGGCAAATCACATGTTTTGGAGGAAAAAATTTTAATAGTGATGGCGAATTATGTGTCAAAATATGGATATTTGGTGGCAAAGTTTTTAATAGTGTATACCATTTTTATGAAAAAATAGCGACTAATTTTTTTTTTAGGAAAATTATTAATATTGATGGTGAATTATGTTTCAAAATATGGATATTTGGTGGCAAATATTTTAATAACGGATACCATTTTTATAAAAATATGGCGAAACTATTTTCCAAATATTTGACTTAATTTATTTGTCATGGTGAATGGTTTTCAAAAATTTATAGTTGGTATGGCGATTGAATAATTGGAAATTTGAAAAATGACACGTGTGATGATTCTGGAGAGAGTTTTCAGTAAAAGAGTTATCTCACCACATTCCCTCTGAAATGCACCTTCCACCATTCATCTCTCTTAATCCAATGGTTGTGATTTGATGTTGAAGTTGCATCAGGTCCCACTCCCATCACTATGACGTCACAGACTCACACAACACACGTCTGTTGGATTTATAACATATCAACGGCCAAAGGTGAATTTCAGGCCTATTGTTGCTCTTCATAATATTTATGGAAAACTCTCGATAGAATCATGACACGTGGTATGATTGATCGTACCAATAAGCCCATGATCAATCATACCACGTGTCATGATTCCGCCGAGAATTTTCCGTAAAGATTATGAAGATCAACAATAGACCCGAAATTCACCTTTGGCCGTTGATATATTGTAATCGAACGAACGTGTGACACTGTGAGTCTGTGACCTCATTTTCTGACACCAGAAAAGTAGAATTCTTTTGGCAATCTTCGGTAATATTAGATACAAATATTAATTAATGGCGATGAGTAGATGAGTCATGACATCAATTAAAGTAATGTGAATTAATGGTTTCTTAGATGACGCCTTTCAATTTTCACTGACAAATATGTGTGACATCATATAACTATTCATTACCTCGATAGAATAATGCCTTAAAGTTACGGCTTGAATGAAAACGTCATCTCATCTAAGGACATTGTTTTCTGACCGTTCGATGATCTTACATCAATGGTAAAGCTTCATTTACTATAGCCATTTCGCAGCTAACGTACTTTTCTTATTGTTTCTACGGAGTGGGCACATGTTTCAAGTTTTTTTTATAATAAAGAATTGTTATGTCCACCTGCGTGGCACGATCCTTTCGGCCTTCGTTATTCCTAAGATAGCAAATGTCTTATCATAAGTGTTGTTTCCATTTTCATCCACAGTTGCATTAAATATGAAAGATTTGGAGATTTTTGGACAGTTACTATTTATCTTACGAATTAATTAGATTTTTCAATCAGGACTTATAAATAGATCGATCTACGCTCATTAATTTACGATTGTGAAAGCATATTTGTGAAAATAGTCTGCGAGTGCTAGGTTCTCTTTGATTTTCAATGGACACTCCAATTCATTTGAGATGCACTGCCTTGGAGGATTAGAAGGCCTTTTTGGGCCTGGTAACAGACCCAATCCTGGCGTTTGTTGCTACGGAGTTGGGAGCCTTCACCAAGGACACTATAAGGATGGTGCTTGGACGTGAATTTCTAGAGAGTGAAAATAGGTATAGAGTCAACACTGACATTTCGTCTCGGTTCTTGGCATCTCTGTTGGACCTAGGGGGGTAAAAGGTGGATATTATCATGCTTCTGAGGAAAGTTTTCAAAGAAGAGTACCTCGGTGACGATGTGCATGTTGTCATATTTTCAAAAAGTGGGTTTGGAATTCTTTGGGCAAATGATTTGCCTAAGATTCTACAACCAGGAGTAAATGTTCCCAGGCAATCATTTCTACTAAACCTTGATGCTGAGCAGCTCACACGTCATCAGAAGTGGGCACAGATTGGGGGGGATTTCCTCTAGAAGTGGCACCTACTGGAGGAACCCGGGGACTATCGGTGGCTAGAAGAATTCCTCGACATTATCCTCTCTTCAAACTTCCACACAGAAGGAAGGGAGCCTCAGCCGGATAGTCCGTGATTCTACAGTCTCTACTCTCTAGTCCCTCTACAGTGTCTCCCTCTGGCGGTAGTAGCTTACCAGGTTTTTTGCAATGATATAAATTGTAATCACGTATGTTAAAAAATATAATATAAAAATGTTTTAAGAAATTCGAAGTGCTACTGCTTTTCTTTTTTGTTTTGATTATAAGAATCATTAATAGATATGGTCTATGAGCATATTTGAATTGTAATGAAATTTTGCCTTACATAATATAAAAAATTTGCATCGCACTTTTGTTTCATGTAATAATTAAATGTCTCCAAACTTTATCATTTAATGGTGACTGGTTCAAATTCATGGATAAGCTATTCTAAGTGAATATAGTTAATGATTAATATTCATTAGTGTGTATTAAATTATTAATATTTTAAAATCGCGACGATCGTTGGATTTCGAGAGATGAATAGTTGAAGTTGTATTTCGGAAGTACTATGGTTTTCAAAAAGCTTTTCTGAAAACTCACTCCAGAAACGTGACACGTTGACGTGTAATTTATCGAAAAGATTACGTTACGCATAGTATGTTTTAGAAAGATTGCGTTACACTTAGTATGTTTTAGAAAGATTACTTTACCATTATAGTATAATTATATACCATTACATTTAACGAAAGGTTTTTAACATTTCCTTTTTAAAAACCTATCGACTCGTAGCAGCAAAGCTAAAAAGAACTGTTGAACTGTCGCCGAAGATTTTGAGACTATAATTTGTGAGAGCCTTAGTCGTTCTAACTTCTATCCTGATTTCAAAGTTTAATTTTAGGTAAGATATCTAGCTTGATGCATCCTGATTTTGTAATGTCAAAAAAATAGTTTAACTTGATTTTAAAATTTTAATTCTTGCATGTACAATTGGGGTTTTCTTAAATTGGGGTTTTCTTAATTAGTTAGTTATTATGTGTGATTTTGTTAGTAAATATCTGTGAATTTGTGTTTTTTCATTCTTCCGAAGAACAATGGGGAAAGCGAAAACTCAAGGCCAAGGGCAAGCAAATGGGAAAACTTTAATAGACTATAGAAAACTAGTAGAAATCCCTGGTTTCACTGATGAGTATCACGATGTTTCTGATCCTATTATCGACGGTGAAAGGAGAGTTATAGCAATTAAACATATATTGTGCAGTAGGCAACTGGGCCAAAGAGGTCTGATTTTATAAAATTTAACCCAGTGATAGGTGCAAAAACCAATAAAGTTGCTTTGTGGGATGTTGGTTTGGGTCACATGTTGTTACCCGAAGTTTTCCCTTGCCTAGAAATTTTCTTGATTTGTGCAAAAAATTATGATGAAGAAAGAAAAGCAATTGTGACTAAAAAAAATTAGGAAGAAATTTTATCAATAACCCAGGAAGAATTTCTCAGTTGCTAGACCTAGGGTTTGACCAACAAAATAGTAATGTCCATATTGACCTGGGATTGTTGGCAGAGCAATATGAGGCAGTCCCGCCAAACGCAAAAGATCCATTTATAAAGGGTCTAATAGTTGCAGAGGCAAAGGCTTCATTGGGTGAGAGCCATAAGCCTCCTTATGATTCTAACATTTTTGTGCCATGGGTTCAGGATACAATATCCTCACTAGCATTTTGCCTAGGACTGGAAAACAATAGGGAAGTGGGTGCTAGCATTCTTCAATTCATTTGGGATATCCATTGTGTCCATGAACCATTAAGATATAATTTTGTTGGACACGTGGTTCAATCGATGCAAGAACAATTAGCATTGATTAAAAGAGGCAATTCTAAGATATTTAGGTTCACAACCTACTTGTGCTATCTTCTGCTAGCCAAGCATGCTGCAATATTAATGAGCAACAGCAAAAAGCTTTAAATTTAGAGGGTGGCAGGTACTCCAATATATAATTGGACACCTCAGATAAGAATGTATGATAACAAAAGGAATTACAATAATTTTGTAGACTTTTTTTTGGCACCGTTGTACAAAAAAATAACAAGCACTCCAATGCACAGATTGTCTGCTTCATGTAGGGATTGCATCCAACTTGGAAGCACAATTCAATTGGCTGACTGGTACTTAATGGAAGATTACATTGTGCTAAGATTTTACGGATCAGATCTGCAACCCCACAAACTTCCAATGCATGTGAAAGGCAGGGTGTTTGCAGTAGAATATGTAGTACAACTAGAGAGCACAAATAGACTCTTCGCTGGCCAATCGAAGAAGAGCATATTCCCTTCCTTACCTTTCTCAATTGGAGGGTTAACATTTGAGAGAAAGGCATTCAAAGTGGCAAATTTTTTTTAGATATTTTTCAATTTGATTTAGAGTGGTACTAGAAGTATGATCCACTCAACGTCATTTAAACAATGCTTGTTGCTAATAAAAACTCTGCAAACTTATTCAACATGAAAGTAAACCATTGCTAGAGAAGTTGAAAAACAAGGATAGCTAGGATGACGTTACAAAAGAGATGGAGAAAGTTTCCGGTGAGGAAAAAATTTCAGTTCAACAATTGTCATTACAAATTATGACAACACTAAACCAGGGCATTGTACAGCCTAGGATGTCCTACAATTTCTACGAAAAAGTTGCTCATCCATCAAACATAAAAATACCAAAGAGAATAGCAGAAGCTTGTAAGGATAGAAAATGGACTAGAACGAAAATGAATGATTTTTGGAGTATGAGAAAGGATCTTGGTGAGCCAAAGACCAGTGAAGATCTGGATGAAATAGATGAGGATATAGAGTTTAGCAAATTGTGGAATTTGGAGCATCCTAACATGGCATACAACAGTGAGGATGATAATCCACCAATTGCATTTACTCCAAGGACTGGGAGTCGGAGTGGAACCAGCGAGGACCGGAAAAAAGTATGTAGCAAAGGGGCAATCATTTTGGAAAAAATGGGTTATAAAGGTGGTGGTTTGGGTCCCACAGGAGAAGGCGTCTGGACTACGATTGAGATAGAAAAAGCTGCTCATGATTATGGTGCAGGCCTTGGGTTTGAATCTACTACTACTGAGTCTGGTAGTGGCACTGGTGCTAGTGGGACTGGGCAACTTATACAAGTTCCCTCTCTAAAGAGGCCACTAGAATCTACACAGAATCCCATAGAAGAAGATAGTGTCAAGAAGCAAAAGCTTTCCACTACCAGAACAATGACAAAAATGACATTCAATCCTAAAGAACTGTTTGCAATTTCAGGTTCAGCAAAACCCTCTAGAAGTTTAAATCCTCAAAAAGCATTAGTTAGATCAACAGGCATTGCAAGCTCTGCCTCCGGTTCACCTTTCAAACATGCAAATCCTTCTGCAACACCAGATTTTCGTTTCAAAGATTTCAATAAGAAATTTGCAGAAACAACAACCAAGAATAAGGAAATAAAGAAGACATTGCTGACTGGTGCCCTTACTTCAGCTGTAGAGGAACAACCTGCATCCAACAGGGTTTTTCCAACATATGACCCAAACAGATACATGATGGAGTTCATGGTTGTTATTCCACCAAAAAAAGATGGAAACCCACCAGAGAGTCAGATAGATCTGTCTGAATTTCAAGTTAGCACTCTCCAAATGGATTTTTCCAAAGTTAAAAATGTGGACAAAATCAATGTGTCAAAGTCTACAAACCAAGTGTTCTACAGTGCAGTGCTAAAGCTGGAAAGAGAGAAAAGCAAGCTCGAGAAAAATATAGAAGTTACAGGCAGACATTGCCAATGAAAAAGCAAAGAGGAAAGCTTCAAAGAACAGTTTGAAAGAATTACAGAAAAAGATTAAAAAATCGACCTCTACATCAGTAGATACAGAGCAGGAACATGCGGGGGCAGTAATGAAGGAACAGGAGCAGGCAGAGCTGAAGGCACTGACTGGAAAATTGGCAAAAAAACTAGAGGAAGAAAGAGTCAGTTCAAAAAAGTTATTTAAAACTGTGGAGAGTAATGTTGCCTCCAACCGGGAATTGCAAAAGCAATTGGACTCTCAAGCGGATAAGGCCAATCATTGGGAACACAAAGTAGTGGAAGAGAAAGAGAATTGTGAAAAAATGGCAGAAGAACTAAAGAAGGCCAATGATACAATTCAAACTTTAACAAATACTAGTAATAATTTAGTGAAGATTACAAAAGAACACATTTGGGGCCAAATAGTGGGGATGTCTCATAGCTTGTGTGAGTGGTTTGAAATGCTTCAAAGTATGAAAGTATGTTATTTGAAGCTCCATAAGAACATTGAACAGAACATGGATGTTGTCAAGAAAGAAAAGAAAGCAAAAGATATTATGCAACAACTCTACAGTAAGAGTGATAGTTATCTATCAAACAAGGGAATTAGCCAACGCCTTGACGCCTTAGTAAAGGTATCAAGTATCATTCGAAAATGTGAGAAGCTACGGGAAGCACAAGAATTGGATGACAAAGCTAAGAAGATCACAAAGATGGAACAAAGGAAAGCGAATTTCGAAAGTCTTGGTTTGCCTAAGGGATTTGACGCAAATAAGCTCATTGGAACAAAATCTTACAAAAAAACGTTGCAGGACAAAATAAATACTGATTTACGCTTTCTTCCTGCAGACATGTCTCCTGATACATTCATGGATTTTATCAAACCTGTGAGAACTTTGAATGGAGTTTTAGAAGCAACAGTGCTGTCAAGTCACACTTCCAAATATGAATTGCTAACGAAGTTGCAGGAGTGTGACTATACTATGAACCAAATTGTTCTGCCATCAGAGGATGTTTGGACTGGTCTACAAAGATTGCTTTGAATTATGAACTATTGTAAATTGTAATATATTGCAAATGAATACAAAACAAATTGTGCTCTATCTAATTTTCATGTTTTCCAATTCAATGTATGTTGAGTTACTCTATTTTATTTAGTTATTCTTAGTTGATTTACTCTGTTATATGCTATTGGAATACAAAATTTCATTCAGGAATTTCAAATTCAAATATGAATGATCATTGATGACACGATACAAACTACACTCTACAGTAATAATACTCTTTGTTCTCAAATTTTAATGATGAAACATAAATTATAATACATTCTTGCTTTTCTAAAATGAACATTGAATGATGGGATATAGTAGTTAAATAAGTTCAAAAAATACCTATTGATTGCTACTGCTAATTTAGGAGAAATTTCCTAATTTTGCCAATTCATCTTTGCGTCGTCGTCATCATCCAATTTTGGTATTCCACTTCCTTCATTGTTCTCTTCATGTTCATTTGTCTTCTTCACTCTGACCTCCGCTTCTATGACTCCCATCGCCACTTGTACTTGTCCCACTCGGAGTCGCCGTCGGAGATTGGTTAATGGTGTTGCCCAACCCTCTTCTTTTGCATCTTTTCTTCCAGATTTCCATTGCTTTTTGACAAGGAAAAGTATTGACATCATACCTAGATGTCTAGACCCTCAAGCATGTTTCCGAATTCTTGTCTAGTTTGTTTCTTAGCTTTGATTTTAGGAAGTCCAAAGCACTGAAAACTCTCTCATCCTCCACTGAACCCAATGTCATGGTTTGACATAGATCAGCAAGCTTGAAGAACTCTGAAATTTCTTCACGCAACATTGTGCTCTATTTTAGTTTTGTCCAAAGCCTTGTTGCCAAGCCCTCTTCATGTGGGTTATGGATTAATTGATATTGATGCTTCATAGTCTTTGCAAAAGTGCCTAATTGCTGTCTAAGAAGACCCTCATCTAAAATTCCATTGATAGTCACTCCATTGAATTCAACAGATTTGCAAAATTCCTTTATCAAAGTCATCAGCCTATTACGATAATCTTCCTTAGAGTTTAAGGACCAATATTTAGGAAACACAATTGCCATGGCCTCAAACAATTGTTCATATGGGAATCGGGATCTTATTTCAGTGGAAACTTTAAAGGCTATGCCCCTTGCATTACCTGCTATAGACTCGACGACCTTGGTAAACTCTTCCCTTGTAACTCTTGTAGCTCTCTTCTTTGGGGCACTGTAGTACATTGGTATTTGAAATCCCCTTACACAAACACATAAATCCCTATTTTCAACGATCTTTAAATAATTATTAAGATTGTTCAAATTTGTTAGTTTCCGCCAATGATTAAATCTTTCATCGGATAAATTAAGGTCATTTCAATAGAGACTATCGAGGGCTTGGCATGACATTTTACGCAAGTAAGCATATTCTGCAATATACATGGCTCTTTGCTGGGATTTTTTCATAATGAACGTCATTTCTTCTAGTATGGGAAGAAGAGATGCTAAAGTCAAAAGTGTCTCTATATTGCTTAACCTCTGAAGCAGGTTGCCACATCTCTGATTTTCTACATTGTCCCGATTTTCGTACATCAATCCAATCAAAGATTGATATTCGAAAAAAAATTGATGCGCTGGTCCATCCAAAGTGATCCATCTGGTATCAACATCTTTAAGAAGCTTGTTTCCATTGGTAATTCCATTAGCAAAGTGTTGAAATTCCCTAAAACGTTTGGGACTTCGACAAAAATATGAGTACAACTCTCTTACTAAATCTTCAACCTTGTTTACTAAAGGAAACTTCTTCACAACTCTAAAAGCTAGATTCATCCTGTGGGCCATACAGTGAATGCCAACAACATATGGTGAACAAGAAGCCTGCATCTTTGTGCAAAGACCATTCCTTTGACCTTGCATTATTGAAGCTCCATCCGCTCCAACACAGATCAACTTCTTCACTATTGTCAATTCATCCATAGCTCCATATTCAATTAAATGGCTCTTTACTAATTGAAATAAAGTTTCCGATGTCGCATTGTCCCTCAATTTTGCAACAGTTAGTAGATGTGGTTGGCCAACATTATTCTGTACAGTATAAACATGCATGCATACCCACGACGTATTATCTATTGTCTTAACTTCGTCTAAGGACAATGCAATAAAGGTTGACTCTTATTTTTCTCTGTGCATCCTCTATTTCAACTTGGGCAATACAACTTGCCAATTCCCATCCACTGTTTATTGATCAATGAGTAACAGGATAGTTAGGAACTTTCAGAAAGTGTAACAAACCACTCATTTCTGGATAGTCTGTCATTGAATGCCTTTGCTCAAAATATGGAAAACATTACTTAATTGAACAACTTTTCCGCATTCTTCTACTTCACTTGCTTTTACAAAAATAGCATTAATAGAACCTTCAACTTCACTAGGCTTTGTCTTAAATTTCTGAAACAAATAATATTCCTAGCATTCTTTTTATGTTGACATTGCTCCTTTGTTTTATATCTTACCACTTTTATTTCCTTTCCATCTACTGTTGAGGTTTCGTAAACCTTACCAACATGTTTCTCTATGGTGTCTAATTTAAGCTGCAACCGCTTTTCCTTTTTATACTTCCAACTACAAATTGTACATCTGCATTCTACTAGCGGCTCACCTACAGTTGGATTGTCCATGGGTTCAATGAATGGATACTTTTCCGCCCAATCAAATTTAAATCTGCTCGACATCTCCCATTGACGATCAATTTTTTCTTTTGATTTTCCTCTCCTTTTAGTGTTACTGTTAATTGAACCATCATCATCACCAAAGTCAATCGATTCATCCTGGTACTGGTTATTTACTTGAAATTCTTCTTCAAGGTCATCATTAGAGATATCAGGTTTCGCAACTTCATCACCAGATTTATTAGGCTCCCCAATTTGTTGATTAGACTCCTGTGTAGGTTGAGAACCTTGAAATTGTATAGGTTCCTCTGATGATGTACCTTCCTCACTTTGACCAATACTATTGCGTCTGCCCCTGCCAAAGTATGAAGATATATTTCTGCATTTCGTTGGCCTCTCTTGGACATCTCCACCTTCAATAGTCCTCTTCCTGTTTAACTTTGACTGTGACATCTCCAACAAATTAAGGCTGCAATAAAATTTTACTTGAATAAGATACTACGGACTCGTAGTCATTCTACTTCGCTACCGATCGCAATTGTGAGCTCAGAATCAACTGAATTTTTGTACTACTAAATCTCTTGAAGTCTCCTTCTCTCCGGCATGTTTCAATAATGAAACTCATATCTCTTAAATAGACAAGTAAACCGTTTTCATATCAGCCATCAAAGTTTTCCTCATAATCTCCATCGTCCATTTTGGCAAAGGAGCCGACAATTGTTTATGATAACAACTAATATTTGGCGAACCCCATTTAATTTCAAATAATTGATTGGGCGAATAGGGCAGGAATTTGGGACACGATTATGTATGATGCATGGCGAATTGGGTCCTAGTGCAAATAAAAATTTCACTTGGGACAATGGGCCTTTGGCGAATTGTGATCCTCGATAAATACACCCTTCCTTAATCCGTGGCGAATAAGAGTAAAATATAATAGAAATATGGGCGAAGAACCCGACTACTATAGTGAAATTACGTAAAAATAGTGGCGAACAATCCGACCACTAAACGTGTCTTTATAAAATCTGGGTGAACCAGTCAACCAATGTACTGAGCTTTTATTCACCAATTTCTATACGCCGATCGGGACATATTCGCCAATTGGCGAATAATCGCCACTAAAAAAATCCCTGGCATGCATAGCAATAGCCCTTGAAGTTTCACCTACTTCCACTGGACACAATTGTGGGGCTGGACCAACATTAATTGGTCTTGTGGCCATATTTGCAACAATTCTTGCAGTAGTTGTTGTTTGGCTTTACCGGTGCATTCCTGCAGTCATTTGTTCTATGACCCGGTTTCCCACAATGACTGCAAGAGGTGTTGAAGGTCTTCTTACCTTTTTGTGCCAGCGGCTTCTTCTTTTCTTTCTTGCTTATCTTGGCTTTAGAAGACTCACCAATCTCTTTTGTGACTTCACCAGTGAATCCAAGACTGATGTGATCTTTATGCTTTCTTTGAGCTTTAAGTTGCTCATCAAGCTTGACCGAGCTCTCGTTGTATCTTCTTAGGGTTTCATTTCTTTCTTCAAGTTCTTTCATTTGTTCCTTCAGTTTATACAACTCTAGTGCCAGTCTTTTGCATGCTTCATTCCTATCATGCCATCCCTTTTGCATGTTGGGGTTTCCTTGGGTGACAATTTGCATGTCTTCTTGGAGTTACAAAATGATAAGTTTATTCGCCCCTACAGCTTCCTCTGCCTGGTTCTTTGCTTTTTCAGAGGCTGTTAATGACTTGGCTGCTATGTTTCTTTCATCTTCAACTTTTCTCTTTTTCTCAATCAGTTCAATCATCCTCAGGGCATTCTCTTCTTGCTCCCTTTTGAGATTGGAGATTTGACCGGTTAGGATCTGGTTCCTTTCCATGAGCTCAGAGACTGCCTCCTCAACTTCATCAAAGCCACTCTGCCCAGAGAGTTCATCAATGGTCTCATTGTTCTCATTCAATTGTAGAGCTAGCTCCTTTCTTTTTGCAAGTGATCTCCTCAACCTATTCTCCAGAGAGGCAATGCCGTTGTTGGCTTCCTCTAGTTGTTTCTGATACCTGTAACCCTCCATGATCTTTCTCTCAAGCGGTTAAGCTTTTTATATGAGAACAAAGCTTTGATACCAATTGTTATTACTAACCGGTTACTAAGAGGGGGGGTGAATCAGTAAATACTTGTTTCTATTATAATTCAAAACTTGTTTAATTATCCTTCCTTGTTAAGAAGAATATAAACAATCATTCATAAGCATATATAGAAACACACAAATTAACACAAGATGTATACATGGAAACCCTCGGTTAGAAGGAAAAAACCACGGTGAGACAGAGCTCACAACTTCACTACTGCAGAATGAAGGCATCATGTTAGGAGCTTACAAAGCACTGGTGAAGGTGCTACTCGGTTAAGGGATTTTATAGAAAATTGGTTAAGATCTTAACCTTGTTAAGAGTTCCCTGGTTAGAGGTCTTTCAACACCAACAAAGATGCTACCCTATTAGAGGATTTTACAAAGAACCGATTAGGTCCACCCTGATAGAGGGATTTCAATTTGATTTCACACCTTATAAAAGCAATGATCTCATATGACATTGATTGTCTGATTAGATCATACCTGTTGATCTCTTCCCCGGTTTTCCTGGCTGTTGAATCTTTTCTATCTTTTTGCCTTTCACCTCTGGTGACTGTGATCTCACTCTTTTGTGCTCTCTCTCTTCAGCAATTTTAAAAAACTCTCAACAACTCTTTTCTTGCATCCTATGACCTATATTTATAAAAGAGTTCGTCGTAATGAAACCATTAACTCATAGAATCGCCAGGCTATAAACTCAACAATACATCATGCAACTAGCGAAAAGCTATGCGTTCTGATCTGGTGTTTACCTTTAAAACATCCGTAGAAACAAAGATAACTCCTGCTAAAAGGCTAACTCCACTTCTGAGCAATGGATGTTTTGTATAATCCGGTTTTAACTCAAACTGCTCTGTAGAATCCGATGCGGATCTTTATGCAGTAGACCGGTATACCCTTATACCCGGTTCATCCCTGCAGACAATATCAGACCGGTACTGTGTACTTGGATCGGTCTTCTGGTGCATACACTCGGTTTTCAGTCTACCGGTGTCTTTGAAGTAATGTGAGTGACCAGTGAACCTTTACCGATGGGAATGGTGTTTGTGATTTACACTAATGACAACTTAAATTGCTAACAAGCTCTAACAGCCCTCCAACAATGCACAGCATGAATGAGTCTAGCAAATTCTGATGTTCTCTCCAAGCAATGAAGACCAAACACGAACAAACATCAACTTCTCTTGCATAGTTAATGCAGTTGAGAAGACAAATCAAATTGCTATACTTCAACAACAATTCGCACTACTAATTTCAAACAATTTTTCCACTATACTTCAGCAGTGAATAACAAATTCTCAAAATAGACCTTTATACTTCAGCAAGGGCACAAACTTTAGAACCTCAGAAAACCACAAATGCAACAAAAGAAAATAAATATTCAAGCGTGCTTTTTTCAATGAAATGAGCTCATATTTATAATGCTTTGTTGATAAAAGTTTCCAAAAGAACTCAGCTTCTGAAATTGTGAAAGCTTCCCAAAAGAATTCAGCTCTTGAAACTTTCCAACACAACTTCACTTTAAATATTTAATACTTGGCTTAGGCATCTAATAAATGGCCCCATTCCAAAGATGACTCAACCATCAACTTAAGTGAAATTATAAAGTTAAATTATAACTTTATAATAAGTCATTTAATAATTTAATAATAATTTGGCCACTAAAAGTATAATAACTCCCAAAATACTCATTGTTTAAATATGTCGTTTGGAGTAGGAGTTATACCTATTATTTCTCCATGTGACCAAATGCTCTTTCCAAAAATAGAAAGGGTCCATCTCAATCAACACCCAACTTACCACAAATAGTAAGTACACAAATCTAAGCTCAAATAAAGTCCAATCTAAACCAAACGAAGACCAACCTGTAGCTTACTGAATTGTGGAGAAGACAAGACCCTCCCAAGCCAAGCCACTATTTTAGAAGACCCTCTATCCACAATAATTAGCCTACGAGGATCAAAATAATAGGCTAATCCTTGAAACACCGATGCTGGCAAAATTGGGGACATTACAGTCCTACCTCCCTAAGATTGCTTGTCCCCAAGCAATCCAGAGAAAAATGAACATCACAGTCCACTTGGATCCCAAGGGTAGAACTTCGTACTATACTTGTGGTGTACAAACAAGTCATGTAGCATCAACACCCAAATAACTGATATCAATGACATAATCATCTAATAACTGACTGTAGGCATTGATGTCGGTAACAACTCATTGGAACTCAGCCCAATTGAAATATCAACTCTGTCCACACCCGAGTCCCCACCAAACTGATAGTCACACCCAACTGCACTAAGAAGATGACAATGACCAAATGTACCTGAATCACTATTACCAACTCTAACCTCTGATAAACTGTCCTGGGTGTGTGGATACTGCAAGTAGTCTAACTTGCAACTGTCAATCCCATCTACACAAGATGGAGCTAACCCATCCCATAATGGATGGTATGAAACTGGAGCCAACCCACACTGACGCGAAACCAAATGCTCTACCTGTGGGTCAAACAAAAAGTGATGAGAACTCCTCAAAATGTAATGCCGATAAAAACTCCCAATCTCTGTCAAGGGATCATCAGTATCAGTCTGGGAATCAGAAGATGGCTCCAATCTTTGACTCCGAACTACCAGTCAGGCAAGATCCTGAGCAATCCTCTCAGCAAATCCAACCTCGAAATCCCTGTGGAGAATCATAGTAGATAGTCTCTACAATCTTTCCCACCAACCTCCGAATAGCATGAGAGCCTCGGATGAGGGTACCCTTAGACGCTTTGTATGAATCCTCTCGCACATCCGAACTCTCCAATAGATACTCCATGAAGGACTCTGTGCAGTAGAAATTATATGTGGAAGCATCAACTTGCTCCCCTGCGACCCACAATTGATCCCTCTGAACATGTGGCACTGCCAACTGTCCAATGCTATCAGCTATATGAGATGAAGAAATAGATTCACTTCCAGCAAAAAGAAGCAAATCAACATGGGAGCTTGATTCCACTTATACTCTTATCTCATCCGTACCTACTGTATGTGACTGAATGTGACCTCTAAATCAGGCACAACACAACATGGTCATTATTCACTTGATAGAATTCAGGAGAGAGTATGAAGAACTCAATCCAAATTCCATGGTGAGGCGACTTGTTGCCTCCTATGTGAATGGGGTGTTTGAATACTCTCAGAACGAGAGCCAACAGCCGGGAGACCAATTCAACAATGGAGGATTTGAAAGAAAATATGAGCAAAATGAAATTAATCTAAGATTAAGTGCAATTTAATTTATAAGAATGAGGATGCAATTAATCTAAGAGCTTGAAAATAAAGATGAGATGCAACTTAATCTAAGAACTTGAAAGAAATATGATATTAAACTAAGAACAAATAAGCAAATTTAGTCTAAAATGTGATGCAAAGATTATACTAATAATGAGATATTAATCTAATAAATGCAATAAAAAGCTTTGAAAACAATGAATCAAATGAGACTCAAAAAAAATGCCTATAGTGTAGATGCTCTCCAAATTGCCTTTCTCTAATGAAGAAAAAGAGGCCAAATAAATAGAAGAGCCAAGAGGAGGAAGAGTTTCTTGATTTGAAACTCCTGACCCTTCATATCCCTTATTGAGACAAAAATGCAAGAATTACTTAATAAAAAGAATGGAAAATGCCACACAGGTGACCTTTCGAATATCTTGAATTATCAATTCAAAAAAGTGTGTCCATTCGAATATCAAGTAATTATTAATTCCTTTTTATGGGTAATTAGCTAAAGAGGGTAGATTTTAATTTAATTAAAAAGCACTTAGGACTTTATAATTAAATTAATTTATCATAGGGGTAATTTAGCCAATTAAGTCTAAGACTTTAGGAATTAATTTAGCGTTTGATTATTGCAATTTATGGTCTTTGCAATTGACATCAAGTCAAATTAAGTTAGGTAGGAGAGAGAAAATTGCCTAGGGAACTAGGACTTTGGTGATGTAAAATCGAGATAATGCACCAAAATTGATGAAATTAAATAGGTAGCCAATTTTGGGGTATTACATTTGCCCCTCTTTGAATTGATGTGCGAACAGCGCGTTGATTCAAAGAATAGTCTGAAATGACAAATGATGAGAATTTCCATAGTCCAAGTTAGATTGCGAAGACAACGGTCTTAGAAGAGAACCGGAATCGGGGTTAGATTGCCCCAATACCAATTGATGAAGATGCAGATTTAGGACTATCTCCGAATCAGGGTTAGGTTGCCCCAATACGAAGCTTAGTCCTCCGAGACCTGGGTTAGATTGCCCAGATAACGGTCTAAAAGAGATTTTGAGAGCTATCTCCAGAACGAAGCTTGACTCCTAGGAATTAGGGTTAGATTTCCCCAATACCTAAAAAGATTTCAAGAACCATCTCCAGAACGAAGCTTGGCCCTTGAGGATCCGAGTTAGATTGCTCAGATACCTAAAAGATAGATGATAAGATAACAAGATGCGAGGCACCGAGATGCCCCTAGCGATGAGAACTGATGATTCAAATCAGACTGATTCAAGAATAGATTCGACAAGATTCAAATGATGTAATCATCCTGCCCCCTCGGGAGCGAAATGGAAAGATGACATGTCAGAAGATGATTGATAACAAGAGATTGCAGAGCAAAAGCAATTAGACTAGATTCGCAAAGCTGCAAAAGCAAATCAGAGCAAAGCAGAGGTCTTGTTGACCAAGTTTGACCATAGTTGACCAAATTTGACTTGATGAAAAGAAGAAAAGATTTGAGAACATGATGCAAAGAGGAGGATCTGGCAGGAAGATGACACCAGAAGGTTGACTACACAAGCATCCGATCTAGGAGGAGTCCAATATTTAAAACACGATTTTGAGCTAGCTAGAGATGTCAGATTTTGATTTCGATCCCGAAAAAGGATGCAGCCAAGATGAGACTGGGACAAAAGATGAGAACCTTTGATGAGCAGATCCAGAAGAAAGCAATCAAGAGAGCAACAAGAAAGCACTCCAAATGCAAGCCTAGAATGAAAGATGCAAGTCTAAATGCAGGCCTAGGATGAACAAATGCAATCCTTCGGACTCGGCTGTTGGACTCATCGTATTTATCATCATTGAGTTCGTTTAAGCACAGGACAATTGCAAGATGCCATACAATTCTCCCCAACATGAGAATATGAATATGACATAAGTCTTAAATTTGTCGGAATGAGGTGTAAGCATTAAGGCACAAGAAGCCAGAATGACCTGAACACCTATTCCTTTTAATTTAGCAAGTTAACATAAGCATCAAAGCACATTTGCTAGAATGACCTGAATGTCTCTTGCGAACAAACACACCAAACATGTGAGAGATCTTTCTTTTGCCAAAGATTGCTCGCAGTGACCCTTACGTTCACTCAACAGGGCAAGCATTTACAATTTCACCAGTAGCAGAAAGAAGTCACTCAAAAGACAAGGAGAAGAACCAACCTCACCAAAGTGTTCATATAAAAGGAGTCGAGGTACGCATGGCCATCCAATATGAGATGAAGGCTCTTACAGACATACACCCCTCTTATATGAATTCTTTGGATAATTGGAACTAAACCAACAAGCAGAAAGCAAAGAAAAAGCAAAGCAAACAAACAAGCACTCAAAGAAAACAAAGCTCAACATGCCTCAAAGGAACACACATTTAGTTTTAGTTTCAGTTTAAGTTCGTGTTCAAGTGGATTGAAGTCGATTCGGAAAGATGACGTTCGTAGTCTCAACGAGATAACGATAGCGGGCAGACACAATGAGAATCACTGGTGACTATTGCGGGAGACTAAATCTCAAGAAGATATCGGGAAGCTAACGAAGTATCGGTAGGCAAACGCAGTGAGAAACACTGGTGACGCATATGAGAGAGAGATTCTCAAGGCGAGAAATCTCAGAGATACTAGCGAAACATCAGTAGGCAGACACAGTGAGGACCACTGGTGACTGATGTAAGGGAGAAATCCCGAAGAAGAGAGATTGAACGAAAGCTAGGTATCAGTAGGTAGGCACAGTGAGAACCACTGGCGACCGATACGAGAGAGATCCTCAAAGCGAGAAATCTCATAGATACTAGCGAAACATCAGTAGGTAGACGCAATGAGAACCACTGGTGACTGATGTAAGGGAGAAATCCTGAAGAAGAGAGATCGAACGAAAGCTAGGTATCAGTAGGCAGGCACAGTGGGAACCACTGGCGACTGATACACAAGAGACTCTCAAGGAGAGAAATCTCAAAAGTAGCTAGGCATTAGCAGGCAGACACAGTGAGAACCACTGGTGACCGATGCTTAAAAAGAGTTTCCGAAAGTGATAGGACAATGCCCCCTAGACCAGGCAGGTGCCCCCAAGTGTGAACCAGTTCCAATCTATGAAGAGTTGAGGAAAACTCAAAGACAAGCGCATGAGCTAGCAAACCAAAACAGGAAATAAACTAAAGCAAGAAATCGAGAAAACAAACTAAAGCAGGAAAGGAAGGAAACTAAAGCAGGAAACTAAGAGCCAAGCAATGCTAAGATGAGATGCAGCTTCAGGAAACAAGAGGCACCTGTTTACCAGGTTTTCACCATCTTGGCAGAGATTCTATTTTTGCTACCATGACGCCTGTTTACCAGGTTTTCATCAATGACACATTTTTCTCTTTTTCAATTTTTTTGTACTTTTCTCTTTTTTTGATTTTTTTATATTTCATTTTTTTGTATTTTTCACATTTTCTATTTTTTTTCTATTTTTTCTATTTTCATTTTTTTTGGTATTATCAAGGCACCTGTTTACCAGGTTTTCACCAGGATAATAGATACATCAAAGCGCCTATTTGCCAGGTTTTCACTAAGATGATCATTTTTTCAGGACATTTTGCAATTTTTAGGATTTTTTGCAATATATCAATTTTTAGGATTTTTCAGGATCAATAAGTATGTACATGAGCATACTGAGAATGTCAGCTGTAGAACTTCTTCAAATGAAGAGCATTGATGGGCTCTTTGAGTTTCTCTCCTTCAGTAGGAATCTCTGAGAACACAGTATTTGTAGCAGTAGCCAGCTGAGAAGTTGCAGAATCATAACCAAATGTTGTAGCAGTAACAAGAGAGCCAACCAGTAGTGTCCAACAGTCAAGAGATCCATAGTCAAGGAAAGATCACTTAAGTGAGACCCACAAATATCCTCATGGACACACCTTAACTCTTTGTCAGATTTCCCACGCTCTAAACGCTTAGGGAGAGTACATTCTAGATTTCTCTTAGTCATGTCATTAGCAATGAGGAGATACTGATACGCACTTTGGGACAAGGCAAGATGGAGTGAAGAGGGTAAAGTATGAGAGGCAAGGGCGATGGAATGGAGGGAAGCATGAGAATTTTGGAAGCTCGAATGACAACTTTGATTTTTTCTTTCTTTGGAATCCACATAGCTTTTGAATTTTTTCTTCTTTACTTTGAGGTGCTTTTGATGACAATGCCTATAGAATGGATTTCGAGATCCATTTTTTATTTTATTTTCTGGCTTTTGATTGTCTTCTTCTTTTTGAGGACCTTTGCGGTCTTTTGAACACCTTTGTTTCTTTCCTTTCTTCGTAGTCACATGTCGATTAGATGGGACATGGTGACCTTGAGATATAAGTGGATTCTCATTATTTTTATTTTTATGTTGCACATCCAAGTTACTTCCAAAAGACTTAGGAATGGTGGATGAAAGAGACTTATATGACTGGTTCAGGTGGAGAGGTGGAAATGGAAGTGGACGGGCCACTTTTCTGGGAGATGAAGGGGGAAGAAAAGTCGATGGGATGGGCTCAAGTGCAAATATATCAGTATCATCCTCATCATTCATGAATGCAACAGGTAGATCAAGAAAGTAATCTTCCATAGAGCGTTGTCGATTGTGAGTCGTCTTAGAAGAGTCAGATAAGTTTGGAGGAATATTATGTGAGCCTAACCAAGATGGTCTATTCCAAGAGTTAGGTCCCCTTTCAGGTGGTAAGAGTGCACGAATAGGAACCGTTTCAATTCTGGATCATCCAATATTCCTTGAAGCTGTAACAGAATGGGGTCTTACATACCCATGATTTGCTGGAGCAGTAGGAGTATAGCTTGGAGTAGATGGCCTAGGAGCCATAGGAATGATCTCCACAGGAGGGTGGAAAGGATCATCATCAATAGCTTGATCTGGAGGATCATAACTTTCTCCTCTTTCTGAGTTGTTAAGACTAGCATATAAGTGCATAGCATCAACTGGTATTTCTGTAGTAGCATCTGATATGGAGTCCCATTCAGCTAGAGACATAGTCAGAGGCATATTTTCTTCATTGTTGTCATCTAACATAGGAAGTGTTTCTTTAACAGTAGGATCTTGTTCAGTAGTAGGAGCAGCAGAGTAATCTGAAATAGGCATACCTTGAGGCATACCCAAGAGGAGGGAAGTGTCCAACAGTTGCTCCCAATCAGTATATGTGCCATTGGAGTCAGCAGTAGTAGGAGTCTATTCAATAGCAGAAGTGGTGGAACAATCTAGAATAGGCATACCTTGAGGCATACCCAAGATAAGGGAAGCATCCAACAGTTGCTCCCAATCAGTATATGTGCCATTGGAGTCAGCAGTAGGAGTCTGTTCAATAGCAGAAGTGGTGGAACAATCTAGAATAGGCATACCTTGAGGCATACCCAAGATAAGGGAAGCATCCAATAGTTGCTCCCAATCAGTATGTATGCCATTAGAGGTAGTGACATATTCAGTAGTAGCTGCAGTAGTAGAAATCTGTTTAGTAGAGTGTATAAAATCCTCCTGGTGAGGACCAAAATCATGTTCTTGAAGCACTTGAGAAGGTAGATAAGACTCTTTTTGGTAGTCTGAATCAGAATTTTGATCATTCAAAGGTCTTTCATATGTCATAGGCTGAATCTGTGTTTCTTCATCATCTAAATCTGCATGTGAGTGCAAGCTGCAACTAGGTTGGTCAAGCTCATAGCTCTGATAGCTAATACCAAATCCATCTTTAAAAGGTTCCTCATAGGAATGTGGAGATGGAGGGAGAGTTGTCAATGACAAGACGGACTCAATCTGATATTCCCCCATGCCAATATCTTTGATCTTCAGGGTCTTTTCTATTTCTTTTAGCTTGGCATCAAAGAACTCAGTGGATTCTCTATTGGCGGGAACAAAACTATCTGTCGCTTGGGTAAGCATCTTAGTAGAGCAAGTATTTAGGCTAGCACTATTGTCAATGAGGACGTGGCGAACATGCTCGGGACCTTCCATAACTTCAATGTGCAGGGGAGTATCATGCGGATGGCTTGGAGAGTGATCATCTTCTTCAGAAAAGGACAAATAATGAGGTGAGGACAAATGACCTACCATAGATTGAAACTGGTCGAGATTGAGATCTTTAGGGATGTTTTTCTCAGTGAGGGCTTTATCCATAGATATTTTTGGTCTAGATGTCGAGGGACCGGGACCTCTGAGCATGATCTTCGCACGAGATTGAGTGATAGTGTTCGCACAAGCTAGAGACTGTGTGGAGTTATACGAGGGAGGCGCAGGGCCTCGCAAGATAAAAGGATTTTTGGGTTTAGGAGTATCCTTGCTCCCTGGAGCAATGATCATGTCACAGTGAGAGATCCAAGGTTTGTTTCTAGCAAATTTGGAAGGCGGTTGAGCTTCTGTTGCAGCCTTCTCAATGACTTTGACCATTTGTATGCTAGAGCTGAGATTAAAGACGAACTTTGAGGGTTTTGGCATCACATTGTCAACAACCCTGTCATTCATAACATCTATGTTTCTATTGACAGTCTTATCCTTATCCTTGTTCGAGGGAGAAGGTCCTTGCTTGTTGTCTTTATTCAATGTCAATTCTCCTTTCTTGACCATAAATGCTTCTATCCTCACAGCCCACCTAATCATATTGTCAAAAGTGAGGGGACCTCGTAATCGTACTTGGTATCCAAAGTTTGGGACAAGATTGTCCAAGAAGATATCGAGCTTTTCAAACTCGGGTAATTCATGCGGATACTTTGTGCATAATTGTCTCCATCTCTGGAGAAATGTTAGGAGAGGCTCCCCTTGTCGCTGTTTCAAATTGCAAAGGTCTTGGATGTTGACCGAATATTGAATATTATGGGATTGATCATAACTCTTGTCATTTTGAGACTGACCATGACCTTGGTCATTTGGGGATTGCTCATGAATTTTGTTGAATTTGCCTCCCCTTGGGAAGTGGAATGGATCTCCCATCTTGTTGGTAGTATTATGAGAGATCGTGAAAAAGTCGATAGGTTCAAAAAAATCAATAGGTTCGATTTTAGAAAGTGACGCTTTAGAGTCTTGTTGGTCTTCAAACAATGGGTTACAATATTCTTGAAATAATAAGTCAGACTGTATCTGAAACAATGGATTGTAATACTCTTGGAATGAGGAGGAATGTGAGGATCTCTCACAAAGTTTATATTGCATAACAAATTCAGGATGACCTATGTCTCGATTACAAGGTTTACTTCGATCTTGATCAGTATTCTGAACGGGATAAGTCTTGCTACTTCGAGTCGTGACAGTCATAAATGAAGATGTAACGAGCAAAGATTCGGGATAAAGCTAGACTCTGTCTCTAAGATAATGAAAATAGGTAAATGGCTAGAATAGCCAAGATGCAAGATGAACCTGGTACGAATCGTCAAAAGAGGAGTGGCTAGAACAGCCGAGATAAGACTATCGCAACGTGAGGTACAAAAGCACAATGAGATAAGGTAGACTAATGAGAGACAATACGAGTCAAAGCGAAGATCGATCGATTCCTAACTCGAGACAACCAATTTCTGACGGTGAACGATAGGAAAATAGAAAAATAGATCACGGACAAAAAGACAAATCAGATTTATGTCATTGATCAAGCACATAAGACAGCAATCAAGGAGTTCAAGAAAACAGTCTTCAAGCAATGGGCAAGGGACAAAGCAACCTTGCGCATGAACGAGAATACTGACTTAGTATTTCTACTCCCTAAGGACTCTACTTGTGTATGTTCTTGAAAATGTTTTAGCAGGCACTTAAAACACAACAACATCCTAGCAAGTTATCTACAAGGATATACATGGCTTTTCTAAAGGGAGTCCTCGATATACGCAAGGTACGTGAGGCCCAAATCCGTAGATGAGAAGAATCCGAAATCACACAGCCGGGGGGAGACGGTAACCCAAATCTCCTCCTTCACTTCTCAAAGGTATAAAGTTCTTTGAGGCTTAGCCAAGAGTGAAATCTAACTCATTCCCAAGAGAGGTGTCTTTGGATTCACCTCCCGATATTTATACTCCGCCGGAACACGGGAGTTAAGGTCGTCCCTTGAGGTGATGAAATCCCCAAGCAGGCCTTCTAAAAAAATGAAAAGTAAGTAATTCTCTATCAAAAAGTATTGAAAAGCACTAAAGGTGGAACACTTAACGCTTAAAGCAAATATGAGGTGAGTCCACAAGGTGGAACACTTAACACCCCACATAAGCTACAAACGAGTCCACAACGTAGAAAACAAGTGAGTTCCAAAAAGCACAAAAGGGTTGCCTAGTGGAACAATTAACACTTCTTTCCTATAGACCCCTCCCCTTTAATGTGGCGCTGAGATCGCAACCACAGGGCGGAAATGAGGGGCCGGCGGATTAGCGAGTCCAATAACCCAAGATAGCAATCTAGATCAATCACAAGTAATCTAAGACTGCTAATCAATACTACTCATAAGTGCAAGAGGGTTTGAATCATAGAATATTTAACTTTTCAAGTAAACATGAAGTGAGTCTACAAAGTGGTGCATTTAACTCTTCATGTAAACTAGGAATGAATCCATGCCCTAGATTACTCAATGAGATGTTTTGATATTTGAAACCAAAAATTACTTAATGTTTAAACACAAGCATTCACTTAAACACAAATTTGTATAAAAGCAAATCTATGTTCATTCATTTCCCATTAAGAGCATCAAAAATGTGTTCTATGAAAGCATGTAACACTCAAGCCAAACACATGAGAGATTGATTTTATGCCCAAACCAAGTGTTATAGAGATTTTAAGAACTCACCTTAGGTCCAAAGATCTGCAATCCAGCATTTAGCACACATTCGAAAGTATAAAATCAAGACAAATCAATGGCAAACGGTAAGATATGTAACATTGCTGTCTTCAAGACAATCTTTAAAGATTGATTTATTTGACCCATAAAATCACAATATTAAAATTTCTGGAAACAATGAAGTTTTTAGCCAACATCAAGAACTACCATTTCCAAAAATTATAAAGTCTTATGATTCCATTTGGTTCCTCAACCAATAACCTTTTCAGACTGCAATTTTTCTGTCATAAATCAGATTTAAAACACTAGGCCCTTTCTAGGGAATCACATATCTTTCTCAAAAAGAATCCAAATGAAACCAAACCAATTTCACAGTAACTATTAATGAATCTAATTTTCAAATATGTAAGCCATTTATTTTTTCCATTCATAAATCATTTTCTAAGAATAAATCATTGCCTGCAACTCCAATACAGATTGTTAAAAATCAGTTTTCACTCAAATGCCCATAACTTTCACAAATCTGCATAAAAATGACTCAAACAAAAAGGAAATGAAAGCTAATTCACGTATCTTTCCAATGAATATTATTAGAGATCTTGATTCTTCATAATTTGTCTGTACCAGACGTTTCAATCTGACTGTATTTAGAGAATCTCAAATCTGCAAATACCCACTTTCACCAAAATGATCATAACTTATTCATTTCTTTATAAAAATGAATCAAACCAAAAGCATGAGAAAGAGGATTCATCATTCTATCCATCAATTATTATATTATAAGGTTTTCAAGCTGTAAATAGCCGTACAAGGCCTGGAACCAACACTAAAATTGAAAAACCAATCAAGAATGAGGCCAGAAATTGATCTTTTCTGCCCCACGGTGGGCGCCAAAATGTATGTGACTGAATGTGACCTCTAAATCAGGCACAACACAACATGGTCATTATTCACTTGATAGAATTCAGGAGAGAGTATGAAGAACTCAATTCAAATTCCATGGTGAGGCGACCTGTTGCCTCCTATGTGAATGGGGTGTTTGAATACTCTCAGAACGAGAGCCAACAGCCGGGAGACCAATTCAACAATGGAGGATTTGAAAGAAAATATGAGCAAAATGAAATTAATCTAAGATTAAGTGCAATTTAATCTAAGAATGAGGATGCAATTAATCTAAGAGCTTGAAAATAAAGATGAGATGCAACTTAATCTAAGAACTTGAAAGAAATATGATATTAAACTAAGAACAAATAAGCAAATTTAGTCTAAAATGTGATGCAAAGATTATACTAATAATGAGATATTAATCTAATAAATGCAATAAAAAGCTTTGAAAACAATGAATCAAATGAGACTAAAAAAAAATGCCTATAGTGTAGATGCTCTCCAAATTGCCTTTCTCTAATGAAGAAAAAGAGGCCAAATAAATAGAAGAGCCAAGAGGAGGAGGAAGAGTTTCTTGATTTGAAACTCCTGACCCTTCATATCCCTTATTGAGACAAAAATGCAAGAATTACTTAATAAAAAGAATGAAAAATGCCACACAGGTGACCTTTCGAATATCTTGAATTATCAATTCAAAAAAGTGTGTCCATTCGAATATCAAGTAATTATTAATTCCTTTTTATGGGTAATTAGCTAAAGAGGGTAGATTTTAATTTAAAACACTTAGGACTTTATAATTAAATTAATTTATCATAGGGGTAATTTAGCCAATTAAGTCTAAGACTTTAGGAATTAATTTAACGTTTGATTATTGCAATTTATGGTCTTTGCAATTGACATCAAGTCAAATTAAGTTAGGTAGGAGAGAGAAAATTGCCTAGGGAACTAGGACTTTGGTGATGTAAAATCAAGATAATGCACCAAAATTGATGAAATTAAATAGGTAGCCAATTTTGGGGTATTACACCTACTACACCTATATCCTGGACAGATGTGTCTGCCACATCATCATGTCCCTCATCCCCAACCGTAGAAGAAAACTCAACACCAACCACCTCAATGTGCAACCGAATTGGATCTGGGGCTGTTGTGGACCGAACATGCTCCAACTCCATGGTCACCTCCTCTAATCGTGACTATGACCCCTGGAAAGCCAACTGGGTACACTACAGTGAGTCCACAGTCACCTCTAACTCATGGGTGAGCTCAACTACCTCCTCTTTCCGTAACAATGTCTCATAATAGGTACTCCCCCACTCCAGAAGGTAATCCCTGTCAGCGAGTAACTGTGAATAATTATGCTTTAAGACCCTGACAGTCTCTCAAAGAGCATGAACCTCTGCTAGGGAAAAACTACTATCACTGTGCTCATCTGACATAGGAGCACCCCAACCAGATACAACCAACATCTGACGAATAGCATCATAATGGTTAATAGCTGAAGAGATGTCTTTGTCATTCACCTTCAACTGACTAGACACATGATGCCTATGTAAGCCTTGCTTCCTATGCAAGCTCTCTGTCCACTAACTACACTATGATAGGATATTGAATCAGAACTACCCACCACGAGATCGCTCATACGTGTGCTATCATCCCCACACAACTCTACATCTGAGATACAACTACTATGTACCTTATCCAAATCCGCATCCAAAGAAATGGAAGCCCTCGCAATATCAATCTCCTTGCATGTCTCAGCTTCCACCTCAATAGTAAGATCTTGTAAACATCGATCTTGAGACTCAACCAAAACCTCCTTGGAGTCATCAACCAATATCTCACAAGGGGTGTCATACCCAGTGCGACTCATAGCATCATCGAATGTATCATCAGATGTGTCCATACTTTCAATGATCTATGTTGAAGTTCTTCAATAAATACATAATGAAAAAAGAAATAAAAATATATTAAATAAAGAATATATTGACAATAATATATTATTGATTAATTATATAATAATAGATAAATAAATTAATAAATGAATAAAATATAATATATAAATATTATAATAATAATATAATAAGCTATAATGATGAATGATAAACTATAAAATGAATAATTATAGAAAATGATTGAACTATATTATAAATGTAAATTAAAATATGAATATAGTAATATAATTATAAATATATAATAATACATTATAATATATAGTTATTTAAATAATTATAATATCAAAAGAATATATATATTATTCTATATAATGTAATTAATAAATAAATATAAAGAAGAATCATTATTTCTATTTATTCATATGTCATCATTATAATATTAATATATTATAGTCTTTTATTAATATTGATATTCATAATATATTTAAGAATATATAATATTAATATGACCATCGAAGGGTCGTGATCTTCCTCGTGTCGCTTCCCTTCACAAGGTATTTAATAATGAATGAGGATCGTAGAACGGGGGAGGAGGAGAAAAAGGAACGATAAGGAATATAAAAAGGTGGCAATAATATATATATCGAGGATATCCAAAGAGTAGACTAGTGAGCATGGCGGAAGGGGAAAGAAGGTCGCGTAAATATCAAGGGATAAGAAGACCAGTCAGTGACCACATAGGACTGACAACATCTAGTCAACGGAAAGGGGCATCAAATAGGAATTAAGTTCATGGCTTAAGGATTCATTGCCTCCAATTAGACTTGGATACTTCAGGGATTGGGCAAAGAACTATACATGGAGACAGCAATACGAGGAAGGAACAACGAAAGAAGACAAGAAAAGAAACGCCCAATCAGCAATCGATACAAATTGAAAGCCATCATCCGCACATTTATAGAGGAAGAAAATAATGACATATAAGACATAAAATAAGGATCGAAAACATATCTCACTTGGTATTGATAATAGTGGAGACTCAGCGGCATTCTCAAGAGATGGGCTTAGTCGATATAATTGAAGTGGGCTCATATTAATAGCCGCAGTTGAACAAAGGAGCGAAAACTATCCACCATATGTGGAAACAAGACGACGAGGTCATATAGAAGCAAAGGAACATAATCACGGGGGGGGAGGGGGCGCTATCCAGTCAGGAATCAATCAAGAACAATCAGTAAAAGACATCAGCGAACAACACTTCCAGGACAAAGTAGTCATCAGCCTCAAGACACTTTACAGTTATCTCAATACAATCAACAGCTACATCGGGAGGTCTCACACAGTGAGAAATTTCATTATACGGAAGGAGATTAAGTTTACGATTTGAGGATCAACACTACATAGGAACCACAAGATACTCAGGGGTATTAGATCTTTTGGCAACCTCATCATCATTTTATAATATAAGTCTGATAAACAATTGGAAGGAGATCAATATATACTCAGTCTCATACAGAGATGGTCATCTCGTTACATTGGTTAACATTTGAGAAACAAACTTCACACCAACATATCAACTAGGGTTATAAATTACATATTCAAACATCATTATTATATCATTTACATATATATAGGAAGCAGATATTTTGGTATGAAGATAAACCTTTCAAACTATATATTGGAAAACTATATCTACATATTGGAGATCTATCTTCTATATCGATAATTCATTACAATTACATCCCAAATACATGTCAAATCAAAAGATCAAGGCTTTGGCAAGCATAGGTGACTATCTAATTGTGTCATGTATTAAGATTACCATTGTGAGTAAGGTCTCTAATTAAAAGAAGTCTTCCGCAATTGAGATTACAAGAACATTGTCACAATATTCCAAAGTAATTTGACAAGGGGATATTACAGTGGTATTAGAGAATAATCCTGCCATCCTGTGAGCCGGGCTTATGCAAACATGTGAAGGAAGAGCAAACAAAAAGGATCAAAGAAGATAAATAAACACAGAGAAAATGATAAAAGGATATAAGGAAGAAAAGGAAGAACGTAGAAGAGAGGACACACGTCTCAGACTTAGAGGGAGATTACAGGAGGACAGATCATCGTAGGGTAAAGACAGACAATAGTATATGATAAAAAGAACATTACTATAGTCAACAAATAATTAGCAAGAGGCATCCTTTGGCATGCTACACCATATATAATACAATCTATATTTACACAAGCTAATCAAGAGCGCGGGAAATTCTTCCAGTCAGCAGCGTAAGACCTCCAATTAAACTCTTTCAGAGTATTACATATTTAGGCAGCAAGAAATATACAATCAAAACAAGTTGGTATCATAATATACCATCATTTGAGAAGACAAAACAAAATAACATTGATCTTTTGAGATCAATAGAAAGAAGATATAAGCTGCTCCAATTAACCATTTAATAGAAGGACAAAGAATTTTATGGCAATTAAATTCCATGAAGGAATTAAGGCAGAGAGCTAAACCTCTCTGAAGGACTTCACAAGGCATTCTAAAATTGAATGTCCCGAAGGAAGTAAGGCAGGGAATTAGGTATTCTTTGAAGGAACCAGTATATACTGATAGGAAAAAAACATATGCATAAATAATGATGGATACACCTGGAGCGGGTATCCATAAGGCCTAGGGTGAGAAAGAGCTCTCTCCTAGGAAGGATGGATATATCAAGGTTGATTATCCATAAGGTCTTAAAGAGAGAATTATAGTGAGGAGATGGTACTTAGTTGGAGAGCTGTTCTAAATTGCGCAAGGCATTTAGAGCCCCAGGAAGCACTCCCCCAGGCGCTAAGTATTTGATCACAGTCTCTCCTTAAGGATTGGGAAGAGATAAAGTCTCTCCTAAGAATCATCAGGATGGATATACCAAATAAAGGATATCCATAAGGCCTTAGGAGGAGGTATTCGTAATGAGATGGTTTCATAGCTTGAGGACCATTCTAGAATAGCTATATGGCAACTAGAGCCCCAGCAGGTTCTCGTAGAGAGCTTGTAACCTGATTACGAACTCTCTCTAAGGATTAGGATTATTCTTTAGGACTCAACACAAAACAAGGAAATACTTAACGAAAGGAGAAGGAAAGCACTACAGTACAACAAGATAAGTTCATCTTTTGAATTACTCTTAGTATTTTTTAATATTATGATCTCTAGAATTAATAAGTTAATATCTTACAATTCTAACCTCAAGTTGAAATTATCATTGTAGGGTTGGAAGCATCACTTATACGGAAGATTTGCATTGCTTGAGGACAAGCAATTTTGGGAAGGGTGGACTGTGATGTTCCCTATCTCAGGGATCAAGTTCAATAAATACATAATGAAAAAAGAAATAAAAATATATTAAATAAAGAATATATTGACAATAATATATTATTGATTAATTATATAATAAGAGATAAATAAATTAATGAATGAATAAAATATAATATATAAATATTATAATAATAATATAATAAGCTATAATGATGAATGATAAACTATAAAATGAATAATTATAGAAAATGATTGAACTATATTATAAATGTAAATTAAAATATGAATATAGTAATATAATTATAAATATATAATAATACATTATAATATATAGTTATTTAAATAATTATAATATCAAAAGAATATATATATTATTCTATATAATGTAATTAATAAATAAATATAAAGAAGAATCATTATTTCTATTTATTCATATGTCGTCATTATAATATTAATATATTATAGTCTTTTATTAATATTGATATTCATAATATATTTAAGAATATATAATATTAATATGACCATCGAAAGGTCGTGATCTTCCTCGAGTCGCTTCCCTTCACAAGGTATTTAATAATGAATGAGGATCGTAGAACGGGGGAGGAGGAGAAAAAGGAACAATAAGGAATATAAAAAGGTGGCAATAATATATATCAACGATATCCAAAGAGTAGACCAGTGAGCATGGCGAAAGGGGAAAGAAGGTAGCGTAAATATCAAGGGATAAGAAGACCAGTTAGTGACCACATAGGATTGACAACATCTAGTCAATGGAAAGGGGCATCAATTAGGAATTAAGTTCATGGCTTAAGGATTCATTGCCTCCAATTAGACTTACGGATACTTCAGGGATTGGGCAAAGAACTATACATGGAGACAGCGATAGGAGGAAGGAACAACGAAAGAAGACAAGAAAAGAAACAACCAATCAGCAATCGATACAAATTGAAAGCCATCATCCGCACATTTATAGAGGAAGAAAATAATGACATATAAGACATAAAATAAGGATCGAAAAGATATCTCACTTGGTATCGATAACAGTGGAGACTCAGCGGCATTCTCAAGAGATGGGCTTAGTCGATATAATTGAAGTGGGCTCATATTAATAGCCGCAGTTGAACAAAGGAGCGAAAACTATCCACCATATGTGGAAACAAGACGACGAGGTCATATAGAAGCAAAGGAACATAATCACGGGGGGGGGGGGGGGCTATCCAGTCAGAAATCAATCAAGAACAATCAGTAAAAGACATCAGCGAACAACACTTCCAGGACAAAGTAGTCATCAGCCTCAAGACACTTTACAATTATATCAATACAGTCAACAGCTACATCGGGAGGTCTCACACAGTGAGAAATTTCATTATACGGAAGGAGATTAAGTTTTTCGATTTGAGGATCAACACTACATAGGAACCACGAGATACTCAGGGGTATTAGATCTTTTGGCAACCTCATCATCATTTTATAATATAAGTCTGATAAACAATTGGAAGGAGATCAATATATACTCAGTCTCATACAGAGATGGTCATCTCGTTACATTGGTTAACATTTGAGAAACAAACTTCACACCAACATATCAACTAGGGTTATAAATTACATATTCGAACATCATTATTATATCATTTACATATATATAGGAAGCAGATATTTTGGTATGAAGATAAACCTTTCAAACTATATATTGGAAAACTATATCTACATATTGGAGATCTATCTTCTATATCGATAATTCATTACAATTACATCCCAAATACATGTCAAATCAAAAGATCAAGGCTTTGGCAAGCATAGGTGACTATCTAATTGTGTCATGTATTAAGATTACCATTGTGAGTAAGGTCTCTAATTAAAAGAAGTCTTCCGCAATTGAGATTACAAGCACATTGTCACAATATTCCAAAGTAATTTGACAAGGGGATATTACAGTCTGTCAGTAATCACCAGTATGATGCAGAATGACCAAGGATGTAGGTTCATGTTCTAGACCAAGATGCTTCCACCAAATCTGAGTAGTATCCTGTAGCATCATGAAGACCGACAAAGGATGATGTAATAGGAGTCATGTCTTGTCAGACAGTAAGTTTATTTTCATCATGCATTTTGTAATATTGTAATTGACAGATTACATGTATTTATGAAACAAGTTGTAAATGCAAGTGATCTCTTCACCTTCAAAGTTGTAACATGTAACTAGGTTGTAGATGCATTAGGACCTGCAATCTTTAATAAGTCAAAGTAGGTTTTTGAATTAGTCAAAGTTTGTTGGGTTTCTCCCACCTTTCTCTCTCAGCCCTTCACCTATATAATGGAGGGTTTTGTTGATGTGAGTTTTGTTCCACTACAACATTCATACTTAAACACGCAATGTTTTGGAATGAAACACAAGATACTCAATCCTCTCTTGATATAAGGTGTAATGTCCCCAAATCTTAATAAAATATTTGAATTAGGTTAATTTATTAAATGGTCCTAAAAATTAAATAATATCATAAGGACTTATTTAATTAATTAATTTAATTAATACAGAGCCCAAATAATAAAATAATAATTAAAGTTTGTTGGCCAAAGTCCTATTTATAATCCTTTGGGAAACTTCCTGGAGGCCTTTATAAGGCCGTCATTGGCATTGTAGGAATCATCATGGAATGTATTTGACTCTTCTTTGTATTTCCCGAAGCTAAAGGCTGAAGGTAGTTGTACCAAGTTTCGGAGGCGAAGACCCTCCCTATTCTGCCTATTGCAATTTCGGTGGTTCAATGCCACCCTAATCTGCAGTTGGAAATATTACTCCAATATTTCACTTGTGTGCCAAATTTGTTGATTGTCTTCATTTGGAGGTTGATCTGTACTGCTCAGATCTTATCTGATGCCTATGTAATCTGAAGTGCTATCATTATTGAATCTGAATATTACATGTTTGGTGATTCATCAACTATTAATTTGGTGTTCATTCTTGTGCCAGATATTGTCTATCTTGCACTACACAGTATAATATATTTGTGTTTCTCGTCGCCCCATAGTACTGGAATTGCTTGCGTACGCAGAAAGTTGTTCCAGGTGAATCAATGTCCATACCCATTGCATGAAGGGAAAGACAATGAAGTCGTACGACGCCTAGACCGTATGTTGTGTTGAAGGAAGTGGCCATACGGTCACAATCTTGCCGTACGGGCAACATAACACCACCGTAAGGTGGCTTGACTCTATCATGGACCCACACCAAGCCGTACGGATAGAAGGGGATTGACCTACGGGTGAATGTTGATTGTACATACCGTACAGATTTGGCACCAACTCCACCGTACGGTTGAGCACCAAACATCACCATATGGTGGATAGTCCGTCGTACAACCCTTGATGTTTCAACTATTTGGACCATAGACCTTTCTTTGTATCAGGGAAATTGGAAGTTTGTGAGCTGACCGGTTCAAGAACATTACAGTGGTATCAAAGCTGGTGATCTTGCGAGCCTATTGGGATGATTGAGAGTTTTTTAATTGAATCACACTTCGGTGCCCAATAGTGATGGTCAGTGGTTGTTGAAGGCACTACAAAAGATTAACATAGAGCTCAGCAAGGGTGTTGATCTTCCATTAGATATATTGGAAGTATTTTTGTGTAAGGTGGACCAATTACCTTCAAGATTTATACAGATGATCCTTTCTCCAATTAGGGATGCCTTAAGTCGACCCAGGCTATTGAGACACCATGACAAGGAAATGAAGTTGGCAACTGCAGCATGTCTTAGTGAGATTTTGAGAATCTCGGCAACTAAAGCACTGCATGATGACAACACCATGATAGAGATATTGGATTTGATCGTTGACAACTTCCAGAGCCTTGTTGACTTCAATGGTGATCCTTTTGGCAGGAAATCTACAATATTGGAGAATTGTGTAAATGTCAAAGTAACCTCCTCTTAGATCTAGAGTTGCAAGACTTGATCCATGATATGTTTCATTACTTCTTGGTCACAGTCAAGGAGTCTCATGAAACTAAGGTTCCAATTGCTATGGAGAGCCTTATGATTTCATGCATTGAAGAGATGGATGAAATATCCCAACCTATCATATCTATGTTGTGGGTTGTTCGTAATCTAGAATGCGTCCCTTCTATGGAAGCATGTAGATTGGTCAGTAATGTATTCAAGCATTGCGAAGAAAAAATAATATCTCATCTGCACAAGTGGGAGAAAGTAGATGACAGCGATAAGGATGATGCATTACATGAGGAGGATCTGCTAAATCTTTCTACTACATCTACATGTGGAAAACACCTAAAAAATGAAGAAGTTTCTTGTTTGGACCTTGCCAAGACAACCTAGACAGATCAAGGTGACATTAGCTCTGCCACTAAAATTCATGAGCCAAGCCTTTAGTTTGTGGAGTACGGAACCCTTTTTTATGTGCAGCAAATTGTGCCCGTCGTAGAGGTTGTGACTATCATCAGGGCCCTATCCACCGCCGAGGCTCTATCCATCAAGGTTCTGTCGGAAGCTCTGCCTGTTGAGGTTCTGTCCACTGAGGCTCCGTCTGCTGTCGAGGCTCTGTTTGCCGCCGAGGTTTTGTCCATCATCGTCAAGGTTTTGTTTATCGTCATCACTGTCGTCGTCGAAGCTTTGTCCACAACCGAGGTTGTGTCCGTGGTTTTGGTTGTGTCCGTGGCTAAGTTCATATCAGCGTCAATGTCTGTCTGTAACCGTACCGGAAGACATTGTTGAACATGATGGCGTGAAAGATGTCATCGATTGGCATCAATGGGATCCTAAGGACTCTAGGCATGGCCATGTTTATATCAGAGTGGCGCAACGAAGGCTTGATGGATATTTACTTTTCTTGCCTACATCCAAGTGCGTATACGTGAACATGATGCGGCATGAAGACTTTAGTAGATATGGCTATTGGTGTCCATGTTTGGTTTGGGATCCTGGAGCTACAATGGGCAAACCGTTTGATGATGGATTGCTTGAGGGCAAGCAATCTTTGGGCGGCGAGGATTTGTAATGTCCCCAATGTCTAACAAAATATTTTAATTAGCCTAAAAATTAAATAATATCATTAGGACTTATTTAATTAATTGATTTAATTAACAAAGGGCCCAAATAATAAAATAATAATTAAAGTTTGTCGGCCGAAGTTCTATTTGTAATCCTTCAGAAAACTTCCCGGAGGCCTTTATAAGGTTGTCGTTGGCATTGTGGGAAGAGGACAGATTGAATTTGACTTGTCTTTGTATTTTTGAAGCCTGAAGACTGAGGAAGTTGTGCGTAGTTTCGAAGGTGAAATACCCTCCCTATTCTTCCTGCTGCAATTTCAGTGGTTCAACACCACCCTATTCTACCGTTGGAAATATCACTCTGATATTTCACTTGTGCCAAATCTGTTGATCATCGTCATTGGGCGACTGATCTTCATTTGCTTGATTCTTGTCTGAGACCTTTGTAATTTGAGTTTGTATTCCGAATCTGAGTTTACTTCTGGAAGCGTTGGTATTTGGCGACCATCTATCTAGTAAATTTGGAACACTATCATTGTTTGAATTTGAAGTTCTTTTTGACATAATACTTTATTCATTATTTGTGGCATCCAATCTCTGTTACAAACTCGCATCTAAAGATTTATGAAGATGTATACATAGCCTTGTACCAACAACGCATGTTAACAATTCTGAAGTCTACTGAAGGCCATAATTTTGTACGAAGCCTATCGAAGGCCATACTTTTGTACAAAGATCTAGAGGTTAAGACTGTATGGCCATACCGTGCAGCTGAGCAATTGAGATCACCGTACGGTGTTGCTCTCCGTATGCTTGAGATTTCAATCTCGTTGTACATACGGTGTCATATTGGTAATCGTACAACTCAGTCACTTCCACCATATGGGAGACATTCCTCGATGTACGCTGAGGCCCCTACACAGTACGATCGTCACTATACGCTCCTACGAATGGGTTAGAAACATAACACCATCATACGGTGGCTTGACTCCATTGTGGACCCACAGCAAGTTGTATGAACCAAAGGGGTTTGAATTGTGAGTTGGTGTTGACCATACATATTTGGCACCAACTCTACCGTACAACTGAGCACCAAACATCACCGTATGGTACATAGTTCGCCATACAACCCTTGGTGTTTCAGCTATTTGGACCATACGCCTTTCTCTATATCGGGGAAATTGGAAGTTTTTGAACTGATCGGTTCAAGAACATTACAGTGGTATCAAAGCTGGTGATCTTGCCAGCCTGTTGGGATCATTGAGAGATTTTAGGATCTGAATCACACTATGGTGCCCAGCAGTGATAGTCAGTGGTGGTTGAAGGCACTACAAAAGATTAGCAAAGAGATCAGCAAGGGTGTTGATCTTCCATTAGATATATTGGAAGTATGTTTGTGTAAAGTGGACCAATTACCTTCAAGATTTATACTGATGATCCTTTCTCCAATTAAGGATGCCTTAAGTTGATCCAGGCTATTGAGACACCATGACAAGGAAATGAAGTTGGCAACTACAGCATGTCTTAGTGATATTTTGAGAATCTCGGCTCCTAGAGCACCATATGATGACAACACCCTGGTAGAGAAATTGGATTTGATCGTTGACAGCTTTCAAAGCCTTGATGACTTCAGTAGTGATCCTTTTGGCAGGAGATCTACAATATTAGATAATTGT
Source organism: Chamaecyparis obtusa (assembly GCA_027943335.1). Taxonomy (NCBI): domain Eukaryota; kingdom Viridiplantae; phylum Streptophyta; class Pinopsida; order Cupressales; family Cupressaceae; genus Chamaecyparis; species Chamaecyparis obtusa. The sequence goes on along the minus strand of BSBK01005128.1, from coordinate 1,097,000 downwards.
GCAATTGTCAAAGGTAGTAACCTCCTCTTAGATCTAGAGTTGCAAGACTTGATCCATGATATATTTCATCACTTCTTGGTCACAATCAAGGAGTTTCATGATAATAAGGTTTCAGTTGCTATGGAGAGCCTTATGATTTCGTGCATTGAAGAGATGGATGAAATTTCCCAACTTATCATATCTATGTTGTGGGTTGTTCATAATCTAGAATGTGTCCCTTCTATGGCAGCGTGTAGATTGGCCAGTAATGTATTCAAGCATTGTGAAGAAAAAGTAATATCTCCTCTGCACAAGTGGGAGAAAGTAGATGACGGCAATAAGGGTGATGCACTACATGATGAGGATATAATAAATCTTGCTACTACACCTACATGTGGAGAACACCTAAAAAATGAAGAAGTTGCTTGCATGGACCTTGCCAAGACAACCTAGATAGATCAAGGTAACATAAGCTCTGCCACTACATTTCATGAGCCAAGCCTTCAGTTCGTTGAGTATGGAACCCTTCCTTATGTGCAGCAAGTTGTGTCCGTTGCAGAGGCAGTGACCGCCGTCAGGGACCTCTCTGTCGCTGAGGTTCTGTCCACTGCCAAGGTTTTGTTTGTCACTGCTGAGGTTTTGTCCCTCCTTGCCGCCAAGGCTTTGTCAGCCGCTGAGCTTTTGTCCATAGCCGTTGCCGTCGAAGCTCTGTCCGCCACATAGGCTGTCTGTGGTTGTGGTTGTCCAAGGCTATGTCCATATCAGCGTCAACGTTCGTGTCTATAGCCATACCAGAAGACATTGTTGAACATGATGGCGTGAAAGATGTCATCAATGTGTGTGAATGGGATCCTAATGACTCTAGGCATGGCCATGTTTATATCAGAGTGGTGCTGCGAAAGCTTGATGGATATTTACTTTTCTTGCCTACATCAAAGTGCGTGTACGTGATCATGATGCAGCATGAAGACATTAGTAGATACGGTTATCGGTGTCCGTGTTTGGTTTGGGATCCTAGAGCTATTGGCATCACTAACCAGTAAGTTCTCTATCGGTCTATGTGTTATTGTTTGGCAAAAGAGGATAGAGATTTGATCTCTATATAGAGGGGACTCTTCACCAAGAAAGGCTGAGAAACCGGTCACTACACTAAGCATCAACAACTGGATAATGCACTCAACAGAAAAGAGTGTATTCTAGTATTGACCAAGGACTGCCCTCAACTAGTATAGACAAGTACAAATAAACGCATATCCAACAATTGTCTATAACACTACCGGTAAGAATAGTGCAACCGGTAATCTACTGTACCAAAGGCATGTACCCGATATTTAGCATAAAGAACTCAACCGATATATGATAAGACCCCGGTATGAACCGAGGAAGACATAGTCAACTGTCTGTTCCAAACAACTCTTCTTCACGGGGATCTATTGCAGTAAATCCGAGTGATCTTGAGTTATCATGGTGATCGGTTTGGGGTGCAAGTAAAGGATTTAAAGCCGGAATCAATGGTTACTTGAGGCGCGACTGAAGGATTTAAAGCCGGATTCAATGGCTTTAAATCGAAGTGTTATCTCTTATGAAGAAAGGTTGCCTAACACGCAACTGTTGTTTTCTTCATGTAGTGGATGAAGACAGAACTTGCATCAAATGCTTGCTCAAGAGAACAAACACTTCACCGAGTGATGCATTCGTTGGATCTAATGATTAGATCATGCATTTGAGGCGCAGTCAGGGCAACAAAACAAAATATATTCTTATGTCTGTTGAGAAGAAGATTTGTCTTCATTCTGCCGAGAAAAAGAGTGAGCCTATATGCTACAGAAGCAAAGGTTAGAAAAGTATCAAGGGTTGGAGAAAATCGATAGAGTAAAATTTGTGCAAGTCAGCACAACAATAGCTGAGAGTACATCTGTGTCAATTGGTGATAATTCTCAAAAGAGCACAAATAGAGATCACATCTGGCTAAGGAAAAGTCTTCTGTAAAGATCTTAATTCTATTGTTTTCTAGCAAACTACAATAGACAAATTACAGTATTTGGCTGGACTCTAACAGGTCCCTTGTATCAAAATCCCTTAACTAGGTGACATCTTTCAGGGTGACTTCACTTAACCGGGCAGGTCTTAACAGATTTTACTGTAAAAAATCCCTTGACCGGGTCGCACCTAGCAAGTGCGTTTTATCCCTTGACCGGGCAAGCTCTTAACAGGGCGTACTTCAGAAGAGTACAAATATTGTGAGGTCTCCTCACACCGTGGTTTTTACTCTAACCGGGTTTCCACGTGATAAATCTAGTGTCACTTTGTATTTGTTCACTTACAGTTTTGTTTGCTTAGAACTGTTTGCTTTAGTGCTGTAAGTTTACTTCACTGGATTAAAAAGGAAAAGTAAAGAATTTTCCAATGCTGGTTCACCCCTCCCCTCTTAGCACTAGTTGGGACTGTCAATTGGTATCAAAGCCTCGTTCTGTTTTTCTTTGTTGCTTAACCGCACAAAGAGAAAGCTATGATGATGAGAAAGGAAGGACCAAAGTTTTCCAAAGAAAACTTCACCTTGTGGTGCAGCAGAATGAAGCTATATATGAAGACCAACGATGACCAGTACTGGAAGCATGTTACCAATGACTATAGTGAGCCCGCCGGTACCTTGACACCTGATGAAGAGAAAATTAAGACTGAGCACATAGCTGGCATGGACATGATAGCTAGCACCTTACCTGACCACGAGTATGCTGAAATTGAACATCTTGACTCCGCCTGCAAAATGTGGAAAAAGTTGTAAACAGTCTATGGAGGAGATCCCAATGTTCAGAGAGCCAAAGTCAAAAGCCTCAGGGGAAAGTATGACGACATGAGGATGAATGATGGAGAAGATATCGAGCAATATAGCAACCGAATCAAGGAAGTGATCAACTCCATCAGAAGCACTGGAGGCAAGCTAACTAAAGAAGAGGTGGTGAGCAAAATACTAAGAACTCTCAGACTTCAGTACGCCATAAAGATCTCTGCCATTCAAGAGCTCAGATCCGTGAGCAACAATCACGACACCCTAGACTCTCTAATCGATAAGCTAGCTGCTTTTGAATTAAGCAACTTTGATAATAGTCTATCTATTTAGGAAGCAGCATTTAAATCATCGGTGAATGCCTCTTCCACCAAAAAGGGAATAGAAACCGGTAACTCCTCTACCAGTAATATCGGCAACATCATTGAGAATCTGCTCTCAGAGGAGACAGAGCAAGATGAGTTGGAAGCTCTAATTGCTACGAGATTTCCCAGAGGGAAAGGGAAGTACAAAGGGAAACTCCCTTTAAAATGCTTCTCTTGTAACAAAATAGGACACATTGCTGTCCGATGTCCAGATAATGAAAATAGAGACAAAAGAGACCGGTTCAAGAACAAAGCAAAGCAGGATTGCTATCTTGTTGAGGAAGGAGTCACAAACAATGAGTTTGAAGACTCAGAAGATCCAAAAATTGCATTTGTAGCAATAAAGGAGGAGAGCCTAGCTCTCAATGAATTTACACTCTTATCCAGATCACATCAATATGATGATTGGATCATTAACAGCGGATGCACTCACCATATGACCGGTGACAAGAGCAAGTTCATCAACATGGAGCTCAACGACAGTGGATCAGTCACATTTGGAAACAATTCCCCTTGTGCCATCAAGGGTAAGGGATCTATTGTTCTCTGCACTAATGTTGTCTGTGAAGACGTGTACTGGGTCGAAGGACTCAGGTATAACTTGATGAGTGTTTCACAGCTAAACAACAAAGGTTTCCAGTTGGAGTTCGATCAAGGCTCTTGCCTAGTCAAAAATCAATCTGGATCCCACGTTGCAACTAATAGACAGAGCAAAGGCAATCTATTCTACCTAGACTCAACAGAAGGAGCCTGTTTAATTGCTTGTGTTAAAGGAGAATCAAGCAAGATTGGTCTTATCTCTAAAGAAGACAATAGCAAGCTATGGCACAAGAGACTCTGCCATATAAATTTTGACAACATTGTCAAAGTAAGTAGGAAGAAATCGGTCAAAGGACTCCCAGAAATTGCAAAACCCATGGGAGGTATTTGTAAGGATTGTCAGTTAGGAAAACTGACAGGAGCAAATTTCGGTAGCAAGTCCTTCTTGTTGGAATGTTTGCCGTTGCGCCAAAAGCTCGAACTATCAACGAACGTCACAAACACCAGATTTACCCAGATCCATGGTAACCCCAAAGGAGGTGCTGACCACCAAGTCAACAATCTCCCCCTCAGCACCGACTGAGGGTTCCGCACCAACGGAATGAAGGAGACTCTCTCCCCCTCAGCACCGACCGAGGGTTCCGCACCAACGGAATAAAGGAGACCTCTTGGGATTCGAACCCATGACCCAAGGCTCTGATACCAATTGTTGGAATGTTTGCCATTGCGCCAAAAGCTCGAACTATCAACGAACGTCACAAACACCAGATTTACCCAGATCCATGCTAACCCCAAAGGAGGTGCTGACCACCAAGTCAACACTTCTCTGCTGAAAATGTTCTAGACCTTGTACACACAGACCTGTGTGGACCAATGAGAACAAAGAGCTATCATGGAGACCGGTATTTCATGTTGTTTGTAGATGATTTCTCAAGAATGATGTGGACACTCTTTCTCCGTGAGAAATCAGAAGCCTTTCACATGTTCAAAATTTACAAGGCTAGAGTGGAAAAGGAAACTAGTAGAAGCTTGAAATGTCTGAGGTCGGACAGAGGAGGTGAGTACACCTCTCAGGAGTTTACTCATTACTGTGAGGAACATGGCATACAAAGACAGTTCTCTGCACCTAGGACTCCTTAGCAGAATAGAGTAGCAGAAAGAAGAAACAGAATGTTGATCGACTGTGCCAGAACCCTGGTGATCCAAAAGAATCTTCCTCATCACTTTTGGAGAGAAGCTGTCAGCACTGTTGTTTATAGAATCAACCGAGTTCAAGTCAAAAAGGGAACCGGTAACACTCTTTATGAACTATGGTTTAAGCATACTCCTAGTGTAAGCTACTTCAGAATTATTGGTAGTAAATGTTATATCAAAAGAGAAATGTTTTCTTGGAAGTTTGATCCCAAGAGTGACAAAGGAACATTTCTGGGTTACTCTACCAAAAGCAAAGCTTATCGGTGTCTGAACAAAAGAACAGGCAAGATAATTGAAAGCATCAATGTAAAAATTGATGAATCATCTGAACCAAACAAGAGGACCGGACATGTCAATCATGAAAATTTCAAACTTACTAATGGAGGAGATGTCTTTGAGTTTCATGAAGCAACAACTGAAGAAGAGTTGACAACTCCCACTGACAAAAATCAAGAGCGAGAGACTATGCTTGAAGATAACAGGACACCCCAGGATGGTGAACAACTAGATGTTCAGAACCATGATGAAGATATTGCTCAACAAGATGAACCGGACCATGAACAGAGACCGGCTCTTTCAAGGTATGTCACATATCACTCTACTGACAATATAATTGGTGACAGACATGGGAACATCCTGACAAGGAAAAAGGCCAAAGAGAACGTCTGTCTTCTCTCGTGTGTTGAGCCCAAAACCACCAGAGAAGCCCTTGAAGATGAAAGTTGGGTCAAGGCCATGGACGAAGAAATTGAGCAAATAGAAAAGAATGACACATGGGAACTTGTGTCAAGACCTCACGACAAAAATGTAATTGGGACTAAATGGGTTTACAAAAACAAATTGAATGAGGATGGTAAAGTCATAAAAAATAAAGCAAGGCTTGTTTGCAAAGGCTATGCTCAGGAAGTTGGACTAGACTACGGAGAAACTTTTGCACCAGGAGCCAGACAGGAAGGGGTGAGAATTCTTCTTGCCTATGCAGCTCACAAAAGCTTTAAAGTGTACCAGATGGATGTGAAGTCTACATTCCTCAATGGAATACTAGAAGCAATCTACATTGAGCAACCGGAGGGGTTTACATCTGCTCAAAAAACTAATATGGTCTGCAAACTAAAAAAGGCTCTCTATGGGCTCAAGCAGGCCCCAAGGGCTTGGTATGAAAGGTTGCATTCATATCTTCTGACAATTGGATTCATCAAAACCGGTGACAACAACAATATGTATCTTAAAATGGAAAATGATGGAAATCTAATTGCTGAAATCTTTGTTGATGACATCATCTTTGGAGGAAATGACAAAATGAGCAAAGCATTTGCTGAAGAAATAAAGAAAGAATTTGAGATGTCTATGATAGGGCCCATAAAATTCTTTATTGGACTACAGGTTCATCAGCTAACGGAAGGTATCTTCATCTCTTAGTCCAAATACATAAAAGAAATTCTCAAGACCTTTGGGCTAGAAGAATCCAAACCGGTAGGAACTCCAATGATAACTAATCTTAAGTTATCAAAGGAGGATAATGCCAAAGAAGTCAATAAAACAATGTATCGGTCCATGATAGGAAAATTGCAGTATGCTGTTCACAGCAGACCGGACATCGCTCATGCAGTTGGCATAGTAGCAAGATTCTCTACTAATCCCAAAGAAACACATCTAATTGTAGTAAAGAGAATCTTCAGATATCTAAAAGGAACCGAGGAATATGGCTTATGGTTTCCACACAAGGGTGGATTCCAAATCAAAGTCTACACAGATGCAGACTGGGTTGGCAACATGGATCATAGAAAGAGCACAAGTGGTGGTGCATTCTTCCTAGGTGCAAGAATAGTATCGTGGACAAGTAAGAAGCAGAATTGTATTTCACAATCCACTGCTGAAGCTAAATATGTTGTTGCTGCAATAAATTGCACACAACTAATCTGGATCAAACAATTGTTGGAAGGTATTCAGGAACAGGTACTTGAACCGGTCACAATCTACTGTGACAGTACCAACGCCATAAACATATCCAAAAATCTTGTTATGCACTCCAAGACCAAGCACATTGCCATCAAGTATCACTACTTGAGGGAACTTGTACAGAACAAAGAAGTAAGATTGGAGTATGTGTCCACAAAAGAACAGATTGCTGATATATTCACAAAGCCATTATCAAAGAGGACCTTTGAGTATCTCAGAGGTAGACTGGGGGTTGTACCCCCCTCAGATCATCAATAATTATCAACAGGAAGTACCCCCCTCAGATCATCAGTAATTATCAACAGGAAGTCATCAGTTCATTATGATTCAAAAGGTTACATCTTATCTTTTTATGAACTGATGAAAAGGACTGCTGCTCGTAGGGGGAGGAGAGTATGCAAATCTTCCCGATTAGCCTTTTGGCATTCTATTGTCAAAAAAAAGGGGGAAAATAGAATATGATTATCTATCATATTTTTGCCATCAATGCCAAAGGGGGAGATTGTTGGCATCACTAACCAGTAGGTTCTCTACCAGTCTAAGTGTTGTCATTGTTTGGCAAAAGAGGATAGAGATTTGATCTCTATATAGAGGGGACTCTTCACCAAGAAAGGTTGAGAAACTGGTCACTACACTAAGCATCAACAACCGGATAATGCACTCAGCAGAAAAGAGTGTATTCTAGCATCAACCAAGGACTGCCCTCAACCGGTATAGACAAGTACAAATAAACGCATATCCAACAATTGTCTATAACACTACCGATAAGAATAGTGCAATCAGGAATCTGCTCCACCAAGGGCATGTACTCGGTATTTAGCATAAAGAACTCAACCGATATATAATAAGACCCCGATATGAACCGAGGAAGACATAGTCAACTGTATGTTCCAACCAACTCTTCTTCACCGGGATCTATTGCAGTAAATTTGAGTTATCTTGGTGATCGGTTTGAGGTGCAGGTAAAGGATTTAAAGCCGGAATCAGTGGTTACTTGAGGCGCGACTAAAGGATTTAAAGCCGGATTCAGTGGCTTTAAATTGAAGTGTTCTCTTATGAATAAGGGTTGCCTGACACGCAACTGTTGTTTTCTTCATGTAGTGGATGAAGACAGAACTTGCATTGAATGCTTGCTCAAGAGAACAAACACTTCACTGAGTGATGCATTCGTTGGATCTGATGATTAGGTCATGCATTTGAGGCGCAGTCAGGGCAACAAAACTGAATATATTCTTATGTTTGTTGAGAAGAAGATTTGCCTTCATGCTACCGAGAAAAAGAGTGAGCCTATATGCTAAAGAAGCAAAGGTTAGAAAAGTATCAAGGGTTGGAGAAAATCGACAGAGTAAAAGTTGTGCAAGTCAGCACAACAATAGCTGAGAGTACACCTGTGTCAATTGGTGATAATTCTCAGAAAAGCACAAATAGAGATCACATCTGGCTAAGAGCCTTCTTTAAAGATCTTAATTCTATTGTTTTCTAGCAATCTACAATAAACAAATCCCAGTATTTGGGTGGACTCTCACAAGTCCCTTGTATCAAAATCTCTTAACCGGGTGACATCTTTCAAGATGTCTGAAGTCCCTTAACCAGGCAGGTCTTAACAGATCTTACTGTAACAAATCCCTTGACCGGGTCTTACCTAGCAAGTGCGTTTTATCCCTTGACTGAGCAAGCTCTTAACAGGGCATACTTCAGAAGAGTACAAATATTGTGAGGTCTCCTCACACCGTGGTTTTTACCCTAACTAGGTTTCCACGTGATAAATCTAGTGTCACTTTGTGTTTGTTTACTTACTATTTTGTTTGCTTAGAACTGTTCACTTTAGTGCTGTAAGTTTATTTCACTGGACTAAAAAGGAAAAGTAAAGAATTTTTCCAGTGTTGATTCACTGTCATGTCCCCTTTCTAGAGACATGTGCTTTCAGGATGGATTTGCCTATTATCGACTCTCCTAGGCAAATGGTTTGGAGAGAGTCATTTTTGCGGATCAGATGGTCATATTTGCTCTTGAAGAAGTGTTAAGAGATTGTATTTTATTATTATGTGTTTTGTGGGGCCCATACGTTATAATTTTAAGTTGAGATTGCACTTTTTATAATATAAAATTACTTTATTATAAAGTGCATTATAATATGATTTTATAAAGGATACTTCTAGAAGTTCTTAGCAACTTCTCAAAAAAGTGAATAAATAGAGGGCTGGGCCTCTCATTTGGACATGCTTGGATTTGGATTTTCTTCTACTTCTTCATTGTGAAGCAATTTGTAGTCTTTGGTTTGCAAATTCTATTCGATCTTTGGGAACGAATCACTCCCTTGGATTGGCATAACTGAGGTAGTGAAATATCTACTGAAGGGTTGCATATTTGGAGTTGGTATTCAGCCATCTCATTGGAGCTCATTGAGAATTCGTTGTAAGGGTTTATTTTGGTTGGAATAAGGGTTTCAGATCTTCTCTTGCATTGGAGAATCATTTGGTGATTGACTGAAGACAAAATTGGCACATTTTCAGACTCTCAATCTCAGGCCCTGGATTCAGATTTTTGCTCATATCTTCCAATTCCCTTGGAGATATTTTTTATGCTTTTGGAGGGTTACTACCTAACCCTAGGCGCCCCCATTCATAGCAAATTGGGGTGACAAAACCCTGCCATTAATTTTATATCCTAGCCGTACCTGTACGGCCTGGTACGGCAGATTAGCAGGGGCAGTTTGCAGAAGTTGTGAAGGCAGTTTGGGTCGGATCTGGTGTCCTTGGCAGCGGTTTTCATCAAGACATCATCAGCAGCAACAAGGTGCATCAAAACAGGTTCTAAATTTATTGTTTTTGGGTCAAGAACTGTCATAGCCATCCTCAGAAATTGGTCTCTGTCTGCAGTCCAGATTTAGTCCAGATCTGGTCACTGTTATTAGCCATAGGAATTGCAAGTTAATGTGTTTGAAACATGGACAAAATTCTGTTATAGACAGTCCATATATTTGTTAAAGAATAGCCTCCATAATCAGTCCATCATTGCATTGTAATGACTGTCACAGTCTGAAAATAATCATTTGAAAATTATACATTGTGGCTGGGTTGATATAGTTGCGATTTCATTGGTTAGGGCATGGTCAAGGCATGGTAAAAGAACATAGCATGGTAATCTGATTGTTACATGTCACAGTTATATACTCTGAGAATTGTAATCAGAATCAGATAAGTTCTTGATATTGAGTCTTTGCATTAGTGATTCATTGTTGTTCATTGTTTTACATTCTATATTGGTATTGTTATCTCAATAACATTTGATGCCCAAAACGATTATCGCACTACAACACATTGAAACACATCATTGCAAGTAAAACTATTCAGTGCATGCCAACTGTTCGACAAATTGCCAAGGATCAGATTTGGGGTTTTTAGTGGCCTTTATAGTAAGGGTCATTACATTCACCCCTCCCCTCTCAGCACCAGTTGAGATTGTCAGGAGCTGCAGTGGGCAAACCGTTTGATGATGGATTGCTTGAGGGCAAGCAATCTTTGGGTGGCAAGGATTTGTAATGTCCCCAATTTTTAATAAAATCTTTTAATTAGGTTAATTAATTAAATAGTCCTAAAAATTAAATAATATGATTAGGACTTATTTAATTAATAAAGGGCCCAAAAAATAAAACAATAATTTAACTTTGTCGGCTGCAGTTCTATTTGTAATCCTTCGGAAAACTTCTCAAAGGCCTTTATAAGGTTTTCATTGGCATTTTGGGATGAGGACAGAGGAAGTTGTGTGCAATTTCAGAGGTGGAAGACCCTCCCTATTCTGCCTATTGCAGTTTCAGTGGTTCAGCGCCACCCTATTCTGTCGTTGGAAATATCACTCTGATATTTTACTTGTGTGCCAAATTTGTTAATCATCGTCATTGGGTGATTGATCTACATTTTCTCGATCCTTGTGCGAGACCTTTGTAATCTGAGTTTTTATTTTGAATCTAAGTTTACTTTTGGCATCGTTGGGATTTGGCGACCATCTATCTGGCAAATTTGGAACACTATCATTGTTTGAATTTGAAGTTCTTTTTGGCATAATACTTTAATCATTATTTGTCGCATCCAATCTCTATTACAAACTCGCATCTTAAGATTTATGATGTATACATAGCCTCGTAACCACAACACGCGTTAACAAATCTGAAGTCTACTAAAGGCCATAGTTTCATACGAAGTCTACCGAAGGCCATACTTTTGTATGAAGATCTGAAGGTTAAGACCGTATGGCCATACTGTGCGGCTAAGGAATTCGGATCACCGTATGGTGTTGCTATCTATATGCTTGAGACTTCAACCCCGTTGTATGCACGGGGTCATATTGGTAACTGTATGGCTGGGTCACTTCCACCATACGGGAGGCATTCCTCCATGTACAACTGAGGCCCCTACATTGTACAACCATCATTGTACATTCCTACGAACGGGTTAGAAACTAGACAGAGACTGCTAGTGGACGAGGGGAAGTGGTAATTAGGAATATTGCAGAATCTGGGACATTACAGTGGTATCAGAGCTGGTGATCTTGCTAGCCTGTTGGGATGATCAAGAGATTTTGGGATCTGAATCACACTATGGCACCCAACAATGCCATATGTTCTCTATCTCGGGTCTTAGCCGATTGGAAGGCACATCTATTGGTTGAGTACTCCAAGAATACTTTCGCATGCCAACTGTTGGATGGTCAAGTGCAGGATAACAGATACAAGGTGGTTAGCGACATCATTCACTACAAGGACAAAATCTATTTCATACCCGAGTCCAAGATGAAGGAAAGAATTTTGGAGGAAGATACTTGAACAAATTTTGTCGATCCAATACTCGTCAATCAACTTGATGGAAATGCAGGTTCTATCAATGACCCTTCGAATGGGTTGGCTCTACGCGTGGTTGTTCAGCCTGTTGGTGATGCAGACTCGACTGAGGATCGTTTGCAAGAGCAATCATTACAGTTTGTTGAATATAGAGTTTATCCTTCGGTTGTGCATAAGGCGTGCATGACTGCAATCTCTCCATGTAAGGGGCTTCCTCATGGAAACAAGTTGTACCTAAGTTATGAGATTCTAGAAGAGATTGATAGGCATGATGGTATGATGGCTTTGGATTTGTTCATCCAGGAGTTTCAATGGGATCCTGGTGACTCTGGGCATGGCCATATTTATATTAGAGTGGCGCAACAAAAGCTTGATGGATATTTATTTTTCTCGCTTACATCCAAGTGCGTGTACGTGATCATGATGCGGCATGAAGACTTCAGTAGATATGGCAATCGGTTTCGATACTTGGTTTGGGATTCTAGAGCTACAATGGGAAAACTGTTTGATGATGGGTTGCTTGAGGGAAAGCAATCTTTGGGTGGCGAAGATTTGTAATGTCCCTAATTTTTAATAAAATATTTTAATTAGGTTAATTAATTAAATGGTCCTAAAAATTAAATAATATCATAAGGACTTATTTAATTAATTGATTTAATTAATAAAGAGCCCAAATAATAAAATAATAATTAAAGTTTGTCGGCCAAAGTCCTATTTGTAATCCTTTGGGAAACTTCCCAAAGGCCTTTATAAGGCTGTCGTTGGCATTGTAGGAATCATCACAGAATGTATTTGACTCTTCTTTGTATTTCGTGAAGCTGAAGGCTAAAGGTAGTTGTACACAATTTTGGAGGTGGAAGACCCTCCCTATTCTGCCTGTTGCAATTTCGGTGGTTCAGCACCAGCCTATGTAATGTTCCCAACCACATCCACAAGAAAACTATATGCAACCTAGACAAAATTTGACCAGACCGTACAAAGAGAGTGGCTACAGGCCGTACGGTGTAGCTGAAGAAGGTTGTATGGATGTGCAGGCTGTTGTACGAAGTCACCAAGAAGGTCGTACGATGTTATGGGTGTGAGGGTCGTACGGTAAGGCAAAGCCGTACAGAAGTCAAGACCTTACAGTGGAAGTTGGGATGCCATACGTATGGAGGTCTGGGTCGTACGAAGGCAAGTACCGTCGGGTGCAAGCCATACGTGATGCAAGTCGTATGGTTGGTAGTTTTAAGGTCGTACAGTGAGGACTGTGCAAGTCGTACAATGGAGCTGGATGTCCTACTTGGGGCCGTACAGTGGGTGTTGAGGCCATGCAGTGAAGAGTGCAGGTGGTACGGGAGTTGGAAATGGGCCGAGGGATGAGAGTCGTACAATGAACCACAATATACTCTAGGCTTTAATATTACTACACAATAATACTTGCAAGATGAAATATGAATAATAGTTGTCGCTTCAGATTGCCAAATCTGGAACCAGAGAACAAGTAGAGTAGGGTGAGGGTTGAATCCCACCAAAACTGCAGAGTACCGAATAGGGAGGATGTTTCACCTCCGAAATGGAAGATAGCAGAATCCCAACAAGAATTTGCAAGAAATACAATAAAGTATCAAATCTCAACATATGAAAATTACATCCTACACGTCGGTCATGAATACCCCTTCGGAGAAATTCCCGAGGGTTAACAAAAGAAGCCGACACGGCAAACACCTACGGAACAAAAATAAAAAGGGACCGAGATAAGCTAAATCAATTAGTCCGCACACAAAAGATAAATAATTTGTTTACTTTATGATGGGGATATTACAATCCTCTCATCCCAAAGTTTGCTTGTCCTCAAGCAAATGTAACGTCGGATGCTGGAGAATGTGTTCATCTTCCCAAGTCGTGTCGTCCAACGGCAAGTGCTTCCAACGTACCAAGTATTCCTTCAGGGTACGGTTCCGCAGTGTCTTCTCACGTACATCAATGATCTCAAATGGTTCCAATAAGAGCTTCCCTTCATTCAATGGCGGAAGGTTTGTGGTTACTACGATGTTCTGTCCCATGGCTTTCTTCAGGCAGGAGACATGAAAGATGTTGTGGATGTGGCTCCCCTCTGGCAGTTCAAGTTCATAAGCAACTTCACCGATACGGCGAGTTACACGATAAGGACCATAAAAGCGTGGCCTCAGCTTTTCTTTCCCCATTGCTTTCAATGATGATTGCCTGTATGGCTAGAGTTTGAGATATACTAAGTCGCCTACCTCAAAGCTTCTCTCTATTCTGTGCCTGTCAGCATAGATCTTTTGTTGATTCTGTGCATTTTGTAAGTTTTCTTTCAAGACTTTGAGAATGTCCTACCCTTCCTGAAGCCAATCCTTTGCCCTCAGTATGCGACTGTCACCCAGAACCCTGTCAATAAATAAAAGGAGTTCGTATTTGTAGAGTGCTTTGAAGGGTGCCATACCAATAGACATATGATAAGTTGTATTGTGGCAATATTCTCCCAAATGTAGCCATTTGACCCATGCCCGTTGCTATGCTAAAACGTAGTTCCGGAGGTAACCTTCTACCCATTTGTTCACAATTTCCGTCTGTCCGTCAATCTGAGGGTGGTAGCTGGTGCTGGGTGACAATTATGTTCCTGCCAACCGAAACAATTATGTCTAGAAGATGCTGAGGAACCGACCATCCCTGTCACTAACAATGTTTTGGGGTAACCCGTGCAGACAAAAACTTCTCTGAAAAATAACTCGGCTACCTGTGCGGCCTGGAAATCTGAGGAGATAGCAAAGAAGTGTGCATACTTCGTCAACCTATCAACTACAAAAAAGATATAGTCCCTTCCATTTACCTTAGGAAGTCAGGTGATGAAGTCCATGGAGATACCATCCCACTTATGTTATGGTATGGGCAAGGGTTGTAATAGTCCGACGGGTAAGGTGTGTTCGGATTTGTTTTGCTGGCATACTACACGTTCCCGCACGTACTGCAAGACATCATCTTTAAGTCCCTTCCATGTGAACCTCTCCCTAAGCTGTCTGTAGATCTTGAGAAACCCCGGGTGTCCAACCAATGGTGAGACATGTATTTCTTTCTTTAGGATTTTCTGGTTCATTTTGGACTCAAGTACTAAGTATATCCGATCCTAATAGTAAATGATGTCATCCACTACCTTGTAACGGTCATCGTGAGTGTCACCGTCCATTAATTTACATGCAAATGTGTTTTTAGAATATTTCACTAGTAAGTGTGCTTTCCAATCAGCTGAGATTTGTGATAACACGGAGATGGCCGACTTTTTTGACAAAGCGTCTGCAACCACATTATTCTTCCCTTTTACATATTCAATGTCAAAATTAAAAGCCTGGATCTTACTTACCCATTTTTGTTGCCTCTCGTTCAAATCTCATTGCTCCAAAAAATATTTTAAGCTGTTATGATCAGTACGGACGGTGAACTTGGCACCCACCAGATATTGCCAAAACTTGGTCAAGGCATGCACAATGGCCAACATCTCTTTGTCGTAGATGGAATACAGGCGCTCAGCGTGCGTCAGCTTCCGACTTTCGTAGGCTATAGGGTGTCTTTCCTGCATCAGGACCGCGCAAATGCCCTCTACGGACATGTCACATTCCAGAATGAATGGTTGAGTGAAGTCGGGTAGGGCGAGGATTGGGCAAGTGCTCATTGCTTCTTTTAATTTCTCAAAAGTGTGTTGTGCCTTTTCATTCCATTGGAAGGACCCCTTCTTAGTCAAATCTGTTAATGGTGCACTGAGCTGAGAGAATCCTTTTACAAACCTTCGGTAATAACTGCACAATCCAAAGAAGCCTCACAAGTCAGAGAGTGATTTTGGTGGAGGCCTGTGAATTATAGCTTGTATCTTCTCCTAGTGGACTTGTACTCCATGTTTACTGACCACGTGCCCTAGGTACAATATTTTTGTCATCCCAAATTCGCACTTGGATTGCTTGGCGAACAAGGATTGAGCCTCCATGATCCCAAGGACTTCATCCAACTGTCTCAGTTGTTCTTCCCAACTTTTACTATAAATAAGGATGTCATCAAAAAATACCAGCAAGTACTTACGCAATTGTTTGTTGAAGATGCGATTCATGCAAGATTGGAAAGTAGCTAGTGCCTTCGTTAGTCTGAATGGCATGACCAGGAACTCATAGTGCCCGTAGTGACAACGAAAAGCTGTCTTCTCCACATCTTCCCGCATGCGGATCTGATGGTATCGGGAATGGAGATCTATTTTAGAAAAATAAACCGCACCATGCAATTCATCTAACAATTCATCGATCTTGGGAATAGGATATCTATTTTTTATTGTCTTCCTATTCAACGCACGATAGTCCACACACATGCGTAATGTTCCATCTTTATTTTTCACTAATACTACTAATGATGCAAAAGGGCTAGAACTCGGATGGATCCATCCCTTCTCTAGTAGCTCCTAAATCATCTGCTCAATCTCATCTTTGAATTTCTTGGGATGGCGGTATGGCGTGGTGATAACTGGTTTAGCGCCAGCTTCCAATTTGATGGTATGCTCAAACCCACGATGGGGCGGTATGCCAAGAGGGATGTCTACAAAAACTTTATCATGGGTACTCAGGATAGCCTGTACATTAGAAACCTGGGGTTGCATTCATTTTCCTTCAACTGGTTCTGCTGCAACAAAGCAGTGTGCAGCCCATGCTATGTCATCATGCCAGAAAATGTTAGTATAACTAAGAGGGGGGTGAATCAATTATCCAGTGTCCCAAATCAAAATGTATAATCCAAAACAAATTCTTCAATTTCTGTTACTCGGTAAACATAAAATACTTTCACTGTCTGTGTCTTTACCGATTGTTAGTCTAAACTTTGTAACATTTACCGATCAAATCTAACATGTAATATGCAAAGTATGATAACAAACAAATATCACAATCAACACATAACACAAGAGATTTAATGTGGAAACCCTGTGAAGGGAAAAACCACCTGGGACCGGCAACCCAAAATTGTTCACTCTTCTGAAGTGAGGTCGGTGAAGACCCAACCCTGTTAAAGGTTACATACACACTATTAGGTGTGACCTTGTTAGAGGATTTTAGACCAGAAGTTATTGTCCAACCAGCAGTCACTCTGGGGTTGACAGGATAACAATGTTCACTCTATGAATGAAACATCAAAAGACTTTCATAGTCCACTCGGTTAAGAGATTTGACTGTGTACAATAGTTAAATATGTAACAGTAGATGATCTGCCTTGAAACAACTTTAATTGCAGTTTACAGATCAATGTTCAGCTCATTCAAATCTTTCTGATCAATATACCACTTCAGATTCAATACTATATCAACTTACTGTTCGTCAGTAATTATTCTCTGTAGCTCGGTAATTGTTCTGCAACTCGGTTCTTATTAACTAGTATGATTAGAATGCATGAAAGCTTGTTCACGTGATAATTCTGCAGTATCTTCTTCTTCCGGCGATGTTTCAACAATGAAACCAATGTCTCTTATATAGACGAGTAAATCGTTTTCTTTTCCTCCATCAGATTTTGCCGCTTAATCATATTCATAGATTTTGTTGTTTTAAGCTTCCTCGGCTGATGTGTCAGTAACACGTTTCAATCTGCTCCATTAGATCCTTTTGATTTATGTTAGCCGTCGATCTTCATAACAAACCTTATTTGTTACCTCGATTTCATCCACTTTACAGCTCATCACTTTATCGGCTACACTGATCATTTAATTCCTTTATGTTTTGCTCGGTTAACAAAAAAATGCGTCGGTGAACACAAGCTCGATTAACACTACGCTCGGTATCCACTACATTCCGTTGATGTATACTAGAATGCTTTATTTACCGACAACACTGCTTTGTATCTTTCAGCTCTATCCTTCATCATAGATGAATGCAACATAATAAAGTCAATTTCATCAAGTTATAGACTCATCAACAAGTTACTCAATGTATTCCTTATACTCATCTGACATATACATCTTCCTCATGTAGATATTTATGTTCTTCATCTCTTTCACCTTTCTTCAGATGTGTCAGTATAGTAACTTACAAGATAAGTACTGTCAAGTTAGTTGACATCAATGACAACATAATACTGATTTAATCATCTTGCATATCTAATCAACAACTCCTTAGTAATCTTGAATTACAGATTCTCCATTCAAGTTCTAAATCAGTTGTAGTTCGTCAGAAAATCACCTCCATCTGTTGTGCGGGGACTTCCTTGGGACCCTCATTAGCCATCCCTCGGAGAACAACTTTCTTTCCTTCAGCCACAAAAGTAAAATCCATCCGTTTGAAACTCTGTGTGTATTCATCCAGGGACTCCATCCATTGTATGCCCAGAATAACCTCCATATCATCCAGGTCTACTACAAAGAAATCCTCAGTCACAGTGTGATTAGCCATGGTGATACTCAGTTGGGGAACCAAGTGTGTGCAAGGTAAGAGTGTTCCTCCGGCGACCTTGACTTGGAAACCTGCGTGAGCTTCTGTAGGAAGACCTCTTCTCTTCACCAAGGATGAGTTTATAAAGTTAGGAGTGGCCCCACTATCAAGCATCACAATGACCCTCTTCCCTTGAAGGGTTCCCCGTACCCAAAATACCGTACATCTCGAGCTCCCAGCCAAAGTGATGGTCCCTCCACTTCGTACCAGTGCCACAATTCTCTCCGTATGGTTCAAGCTAACCATTTTGGAGACCTCCTGTGGGTGACCGTCTTCTGTGGGAAGTTTCCCTTGGTCGTCCTCATCATCATCAGACACAACCTCAATGTAGTGTATTTTCCCTTTACTGAGGCATCTGTGCCCAAGTTCCCACGGTTCCTTACAATTAAAACATAATTTCTTCCTTCGGAGCTCTTGTCTGGTGGCTTCATCCAACGAAGGCTTCTTCAACGAAGGTTTGGTATCTTTGTCTCTTGGAATGAACGGTGGTTTGGAGTGGGAGTAGACTCAAGAGGAGGACATTGATGATGATCCCATACTTCATGCCTTTTTGATAGCCTCCACAAGGGTAGCAGCATAGTTCAAATTATCGCAGACTTACCGGCGACAAGTGAACTTATCGCGATAAGTTATGCGTGGCGATAAAACTTGTATAGTTATCACCAATAAGTTGAATTTATCACCGATATATCGGCGAAAAGTCAGTGATAAGTTGATTACTTATCGCAATTTATCGGCGTGAATTGGCGGATAGCTAAAAAATCAAGTCAAATTTAAAAAAAACACAAATATTTTCAATGTTGTTTTTTGCCTTTCCGATTTGTTGTAAGTTTATACAAATATAACATTTAAGTATAAGTTTGATTTATTTAATTTCTTATACCTTTAAGTTATATTTGTATAAATTATAAAATATATATACTTCAGGATGTTTGAGATAGGTTCCAGCTTCATAGGAGTTAAGATGCAGATTCTAGATTTTGAAAATTCCAGACTTAACCAAATTTCAGGATTCAACAAGCCTTTAACAGGGTTACCTCCCACAATCCATCATGGCTTTCTAAGGTCAAATTGAAGCAGGCAAAAGGATTCTCAAAGGGTTTTAACTCATTTTATCACAAATCACTTGGTTTCAACTCCATTTCTATGACAAACTTAGCTTAGCTCTCACCCAAATCCCAGACAGACATGACTTCCCAACAGGCCAAAATCATTCAAACCTCATTTGTCGGACCTAGGGACTTGAAAACGGCCACCAACAAAGACTACCTAAGATCTAGTTATGAAGACTTTGACATTTGGCATTGATCAATGATCAAGCATCACAGATTCATACTATGAAACGATTTAGTTTTATGGATCTTACAGATACTGATAGACATATGTTTCATGGATCTTCATCTTACATACATTTATGATTTGACGTCTTATGGATCTTCATCTTACATACATTCTATGATTTGACTCATTACAATCCTATGATTTCTATTTACTTTAGCTACAATTTCTATTTATGTGCAATATAACCTTAAGTTGCACATAAGAAAGGTAGAGTTACCACCAGCAGGGCCACTTGATTTGGATGACATAGATCCGTACTGTGATTGGACATCACAGGAGCAGCCTCCATTGTTCACAGACGATGACATCTATGATTTGGAGAGGCAGGCTATGGAGGAGGATGGATTCACAGCAGGATTGGATGACATTCAGGAGAATGATCATGAGAGCAGTGAGAGTGAGGAGGATATAGATGATGAGTCATTGCCAGTGTCAACACCATCTACATCTAGGGTGGAGGTCCAGTCACAGCCAGTTGTACACAGAGAGATGGCACAGCCACAACGGACTACTAGGGCTAGACCCCCTCCCACTCTCGTAGTTTTTACTAGAGCTACTGGGAAGGGGAAGAGGAAGATGTAGACTAGTTTGATATTGTACTTGGCAAATGTATTTGCTTATAGTTTTACAAAGACAATTTGCTGTTTTTAGTTTTCTTTAGAGTTCAGACTATTAGACTATGGCTACTAGCCATCAACATTCCACATGAGGATGCAATTTTGATACATATTTGCATTTATATATATCTAGATCATCTTGTTTGGTTTGTTTACTCATTTACTAACTCATTAGATGAATCTCCTTATTGAACTTTGCAAAAAAAATGCATTTCTAATTAAATTTAAGCCATTTTTTAAGTTCCTGAGAAGTTCGCCGATAAGTTCCCGACTTATCTCTGATATCTCCAGATATTTTTTTTTTGCCATTAGCAATAAGTTGCCGATAATGATATTTTGAACTATTTGTAGCAGGATTGAAGCTCTTAACCCATCCCCTCAGTGGTTCTGTTAATCCATCCATGAAGAGTACTATCCGTCTCCTTTCGGAAATGTTTGTAACTAGCACGGAGAGCTTCTGAAACTCTGTGATGTACTAGTCGACCAATCCAGTTTGCCTTAACTAAACTAGCTCTTTAAAATTAAGCTCCAGATCTTTACCATCAAATCGATCTATCAGCCTTTCAATGAATTCAGCATATGTACTTACTTGGTCGTGTCCCAATGTGATGGTGTCATGATGCCACCATTCATGCGCCACTCCCTCCAAGTGAAGTGCTGCAAATTTAATTGCTTTGTCCTCTGGCATTGGATTGAGCTGGAAGTAAGTATCGGCCTTCATTACCCATGCCTGGGCAGATATGGATCCGGATCCATCAAATGGTGACAGATTTACTTTACTCTACTTCCTTCTGAGATCATCGTTAAAATATTCTCGGCTTCCACCTCCAAAGTATTGCATTCTTAATTCCGCGTAGTCTTTGTAGGATATATCCCCTTCCAAGTTTGCATTCTTCCAGTCTTCTTTTAACTGTTCTTCAACTTCCTCAAAGGTCGGTTGCCTTCCTCCTTGTGGTGCCTCCGTCCTTGGAGGGAAAATTGGCATGGAAGGACGGGAGCGTGCCGAATGAGGATTTTCCTTTCCCGTAAATGAGTCAGCACTATGACCATTTTGTTCGCCAGATATTTTATTGTCTGCCAATTTCCGAAGAGCTTCCTCCATAAGTCGTTGAGTGTCATTGATTTGTGCCTGATTCCTCGAAAGGTCCCTCAATAGTGCGATGAAATCAGCAGGAGTGGGTTATTGATATGCCATTCTATTAGCTGAGTGGGATCTCCTTCGTTTCCAGCTATAGAATTTCATTCACTGTCCACAGGGTGGCAGGATCTCAAGCTCTAATACCATTGTAATGTTCTTGACCATGTCCACAAGAAAACTCTATGCAACCTGGACACAATTCGACCAGACCGTACAGAGAGAGTGGCTGCAGGCAGTACGGTGTAGCTGAAGAAGGTTGTACGGATGTGTAGGGTGTTGTACAAAGTCGCCAAGAAGGTCATACAGATGTGTTGAGGCCATACGGTGTTCTGGGTGTGAGGGTCGTACGGTAAGGTAGAGCCGTACAGAAGTCAAGACCTATACAGTGGAAGTTGGGATGTCGTACAGTATGGAGGTCTGGGCCATATGAAGGCAAGTGTCATCGAGTGCAGGCCATACGGTTGGTAGTTTGCAGGCCGTATGGTGGAGTTGGACGTCGTACGATGGGTGTTGAGGCCGTGCAGTGAAGAGTGTAGGTGGTACGGGAGGAGTTGGAAATGGGCCGAGGGATGAGAACCGCACAATGAACCACAATATACTTCAGACTTTAATATTACTACACAATAATACTTGCAAGATGAAATCTGAATAACAGTTGTCACTTCAGATTGCCAAATCCGGAACCAGAGAACAAGCAGAGTAGGGTGAGGGTTGAATCCCACCGAAATTGCGGAGTACCAAATAGGGAGGATAGTTCACCTCCGAAATGGTAGATAGCAGAATCCCAATAGGAATTCGCAAAAAAATACAATAAAGTAGCAAATCTCAACATATGAAAATTACATCCTACACGTCGGTCATGAATACCCCTTCAGGGAAATTTCCAATGGTTAACAAAAGAAGCCGACACGGCAAACACCTACGGAACAAAAATAAAAAGGGACCGAGATAAGCTAAATCAATCGGTCCGCACACAAAAGATAAATAATTTGTTTACTTTATGACGGGGATATTATACCCTATTCTGTTATTGGAAATATCACTCTAATATTTCACTTGTGTGCCAAATTTGTCGATCGTCTTCATTTGGAGATTGATCTGTACTACTCAAATCTTGTCTGATGCCTATGTAATCTGAAGTGCTATCATTATTGAATCTGAATATTGCATATCTGGTGGTTCATCAACTATCAATCCAGTGTTCATTCCTATGCCAAATATTATGTATCTTGCATTACACAGTATAATATATTTGTGTTTCTCGTCGCCCCATAGTACTGGAGTTGTCCTCGCATGCAGAAAGTCATTGGAGGTGAACCAACGTCCATACCCATTGCACGAGGGGAAAGAAATTGATGTCATACGACCCCTAGACCATACGTTGTGTTGAAGGAAGTGACCGTACGGTCACAATTTTGTCGTACAAGTAGCATAACACCACCGTACAGTGGCTTGACTCTGTCATTGACCCACACCAAGCCGTACGGACCGAAGGGGTTTGACCTACGGGTGAGTGTTGACTGTACATACTGTACAGATTTGGCACCAACTCCACTATACAGCTAAGCACCAAACATCACCGTACAGTGGATAGTCTGTCGTACAGCTCTTGGTGTGTCAGCTATTTGGACCATACGCCTTTCTCTATATCAAGAAAATTGAAAGTTTGTGAGCTGACCAGTTCAGGAATATTACATAAGGTCATCTCTTATGCTAAGCAAGTGCAAAGTAAGATCATGAAATGACTTCAAGGTTCCCTTTAACTATGGACACTTGCTTAGTTAAATAATGTGATTTGCTACATTAAATAAGGGGACTTACGTTGTTCATTCAATGGATATCAATTGCTTTCACTTCTAAAGATTCAGCTTCACAATGTGCAATGAAAATATGGTTTGGTTTCCAACCTTTCCACTTCAACTCAAACTTAAACCTAACTTCGGTTGCTACATCTACTTCTAACTATGTAATGTCCCTTCTTATTCTCCTTATGTAATTTTTTGCAAAACCGATGTCAATAGAAAATGTTACACAATAATTACATGACTCTTATTCTATTCTAAGTTAGTAAGGGGATTTGATTCTTAGGGGATGCCTCTAGGTCGGGCTTCACAGAATTCTCGATTCTCGGCTTGAGGGATATAAGATCCACTCTAAGCAGTCGGGTTATCGGCACGTCTTCCCATAGAGCACTGCCCATAAGAATCTCTTGGAAGCAATAAATGCCCTCCAAGCCTACGCATATGCATATGACTAGTATCAGTATATATATTGCCTACATGAGATTATAACAATCTTGAAACTAGGGAAACTATAACAATTTCCTCTAGCTCCCTCCAGATATAAGAATCCATCTCTAATGAATATAAGATTCATTCTATATGTTATGCATATCATCATCTTTAGTGAACATAGAAATGTACAAACATTAATGTTGATTATAAAATCATAGTTTTACATTTATCCATAAAAGAAATCCAGAATTACCCAAGAATTCACATTATATATATATATATATATATAATAATCAATAAAGAATTTTATTCATATTAAATGACATACCAAAATATTGAATTCCTTGCTAAATGCCTTTTTATGTTTTACTGACTGTGCTTGCTGTTTTTTTTTGCTGTTACCCTTTGGCATATTAATATGTATGTGGGAGGGGGAGTCACGTCCTCTCCACATAGAGTCGCCCCCCTTAAGGGGTGCGACTAGTCGCATCCCTATGGTGCGACTTAATCTTATACCGTCGACAACCTTAATTAAAACAAGCGCCCGCCATAATATAATAATATATATTATAGTATATATTATTATATATATTATTATTAAATGATTATTATTAACAATTATATTTTAATAATAATATTTCTAAATGTTTTTAATATATTATTAATAATGTTTAATTTATTAAAATGGCAACATTGTTTAATTATTATTAATGAATAATAGTTCCATTTTAATAATGGTATTAATTTAAAATGAAAGTGACAATATTACCAATCTTTTGATTAATACAAATTATACTTAATTGTAAGAATTTTTAGAACACAAATACTTTGTAGGAGATTTAATTATAACCATTAAGTCATGTGTATTATCCATTTAGAAATAAACCTTTACATATACATATATACATATGTATATATCTATATGTATATACTATCCATAAGCATAATTCATAAATATAATTAAATAAATATAATTCATGAATATACTTTACAAGCATACCTTCCTTGCCTTACTCTTAGCTTGGTACACATGGCTCTACTCTTGGTCGGGCAAGTGGCTCGCTTTATTTCTATCTTCCTTGCAATGTAATTTCCTTTCTTTTATTTCTCTTCCCTATAATCTAGGCCTTTCCTATAATTTCGACCTTCCCTATAATTTAGGCTATTAATTTGTGTTGTTTCCCTATCGACTTCTATCTTATGTTTTTCCCTTCCTTATGTTTTATTCTTCTCTTAATGTGAATATCTCTCCCTTCTTTTTCCCATTTTGATGAATGCAATTCACGTTTAAATACCCTTCCTCCGGAAAGCATGTGGCGATTATTTCATAATCTTTACTTTTAATAATATTATCGTTGTTTATTTAAAAAGAATATTTAAAAGGAATTTATAATGTTTAATTAATAACATTTGGTCCCTTAATTTGTAAAATATAATTTCTTATTTGTATTTGTAAAATAGCATCCTTTAATTTGTAAAATATAATTTCTTATTTCATTTGTATTTATAATATTAATAATATATATTGATTGATTTAGGATAATAATTGATTAATAGATATGGTTTAGTATTATTAATAATATAAGTTGTATATTATTAATTAATTATTTCTTTTGATTATAAATAGACTACTTATCAATATTGATTATGAACGGGCTATTTATTTATATTAATTATCATGATGACATTGACAATAATAGAACATACATTTCTATTTAGAATAATTTATATATTAATCATATGTGAATATAGGGTTATGACAAACTATGAATGCAAGGAAGTATGGATGAACTTGGACTCTACTAGATATAGTTTTTTCAACGACTCCGCCCATCTAGTGCAAGATTCTAAGGATATACTCAAATAGTTTTCAAATCAATATCTACCCTCTTCAATCTCATCAATGGATGCAAACTAAAGATTGGATATCAATTGAAGTTAAGTACTTTCACTAGCTCACCACACAAGGCACTCCTACCATTAGCAAGAGGCTAGTGGCCTAGTTCATATTCGAGTCAAGCAAGTAAACATCCACTATTCTTTCATCCAACTAAACTACTTCTAAACAACATGAAATGAAATCCTAAGTTAAGTGAGGAAATATGGATCACCATGCAATAATTCAAACTTGATCACAACAATGAATAGTAGAGAAAATTTGGCATTATCTTAGCAACAATTTTCCAACAAGTTCTGCTTTACAAATGAGAACGGTGGGGTTTATATAGGAGCCCCAATTACAATGAATGGCCAAGATCGATTTGAAATCAATAGCCCAAATTAAACCATTACAAACCCTAATTAGGGCAACCAAAAATAGCCAATAGAAATGAAGCACCACAAAATTAGCCAATGAGAAAATTCAAAAGTTTGAGGACCAATAGGAAGCAAGGAAGGCACCTAGTCATCATACAACTCATCATTATGAACTTATATGTCTCTTTTCTCTTGCTTCCTTTTAGCAAAACTAATGAACTTGAGTAAAATTTCACTAAGTTCCTCCATGTCATTACTAGGAAGGCTTCTTGCAATCCTTATCTTAATCTCACTTCCTTATCGTTAGGAATCTTTCATCATTCTTGGACTTCTTTCTCTTGGATGTCTTAACTTTGTAATACTTGAACCCTTTGTATTTCCACCTTCATTGTTTGAGATTCTTCTTTCTCTTCATCTTCGGATTCGATCCTTAGGGCAATCCCTTGAACACATTAACATCTTCCTTGGCATATTAAATGATCCTCAATTCATTTCCTTAGATAACTCGATCATCATCAGGATTACTCCCTTGATAGAAGTCCTATCCTTGAATTCTTTCTTTCTCTTGACCTCAAACTTGTCCTTATGTCCTTGTCCATGTTCCTATGCTAACCTTGGTGTTAGAATCATCCTCGAACATTCCTTGGTGTACTTGTTTGATCCTCATGGAAAATTGATGTAAATAGGGACAAGTTGATCTCCTTGTAAGATAGTCCTTATTCTTTAAGCATCTAATCAAGTGGAAAGTGACTTGCATAGGGACACATGAATGTCCATGAATTGAATGTTTGAACTTGTCCATGGACTCCTTGTTTTGAATTTGAACTTATCCTCATCCCTGCTTGATGAAGGCTTGATCTTGAGATAATTCCTTAAGCTTCATCCTCGAACTTTCTTTCCTTTATCCCAGCTTTGAACTACATTATCTTTTAGTGTTGTCCTCCTTTGTACTCGATAGTTTTAGACTAATCCTCCTTCATTTCTATCCTTGGCCTTGAGTTTGAACTTGTCTTCCACCCTCCTTTGTTCACTTCCTTATGACTATACTTGCCTTTGATCCAGACATTATTCCTGGTACAAAGCTCTAAGTCAGTATGGTATTAAGAGACTTAAACAAAATAATAAATTTCAGACTTATCCATGAATTAATTTATGAATTCTGTGCCATGACTTAGTAATTTTATCCCTTGAGAGTTGTAACAAAAATAAGCATGGATTAGAATCCTAAGACAAAATTTGATCAATGCTTAGCCATAACATGATAATTTCAGACCCTAAAGACATAATTTTCTGAGGACAGCTCATAGCAAGTCTTGAAGACAATATAAAATCAGTCCTAACATCCCATTAAGTTCATCACAAATCATGATCCAAGGATTAATATGTGGATTATAAGTTAAAATTATAAACCAATCAATGCACAAAATCCAACTTCACCCTAAGGACCAACTCAAATTTTCTGAGGACAAGGAGATCTGAAAATGACCACTGATTAATCTAAGTAACTCATAAACTCCTTGCACAAGGACTCAAATGAAAGTTTGGAACCCAGATAAAATGATAAAATCAGACCCTAACAAGTTTCTGATTTTCTAAAGACAATCCATAGATCAGTCTGAAAAACATCCATACATTAGTCCTAACACCAATCCAAATAAGATCCAGTCTGCATTTATGATTTCAATGGGAGCATGAACAAATTTAGCTTGGATAAACCCTTTGTCAAAACTCTGATTTTTTGAATACAATGTCTGCAACTTGCCTTATTCCGGGTGAATTTGCCCTTCTGATTTAATGATTATTGTGCAAGAACACCCACACAACACTCAGCAATAGCCCCTTCAATGATTTGGTGAATGTATGATTTATGAAGATTTTTACAAAAATCACCCCTGTTTTTGTAGTATCCAGACTTTAGGTCTGCAGCTATGGTCTTCAGACTTCAAAATGGTTTAGAATGATGCTATGAACAATGCCAAAGGGTCTGTAACAAGGTTAGGACTAGATTGCAAACAAAGACAAACCCAGATTTTAATGAAAAAAATTGATTTTCAGACCTAGTCCTCAGACTTTCATTCATGGCAGACTTGCCTCAACACCCCGGTGACTGAAATCAACTGGAAAAGTGAGATTTTGGTCAAAGAACGTTCTGCAAACAAATTTGGGCAGATTAAGTACTTGGATTATTTTGTATGAATTTTCAAAAAATCGCCCAGCCCTGAGGATTTTCAGACTTTGGGCCTGCAAATGCTTACTTCCAGACATCTAATGGCTGCAAAAAGGTGTGCCAAGGATGGGCCATCAGTTCTGGAACAAAGAGATGGCAAGTTTTGTCATTGATGAATTTATATGATAGTTTTTTTTTAAAATCACCTAGCCTCATATAGTCTGCAGATTTGGTCTGCAACTTACTTGTTTTGGCTCTCCAATGGCCTTCAATGTCTCAAAAAATACCTCCACAAGTCTGTAATCATAGCTGTATTAGTTTAGAAGCTGGGGTGAATACCTCAAGTCTGGAACAAAATTTCTTCTAAGGAGGTCATCTTCAGATTTGACCTTGGACTTTCATATTACCTCAGCTCTGCAACTACATCAGACTTCCTTCAATGGTATTTATCTTCTTCAGCACCAACTTTCAGCCTCAAAGGCTAGGTTGATTTTCCACTTAGCCTCCTTGCTTCAGATTATCAGCCACTTAGCCTTTATCTTTATAAATCCTTATGATTTCTTCTCTTAGTTGATGGCCTTTTAAAGGGGTTTAGCTTGTTGATTTACCTCCCACATGCAATGTGGGATAAAAGTTTAATATCCTTCTAGAAGCTTCTCGATTTACTTTATTAATTTCTCATTATTTACTTTATTTATTAATAAAAAAAGCCATAATAGGGAAAAATGACTTAGGTATGGACTCCCAAAAATTTGACTATGTCCATAATCTTCATTCATCCAAGCAAGCATTCACACTTTAAATCCATCCATGCAAGGTGGGAAAATCGTCCATGGTAGAGACAAACTTCTTTTTCATACTTAGAAGTTTTTTTATCTTCATTATGCTCTCAAGGGGAAATTCGACCCTAGTAGGGACAATCCCCGTACTTAGAAAATTCTCTTGCATTCACAATTGCTTGAAGGGGAAAAATGACCCTTGCTTGGATACTCTCAACACTTGGAAACTTTTTCAACTTCCATCATTTCCATTAGGGGGAAAAATGATCCCAGCAAGGACAACCTTGACACTTACAAATTTTACTCTTTAAACTCACCTTCAAGGGAAAACCGACCCTAGTGTGGATAAATTCCATACTTCATTTTTTTTTTATCTTTCATTACTACCTTGAAGGGAAAAATGACCCTAGTAGGGACATTTCCCAAACTTAGAATTTTTTTTACCTTTCCATGCTCATACCAAGGGAAAAACAACCCTATTAGGGACAGTTCCCATACTTGGACAAATTTCCAAGCTCCATACTCAGTCTTTGGGGGAAAAACGACCCCTGTCTGGACAAGTTCCAAACTTAGAAATTTTCAGGAAAAAGGCAATCCAAAGTGGTGGAAATTCATAGTATGCTTGGATTTTGGCCTCAACACTTCAATTTTTTTCACGAAAATGTCAAAATAAGTAGGGAATTTCATTATAAGTCTGGATTTTGGCCGATATAAGTAGGGAATTTTATGATAAGTTTGGATTTTGACCAATATAAGTAGGGAATTTCATCATAAGTCCGGATTTTGTGTATTTTTATAAAGAAAGATTGATTTTCCTTAGGATTTTGGCAATTTTAAGTGTGGAAATCAATTTCTATAAGGATTTTAAAGCCCTTGTGCATGGAATATGCCTGTATATGGAATTTTGCACTAATTTAATAGCCAAAATTTAAATACACTTAGGACTTTACGTGCAACCCACTATAACTTGACCCCGAAAGACTTTAAAGGATCTATTGAGGACACTATTTTACCCCATATTCTATGAGGATGAAAAAGTCATCCAATGACACTTCCATAGATAAAAACAAGGCCAAAGTTTACAATTGTACGCAAGTAAATTCCAGAAGTAGTAGAACTTGTAAAAAACATCATGGAACAAAAGGTGCTAAAGAACTTCATTGGTGGTCTGTTTGGGCATTTACAAATGCTTGTTATAATGGTCAAGCCTAACAGACATTGATGAGGTTTGTTCTCAACCTCACTACATGGAAATGCATAAGAAGAATAGTGATTCTTATGCTCAAAAAGTTAAAACAATAGGGTAAAAGACAGCAGCAAGGTGGTGATAAGGGAAAGGAGAAAAACAAAAGGAAGGGCAAGAGGAACACCACATCCGTCATTAATTAAAAAAGGCAAGAATAAGTATCATTTTAAGCATTGTTTGATTTTTAGGTTTTTTGTAGGTTTTTACCCATTTGTGTTTTTAGCTAATCTCAAGATGACCTCCATGGACTAATTATAGCAATGATAGTTTTTCTTCATTTATTATTTTAAGAGCATAATTAACCACTGAACTAATTTTGAATTTAGGATTTTAAATACTAATACTTTGTTCTGGAAACTGGAAAGTTTATTAGGAGCAATATGCAATTATGTATTTTAATGACTTCGGTTAAAGCATGCAGCTTCATTCCAATATTTAATTATATAGATCTCATTATAACATTATATTTTGAAATGCTTGACGTAATGATGGGCTATTTTTTTCATCAATTCAAATAATAGGTTCGCTCATGGATGGAGCAGATGTATCCTGGAACTCAAGATCACATAGTTTCATACATCATTGGTGTAGATAGCTTGCAGACACATTCTGCTGATTTACATCCATTGTCAACTGGTGAGCCAATGGACATAAGATTACGAATGGATGGCCTCTTTAGCACAAAGGACCATGCAGTGCATTTCACACAGGAATGTGAAGCTCTTTATACAAATGGACCAGCGGGTGGTGGTGGCATCAGGTTAGAGATAAGTTATAACACAATTTTCTATTATAAATATGTAATTGTAAGTAGTAATTCTTGAGCTTGCCTACAAAAAAAATCTAGTGTTACATATATATATATATATATATATATATATATATATATATATATATATAATTCTCAAAGGTATGTTGTTGTTGGACTTAATAAAAGAATGACATGATTACTGATATAACAAGAAGCAATCGCTGAATGATAACCAAACTTCTCCCTATGTACAATCACTATGAACATTTGTTCGACCAAATATCTCTGTATAATTTTTCACTATTTGAAGATGCAGTCATAATTGTTATGCATCTAGGTGTATGATATGGTAATGTATTAATTAGTACGCAATAAAGGTGCATGTGCATAAGCTTTTCAGTTATCTCACTGGTTAAATAGAATACAAATATTTAGCATCTATGGCATGGGATAGTTGTAGTGTCTTTAGCAATACTTTATTTATTGTAGTTACTTATCAAATGTACAAAGCATCTTGAATAATGTAATTTGAGTTTATGCTTTGCTGAGAGATTTGTCCATTTCAAATTGGGATCAAGAAGTTTGCCCCTTCAAAGTTTCTATTGTATGATATTGTCCTATCTCAAGGGTTTATTCTATTTTTAAATATATTAAATTATTTCTATTATTTCATGAAGGTTCTTAACATTTGGTATTAGACCGCTTTTCAAGGCTGGGAGGAAAATTGTGGATAAATTTTTTTTTCACTAAGGGATGAATTTCTTGTAGAAGGTGTCACAAATCACACAAGTTTTTAGTAAAAGTGATTTTAGATTTGTCGCAATGAGATTTTGAGAGCTTTTCAAACTGTGGTTACATTTTGATTTGGATTAGTATTAAGGGAGATACTAATCTGTGATTGAAAGGTGATCTATTGAAACTTTTTAAACTCTAGTCTTCATTGTAATTTCTAAGTTTGATAAATAAAGTTGTGATGTCCCCATTTGAAAGAAAGAGAAAATAAATTAATAATTAATTAATTTATCTTGAATTATCTTCATTATATGGCAACTTATATTTAATTGATTATATTATTAAAAGGTGACTTATTTGTCCAAAAAGTATTAATGATTTTTCTAGAAAGTTCTCAAGGTGGTTTCAAAACGTAGTTTTTAGAAAGATCAAAAGGGAGATATCAAAAGGAAGTTTGTGTATAGAAAAAAACATTCACATCTTTTGGCATTTCATATTTCGAAAATTACAGTGGTGGAATTTGAACATCACGCTCAAAATTTCAGCTAGGGCAAAACCCTTATGGTAAAGATTGGGTTCGGAGAAGGAAGAAAGTCTCTCTAGTGAATATTGAGGTGGCCTGAACTATCTTCACATTAGATGGGAAGATGCTTGAGGTCGGGTGGTCTATTAAACTCATAGATGGAAAACTTGCCAAAACCAAAAACTTGCAAAGGCATAAAAAAATGGGGAAAAACTCAGCCAGTTCTCGGCAAAAACTTGGCAAAAAACTCAAGAACTTAAAAAATTGCTTAAGTTTAATTAGAAATGCATTTTTTTGCAAAGTTCAATGAGAAGATGCATCTAGTGAGTCAATAAATGAGAACACAAAAGAAACAAGTTGAGTCTAGATATATTTAAACGCAAAGTGGGTACAAAATCGCATTCTCATGAGGAATGTTGATGGCTGGAAGCAAAATAGTAAATAGTTTTTGTAAAACTAAAAGTAAATACATCATTACAGTTACATCTTCCTCTTCCAAACTCTAGTAAAAACTAAGGAAGAGGTAGAACTACAAGGTCTAGTCCTAGAAGTCTGCACTGGTTATGACTGTTCCTCCTCGCTCGGTATGTCATACTCAATCTGTGGCTCGTCCTCCATCCTAGATGTAGCCCTGCCTTTGGTACTAGCAATGACTCCTCATCCAACTCATCCTCAATGTCATCCAATGTGAAACCAAATCCACCCCCTCCTCCTCCATAGCCTGCCTCTCCAAGTCATTGACACCATCCTCTCTAAACAATGGGGGATGCTCCTGTGATGTCCAATCACTGTAAGGATCTATATCATCCAAATCAATTGCACCAGTTGCTGCTTCTTGTGCCTTATCTGCAGCTGAAGATTATATTGCACAAAGACAAGGTCATTGAGGCATTTCTGAGCTAAATTGTTCCTCTTCTTCATGTTGGTGGCCTCAAAGAAGCTCCAATTTCACTCACAATTGGATGAACTACAAGGCTAACATAAGATTCTGAGGGCAATTTTTTTGAGATTTGGGGTATTTCCACCCCAACTTTACGACCAAGCATCTACAAAATAAAATATTGAAAAGTTAGAAAGAAAAGAGAAAAGTGAAAACATATTTTATCAATTTATCAATTACTTTAGACCACAAAATCCAAATGCAAATGTTATACCTAGGGTTTGAGTAGTTCTTCCTCTCTTTGTCAGCTCTGAAAAGAATAATTGCCCCTTGTTTCCTCAATTTTGGAGTTCGGCCACAATGAGGTCTCTCTCCTCAACCTTAGGTATCTTCCTTTGAATGCATGTAGTGAGGGCCCTCCATGACCTCTCCATTAGGATCTGAGTAAGAATCCCTGAACTTAAAATGGGGGTGGAGGAATTACCCTACTACATGAATGGGTTGGTGGAGTTGATTGTTCCACCTATCAATAATTTCTCAGATGAGATCAAATTTGAGTCTATCCCCCTTGTAGTAATTTTTTATAGAATGTTTGGCCCTATCCATGGCCTCACAAATATACCCCATTGGGGTTTGATCCCCATGTTAGCAATATTAAGTTGTCATTAGTGTACATCCACAAACACTATGCATCGGTAAGGGGTCACCAGTCACTCACAACACTTAGAAGACACCGGTAGACAAGCAACATAATGTATCCACCAGTAGATAAAGAAAACCGGTAGACCAATCTAAGAACACGCACCGGTCTCAGTGTGCATAAGTTGAGCTGGATATAAGGTTACACTGGTCTAAAACGGCCTAAAGATCCGCACCAGATTTAGTGGATCAGTTTGAGTTAAAAGACAGATTGTACGGGACATCCACTCCTTAGAAGTGGAGTTAGCTTTGTTCCTGCAGATGTTTTGTAAGGTAAAACTCCAGATCAAAGCGCATAGCTTTTTGCTGATTGCATGATTTATTGCGGAGTTTGCAGCTTGACGGTTCTATGAGTTAAGGGTTTTATTACGATGAACTCTTATATAAATATAGGTCATAGGACGCAAAGAGGGTTGTTGTTGATAGTTGATGATTGCATAGAGCAGAGGAGAGATATCTTCTGAGGAGTGCTACAGGCACAAAGGTGAAGAAAGAAAGAGAGATCAACAGCTAGGCAAACCGGAGATGAGATCAATAGATATGATCTAATCAGACAGTCAATGTCAAAATAGATCATTTCTTTTATAAGGAGTGAAAGCATATTGAAATCCCTCTATCAGGGTGAACCTAATCGGTTCTTTGTAAAATCCCCTAATAGGGTAGCATCTTTGTTGATGTTCAAAGTCTTGTAACTAGGCAGCTCCTAACAAGGCTCAAATCTTAACAGATCTTTTGTAAAATCCCTTAACCGGGTAGCACTTTAATCAGTGCTTTTGTAAGCTCCTAACAGGGCACCTTCATTCTGCAGTAGTGAAGTTGTGAGCTCTGTCTCACCGTGGTTTTTTCCTTCTAACCGAGGGTTTCCACGTATAAATACTTGAGTTGATCTATGTGATTCTGTTTATGCTTGTGAACGACTGTTTACATTCTGTTTTACATTTAAGAATCTGTTTATAAGTTTTAAACTGCATCAGAGATAGTTTATACTGATTCACCCCCCCCCCCCTCTCAGTAACCGATAAAATATTAACACTCCATCTACTAAGCGCAAAACTCTAACCAAGGGCTCGGACACCTACAATTAAAAAATACACATTACAAAAAGATTAATTAATGAAGTTACAAATTAACAATGAGAGACTTGAATCAAGAATAATTAAAAATTCAAGTTTTGAAGTTACCTTCACAATCTCTGCAACCTTTTGTGCAAAATGGTTGTCAAAGACTATGCATGCAACACCCTCTCCTTCAACCTTCTTTGAATAAGGTGATTCTAGCCATGCTTGATTCACAAACATTTGTTTCAAAGAAGTCAATGCACCAAGAATGCTTTGCAACATCGAAAATTGTTGCAAACTTTTTAACACCGGATCTCACCAAATCTCTCCCTTGAGTATGCTCTCTCATCAAATGTAGAACCCAAGGGTGATTGTAAATATATTTTGTGATCCTCCTTGCATCTTACACAACTGGAGTCACCCAATCAAGTTTTATGTCCTCCAAAAGAAGGTCAAGGACATGTGCTGCACAAGGTGTCCAAAAAAGAGTGGGTGCTTTTCTTGGAGGACTCTACCTATTGCCACATATGTTATTGCATTATTTGTGATGATTTGAATCACATTCTCTATTCCCACCTCCATGACAATGTGCTCCAACATTCCAGCCAATGTTTTTGCATTTTTCACCTTATTGGAGGCATCAACGGATTTCAAGAACACCACATTGTTGTTGCAAGCAACCAAAAATTAATAATAGTGTGGTTTTTGCCATCTGTCCACCCATTGGAAAGAATAGTGCAGCCATATTTTCTCCTTTCTTTTCTTTGGTCCTCCAACACTTCTTTTGCCCTATCAATTAAAATTGTGAGCAACCTACAAGAACAAAGTGAAATTAGGTCTTAGTACACAATTTTGATTTAATAAACAAGAAAAACAAGTAGAAATGAAATCAAGTGGACTATTTAGTAACCTCATACCCAAATCCTTGCGAGAAGGGGACTTGTACCCTTTTCCTAAAACTGTCATTGTGGTGACCAAATTTAGCCAATAAGGACTCTCTGCCACACTTGATGGGATGTTGAAGTACCAAAAATCAACACATGCAATGTTTGTTTTCTCATGTGCCTCCCTATTTCATCCAGTGGCCTCTAATGATGGTTGTGCTCCATGTGTGTTCCTGGGAACAAAATAACTACCTATAGGCTATGTCCCTAATGGTGATGCAACAGTAGGTACTCTACTAGAGGAAGTAGAAGTGGTGGCCGAGGAGGTGCTGAGTTTATGGATACATGGGCCACGACGAGAGCACACTATGCCCTCAAGTGTTGTTTTTTCTTCAATGTCAACTGAAGCAACTTGAGATTCAGCTATGGCTGCTCTCATAGCTAGTTTTTCCCTCTCCCTTTGCAATTTTCTCTCTTCCCCAACTACAAGTATGGCATTAATGTCTCTTTTTATTTCTTTTGTGGTTTTATTACATCTCCTAGCATCATGCTTGTTGATGTCTGCAAGGCGGTATTTGAGGCGGTTTATGCCTCCATCAATTACTTTTCCACATTTAAAGCAAATCACCATCCGAGGGTCCGGTCCTTCATAGGCATACTCCAAGTCTTATCTCTAGCACCTTTAGGATGGGTGCCTATATATCTAGATGGGCATGGTTCTAGTGGCCAATCATTCCCTAAAGTTGCCATACTATATTAATGGTTAATTGTTAACCTACACATACAAAGTGAAAAGACAATTATTATTTTAGTTAAACGATTTAGCAAACTATCTAAATTATTTTAAATAATTTTAGACAACATTCAAAGTTTAAAAAAACTAAAAATAAAAAACTATTAGGGTTTGATTTTTTTTTTAAACTAGAGATTCTTCAAAAAAATAGTGAAAGATTCAACAAAACTTGTCAAAAATAGTGTTAGATCTTGTTCCAATGACTTCAAATCATTTTTAACTACATAGGAATAATTTTCTATTCATTTGGATGCAACAAAAAATAAATAAAATATTTTCAAAAAACATAGAAAGAAAATCAAAAAACCTACCGGGGGTGCTGAGTTTGCGGATACGTGGGCCACGACGAGAGCCCACTATGCCCTTTAGTGTTGTTTTTTCTTCAATGTCAATTGAAGCAACTTGAGATTCAGCTATGGCTTCTCTCATATCAAAAAACCTACCAGGGGTGCTGAGTTTGTGGATACGTGGGCCACGACAAGAGCCCACTATGCCCATAAGTGCTGTTTTTTCTTCAATGTTAACTGAAACAACTTGAGATTCAACTATGGCTGTTCTCATAGCTAGTTTTTCCCTCTCCCTTTGCAATTTTTTCTCTTCCCCAGCTACAAGTATGGCATTAATGTCTCTTTTTATTTCTTTTGTGGTTTTATTACATCTTCTAGCATCATGCTTGTTGATGTCAGCAAGGTGGTATTTGAGGCGGTTTATGCCTCCAATTACTTTTTCACATTTAAAGCAAATCACCATTCGAGGGTCCGGTCCTTCATAGGCATACTTCCAAGTCTTATCTCTAGCACCTTTAGGACGGGTGCCTATATATCCAGATGGGCATGGTTCTAGTGGCCAATCATTTCCTAAAGCTACCACACTGTATTAATGGTTAACTGTTAACCTACACATACAAAGTGAAAAGACAATTATTATTTTAGTTAAACAATTTAGCAAACTATCTAAATTATTTTAAATAATTTTAGACATCATTCAAAGTTAAAAAAAATAAAAATAAAAAACTATTAGGGTTTGATTTTTTTTTAAAACTAGAGATTCTTCAAAAAAATAGTGAAAGATTCAACAAAACTTGTCAAAAATAGTGTTAGATCTTGTTCCAATGACTTTAAATCATTTTTAACTACGTAGGAATAATTTTCTGTTCATTTGGATGCAACAAAAAATAAATAAAATATTTTCAAAAAACATAGAAAGAAAATCAGAAAACCTACTGAGGGTGCTAAGTTTGCGAATATGTGGGCCACGACAAGAGCCCATTATGCCCTTAAGTGTTGTTTTTTCTTCAATGTCAACTAAAGCAACTTTAGATTCAGCTATGGCTGCTCTCATATTAGAAAACCTACCGGGGGTGCTGAGTTTGCGGATACGTGGGCCACGACAAGAGCCCACTATGCCCTTAAGTGTTGTTTTTTCTTCAATGTCATCTAAAGCATCTTGAGATTCAGCTATGGCTGCTCTCATATCTAGTTTTTCCCTCTCCCTTTGCAATTTTTTCTCTTCCCCAACTACAAGTATGGCATTAATGTCTCTTTTTATTTCTTCTGTGATTTTCTTACATCTCCTAGCATCATGCTTGTTGATGTCTGCAAGGTGGTATTTGAGGTGGTTTATGCCTCCATCAATTACTTTTTCACATTTAAAGCAAATCACCATCCGAGGGTCCAATCCTTTATAGGCATACTTCCAAGTCTTATCTCTACCACCTTTAGGACGGGTGCCTATATATCTAGATGGGCATGGTTCTAGAGGCCAATCATTCCCTAAAGCTGCCATATTGTATTAATGGTTAACTGTTAACCTACACATACAAAGTGAAAAGACAATTATTATTTTAGTTAAACAATTTAGCAAACTATCTAAATTATTTTAAATAATTTTAGACATCATTCAAAGTTAAAAAAAAATAAAAATAAAAAACTATTAGGGTTTGATTTTTTTTTAAACTAGAGATTCTTCAAAAAAAAAGTGAAAGATCCAATAAAACTTTTCAAAAATAGTGTTAGATCTTGTTCCAATGACTTAAAATCAATTTTAACTACATAGGAATAGTTTTCTATTCATTTGGATGCAACAAAAAATAAATAAAATATTTTCAAAAAACATAGAAAAAAAATCAGAAAACCTACCAGGGAATTTGACTTTTCTTCAGAAACCACTTCAAACCGCTTCAAATCGATGGAAATTAGTTTGCAGGTGTTTGGAAGAGTATTTTCCCCCCTCTCAGCAAAATACAAGTGAAGAAATGAAGAAATGAAATCATTTGGGTTGTTTTTTTGCCTTAAGTGCTGTTATAAAACTGTGTCCGAGTTTTAAAGACGGACTTGCCGAGTTTTTGGTAAAAATTGGCATGAGTATAAGTGGTAAAAACTCACCAGGCAAAAAAAATCGATGAGCTTTTGCAACTCACCGAGTACTCTGCGAGTAGTCCATCTAGGATTACACTTATTCTCAAATTGACTCACACAAGGTTCAGAGGTGTGCTTACTGTTTGGTATTTAAAAAATTCTGGGTAAATGTAGGTAGACAGATATATTGAAGATTGAAGATCATTTGAGATTAGGTTTTGCCAAATTGTAATTAAAGATTTATGTTTGGGAATTTTTATGGATTTACTTGATATATTTTTTGGTGAATAATAATGAAAATTATTACGGAACAAAATATTTTATTTCCACTTTAAAAGCTATCCTACAGTCTGAAGTACTCTTGAAATATAATGAGGCTGACAATACACTTCAACAAAGGCAGTGATTACCTTTGTTGAGGGGGCAATTTGATGTATTGAAGGTCGGAGGCCTTCCCTAAGTCTAGCCGCAGCACCCAAAATAGTTGCTGCATTTTCTGAAGGAGATTGCAAGAGTAGGAGGGTGTAGGAATTTAAGAGGGAATATAATCCTTTTCAAAGTATTTGATATTTTATGCCAAACGCAGCCTCGAAAGAAGATTGCAGGATTAGAAGGAAGGAGCCTGTCGATATTGATTCCCCTTAAAGGAATCTTTGGTCCCTAAAATTTGTAAAAAGGGAATTACATGGAATAAATGGCAGATTAGAATATATATTTTTGAATTACCAGCAGTTGGTTTGTAGTCATTTTTGGTCATCTACTGTAAGAACCCCGTTGGTTCTACCCCTAAAGACTCAATTTTGCCCTTTTGACATTTCGTCAAATGGTTGGCAAGCAATCTTTAAATTCTGATTTCTAAACTATATGTGTTTGTTTTTTCTTGTATTTGAATGTTTTGCAATTACAAAGACATATACCAATGCATAGAAATGATAACCGATAACTTGGATGAACAAATAACGAACATTCAAACCTTCAAATGAAATTTTATTGCCACTATATCAGGTCTGATAACAATGCAAATCAGGTCTGATACACTTTGTTTTAGATCACAATAACATGTAATATTTCAATATATTTATTCCAGCTCTACAAACGAAGACTGAAAATTCTTTAATCTTCATACCCGGATGACTGAAGTCAAATACTGATAAATCTGATGTGAAAGAACCTGCATCAGCAATTTTGGAAATCGGTGCGACAATGGTAAACCCTTATCATGGACGGTAGTCAAATCCGAAGAATGGCACACAGCGTGCGATCAGATATTCTTCAACAATCATCTTCAAACTTCTGATCTGCAAATAAGTATTCTCTGAAACCCTTGCCAAGAGGAAGGTACTGTAGCAATTACTGTAGCATCACTAATCACAGGTACTGTAGCGCCACTATTCACGGGTACTGTGGCAGTAAGATTAAAGCTTGAAATCTGATCAACAATGGCTGTCAATGATAATCCACAGGTTTGCAACAAATAAGCATTAAATATATGCAAGAATCCTTGATATTTCTTTCACAAATCTGCACAATGAAGACCTCTAAATGAAGCCTTCCTTAAGCAATAGTTCATGATCTCTCACAACCTCAAAACTACTAAACAATGAAGATTGGACAATCTCCAATGCCCTGGTACAGCTTAAACCCTTGTTTCAATTGCACAAACGCCAAGAACAATCAAGAAAAGTCAAATAATCATCTTATAATAAGTTTGATTTTCTTTTTGAAACCCTTTACTCTTAAATGCCTTTCATTCCGTTTTGAAATCCACTTTTAGGGTTTTAATAAAACTTTATAATAAATCTCCAAAGAGGGCACCCAAACCAAAGTCATAATAAATGCTCATTAATATCATTAATGACATTTGTTTGATCACTTAATAATATATCTCATAAAATGGGCACTCATTCCAACTTAAATGCAGCTTTTAATAACTTGACTTTATAATCAATAAATTTCCTTTTATAGTAAAGTCAAATAAAGTCATTAAATGCTCACTTTATAATTTGACTTTATGATATTAAATCCCCTTTAATTATAAAGTCACGTGAAGTCAATATAATATTCCCATAAAATAATTAATTATTATTAAATTAACACTTTAATAATAATTGAATGTCTTAACTCCATCAATAACCATTACTTAAAGATTCTGACTTTAGCATTGGTTAGCTCACTACTCCCACTATCAATTTGGATGCCTTACTAAAATAGTAATGGTCAATCTCTATCAACCACTAACCTATTACAAATAGTAAATCCCTGAATACTTGATCAAAAAAGATGCCAAGTGTCATCACTACAACTAAGGTCGGTCTAGGTGCCCTGCCAAATGTAGAAATGTTGGATAAATGACTTACTATAAATACAAAGTGTACCAAACTGACCCAAATGAAGAGCAAACTTGAACATCCCTGACCTCTAGAGTGAGAATTTGCCTTTGGCACCGCCAACTAAGACCCTCTAGCCATTTGATTAGTCTACGAGGGTCAAATAAAAGACCAATCCCACAAACTCTAATGCTCACGAAAAATGGGGTATAACAGTCCACGCTCCCTAAGAGTGCTTGTCCCCAAGCAATCACGACTGCAACGGAACTTCACTACACTAGAAGTCCAAAGGAAGACTAAGAAATGTCACACACTAAAACACAACTGCACAGAAATGAACAACCCATCTATCCAATCTCTATGCACGAAAATTGTGCATCTGAAGCAAATCATGTACATGAAGATCAAAGGTGAAATTGCCAGTAACCCACATCACGTACACACTACAATACTCCCTAGTGAACCCAAACTGGAATCCAGATGCACCCAAAGAATCCCAAATTCCACACTCAATGCTCAACTAAATGCCAGGATCCCAAATCACTTTGTAGAGTACACCCAAACCAAGTGGCGTCAAAATAAGACCATTGTACACTGCAACCAAGTCAACCCTAAGAGAAGGAAGAAACAATCCACCAGCTGGTACAATCCCTTGATCCCATAGCCAATATGGAAGTCTTCCAAAGTGAACATCCTTAGACTTCCCCTGCTCAACTCTAATCCCAACTTCACCATACTTGAAGTGGTGAAGTAAACCAACAGGACCCACCCAAACTCTAGTGCTAACCCTGTCGCCCCCTGGGTCAAAATATAAAAAAACTTGCATCTATCTATCATAAGGAGGTGAGAATATCTGGAAGCATTTGCTACACTGAAACCCATACTACACTCTGTCAATCCTCCATGGATAAGAAATCCATCTTCTACTAACTTGCCATGGATGTGATGACTTTGCAAGTAGCCCCCCGCCAACTTGCAGCTACTGACTCCATCTACTGAAGATGGTGAATACCCATCCCACAAAGGATGGTATGACCCCAAAGCCAATCCACACTGATGCATCATTAAGTCCTCCACATGTGGATCAAAAGAGAAATGATGAGGACTCCTCACTGTGTAGTTACGGTAAAAGGCTTCAATCTCTGTCAATGGCTCATCACTAACAACTCAGGAATCAGGAGATGGCTCCAATCTCTGACCCCAAACAATTGATTACACAGGGACTCCAATTACCCTCTCTGCAAACCCAACCACAAAATCTCTATGTGGAAACATTGTAGTCAAAGTATCTACAATTGGTCCCACCAAATGTTGAATGTCGCATGAACCTCAAATGGGAGTATTTTTAGTGATTCCATATGGAGCCTCCTGAAACTTCGGACTCTCAAGAAGGTACTCAACAAATGCATCGGCGCAGTAAAAATGAAATCAGGCAGAATCAACCTTATCGTCTAAAACCTCCAACTAATCACTTTGAACTTGTGACACAACAAGTTGTCTATCACCAATGTTGACATGTTTAAGTTGTCATTGGTTAAGTTAGGGGCAAACATCAATCCCACCGAAGCACCGATAGACAAATCTATCACCGATACTCATCTGTATCAACCGGTAGACCAAACAGAGTGTCTACAACCGGTCTTATACGACATACACGGGATGTATGAACAACCGGATATAACATTGATACCGGTCGACTACATGATAATCCGAACTAGATTATGCAGAGTTGTTTTAGTTAAAACTGGATTATACAGAGCATTCTCAGTTGGAACTGAAGATTAGTTTTTTAACTGGAGTTAGCTTTATTTCTACGCGGATGTTTCAAGGTAAACTCAAAGATCATTTTGCAAGCTTTTGCATGCATGATTTATGGGTGAGTTTATAGCTTGGCGGAACTATGAGAAAGTATTTTAATAAGGGTAATGTGTTATAAATATAGGAGATAGCATACACAAGGTGTGTTGTTGAATATACAGAGCAGGAGAGAGATATCTTCTGAGAGAAGCTACGGTCACAAGAAGTGAAAGGCAGAAAGGTTCAATAGCCAAGCAGAGTGGAAAGGGTATCAGGTATGATCTAATTAGATAGCAAGTGTCATTACAGATCATTGCTTTTACTGTGAAGGATATTCAAATCCCTCTATCAGGGTGAACCCTAACAGGTTCGTTGTATAAATCCCTTAACCGGTAACATCTTAATTGGTGTTGAAAGTCCTTTTACAAGGCGACTCCTAACAAAGTCAAGATCCTAACAAGTCTTCTACCAAATCCCTTTACCTGGTAGCACTCTTACAAGTGCTTTGTAAGCTTTTAACAGGGCACCTTTATTACTGTAGTAGTAAAGTTGTGGACTATCCCACCGTGGTTTTCTCCTTCTAACCAAAGGTTTCCACGTATACATGTTGTGTTGACTTGTGTATTTCTATTTCTATTTATGAGTGGTTGATTATATTCTATTTATACTGCAAGAATATATATACAAGGTTTAATTGAAATAGAAATTGTATT
Source organism: Chamaecyparis obtusa (assembly GCA_027943335.1). NCBI lineage: Eukaryota > Viridiplantae > Streptophyta > Pinopsida > Cupressales > Cupressaceae > Chamaecyparis > Chamaecyparis obtusa. Next base: position 1,053,597 of record BSBK01005128.1, on the reverse strand, counting down.
TACTGATTCACCCCCCCTCTCAATAACCGGTTAGGACTAACAATTGGTATCAGAGCCACTTGGTTCTCAAAGATACTACTAAACTTCTAATGGAGGAAGTATCAATGAATTTGGATACAAAGAATAGAGTTGCCCAGATAGTCAATGGATATGAAAAGGAAGTCTATCAAGAGAGACTTGAGTTCTAGCAACAATATGACTTTAGTGCTCTAAAGGAAACAGGTCCACCGGAAGAACCTGAGATAGTACGGGAACCACCAATTCAATTCACTACTCATGAACAAACCGGTGAGCAACAAGTTCCAATAGAAATGTTCACAACCAGTGAACATTTGAATCTGGGAGAACAAGTTCTATCAAAAGAACAAGTACTGGGAGAGTCATCGGTCAAGATGACTACTGATAGAGGGACAAATGAGGAAGAGATCACTATGGATAAACAACAGGCAGCTAAGGAGAAGCACGTGGAGGAAGCTCCACTAGAAGAACAAGTACAACAGCAAGAGGAAGTTCATCTGGAAGAAGAAGCTCATCCAAAAGATGGAGCACGACCAGAAGAAGAGGTCCATATTGACGAAGAGGTCCTACCGGAAGAGGAAGTACAACCGAGAGGGGAAGAAAATCAAGAACATCAGAACAAACAGGAACAAGAGTTGCCTACTAAACAGGAAAAGCTTGCAAAAGAACAACTGGTACAGGAACCAAAGAAAAAGGAACAGGTAGATGTTCATAGCTCATCTTCATCAAAGTGAAAGCTAACCTTTGCAACCGAACCTGAAGCCAAGAAAAGAAAAGTTAGCGACACTGTGGTTGACATAAGCAAGATGTCAACTAGACAACTGAAAGAGCTCACAAAAAGGAAACGGGACATGGTCCTCACTAGTGTAAGGAACATCCTGTACAACTTTGTACCGAATGCATACCTTGATAAAGGCAAACCTGTTATTGATCAGTTGGAGATATTGGCACAAGCTATTGGAGAAGATGTCACCGATGCGAAGACAGTAGCCATTGATCACTATGAAAAGAAAAGGGTAGAAATTCTGCACAAACAGGTTGAAAAGTTGAAGACAACTATATCTGCAAATACAACAACACTCCATTAATAGATACAAGATGCAAGAAGTCTAATGGTTAGGACTTCAAATTTTGAAAGTTTTGTTCAAGATATCATAGAAAAGACATCTAAAACTTCAGAGGAAATAAGGGTTCTTTCATCAAAATTCGATGTAAAGAACACATCTGCAACAATATTTAGCAGGGAAATGACAAGCCTGGCTCTCATTCTGAGAAAGGCATCTGAAGAAAGAACAAAGCGAATTCAAGATCTTATTGGATTCCAACTATTTCTTGCCCCCACAATTGATCTGATGCAAAAGACTACAACCAAGGCAAACAATTTTCTCAACGAACCGGACTACAAAACTATAGAAGACATGGAGAACATAGTTATATTGCTGCAAGCAGCACAGAAAAACTTGGAGCATGTCACCGGTCTATGGAATCCCTTTCTTCAAACAGCGAAGAAAATTTACAAGGATATCTTCACCAAGTTACAAATATAAACCAGAATAATTATCCTTTGCCCTATGGAGGCAAAAAGGGGAAGAAGATTTGGAAGGGAAGATCAGAATACAAGAAATGTAAAGTGATGTAGCAGATTCAGCTACAAAGAAAAAGAAATTAACAAATAGCACAAGCACAAGGGAAGTCTACATGACAGGAAATGTAAAGTGATGTTTTGCCATCAATGTCAAAGGGGAAGATTGTTGACATATTTAAGTTGTCAGTGGTTAAGTTAGGGGCAAACATCAATCCCACTGGAGCAACGGTAAACAAATCTATCACCAGTACTCATTTGTATGAACCGGTAGACCAAACAGTGTCTACAACCGGTCTTATACGACATACAAGGGATGTATGAACAACCGGAAAGAACATTGATACCAGTCGACTGTATGATAATCCGAACCGGATTATGCGGAGCTGTTTCAGTTAAAACCGTATTATACGAAGCATTCACAATTGGAATTGAAGATTAGTTTTTTAACTGGAGTTAGCTTTATTTCTACTCGGATGTTTCAAGGTAAACTCAAAGATCATTTCGCAAGCGTTTTGCATGCATGATTTATGGGTGAGTTTACAGCTTGGCGGAACTATGACAATGAATTTTAATAAGAGTATTGTCTTATAAATACAGGAGATAGCATACACAAGGTGTGTTGTTGAATATACAGAGCAAGAGAGAGATATCTTCTAAGAGAAGCTACGGTCACAAGAAGTGAAAGGCAAAATGGTTCAACAGCCAAGCAAAGTGGAAAGGGTATCAAGTATGATCTAATTAGACATCAAGTGTCATTACAAATCATTGCTTTTATTGTGAAGCATATTCAAATCCCTCTATCAAGGTGAACCCTAATAGGTTTGTTGTATAAATCCCTTAACCGGGTAACATCTTAATTGGTGTTGAAAGTCCTTTTACAAGGCAACTCTTAACAGAGTCAAGATCCTAACAAGTCTTCTACCAAATCCCTTTACTGGGTAGCACTCTTACAAGTGCTTTGTAAGCTCTTAATAGTTTATTACTGCAGTAGTAAAATTGTGGGTTCTGTCCCACCATGGTTTTCTCCTTCTAACCAAGGGTTTCCACGTATACATGTTGGGTTAACTTGTGTATTTCTATTTCTATTTATGAGTGGTTGATTATATTTTGTTTATACTGCAAGAATATATATACAAGGTTTAATTGAAATAGAAATTGTATTTACTGATTCACCCTCCCCCCTCCCCCTCTCAGTAATCGGTTAGGATTAACAACCATCAGCTGCATGAGATAAAGTAACAGATTTGTTTCCAGGAGAGGGAAACAAATCAAAATGAGAGCCATATTCCCAACCAGATGACACTGTGCAAGTCCCTTGTGAAGATGATGGAGTAGTGTCGTCTATTGTAATGTCCCCAACTAGGACATTACTTAATTTTCTCTCAAATTCCCAATTAGGTTTTGTATTGCACTTGGAAATGACAACTTATAACATTCTCTATTAGGAGAATTCCAATTCCCAATGATTCACATACAACACTATGCATTTAAATCAGATTATACTAAGAACAATCACTAATTCATAATACATACTTAAGCTCTCATTCCTTACTTCACTCCTAATCACAGACCTTAAGAAAGATGGTAGATTTATTGTGCTAGGATGCTTTGCACAGCATACAATGTGTTTATATGGCAATTGTAATGTCTAATATGCAATTGGATAATACTATGTGAAAGATGTTTTCTATCACTTACAATGATAGATCAATTATGCAATCTCTGGTTTACAATAGAAGTATGCAATCAATATTTATTGCTTGTAGCAATGATGCAATATTTGATCTCTCAATAATATTGTGCATTTGTGAAAGTAATTGCTTGTAAGCGATTAGTGTTGTACCTGGTTATTGATTAATGCTTGCACTTCAATGGATGCTATCTCTGATATACGATCTCAATTGTGTGCTCCCATAGATGCTGTGTCTGATATATGTTGTTCACACTTGCACTAGTAAAAGCCTATCAAGTTATTGCTCTAAATAGAGCATATCCAAGAGGATAAGAAAAAGATAATTAATATGTATTTGATGATTTGGGAAGACAAATTGAATGTCTTCATATACCCATTCTTGAGGAATGAATAGACATGAGACTGGGATGTGTCCCATCTCCTTGAATTACTTTGTTGAATTTGTAGGCCTTGTATTGCATGTTCTTATAAAGTTGGCGATTGTGGCTTTGTACTCAATTCTTCAATTCCTCTTACCAAGTCATGCTTTTTTTGTTCAAATTAATTCAATCATTGTGTTGTACTAACAATTTTGGGTCTTTGCTTCTAGCCAGATAAAAAGTGATTGTTTGTTTTCTTTAAGTAAGAAGACAAAAAATTCATTTTGGGTGTTTATTCAATTTGTGCCCTTACTTGATACCAAAGCACCTGTAACTTCTTATATTTTGTAGTGATGTATATTGAAAACCTCAAGAGTTGAATTGTTTATATTGTAAAAAGTTTGGTCATGCCCTTAGTTTATACAGATTTTGTTCTATTTTTCTTACATAGAGCTTCCTCATCTATTTTGAATAAATTGTTTACCTTATAAGTTGTTTTGTTTTGTGTTGCACTTACAAGTGTAAAATTTAAAAAGAAATTCCCTTTCTACAAGCTTCTTGGAAAATGTATTTTTTTTTCCTCAAGTTGGATATGCCTAAAATAATGTGTATGAAAATTGCTTCTATGACCCAAGATAAGCCCTCATATCTCATTTTAATGTACTTGTAGATTGGCCTAGGAGTCATAGAATAAAACATAATGTATGGGAAATTATTTGCGGCATGTTCAATCGCCCAAGTAACCTAAATGTAGGTATAGCATATATCTCCGAGGCTCTTGAAATACACCTTCCAATTTTGTAATTTCATATTTTGCCAATATACTTTTTCAATAATATATCTCTTGAAAGCTTTGGGAATATGTGATTTGATATTGGAATATTTTTTATTCCTAATAATATACTTTCAGTTATTCTCTAGTTATATCATATTGGTCTAGTCTCGCTGATGGCTTCACGAGGTGGTAAGTAGGAACATATATTAATAAGTAGGAGATATTTTCCAGAGCAAGTCAAATTGTGATATTGCTATCAGGATTCAATTGTGTAGTTTGAGTCAAACTCATTAACCCATGTTTCATGAGGAGTTCTCAAGAACCCATCTCTCATGAGAATAAATGGAACACTTAGCACTCATTGCTCCTAGGTGATGCTCACAGACGTGAAGCACTAGGACTTCCCGGGATGTCAAATCCTGATAGCAATATCACAACATATATTAATACATAATAAACATTCACTTGTTATAGATCATTGAGTGATTCTTGAAATCATTGAGGATTCATACCTATATTGAAGGCAATCGACAGACTGGGATTAAAAAATGCGAGATACTGTGATCTAAAAATACTGAACAGCATTTGCAAGATTTATCTAACATTGAGAGAAGTGAATGGAACAGTATGCATACATGACACAAAGATTTCCATGGGTAATCCTTATAGGAGAAAACCAAATACAAAAACATGTTCACAATTTTGTGTATATCAAATAAATATTCTCTATAAGTAGATATTGTTTTATTTGTGAATGTTAGTGTTAAAGAGAACTTATTTTTATAAAGTCTATAATTTTGTGATCAAGATTGAGACGAAGCCTTATTTTTACATGGTTTGTATTTCATTTTGAATTTGTGTAGAATTGCCATAACACATAAAGCCATTTTGTTTAAGAAAAGAAGTGTGCCTCTTATTTTAATTATTGTTTTCTTATTCTTTTCTACAAAAGTATAAGAATCCTCCTAATCATTAATACTAATTGTGGTTATTTTCTTTGAACAATGAGAGATTTCATTCTATCTTTGCAGCACAGGTGTTAAGAAGGAGACATTTCTTCAAAAAATACTGGTATGATTAGAATTTTTTTTTTTAAGATTACACTATTACAAGCCTTTATTTGAGGGGTAAACACTATTACAAAAAAAGGACCAATTATCAAATTGATTTAATTTTAAATTTGATAGACCATGCTTCTATTTCTATTTCAAAGTTGTAGATGTAGGCAACTAAAATCATCTTAACATTATACCAAAGTCAGCTTATGTAAACTCTTTCCATATTAATTTTTTATCATTATTAATTATGTAAATGATTATATTATTTAATTAGTCTAATCAATACGCATGTCTAATTAAATAATATTATTATTTAATTAATTCATTTAACATTTCATAAGGATAATTAAATAAACAATATTTTATTATATATTTAACATATATTCCCTCCACCATTGCCAAAAATAAATGACCAATTAATTGTTTTCAACCTCATCATAGCTTGCAACTAATTATTTATGAACTTTTCTAAGTTTATAAGAGTAAGTAGATTTCCACAATCCATGAGATCATTGCAAGCTGTTTTTGGATTCGATTGTGTAGGCATTTTTTGCATCAACGTTTCGGATCACATTGTGTGATCCATCTTCGGGATGAATGATAGAGAGAAGGATAAAATGAGCAAAGTAGCAGACTTAACCATCTAGAGAGAGAGAGAGGTGGAAAAGAAAAGACAAACAAAAATAAAATAAAGGGGAGTAAAGAGAGAAAAACCCCAATTAACTTCAAAAAAAAACAAAGAAAACACCACCACAAGGATCCCATAATTAAAACCACAATAAGCAAATCAAGCCCTCTTAGGAAAACGCACTATATATATAAGACAAAAAGGAATAAGAAGTTAACAAATTAAAAATAATAAAAATAAATAATATAAAAATAAAAACAAAAAAATAAACAAAATTAGAAAAACAAAAAAATTAAGAGATGTAAAATATAATAAAAGAACGCAAAACAAAAAAGAAAGAAAACATAAAATAAAATAGACAAAAAGAAAAAATTGCTACAAAAATACAATAAGAAATTAAATCAAATATATATATATATATCACATGCAAATACATACAAAAGATAAATGTGTGTTTATCTATCAAAAAAAAAACGTGTTTAATGTGTATACATACATATATCATATTATATATAAAAGCATACATACATACATATAACATATATACATACCTATATCTAAAAGCAAGCAAATTGCAAAAAAAAAACATAATTAGAAACAAAACCAAAAAGAAGAAAAGTTAATATAATAAATAGACAAAACACACAATAAAACTAATATATATATATATATACACACACACAAACATATAGACATGTATATATGTATATATGTATATGTATACAAACATACATACATATATGTATATATGTATGTCTATATGTATGTTTATATAAATATGTGTATATATATCTATATATAGATATAGATATATATATATATATATATATATATATATATATATATATATACAAACATAAAAGGTGAATAGACAAGCACAAAAACACAACCACCAAAATAAAACTAAAAATTGAAATCAATAGAGAAGTCAACAATGCACAAAGAAAGAGAAAACTATAAGAATGAGAAACACAAAAATCTCTATCAAGAGAGCACCACACTTGAAGGACAAGGAATTGAAACTCCACAGCCACAAACCAAGGCAACAAGGAAACAAGAAGGGAGAAACACTAAATGATAGAAAAGACCACGGGGGGAAGATCGAAGAGAGGGGCAAGGTCAAGGAGGAGAGGAGGCATCACAAAACATGCTGAAAGGAGAACATAACACGAGAGACAAGGAGATAGAGCCCAGAGCCACGAACCAAGGACATGGAACATGGAAAGGGAAGGACACCAACCAAAAGCAACAACAATGAACAAGGGGAGAAAAACGAACACAACGAGAGGCAAGGTCAAGGAGGGGGGTGGTTAATCAAAAACATATATACATACCTATATCTAAAAGCAAGCAAATTGCAAAAAAAAAAACATAATTAGAAACAAAACCAAAAAGAAGAAAAGTTAATATAATAAATAGACAAAACACACAATAAAACTAATATATATATATACACACACAAACATATAGACATATATATATGTATATGTATACAAACATACATACATATATGTATATATGTATGTTTATATAAATATGTGTATATATATCTATATATATATATATATACAAACATAAAAGGTGAATAGACAAGCACAAAAACACAAACACCAAAATAAAACTAAAAATTGAAATCAATAGAGAAGTCAACAATGCACAAAGAAAGAGAAAACTATAAGAATGAGAAAGACAATAATCTCTATCAGGAGAGCACCACACTCGAAGGACAAGGAATTGAAACTCCACAGCCACAAACCAAGGCAACAAGGAAACAAGAAGGGAGGAACACTAAATGATAGAAAAGACCACGGGGGGAAGATCGAAGAGAGGGGCAAGGTCAAGGAGGAGAGGAGGCATCACAAAACATGCTAAAAGGAGAACATAACACGAGAGACAAGGAGACAGAGCCCAGAGCCACAAACCAAGGACATGGAACACGGAAAGGGAAGGACACCAACCAAAAGCAACAACAACGAACAAGGGGAGAAAAACGAACACAACGAGAGGCAAGATCAAGGAGGGGGGTGGTTACTCGATATCCTAATGCAAGAAAGAAGAGTTTGCCAAGAGAAGCTTAAAATCCACCCTTCATCGCGATTGAGATTAGAGGGGTGGTTGTTGATTTCAATAGCTTCCTTTAGTTTTCTCCTAAAGAAGTTATCTTCTTTAGAAATAAGTTTAGTGCTTTCTACACAGATATGGTGCTTGGTAGCTCAGGATTGCTCAGCAAGAGCAGATTTGAGGACTTGTTCATGTTTTATGTCGGCACTATTTCCCTTGATTCTAGTGCCAAAGGAACGACCTATTTCACCTATATAAGGTGTACCACATGAACGAGTCACCTTGTAAACCCCAGACTCAGAGAGGATGTCCTTAGGGTCTTGAGAGACGGAATGCAATTTCTCACCAATGAGCAGGGTTTAAAGGCACAACGAATGCCTTTCTTGGAGAGGATTTTGGCCAGCATGTGGGAGATGCCTTCGATATATGGCAAGGCTACGCTAGGGGGTTCCATTGCAGGATGAATGGGAAGGGAAAGAAAGCTACATTTGACTTGAATAAGGGCTCTAGAAATTTGCTTGGTGGAATAACCATTCGGTCTGAAGATGTGACAAAGATGGTCAAGCTCTCAGTTTATGTTGTCTTCGTCCCAAATACGATAAGCTCTCAAAGTCGAGGTTTTTAAGACCCCAACTTTTTGGTTGGAGTGGTGATGCAATAAGGAGTGGATGTAAAGGTCAATGTGGGTGGCTTTGCAGGACACCCAACGACCAATGGAGCCATCCTGTTTCTTGGTGAGCAACACGTCTAAGAAGGGAAGTTGGTTATTAGATTCAATCTCCATGGTAAAGGTGATGGAAGGATAAATGTTGTTGAGGTGGGAAAGGAACGAATCAAGCTTATCCTGACCATGGTTCCAACACACATTGGTGTCATCAACATATCAGTTCCACCACTTTGGCTTGAAAGGGAAGGAAAAGAGGGTCATCTCTTCAAAAAGTTCCATGAAGAGGTTGGCAATGACCGGAGACAAAGGGGAACCCATCGCTAGTCCTTCGACTTGTTCATAGATAACACCTTGGAAGCAGAAAAATTTCATTTTCAAGCATAATTCAACCAAGGCCGCAATCTCAGATTTCACCTTGCATCTCACAATCTCAATAGCATCGAGAATGGGAACCTTAGTGAAAAGAGTGACTACATCAAAACTGACTAGCAGGTCATTGTTATCAAGATGGGCATCCTTAATAAACTAAATAAAATGGGAGGAATCTCTAACGAAAGAGTCAAATTGGCCAATAATAGGGGAGATAAGCTTGGAGAGGAAGGAAGCAAGCTTATAGGTAGGAGAGCCCATGGTGTCCACAATGGGCCTCAATGGAATGCCAACTTTATGGATTTTAGGGACTTTGCTATCATTTAACGTTCCTCCCTTTCTGTTTTCCTTGTTGCCTTGGTTCGTGGCTATGGAGTTTCAATTCCTTTTCCTCCGGGTGTGGTGCTCTCCTATTAGATATTTCCAGGTCTCTCGTTCTTGTAGTTTTCTCTTTCTTTGTGCATTGGTGGCTTCTCCATTGATTTCAGTTTTTAGTTTTGTTTTGGTGATTGTTTTATTATGCTTGTCTTTTTGCCTTTTATGTTTATAAATTAAGCATACATGAGTGTGTATAGATTCTGAACATTTAAATCTTGGTTGTTGAGCAAAGTTAGGTCGAAGTTGTATGTACAAGCTTTTGATTCACATTGTTTACACTTTGTAAAACGACTCACTTTGAGCAATTGGTGGACATTCATTTTTTGGGGTTAAGAATATTCAATGTCGTTAAAATTCGCCCCAAATTCGTTTTGGGTTCTTGCGTGTATTTCAAAAGTCTTCCAAATTCGTCAGAAAGTCATCTTGGGTCCCTCTGAGAGAATTTTTGGTGAATTTCTCAGACTGTGGCTGACTTGACAATGAACTCGCACCGTACCCGACTTTCTGACGAATTGAATCTCAAATTTTTCCTTTAGCGAGTGAATGTGGTAACTTACTATATATACACACACACAAACATATAGACATATACATACATACATACATGCATACATACATACATAAGTATATATAAATAAACATAAAAGGCAAAAAGACAAGCATAATAAAATCTATGTATGTATGTATGTATATGTCTATATGTTTGTGTGTGTGTATATATAATAAGTTACCACATTCACTCGCTAAAGGAAAAATTTGAGATTCAATTCGTCAGAAAGTCGGGTACGGTGCGAGTTCATTGTCAAGTCAGCCACAGTTTGAGAAATTCACCAAAAATTCTCTCAGAGGGACCCAGGATGACTTTCTAACGAATTTGGAAGACTTTTGAAATACACGCAAGAACCCAAAACGAATTTGGGGCGAATTTTAACGACATTGAATATTCTTAACCCCAAAAAATGAATGTCCACCAATTGCTCAAAGTGAGTCGTTTTACAAAGTGTAAACAATGTGAATCAAAAGCTTGTACATACAACTTCGACCTAAGTTTGCTCAACAACCAAGATTTAAATGTTCAAAATCTATACACTCATGTATGCTTAATTTCCATTGAGTGCGAATTTAAACACACATAAACTTTGTTTGTTTGGTTCAAAAATGGCCTCATTTGTTCATTTATTTAAAATGTCTGAAAATTGGAATATTATTTTTCAATGTTCCACGAACTTACGTGATAATATCATAAATGGGTCGTTTGTTGATTTGACGGCACCCATTATTTCTCTCTTGATGGTCTTCATATTGCTATGGTTATCTAAGTTCATCGAACATTCAGAAATAATAATCCAATCTTGATGGACTTTACACAGAAATTTTAGGTGTAGCAAAAGTTTATACACGAGTAATTCGCAGTCAAAGGGAAACATGAGTACGCTTGTCTAAATTCAACCGATATAAAAATCTAATTATCTGTACAGAGAGTAATGGATGTTGAGCTATAAAAAGCTGCTAAACTGGGGAAAATGGATGCAATTGATAAGTTTTATTCATATTGAATTGTTGAGAGTACTAGCCCTGAGAAAAACACAGCACTGCACATAGCTACGTGCAATGGTTATGTGGGCTTCATCAAGAAGTTGGTTGAATTATTCAAAGTATATATTGAGGCAGGGAATGGATTTTTGGGGACGATTAACAAGGGGGGAAACACGACCCTTCACGATGTAGCTATGTGGTGGTGTATTTTTCTATGTTGCTTTAATATTAGCATAGTGGTGTATGAACGTATTTGTTGCTGCTATATATATATATATATATATATATATTCTTGTATGGATGAACCCAAAACAAATCCGAACCCAACCCAAAAAAATTTTGACGATTATCGAACCCGAATCTCAAACCCGTATCCCTATTGGAATCCAAACTGGAAACTTAGTGTGTGTGTGTGTGTGTGTGTGTATATATATATATATTAGTTTTATTGTGTGTTTTGCTTATTTATTATATGAATTTTTCTTTTTGTTTTTTTAATTATGTTTTTTTTCTTTTGCAGTTTGTCTGCTTTTAGATATAGGTATGTATATATGTTGTATGTACATATGCTTTTATATATATAATTTATGATATATGTATGTATACACATATGATACATGTACACACACACACACATGCATGTACACACATCTTTATATATGTATGTATGTATACACATTTATCTTTGTATGTATTCGCATGTGATATGTGATATACATATATATATGGTTTAATTTCTTATTGTACTTTTGTAGCAACTTTTTTTTGTCTATTTTTTTTTTTTTTTTTGGTAAAAGGCCTAAGCCAAGAATTTATTAATCATTTAAACATATACATTGACCCCGCTCAGTGCAAGCGCTGGTAGGGAAGAGCGGGGTAGAGAAACCCTCTAGCCTGGCCTAGGACCTTAGTCCTGTTTTATTACATAACATTTGTAGGAGGGCATTCCCTTCCTTTACATTTCATAATCGAAGGGCATCCCCTTCGTTTTCAGAGAACTCTTTGACTACAAGCTGCATCTGATGTCTTGTCTTTGATACTTCTGGTTCGTCCGTTCACGCTTCCTAAGATTAAGTATTCCTCTGATCCTGCCATATCTGAATCTCTTATGCTTATTTTGCAAACTTGGTTAGTTTAAAAATGCATGATATCTTTCCGAAGTTAATTATGAGGATTTCTATCTAAGGATTTCTTTTCCGAGGATTTCCCTTTTCCCTGCTGCTGTTAGAAACCTGCATATCCTATCATACTTGAGATCTCTATATACTAATATCACTTACGAACTTCTCATTTATAGAAGTTAATGGTAAGATCAAGCCATCTTTTTACTGTAAAACGTAAAAGCCTAGAAAAAGTCTTGTAGTCCAGGATCTAAACCTCTAACCTTTACCATAATTGGTGATACTCTATCTCATAAAAATTGCAGGCTAAAAGATAGGTTGCTCCATTAAGGCTAAAAGAATTATTGCCAAAACACTAATAAGAGCCAAAATAGCTTGAGATAATGATATAAGAACTAATATATGAACGGGCTACAAGGTAGCCACATAAGGTTTACAAAACCTAATATTCTCTATTGCAGTTACTCCACTAAGGGACAGGAGGGGAATATGCATATGTCACCATTGAAGGATAGAAACACTGTAATGTTAATAGAAACTAAAAGAAAACAGGGGATAAACATTGGAACCGAGGTGAAGTTTTGAGGATAGGAAATCTCAAGAAAAAAGAGAAGCTCTCTGCAAAGAGATAATGATAAAAGAGAAGACCAGATTTTGATTATTTATATATATATACATAATCATTAAAGAATGAAAAAGTGTACCTCATCTTGTGAATAATGATAAATATACACCATCCTATGAATGATCATGCCTATATATATATATATATATATATATATATAAGATCTCCCCAGGCTTTATTAAAATAAATGATCCTTTGCTACCTGATTGCACCGATGAGCAATAGAGATCCCCAAATAGTTTTGGAAAATGCCTGGCTAAACATTAATTAGAAGTCAATGTCTAGTTTTATACTGACTTCAACATTAATGATTATCTTGTCTTGCAAAACTTACAAAGAAACAATGTATATCTGTCCACAAATGCTGCCAAAGAAATCTCTAGCTCATTTGTACTTGCCTTTACAAAGAATTGACATGCAGAATACCAAAAATCAGCATAAATCTTTAGGTCTGCTATACAGCTTTGATCTTTAGGACTACTCCACAGCAATAATGATTATCAAGATAAGTAAAATACCTGCCCACTATATTTGCAATGAAACCATCTGCTTATTTGTTCAAAACTTCATAAAGGAGACTCTCTCAACTTCATATATTAGATTCCTGCCTAACTTGAACTATGATAAAGAAAGGATATCAAGGTATCCGCTAATCTGAGGTCAATATATCTGGAATATATTGACTCCAGATTAGTGACTATCTTGTTAATTTAAATTTCCAACTCTTGCAAATAAAGCTATTACAAGATAAATGATTTTCTTGTTAATCCATCAATAAACCACAAGAGCTTACTAGGGGTTGTAAGAAATCAGAAGAACCACTTGAAACGACTGCATAGCCAAGAAATCAGAAAAGAGACTCAAGACAAGGACTAAACCAGCCTTGCCCAAAAATAGCGTAGGATTAACAAAAAGCTCCAAGTGTACCTCCCATGTTAAAAGTACAGAATGATATAGATGCTTTTCTAAAAATAGAGATTCTTTATCCCATGAAACAGTCTGACCAAACTTTATTAATTGATATTCCTTCCTACATATGGAGGTGTTTGTCAAATGCCTTGGCAGAATTATAACTGAAATAGCATAATAAAATTTGAAATAGTTTTAAAGAAAGAACTTTAATTTTCTGTATTTACCTATACCAGAAACAGAGTAGGCTTAAGATAGTCCCCATGAGATTCCTTTCTTGCTAATTCATTATCTTGAATCCGAAATATATAAAATACTTATTTGTAATAAAAGTAGATGTCTGGGTTAGAGAGAAACACTAGAACCTGATTATTCATGCCTTCTTTAATTACAAATGTGCTTGAGATTTTAGATTTAAAGTGCCAGATAATCAATCTTCCATAATTCTTTATTTCAACAGGGCATATCTCAAATTTTCTAGAGTTCAAATAGCCTTATAATCCATACCCTTTTGGAGTTCAGATATCCAGGATAAATATACCAAATCTAATGAAACCAAGGAAAAATCTCCTAAATACAAAAACTTTTTTGCTGAGGCTATTTCCTTATGGAGGGAGGCTTTTTTAGTTCTCATTTGAACAATCTAATGACGCTGTTGAGTCTTTATCTTCTTTGACCAATTTCAGTCTAACGTTATCTTCAGTAATAAACTCAGTCATCCAGTATTCATTAGGAGGGGATCTTATATGGGTAAAATAAAAAAGGAGATCTAAGTTCCTTCTAATAGAAGGGGTTTCCTCCAAATATCTATCCCAATCTATCATTTCCAGTATTGGGAATGTGGAAACATGGTTCTTGTTGCTTATCTGTTTCATGTAATCACAGGGGCTCGGAATGGTTAAGTCAATTCTGATACTTTTGAGGACCTTATCGAGATCCATCAGGTACTTTTTCTTAAAAATTCTTCTGCAAAGATTACCAATGCTTTTAACATCCGGGCCAACTTGTAGGGCTGAGGCTATAAACATAGCCGGGATATTAGAATTAACCCTATGTCTGCTTGTATTTCCTAGGAATTCCTCTCCTAGGATGACAGAAACTGCCCTGACAACAATGTTGTATTTAATCATTAACAGTCTCCTAATTCTTCTCTTCGAGATACTCCCTTCAAAGGCAATTTGTCTTCCTGAGCATCTTAATTTGATTGGTGTCGCCATTGAAAGCGTGGATGCTATATTGAAATATGGTAGTTTCAAATCTATATATAATATGCGAGGAAATGTTAATCGAAGATGAAGGTGAACCGCTAGTGATCTGGCTGTAAGAAACCCTACATATCCTCTTAATATATTTTTATTTTTGAATTTCCTAGTCATAGTGGCATTTAAAACAAGGCGTAAAATTTTATAATAATAATCTATAATCTAGAATTAGGATTAATCTATTTATCTTCCATTTAAGCCTAAAATAAACAATTCTAGAAACTTCAAAAAGATTTTGTGAAAAATCCTTTTTTTTTAAAAATATATAGGATGTGTAAAGATACTTTGCTTGATAAATCCAAAAAATCATACTAAATTTAGATAGTCTTCTAAATAGACAAGAAGCAAATTTATAGTAATTACTGTACTAGAATAATATTAAAGATCTAAGAAGTATCCACAGAGTGTCCATACTAAATAATGGCTTGCTTTCAACCCATCAAAAAGGATTAGTGTACCAAAGTTCGAAAGGAAATATATCACATATCAAAATTATCTACTTAAAGGACTTAAGTGCTAAAGTTCATTAGGGAGATCTATTCTTAACAAGGCCTACTCTTTACAAATGACTTTACAGTACTAGTCTGCATCTTTCTTATGAACAATGACAATTTCCTCTTTCTTGGCTTTGTACTCCCTTGAAGATTTCTTGACCTGCAGAGCCACTATCCTGATGTAGTTTGGATCTACCATGACCATTTCCAAAGGTACCTCAAAACCCTCCGCCCTCCAATAGTCCAGGACCTCATCAAGGTCGACTACCTCCTTGAGCACTACTACAATGAGGAAATCTAAATTTTTTCGCATTGCCAGCCAAATTGTATTAAACTTTGCTTCATCTTTTAGAAGAAGAATAGGTAGTCACTGGGAATTTGGAATGGCCAGGAGAGCATTCATATTCAATTTCATGTAAAGTTCAGGGAAAGGGATGGTAAGGAGATTATCAATGCTATGAACTGCTCTCTCTAGACCTAATAAGTACTCTCCCTTAAAATTTTCCCTTGTTGCCCTGATTACTCTATCCTTAGAAGCCCCATTAAATATTGTTAATGCAATGAAAAGGCCAATTACCTGTCCATTAACTCGTACTGTGAATTCATTATCAAAGTCTTCTTCGCCAAGCCCTCTCACTAGAGCTCTCCGAACTGTAGTTGTTAAAGGTTTTAAAATGATATTCCATCTCTCAGGTTTAATTGCTCCTCGGAAAGCCATTTGGCGCTTTTCTTTGGTGTGAAAAATTACTATCCTTGACTCCATTATGCTTTCAAATCGTTTCAGAGCTATCCTTTCTATCACAAGTTGAAAACAAAGTAACACTCCCAATTTCTTTTTAAGGTTTAAGAAAGCCGAAAGACTCTTCTAGTAAGCTCCTTTTGAATAAGCTTTGGAGTATACGCTCGCATGTGAATTAACTTCCATAATGTGTCATTATTACTGCCTACTTTTCGCTTAAAGATACAGTTGTATCGCAGATTTGTCCTATTAATTTTTGTTGATAATGCTTGGTTTTTAGAGCTTTAATAGAAGGGTACCGTAATCATTAATAAATGTAGGTTTCAATATGAAATGGGGGCGACAGATAGATTGTCTTGTTCGTGGGAAGATTTTTATCTTCCTCAGGAAGAAATGACCTATCAAGCATTTCTATTAATGACTGAGTCAAAAAATTGTATATAGTAATAGGAAGTATTTTAATTTAAGGAGTCAGGAAAAAATGTCCGAGATGCAGTTTTTAAAACATAAATATCAACTAGAATTTCTAAGATGAGGATAGATTAATTTTTTAAAGGAAGCGGTTTTATACCATAGTAGTACAAACTACGTCCTGCAACTTGTTGAAACAATTTTTTCTTCATTAATTCTCATACAAGTGAGGATGCTTGGATTTATGAGCTTTACCAAGTAATGATAGTTATTCGTCATAGTTGAATTGTGAGATTTCCCTAAATATGACGATGCTGATGTGGAGTCTTTAGAGATTTGATGGGAAGCTATCTCAATACGGGAAAGAATTCAATTTTTGTTTAGAAATTTATTCTTTTAGCATACTGAAAGAGGGGATTGTGTTCATTAATAGAATTATAAATAAAATTAGTTAAATATTTGGATTGCTCTTAGGCATTAGGGAAATTATGTTGGTCTAAAACTATCTAATTTTAAGAGGATGGCCATTGCTACCTAGATCCTAACTAAAGGAGACCTCGCTGAGAGACTCTATCCTATAAAGAGAGCCTAGAAGAATATTGTTTCGGTTTAAGGTCAACAAGGAGTCCTACAATCTTACTAAGTTTGTAGTACCCCCTTTAACTTATAAGTCTACCATCTTTGTTAATGTTTACTAGTTATGTCAAGGAGATCCCATCCGCTCCTAAGTTAGCTAATTCGTCAACTGTCTTGTTCCCTTCTCTATAAATGTGATTAATTGTTATTTCTGAAAAAGAGTCACATAAGGTCAAAGCCTGGGAAAATAGGGAGTTTAATCTCCAATTCGGAGTTGCTTTTTTCCTTAGCGCATTAATGATTATTGTAGAATCACCTTCAATTTCTAAGTAATTCAATCCCAAGGATGCACATTTTTGGAGACCCTTTATTAAAGTGTAAAGTTCTACCCAATTATTTGTTTCTTCTCCTATAGGAGCTGCTAGTGCTGCAATTTCCATGCATTCATGGTTATGTATGTTGCATCCGATGCCCGCAATGCCCAGATTTCCTCTGGACACTCCATCAAAATTAAGTTTGTGCCAATTATTCTTTGGAGGTTTCCACTTACATTCCAACCTCTTTGAAGAGGCCTTAGGGTCATCCCCTATAAAAGGTGGTAATACCAGACCTTCCCATTTTCCCCTCATCTTCCCGTCCCACTAGCTCATTTTAAGATTTGTTTTAATGTTTTTGAGAGTGTTGCTAATCATCTTTTCTATACTTGCTACTTCGATTTTATTGCATAGTTGTGCCCATTCCATTTTTTCCCCTCTAAAGATTCTTCTATTGCGTTCTTTCCAAACTTCTCATATTAATATGGATGGAGATAAACACCATAGGTTATCATAGATACTTTTTTGTTTGATGATTGGCCATGCTTGTAGCATGGACCTCAAAGATTGTGGAAAGGCTGAGGTCCAGCCCAAGTTTCCCTACAGCCAATTCCAACATTGATGAGTGAATGGGCAATTCAGGAATAAGTGATCACCATCTTCTTCTTCTGCTTCACATAGTGAGCATCTACTTGGACCTGAGAATCCTAATTTTTTGAAACGATCAGCTGTTAAAAGTCTGTAATTCATTGCTAACCACATACAGAAGCCTGTTTTTGGAGAGCATTCCTTACCCCAACATAGGTGGATCGGTAAGGAGGTCTTTGGTCTATTATAACTTTGTGAGATGATCCTATATCCATCTTTAGTGTTATATTCCCCTGTTTTTGATCCATCCCATACTAATTTATCTCTTGAGTTGTTTAATGCAATTTTCCTATTTTTAAGAATACCTTTGATTGTTGAATCATCCATAGCCGAAATCCCATATTTTTCCAGGGGTTTCCATTCCCAGTTTCCATCCTTAAGAATGAGGTAGTCTTTGAGATTGAGACCTATCTTCTCCTTTAATGAGTTTATGAGGGTTGGGTTGTTTAATTTTTTTGATATTATTTCATAGCCTCCCCAAGAGTCATCCCAGAATAAGACTTCATCCCCCTGACCTGGGCACCAAGTTAATTTATCCCGAATAATGTTCCTGCATTCCATCATAAAATTCCATATCCTTGATCCTTTTGGGAGATGGATTTCTCTGAAGATGTTTATGGCTGACCCATTTCTTAAGTATTTGTGGATAAGTATTTTCGCCCATTTAGCCTCAGGGTTTTTAAAAAGCCTCCACAGTAATTTGGCCCCTAAGGCCTTCCCTTGATCTCCTAAGTTTTTAATGCCTATTCCACCCTCCTCTTTGGGCCTGCACATATTTTCCCAGGATATAAGTGGAATCTTCTTATTCTCATTGCTTCCTTGCCAAAAAAATGTCCTTAAAAGCTTTGTAATTTCAGATCTCTTGTTTGAAGGTAAGTGCATACATGATAACTGATAAATTGGTATCGCAACTAGTACAGATTTAACCATGGTAGCTCTGCCCGCAGAGGACAGCCATCTTCCTTTCCATGAGCCCATTTTGTTTTTGATCTTTTCTATAATAGGATCCCATACATTTGTTATCCTGTTATCCTTGACAAGGGGGAGCCCTAAATATTTACATGGGAGTACTCCTTTAAAGTTTAGGATTTTACAAATATCTTTTTTGGTTCCTAATTCAGTATGAAAAAAGAATATTTCTGATTTCTCCGGGTTAATTTGTTGTCCAGAGGCAATTGAAAAAGTTTCCAAAATCCTCTTAAAAGATCTAGCCTCCCTTCTTTTGCTAACTCCATATAACAAAGTATCGTCGACAAAATGTTGATGTGTGGTAGGTTCCAAGTCACTAGTAATGGTAATTCCTTCAATTGTCTTTTTTTTCCTTTCTTCTAACACTGTCTGACCTAAAGCTTCGGCCATGATAATAAAGAGGAAAGGGGAGATCGGATCTCCTTGTTTGAGTCCTCTGGAGATGCCAAAGAAACCCTTTGGGGTTCCATTAACTAAAACTGAAATCTTAGGAGTAGATATGCATTCGAAAATTAAGTTAATCCAAGTTTTGGAAAAGCCAAATGCTTCCATACATTTGCAGAGGAATCTCCAATCAACTTTATCATATACTTTCTTAATATCCAATTTGATTAACATACTAGGGTTATTGTTTTTAAGGATAGGGTGAATAGCCTCTTGTGCAATGATAACCCCATCAAAGATTGATCTTCCCGGGACAAACCTTGTTTGTTCTTCACTAATTATTAAGGGGAGAAGTTTTTGAAGCCTTAGGGACATTGTTTTTGTTAATAGTTTATATAGGGTATTGCATAGGGCTATAGGTCTAAAATCATCTAGACTCAAAGGTTTCTCTTTTTTAGGTATAAGAGCTATAAAAGTGTTATTGACTTCTTTAAGTATTCTACCTGAATTTCTAACCCCTTCGAAAGCTTCCGTGACTTCTTCACCAATGAAGTGCCAACACTTTTGAAAGAAAATGGCAGAGAATCCATCCGGACCTGGGGATTTATCTGGATTCATTTGCATTAAGGCTGAATGGATTTCAGTAATAGTAAATTTGCTTGTGAGCATTTGATTGTGTTGTTTAGTAATGATTTTAGGAATATTCCTAAGAAGTTCTTTTTGACTTCCTAGACTTGAAGACTCTATTATTTAAAATGTTGTCAAAGTAGTTCACTGCTTCGTAAGCTATGTCTTTGGGGTCTTCAATAGTCTTACCTTCTCCGTTCTTGATGCTGAAGATCCTGTTAGTGATTCTTCTTTGTTTGGTACTATTGTGGAAAAATTTTGTATTTTTATCCCCCGCTTCTAGCCAGGTTTCCCTAGATTTTTGCTTCTAGAAGATTTCTTCTCTAGTCAGGATCTCTTCATAATCTTTAAGTAAACCTTTCTCCTTCTAATAAAGGTCATCAATCATCCCATCTTTAATAACCTAGGAATTGATTATACCTAGTTTTGATTCCAGGTCCAATTTCTTCTCAAAGATGTTTCCGAACCTAGATGAAGTCCATTCTAATAAAAAAATTTTAATCCATTTGAGTTTGTTTACTAATTTATATAACTTAGAACCTTCAATCTGGGGTTCAGACCACCATCTTTCTATTAGTTTTAGAAGTTCCGGATCTCTTAACCATATTTGTTCAAATTTAAAGGAGCTCTTCCTTGGTTTGGTTTGTGTTAAGATATTGAGGGTGATAGGGTAATGATCTGATCTAGAGAAGAGAATGATGTTGGCTGAAAGTGAAAATTCATAGTCGGAGAGGTTCCCTTTAAAGAAGAATCTGTCTAATTTCTCTGCAATGTTACAAAAACCTAGCCTTCTGTTATTCCATGTGAAGGAGTTATCCTCTGTTGGTATCTCTAGGAGGGACTTTTTGTCTCTCCATTGTGTAAAGTCTCTAGCTGCTATTGGGAGGGACCTTGTTCCTCCTTTTTTTTCTGAAATCTTAGTTATGACATTAAAGTCACCTCCTAGAAAACAAAGTAAATCCTTAGTTTGTTCCATATAAGCACCAATCTCCTCCCAGACCCTAAGTTTATCCTTGTTCTGAATAGGCCCATACACATTTATTAAATTAAAAGTTAGATTTAGTCTAAAGTTTCTAACTATCCCGCTCATCCAATATTGCCTTTTTTCTGGGATGCTTATTGAAATATTACAAGGATCCCAAATAATTGCTAGGCCTCCTGATGCCCCATTAGCCTCCGTAGCTTCCATTACTCTTAATCCTAATTTTTTTTTTAAATTGTTTATTTCTGAATTATCTAGCTTAGTTTTTTGGATTAACATAATTTCAGGGTTGTGAATTTTGATGCAACATTTAATTAACCATTGCTTGTTAGGGGCATTCATACCCCTAACATTCCAAGAAAGAACATTCATGATGCTGTGGGAAGGCTCTTCCCCTTCCCAGCATACAGAATAGATGTTATCTTTACTTGTCCTATAGCCTCCTCTGCCAAGCCTCTTAATTCAGCATTGGGTTTTCTTCCTCTTTTCTTTGGTTTATTTGCATAGTCTGGAGAAATCTTGCTTTCCATGGTTTGCGCTATGCCTAGAATAGTCTTATCTTTCACTTCTTTTTCTTCCAAATTAAGTAATAATTCTTCTATAGGAATTTTTGAGTTACCCTTACTCAGAGTAATGATTTCTTCAATGAGTTTTTCTTGATGCTCTATGTCTTCAGAATCCTCAAGCTCTCTTATCAAGTCTTTCATCACTTCATCTTGTAATGTTTCCTTCATATAATCTAATAATATATTAACTTCTTCAATTTTATCTTTTTCAAATTTCGAATTTTTAGAGATTTCAGATTGTTTCAAGGTGTGGGTTTGGCCAATGTTTGGAGTCAAGCATATGTTGGCTTCCAGCTCATCCATGGAGGTGCTACTATTGGAAATTTCTTTCCATCCTTTAGCATCAGAATCATTGGTTCTGGGAATGCATTCAGGAATTATGTTTTCAGCTTCCTCCTTTTCTAAACTTTTAATGTTAAAACCCATAAAATCTTTGATTTCATTCCCCTCTATATCTCTATTACTAATTAAATCGGGGAACCTATAATCTTCAAGGTCTGGTCCTTTAATATTTAAAGGAGTTGGGTTATAGATCAGGGCTTGGTTTTGATTGAGTTCTTCCTTATCTAAGTTATCAAGATTTGTGACCTTGTTACTTCCTTTTTCTGGGGAAATAGCAGTTTTTTCTAAAATGTCATGGAGTGATAAGGAAGAGTCATTAATCATTAATGCTTCAATTAGTTTGCTTTTTCTCCTATTGTTTTCTATGGGGTCATTGGACTCATCATCTGATGAGAGTGAGAAATCAAAGACCCCGTGGGCCAAACCCAAGTTTTTACCTAGGTTATCTGTTATTGATACCTTGTTTGATTCTGCTGGTGAATTTGGGGCTTTATCTTTTGACGTTTTAATTATTTTTGGTTTCCTTCCTTTGATTTTGGTTTTTACCAAGGAAACATTTTTTCCCTTAATCATCCCTTCCTTCCTTACAGACCTAGTCTTCTTATGGTCATTTGTTTTTATAGGAGGACTCTTCTTCACTTGGATTTTCTCAGCTTCTTTACTGATAGGGTTTGTTAAGCAAAAACCACCATAGTCCTCATTAAATAAAATTCTGGGTAACTCTGTTGTAGGTACCGGAAATTTGGGTTGGTACATTTCTTCTCCTTTTTTTTCCATAGGATTGAAGGATTTCGTTGATTCCTTATTCAAAATTTTCTTGAGATCGAATGTGTTCACCACTCTGTTTCTTACTAATTCTGCCCCTAAGAAGAAGAATATATTTTCCGAAATGTTTTCTCTGTAAAGATTCGCTAGTAGGTGATAGGAAGATCTATTACTAATGAAGTTAATCGCATTAAGTTTAGGAGAGGATTCTGAAAATTTAATCAGAATTTTTAACTTTGAGGAGTCCAAGTAATTTTCTTCAATACCTAGAACTTCTCCATAGTTTTCCCCTATTTGATGAATGATTCTACTATGTAATAATTCTACTAGCAAATTATGAATAGTTATCCATTTCAGAATAATCATGTTGTTAAAGATATTTTATGAAAAATTAGGAAACCATTTAATGAATTTAACTGAATGCCCTAAAAAGAAAATTTGAGCTTCATTTAGAAGTTTATGCCTAAAAGATAAATCCTCACACTCAATATAGAAACAGTAATTCGGAAGGAGAGTTATACTTACCTGTGACTTGCATGCCGATTGAAGCCATTCCCTGATACCAGAAAAAGCTGGTCCAGTGCCAAACCATTTGCCAAAAAGACCATAGTTATTGCATTGCTTCCATAGTCCATCCGTTATAATTTGGGGCCCTTTGATAGTTTTATCTTCCTTTCTGTAATGTGGATTCATTCTTCGGTAAGGAGGCATGTAGCTATCTGTTGAATGTGGTAGAATGCTATCATTATTAATGAAGTTTTGATTTTTGATGTATGGCTCAGTAGTCTGGGTAGGATCAGAGTGCTTCTTGTGCCCTTTTTTATGCCCTAATTCTGAGGGAGGATTAGGGCTTAGCCTATCAGCTGATGTATGTTTCGGGCTTGAATCCTGTTGAAATGCGTTTACCAAAACTGCCCTATTATCCTGATCTTGATTCCTTCGGTGAGGGGGCAAATAAAATCCTTTGTGATTTGATGTGTTAAAACCTGCCGATGAAGACTTGAGATGCTTTCCTTGTGGTGATACCCTAGGATGAATCCTGGGAGAAGAGGGCATAAACGTAGAGAACCTATTTGATAATTTAAGACAAAAGGGGGTAGTAGGAAATCTAATAGCCCGTCTGCGAGAAGTAGACACCTACTTCCAGCCATTCCTCCTTGCGTCCTGGTGTTTAGAGAGACCTCCGTAGCTCCTCCATACTTCCCTCTTGAAGAATGTAGCATATTTTGTTCTTGCAAACACAGAAATTTGATGGTCGAGCAAGTCTGCTGAGAATATTTTGGGCCGAGTGCGCACGGCAGAGTTAAGCAGAGCCATTTTTTTAATTTTTTAATTTTTGTCTATTTTATTTTATGTTTTCTTTCTTTGTTTTGTGTTCTTTTATTATATTTTTCATCTCTTAATTTTTTTTGCTTTTCTAGTTTTGTTTATTTTTTGCTTTTAATTTTATATAATTTATTTTATTATTTTTAATTTGTTAATTTCATTTTTCTTTTTGTCTTTGATTATATATATATATATATATATATATATATATAGAGAGAGAGAGAGAGAGAGAGAGAGCATTTTTCTAAGAGGTCTTGATTTACTTATTGTGGTTTCTATTATGGGATCCTTGTGGTGGTATTTTCTTTCTTTTCTTTGAAGTCAATTCTGTTTTTTCTCTCTTTACTCCCCTTTATTTTATTTTTATTTGTCTTTTCTTTGCCACTTGTCATTCTCTCTCTCTCTCCTTCCTCCTTTCTCCCTCTCTTTTTAGATGGTTAAGATGGTTAAGTCTTCTACTTTTCTCATTTTATGCTTTGGCTCTCTATCATTAACCTTGATGATGGATCATAGAGTGATCCAAAACGTTGAAGCAAAAATACTTACACAATCTCAATAACAGCTTGCAATTTTCTAAGTTTACTTAAATAATCTTATCCCTTTGTCTTGAACAAATTTAATCATGGTCATCCATCTTGTCCTTGATATAAGGGAAATCGTCTCATTCAACTTCTATTTTAGATATTATTTAATTGATTAACGATGATGAAAACATTAGTATGGGTTGGATTTATGTAAGTTAACATTGATATGATGTTAGGATGATTTTAGGTGTCTACATCAGGGTTAAGTAAAAGCATAGATATTTTATCATGGAACATTTAACAAGAATAGTTTCAAGAACAATCTATATATTTGAAATATGCAAATAATTTTGAAAATGAGTTTTTTTTATACATTGTGTTGGCTAAAAGTTTTGTAAGTCACTAAAACTACAACTTACGAAATTGTAACTTTAGGCAATGTCTCATAAGATTTCTCTCTCCTCTCAGCAATAAGGGAGGCTTCCTTCTTATTATAGGTGGCTTCAATAGAGATCTAATTGAAATTAACAAAGGGTGGTTCTTCTTAATCAATCCATCTTTTTTCATGAATGATTCATACACAACTCTCCAACTTAACAAAGGTATCTACTGCTTTTATAATACCAGTGGCTCAGGGCTTGACGTAAGAACAACTCCTAAGACATAAGTCTACTTTTCTGTTTTGTGGAATAAGTACAAGAACTCAAAGTCTCCTACAGTTATTCCAAATTAGGATTCAATTAGACTAACCAGTAAGGCACAAAGTCTCTTATTGGATACTCTCAAATTTAATAAAAACACTTATAACTAAAATCCAAAGTCTTTAGTTCTAAGTGATTGCAGCCACTGCTAACTATAACAATCCTTCCTCTTGAAGCACAAAGTCTTCAAGAACCTAAATCGAATGCTCGAATGATTTACACAAGATAATCTATAAGCTGAGTTAAAGATGATCAATCAATGCAACATAAGAATACATCAACTAATCTCAAGATTCACAACACAAAGTCTGAGAACTCTTGCTTCTTCTATTCAGTTTAGAAAATTTGCACCAAGAAACACAAAGTTTTCAAGACACAAGAGATCTTAGCATAGTTTTCTTGCACAAAACAAAAGATGATAATATACAATGGGCTCATTCCTTTATATAGGTGAGGACTAGAGGAAAAGGTGGAGAAATAAGAGGAAACCCTTAACTACCTTTGACTTATTTAATGTTACAAGGCCTCAAGTGCATGCAACCTGATTACATGAAACTACTATAGAGGTGCATGTTTCCCTGTATTTTCAACTTGTTCATGTTCTACATGTAATCTGTCATAAAAACTACACCTATCTATCAAAGCATATGAAAAAGATAAGTGCCCATGACACTTAGGAACTATCCTCAGAGAATATCAATACAAGTCTCAAACTTGTGGAGAGACTCATGTATAACCGCAAGATTTGGTACACCCATGTTTTGTGCAATGATGGTTCCCTTGCGAATTACGCTTGCACCTTTGAATACATCTTTATTGTACCTTGAAACACAAGGTTGAAGATGATTAATCAAAACCTTGTAGCTTGTCAATTTATTGATTGAACTAAAATCAAAGTTATCCACCTCAAGCTCTAGGCGAATTACTTTTGTGAACTCTATTAAAATATAATCTTCTGCAACCAATTCACCATTTTTAGTGATCACTTTGCGTGCTAACTCTTCAAAACTGCTGGTAATAGTGTGCTCCTATTTCTTACACAATTTCATGGCTATCGTCACATCCATCACTAATCCCTTGAGGACTTGTTCTTTATTGACCATCAATTCGAAGAAACTAAAGTACATCTCAAGAGAATAAATGACTCCATACTCACATAACATGTCGAGGTCAAAATTTGGCATCTTCTTCTAGACGCCCAAGTCTTCATCTAATACCTCCAACTGTCGGTTGAACGATGTGAGGACCTCGTTCAACTTGGTGATGGCTTCCCTGATATTTATCAACACACAAAAAGCATCTTTGATTACTAGATCACCCTATAACTCTAGCCATCTGCCCCAATCATCAATGGCCTTGACCTTATGCTGAACTTGCTCAGAATACCTGCTTGACTCTTCCGGAAGAGATGAAGAGATGGGATCAACTCGTTGTGAGGAATTGTTCATCTTCTCAATTGTTTCATGAACACGTGGATTCTCTTCCTTAAGCCAATTTTTCTTCTCCCATAGTTTTTCATTCCTTTTAGTAAGCAGAGCAACTGCATCCTATGCATCTTGTTGTCATCCCAACCATGTTTGTTTCCCAAGTTCAACCCTAGTGAACTTGTAGTCAGCAGCTTGAAGTTCTTCGGTTGGTTTCTCAACAAGTGGCTCAATAACCTTAGCATATTTGATCTCATGCTCATCAACCATGATCGTGTTTGTTTCCCAAGTTCAACCCTGGTGAACTTGTGGTCAGCAGCTTGAAGTTCCTCGATTGGTTTCTCAACAAGTAGCTCAACAACCTCAGCATTTTTGATCTCATCCTCATCAACCATGACTCTGGAAACAATTTTTGATTTCTTGTTCTTCAGAGTCTTAGCATTGTTGAGCTATTTAAAATCAAATTCTTCAGGAGGAACTTCATGTTTCTTCCTCTTTCCAGTGATGGAACTTAGCTACAAAGGTAAAGAGAATGAGGAAGTTTGAGATGCTGATGCAGTAGCCATGGTAGTCACTATATTCACCTGTGCAACAATAGTGACCATAGCAGGAGCCTCCGTTTGGATTGCTACTAGTGTCAGGCTTCTCCGTGAAACCTCGGCCATGAACTTCTCAAATTGCCCAGCTGAGGTGTCAAGCAATGTCATAGGTGGATAGACATAGAAGGAAATGTAGAGTATGCATCAACTACATTCTCTAGGATGCCATAGTGATCATGTAATGTATATGCTGGAGCAACTAAAGAGATAGGCATGACAGATGTAACCACAAAAGGATCCACTGGAGGAACATGTATTGTGGAGAATGAATCCATGTCTATATCAAGCGGAGACTTAGGAGACTTGTTTGACTCTGGTGCGGAATCTAGAAGTGAAGTCATCACTGGCGTATTCATGGGGCGAGATACCTCAATTATAGGCTCCTCACTAGATACAACTTGTAACCTATCAGGTACTGTGATGATTATCTCAAGAGCTTTGACGGTATCCTTACCTCCCTTTATAGTAAGCTTTGGGATGGTTGCAACCTTTGATGTAGAAGCTCCATCTTTCTCTTTATCTCTGATTTCATATCTCAACCCAATCGGATGAACAGGATTAAAGCCCTTTCTCCACTTGATTTTATGCACTTGAGGCCTCTTCTCTTCAGCCAAATATTGGTATTAGCCAAGATTGGATGAAATCTATCCTAGCTAGACATATTTTCCTTGACTGACCATGTAGGTGGTAGAATAGAAAATCTCTCTACATGATGTCTCTGATAGTCAGGATCTAGAGCATCTACATCATCTTCAACTCCATCATGAATCTATCCCAAGTTGAAGTCCACAATTTTCTTCACAATCAACCTGCAGTAGTCCATCCTCCTGATATCAACCTCTGCACGCAAGTCAATCTAGAGGTCCTCAAGGTGATGCACATGCACAAATTTCCTTCTCATTTTATCGCTCATGCCTCTCCAGTCAAAGAAGCTTCTAGACATGAACTTCTTGAGAGTTATATCCTGAAGTTCAAATTCCATACATTTTGCCTTAAGAACTATATCCAAAGAGTATCCTCCAATCTTGAGTGGGTTACATGAAGAGATTCCTAGTCCAAGCCTATGTAATGTTGATTGATATGCCTGCACAGCGATGATTTGCCTCGCCAAGTCCATCAAGATGATTTTGTTGGTGGGGTAGTGCGGCAAGGTGTATGGCTCACCCCGAAAATAACCAACTCTAAGATATGTAAAGTTTGGAAACTACAAGAAGAGGCAACCGTACTCATTCACCTTGTTCTAGGCCTCGTCTGATAAATGCTTCTTAGGAAGCTCTTTGTCAAACAAACACATGTAGCGTCCATAGAAAGCATCCTGCATCCTTCAGTAATTAACACGACTGGGTCTTAAAGTCAGAAGTTCAAAGTAAGATACCAGTAATCTATCTCCTTTGATTGAAGGCCAAAAAAGGACCCAAGGGCAGCAGCAAAGTACACTAGGTAAGAATTCATGTAGAATGTGCAAGTGGTAGTAACCTGGGACAACTGCTCACAAAGAATGTCACTGATCATCTCTCCTCAGAAAATCCTCTATTTTGATCTAATTATTATTGAGATGAACTTATACATCCATGGCTCAAAAGTGTTGGACTCCTTAAGGCCTCCAATTCTGCTCAACAATGGGATGAGATCATTAATCTCTTCCTTGAATTCTGACTAGTGAATCCCCTTAGGCCATCTTGACAAGTTAAGCCTCTTGTTAATCAACCAATGATCATTGATATACTTGATATAATCATGTTCCCCGTCATTCCACCTCTCTAGAGCCTTTTCCTTCGTTATGTTCATGACCGCAGGAGTAGGTGGCACTTTGAAAATACGGTCTATGGTGTTCCCATCCTGATCTCTGATAGTCCTAGAGGCATAATCAAAGTTCTTTGCACATGTCATGATAAATTCTTGCTCTAGGAAAGCCACGAGAAATGGAGCAACTCTAAGATAAGCCATTTCATCCTTGGTTGAAGTTTCAACTTTCTTAAGGAATTCACCCATGTTTAAGTGACCAAGCTCTGTATCCTGAATCTCATCTACATAGGAAGTCACTTGAGAAGGTGAGATGGAATTTTGATATTTTCCATACTGGTATTTCATCTTTTTCTTCTCCTTTTCCTTTGGAGAAACAACTTATTCTACCATAGCAAGTGTGTATGCAAGAACCACTGTTACATGGAAATTCTAAAGTGTGAGTACATCTTCATTTGATGGATCCATAGAACACTGATTTGAGGCACAAATTGTATAGCCCTGGAAGCAGGCAAGTGGGAAAAAGGATTGGAGAGCTTTTGAGCAGCAAAGGACAATGGATTTTAGGCAAAATCAGCTCTTTAAATGAGGAAAAAACTCTAAAACAAGGTTTTCTAGAGGCATTGCATATGATCGGACAGCAAGCTTAGAGAAAGCAAATGGAGCATGTATATGCATATATACAAATAGGAAGTTCATTTACTCATAGGTGGGGTTTTTATTTCCCACTACAAGTTATCTGGAAGGTATTTCACACCTACAAGCAGGATGTTTAAGTCCATTTGCAGCCTTGAAAAAAGTAGGAAAAAGTGTATGGAAACACTTGAAGGTGGACTTTTTAGCTTGTACTGCATAATGGAGAAATAACTTACTCTTTTTGGAGAGATTCAATGTTAAAAAAAGGGGGTTTTTAATCCCGACTACATATGCAAGAGAAATGAATATCTTGCATTGCAACTTTCAAGAATTTTGAAGTGTCTCTAGAGAACATGGGAAAATCAACATTTTACAAACATATATACAAATCTGAAAATGAAATGAAAGATTTACATCTACAAAACAATCAAACTAATATACAAAAATTTGGAAAGAAAACAAACCCTAGAAAAATTGCAAAACAAGAGCTTACCTCCTCTTGAGAAATCAAAGTGAATAAGTCTCTCAAAATCTTCAAAGAAATCTTGCACAAATCCAAGTGATTCCGAATTTGGAAGAAAATCCCAAGATTGAAGCTATATAGGCAAAGAAGTTTGATTAATTCTTCTTCCAAATAAATGCATTCACGAGTCAATAAGATATTTTTGACAAATGTCCATGATGGAGGATCAAAATGCAAAAGAATAGCAACCGAAAGACTCATTCAAATCTGCAAATCGAAGCTTTTGCTTGAGATTGCAAAAATAGATGCAATGCAATCCAAAAACACGACGCCCTAGGAGTAAAAATGTGGTTTGTAAAAATGAATACAGGCTGCAAAAATGTCATTTTTTGCCCTAGACGGACTTCTTGGAAGACATTTCAAGCATTCAAATGCTTCCTTCTTCTAAAAACAGGCTTTGACAAACAAATTGCATTCCAAAATGCTGTTTTATATGGCATTTTTAGTTCAAAACGGGCTTTGTAAGATGAAACGCAGGTTATATTACCACATTCACATGTATTTGAAAAAATTAACCATGTGCAATTGCTATTAAAATTGCCGTCCAGACATGTAGAAGGGAAAAAACAAGTTATAATGCCCTAGATGGGCTTCTTAGCTCACGATACATGTGTTTGAAGGCATGGACGGACTTTAATTAGGAGTTTGCATGTCATGACTTTGTTCATTTTTAAAAAAACCAACATTGCTACTCACTTAAATCCATTGATGGGAACACATGTGAATGCTCTTAGAAGATGTAAAACTCAGAAAAAGTACCGCCATGAGTTATAACAGCCTTTAGGAGGTCTTTCGCATGTAATGGTATATGTATTGGAACATGTAAATGCCTCTAAAATCGTTGCCTAACTTTAATACGGACTTTAGGAGGTATGTTGCAAGTCATGACATTGTTTATAATATGCAAAGACTCCCGAAATCTATACTGTGGGTTAGTCACGGAATTTTGGAAATGAAAAAATATCTAAACTTTATTACAAGCTGATTTAAACATGCAATAGCTCCAAAAGTCGCCACCCTTTGCATCTAGTTAATGATTTAACACATATGGGCTTCTCATGTGTAATTACAAAAAAATTTGGAAGAGAAAATATGTAACCAGACTTAAAAAGCCCACTATTACATTAAAAACTCATTTGAAATTCATATATCCTTATGAGAATATATAAAGATGGAGTTTTATTTCCATTTTGTATGTAAATAACACCCATGATGTTATGCAATGGTCAACGAAAAGCCCACCTAGGCAAGATTTTAATTAAAGAAGAAAGATATGCAATCAGGCCTAAAAAGCGCACCTGCTGAACAGTTAATTTCTTAATAACTTTTGATATATAACTTCGATTTAGGCCTAAGATAGCTCGAAAGAGCGGAATTTAAAATGCAATCAATTTAGGACAAAAAGAAAACCAAAAACTAAGCACACGACCAAGAAAAATTGAAAAACAACTCGAAGGTTGCCAAAAATCAAGTCCTTGCAATGAGAGAAGAAAAACCCGTCATAGCAAGAAGGATGATGATAAGCTTGACGGAAACCTTCAAAAACGATGTTCAAAATACATGAAATTTAAAGTCATTCAAGGGATAACAAATTGTCTTCATAGCGCATCATTTAAAACACCAAAACTCAATGGAAATGCCTACGAATTCATGAGAAAATTGCATAGGGTTGCCCAATTTGGTGATTTCAAAGTTGAGAACAACACATTGTTGTCTTGACATGGGGATAATGTTAATACTTACCGGTTACTGAGAGGGGGGGTGAATCAGTAAATACTCTCTGTTATACTTTTTAATTCTGAACTACTTAACTTTAACTGATAAACAGAATATAACAGTCACTCATAGGTATAAACAGAATCACACAGATCAATACAAGTATTTATACGTGGAAACCCTTGATTACAAGGGAAAAACCACGGTGAGACAGAGCTCACAACTTCACTACTTCAGAATGAAGGCGCCCTGTTAGGAGCTTACAAAGAACCAGTTAAGGTGCTACCCGGTTAGGGGATTTTACAAGAGATCTGTTAAGATCTAAACCCTGTTAGGAGCTGCCTAGTTATAGGACTTTGAACATCAACAAGATGTTACCCTATTAGGGAATTTTTACAATGAACCGATTAGGTCCACCCTAATAAAGGGATTTGAATATGCTTTCACTACTAATAGAATTAATGATCTGTTATGACACTGAATGTCAGATTAGATCATACCTCTTCTCTGGTTGCCTAGCGGTTGATCTCTGCTACCTTTGTGTCTGCAGCTCTTCTCTCAGAAGATATCTCTCCGTTTCTGCATGCAATCACCCATAATCAACAACATTTTTCTTGCGTCCTATGACCTGTATTTATACGAGAGTTCACCATAATGAAACCCTTGACTTACAGAACCGCCAGGATGCAAACTCAGCAATGAATCATGCAATCAGCGACAAAATGCGAGTAATGATCTGGAGTTCACCATGTAAGACATCCGCCAAGGATAAAGCTAACGATTGTTAGAAAGTTAACTCCCATAGTCCGGCTTCTAACTGAAACTGATCCTCTTAATTCGGTGCGGATTTTTAGCTTGTCTTAGACCGAAACCGGTACAAACTTGTATCCGGTTCACCTTATACATGTACTCGGAAACCGGTGAGTGTTGTTTAGATTAGTCTACCGGTGAGTGCACTTCTTTTCATCTACCGATGTATATTTGGTATGTTGCTTGGTGACCAGTGTTGTGAATGACCGGTGACTACTTACCGATACAACATGTTTGTAAATGAACACTAATGACAACTTAAATTCCTAACAATCTTCCCCTTTGTCATTGGTGGCAAAACTTAAAACTTTTACACAAACTTCACGATACATACCTTGTATCGGTGGAACAACACTTCCCCTGTTCAGAACTTCCCCTGATTGAATGCTCCGGTTTACTGTGTTGATTATTGACACTTCTTTTACTCTTATTATCTTCCCCTTTTTGCCTTTATAAGACAAAGGGTAAAATGGTTCTTCACATTTGAAGCTTTGTGAAGATATCCTTATATATTATTTTGGCTGAATGAAGGAATGAGGTCCATTGACCGGTTATAAATTTTGAATTCTTTTGGGCTGCAATCAAAGAAATAATGATATTCTCCATGTCTTCCATAGTTTTGTACGCTGGTTCATTGATTATAGCTTCCGTAGAGGATGCAGTTGAATTCATGATGTCGAATGTTGGTGCCAAGAACATTTGAAATCCAATAATATCTTGAATCTTTTTATTTTTCTCTTCAGCAATTTTTCTCTGTGCGAGAGTTAGACTAGACATTTCTCTGTTGTAGATTGTTGCGGTTTTGTTCTTTATATCAAATTGAGAGGATAATGCTTTGATCTCTTTTATTATCTCAGCAAACATTTCTGACAAATCTTGCAAAAATACCTCGAAGTTTGATGTTCTACTCATCAAGCTTCCTGCCTGTTGAAGCTGTTGTTGGAGGATTCTCAGGTTGGTTGTCACATTGATTTTGATATCATCAACCTGTTTGTGGAGTATTTCTACTCTTTTCTTTTCATAGTAGTCGGCCGCTATTATTTTTGGATCTGTTAGATCGTCACTGATTGCTTGCACCAAAATTTCCAGCTGATCTATGACCGGTTCATCTTCATCTATGTCAGTATCAGGGACAAAGTTGTATAGGATGTTCTTTACATTGGTTAGGACCATATCCTGTTTTCTTTTGGTCAATTCTTTTAGTTGCCTTGTTGACATCTTACTGATGTCTACCACTGTATCTGTAAGTCTGCTTCTTTTTGCTTCCTTTCCCTTGGCAAATGATAGTTTCCTTTTTGAAGAGGAGCTTGGAATGTCTTTGTGTTCTTGTTGGTCTTTCTCTTGCTCCGGTCTTAGCTGCTCTGTGTGGACAAGGATCTCTTCTTCTTGCCCCTTGTCTTCCATTACTTGATGAGCTCTGCTTTCCGGTTGGACTTCTTCTTCCGGTGGCTTACTACCTTCAACATTTTTGTGGTTGTTCTCCCAGTGTGTCTTCCTTTTGTTGTTGCTCCTCAACTGTATGGAGT
The DNA here is from genome assembly GCA_027943335.1 of Chamaecyparis obtusa. NCBI lineage: Eukaryota > Viridiplantae > Streptophyta > Pinopsida > Cupressales > Cupressaceae > Chamaecyparis > Chamaecyparis obtusa. The sequence continues at coordinate 1,019,208 of BSBK01005128.1, read as the reverse complement.
TCCCCTCTGGGTATATCAATTTTTGTTTCTTGTTCAACATTTGTTTGTTCATTAGTTAAGAATTCCTCTGTTTGCACTTTTTCCTTTTTGGCAGAGGAGCCTTCACTATTTATGTGTCCCTCCTTTGGTGTTTGCACAGGTGTGTTTTGATCCTAAGGACCATATTTCTCTAATGCCGTGAGGACCATTTTTTAGACTTATGAGATTAGCTTGGTTTGGTGCCCTTCACAGGCTAATCAGGCAATCAAGGGGGGTCAGATGGTGGAGCCAGCGTTGGGATTCCATTTTGGAGGTTCAAATTATCAAGTCTACTCTTCATTTGAATTATTTTGGTCTTAGTAAGTGATATTTTGGGAATGGCCAAGATTAGCAGGGTGTCTGCACGGAATGTCAGATGTCTCAGGATTGAGTTTCAGATAATCTCTAGTTTGAGAGACTTACTATTTTTAGCAGTTGGCTATTTTTGGCAGTGGGTTATTTCCGGCAGGGCAGTTTGCGTTTGAGGCTCTAGTGTCGGAAATAAGTTTGTTTCAGTTGGCGGGATTCAATGGCTTTGTTTTTAAAGTTATAGTTATTAAATTAAGTTATTTTAATTTAATAATTTAATTACTTTATAACTTTAATGTTATAAAATGAAGTTATCATTTTAAAGCCTTTTATATTAAAAAGGTGAAATTGTGCTTTTTCCGAAAAAAAGCTATATAACCAACTCGAAAAAGCACTTTTCATTATCCATTGTTGAATTATGATTTTATTGAAGTTCATGAAGAAGACAAACCTGGCTAGGGTTTCAAGGACTGATTCCTCATCTCGTGATTTGAGCCATTGCCTGTTAATGGTGAATTTCACAGCTGATTGTTTCTGAGATCACAATTCGGTGCTGTTGTATATCGGATTTGTGAGAGTCCTAAATCTGGAGTTTGAAGTTGCTATTGAAAGTATGTCTGAGATTTCAACAAATCGAAGTACTAGAATAATTGTTTGGATGCTGGTTTATCTATTTCTCTGATTATCGAAAGTGTATGCAAGAGGAGGATTATCGAATTTCAATGGTGATTGTGCTTTAATTGCTGGGACTTCATATATAGTGGAAGGCGTTTATTATTGACAGCGAAATCCCTTTACAACTGCCAACGTCCATCAAGAGATTGGCATGTGAGAGATATCAGGCTTTGCGGCAACAATTCTGGGTCACGTGTTCACTCCAACAGGGTCATGAGACCATTTCTTTGGGACGGCATTCACTGTGTGACAGTCACGTGCTGCCAAGTGCAGTCACATGTTGGATATTCAAGGTGGCGGCTATATACAGGAGGTCATGACAGCATTAGGAAGTTTTGTGGAAGTACAGGTGCAATTGAATTTAATGACATGTGATTATTCAAAAATTTGTTTGAAATGAGAATTCAAAAATAGTGAATATTTATTCAGAATGTTATTTGCCTGAATTAGATAATTAAATTTGGTGAAAGTATCTTGGAATTTGTTTTGCATGAATATTATTGAAAGTAGTTGCAGTTGTTTTCACAATTATTGATAAATATCCCGGAAGAGCCAATTCGGCTCTTTACAATGGTATTAGAGCTATTTTCCTGCCATCCTGTGGGGTCTGGACTCATTTTTATTCAGAAGTTTTTAAAAGTGATCAGCACTTCTATTTTCTCTAGCCATGGATAAATACAGGAGATCTAGTTCCGGAAGTCGTCATGGCAGTAAGGGAAATAGAGAGGAACTAAATGCTTTAGTAGAAAGCGTGGAGAGACTTAGACTGCATCAGTAGAGATTAGCAGAGAGTTTGTCGGATCTAGTTACAGTAGACAAGGCAGCGAGATATATGGTCTCTGCCTTTAAAAGGCCGACATCGAGTTTGCAGGGGAGAAGGCTGGAGTTTTCTCTGACAGTAGTCTGTGATGCTGATGTTCCTACATCTAGTTTAGCACCTGCTATTCCCATTCGCAATGCTGATGATGGATTTATTGCACCGGAACCAGTGGATGTTTCAGTGCCATTGGATGACAGCAATGCTGAGCATCACCGGGTTGAGGCTCCCAGAGCAGTCACTACAGATTGTATAGAGGCAATTGATGTTGCAGTTATCACTGACTGTTCAGACTCTTTCATGGAGGGAGTTATTATTGATGTTTATGTCAGCTGTAGTAGTGTTGCTCCAGTTCAGAAGGTAGTTGCTTCCTCAGATAGGACCGAGGCATTTACGGAGTCTCCAAGTGGTGAGGTTGGTGATCTGGGCATTACAGCGGGGTCAGTTGATGACAGTTCGTGCTTTAGCATTATTGGTGCACAGCTTGACGTTGAGTCATGTGTGCAGAGACACATGTCTGCAGATGAGATTTCAGCAGGAGATGTGGGAGTTGATAGTTTAGACACATCTAATGACAATTTTGAGGATGTTGTGAGTTGCATTGGAGCTGACTCCCCCTGTGAGTTGTTGGGTGATGACTGCGAGGAGCATATGAGCTCTGACAGCTTAGAGATTTATGATAGCAGTCGCAATGTGCGATCAGTACAGGAGACAGTGGTTTTCTCCTGTGTTGAGGATGTGAGCATGGAGCTTTCTAGTGATGACACTCAAGATGGGAGTGTTGCAGTTGATTTGGGCGACATAGTTTCATGCCACAGTTTAGTTGATTCACATGACGACATTGAGTCGTGTATGTAGCCAAAGTTAGTAGAGGAGATGCAGATAGATGATGTGGACACTAGCATTGCAGAAATCTCCAATGCTGAGAGCGAGGACGATGAGTGTTGTAGTGTTTCTGGCTTTCTATATCTGACTTTGGGTGTAGATTCAGTGTTGTCATATGGTGGTGGTGGGTTCCAGGATTCTGTGTTACAGGGATTCACAGATGAGTACAGGGAAGCTTATGAGTGGCAGGAGTTAGTTACAACCAGGGTTTCCACTTCTAGAGAGAGGGTTACTTCATCGGTGACTCATATGGACGTATTCCAGGATCTGGACTGTCAGATGGTCGCAAAGGACGAGGAAGTTGGAGATTGTGTTGAGTCGGATTTAGCAGCAGCGTCCCCAGGGTTAGATGAGGACGTGTCTGATGCCTGTACTCAGTTTGTAGATGTGTACTCAAATGAAAGTACACAGAGAGACGGTGATCGTGAGGGGAGTTTGTTGGATACAGCTTCCTCTCATAGTGTAGACAGTGCGTCTGAGGTTGTTCATAAGAGGCTTGTTGTGCAGAGTCATCATGTGACTAGCCAGTTGTGAGTTGATGAGAGAGATATTACTTCTACTCTCGAGCATTCTGATGTCGCTCATCAGTTGTTGGTTGTTTATGGTTGGGGTGCTCCTATGATAGATGAGTCCAGCGGTGGTTACCTCTCATTGACAGAGATTCATTCGTTGCGTGAGGCTGTCAAGATTTTGAGACAGAATTACTTACAGATGGTAGCCGACTGAGATCACCTAGTGGAGTGGGGGAGTATAGCTTATGAGGCATTGATGGATAGAGAGGAGGAGGTGAGTGAGCTTACCCAGGAGCTCACAGCGACTACTGAGGTGTTAGAGGACACTCAGCGGACTCTTCAGGAGTCACAGATCCAGTTAGAGGAGATGACTGTGGAGTTGGAGCATTTACGGTCCACACCAGCCCCAGACCCAGTTCGATTGCACATTGAGGTGGTTGGTGGTGAGTTTGCTCCTACAGTTGGTGTTGAGGAACATGATGTTGTGGTAGACACATTTGTTCAAGATATGGGAGCACTTGGTACGGTTGAGGTAGGAGTACCAATGGAGTTGAGCTCTCAGGTTGATTTCCTTCCCTTAGCTGGGAGTGAATCCATTTCATCATCTCACATAGCTGATAGCATGGGACAGTTGGCTATGCCACATTTTCAGAGGGATCAACTATGGATTGTGGGGGAGCATGTTGACGCTTCCACGTATAATTTCTACTGCACCGAGTCTTTTATGGAGTATTTACTTGAGAGTGCAGATGTTCGACAGGATTCTTATAGAGTGCCTGAGGGTACTCTCATCTGAGGCTCTTGTGCTATTCAGAGGTTGGCTGGGAAGATTGTGGAGACTCTTTCTACTATGCTTCCCCATAGGGATTTCAAGGTTGGGTTTGTTGAGAGGATTGCTCAAGTACCTACCCAACCTACAGTTATGCGGAGTCAGAGATTGGAGCCATCTCTTGATTCCCAATTTGGTAATGATGAGCCATTGACAGAGATTGGGTCTTCTTACCGGCATTATACGGTGGAGTATGCTCATCATTTTTCTTTTGACCCATAGGTGGAAGATTTGATCTCACGCAGGGGTAAACCGGCTTCAGTATCTTACCATCCATTATGGGATGGATTAGCACCATCGTTTGCAGATGGATTTGGCAGTTGCAAGTTAGATTACTTGCAGTATCCACACACTCAGGACTGTTTATCAGACAGCAGAGTTGATAACAGTGATTCAGGCACATTTGGTCACTGTTGTTTTCCTGGTGCAGTTGGGTGTGAGTGCCGGATAGACAGGGACTCAGGTTTTGACAAAGTTGTTATTTCAGTTGGGTTGAGTTCCGTTGGGTTGTTTTCAGCATCGACATCTACAGTTGGTTTACAAATGTTTTCAGTGATGTTTGTTTTGTTGATGTTGGTTCTTTCTTCACAGGAGTTTGGTGAGGATTGGGACATTACTTGTGACCATCCTTAGGATCCAGGTGGTTTATGATGTTGTTTGTTTTCCTGATTGCTTGAGGACAAGCAATCTTGGGGAGGGAGGACTGTAATGTCCCCGTTTTTTAGACTTATGGGATTAGCTTGGTTTGGTGCCCCTCACAGGCTAATCAGGCAATCAGAGGGGATCAGATGGTGGAGTCAGATTGGGATTCCATTGTGGAGGTTCAGATTATCAGTTCTGCTCTTCGTTCGGATCATTTTGGTCAACTTACTATTTTTAGTAAGTGGTATTTTGGGTATGGCCAGGATTAGCAGGGTGTCTGCACGAAGTGTTAGATGTCTCAGGATCGAGTTTCAGATAATCTCCAGTTTGAGACTTACTATTTTTAGTAAGTCTATTTTTAGCAGTTGACTATTTTTGGCAGGGCAGTTTGCGTTTGAGGCTCTAGTGTCGGAAGTAAGTTTGTTTCAATTGGCGGGATTCAATGGCTTTGTTTTTAAAGTTATAGTTATTAAATTAAGTTATTTTAATTTAATAACTTAATTACTTTATAACTTTAATGTTATAAAGTGAAGTTATCATTTTAAAGCCTTTTATATTAAAAAGGTGAAATTGTGCTTTTTCCGAAAAAAAGCTATATAACCAACTCGAAAAAGCACTTTTCATTATCCATTGTTGAATTATGATTTTATTGAAGTTCGTGAAGAAGACAAACCTGGCTAGGGTTTCAAGGACTGATTCCTCATCTCGTGATTTGAGCGATTGCCTATTAATGGTGAATTTCATAGCTGATTGTTTCTGAGATCACAATTCGGTGCTGTTGTATATCGGATTTGTGAGTCTTAAATCTAGAGTTTGAAGTTGCTGTTGAAAGTATGTCTGAGATTTCAACAAATCAAAGTACTAGAATAATTGTTTGGATGCTGGTTTATCTATTTCTTTGATTATCGAAAGTGTATGCAAGAGGATTATCAAATTTCATTGGTGATTGTGCTTTAATTGCTGCGACTTCATATATAGTGGAAGGTGTTTATTATTGACAGCGAAATCCCTTTACAACTGTCAACGTACATCAAGAGACTGGCACGTGAGAGATATCAGGCTTTGCAGTAGCAGTTTTGGGTCGCGTGTTCGCTCTAGCAGGGTCGTGAGACCATTTCTTTGGGACAGCATTCATTGTGTGACAGTCATGTGCTGCCAAGTGCAGTCACGTGTTGGATATTCAAGGTGGCGGCTATATATAGGAGGTCATGATAGCATTAGGAAGTTTTGCGGAAGTACAAGTGCAATTGAATTTAATGACATGTGATTATTCAAAAATTTGTTTGAAATGAGAATTTAAAAATAGTGAATATTTATTCAGAATGTTATTTGCCTGAATTAGATAATTAAATTTGGTGAAAGTATCTTGGAATTTGCTTTGCATGAATATTATTGAAAGTAGTTGCAGTTGTTTTCACAATTATTGATAAGTATCCAGGAAGAGCCAATTCGGCTCTTTACACAACGTATCTCGTTTCCTGTGTCCTGCAAGAAGAAGATCTACTCAAGAGTCAAACCATGTATCTAGCCACCTTGTCAATGGTAGCCAGATCTGATAACTGTTCACTAAGCTTGTTCTGAATATCCCGACTACGATCCAACTGTCTAACCAAGGCATCAGTTTGCCTTTTAAATTCAGACAAACTGTCTGATGGTTTCTTCTGTCTACTGCTATATGGTTTCACCTGTCTACTGCTATAAGTTCCCCTGCACCTATCCATTCAATTTCAATAGAGTGTTGATCACTCACTCAATTTTTTACAAATTCCCACAGGCTGGCAAGAAGAAGGCTCTGATACCACTAAAAGATCCCCAATCCCGATGACCTTGGAATTTACTATATGTTTCAAAATTTGAATCTTTGACTAATGTTTGGTATCTCTGAATGGTCTTGGCTGAATTCTGATTTCTTTGTTTTTTACTTGTGTTTTTTCTAATTTTTGGAGTTTTTCAAAAGTAAAACAATTGCATAAAAAATGGAAAATAAATAGCATTTAAGAAATGTAAATCCTGCTGCAATTCTTATTATTGCTGAATTCTGAAATAGTACATACCCGAATCCTTCAAAAATTTGATATATTAGCTTCAAGAAAAGATCAAAACAAACATACAATATTGTCCATCACACGAATAAATGCCAGCTACATGGGAATACTTGATGTGTGCCCCAAATCTGAAGAAGATGCTGTAAATAATCCACCAAAGCATCAATGAATGCTAAACCGCCCAGTAATGGGTGAAGGGCTTTCTCTAAACCCCACGTGAGCTGCTGGAATGAAACGGCTGCAGCCAATAAGCTGGCTGCCAAGCTGAAAGTAATTCTCTTCCCCCAATTGCAATGCCAATACCAAATCAATCACTTCCTTTGTCAATCCGAATGCAATGAAATACCAATTCCAATCACCAGAGACTTGTTGAGGTTTGCGTCCCAACAATCCAGACTTGAGGATTTCCCCCCGAGCCACAAATCGCTCTCTAGAGCAATTTCATAATTCAAGAGTTTCGAAAAATGTCAAAAAGGTAATGAGAAAATTAGCTTTCATCTCTTTATAACTTCTCTCAAGGGCAATTCGAACCCTAAAGGAGAAATACACTTAGCACTTTATAATAAAATAATATTTTCTCAATTAAAGGTGTCCATGCTATAGGAAAACAATACTTTATTAAAAAAAGTTATAACTCGAGGCACCAAAAGGTCTCCAGATAGTGAAAATGTTTTATAATAATTCGAGACCTTTCAAACGAGCTATCACATGAAGGCATCCCTGACCAAATGAAGCAATTATTCCCTTATTACTCCAAAATGGCTATCAAAATAGCCTTATTATAAATTATTTAATCACTGACTTAGGAAATATTTAAATATATTAAAATATTTCCCTTTTTGCCTCTGATAGCCCAAACCAACCAAATAAACATGAGTCTGACCATGTCACCTGTCTGTGACTAATGTCGAACGAGATGGGTCAACTGGTAGTCCTGTCCCTAAAATCTAGGGATGCTCCTAGAAGTTAGGAAACCAATCCTGTCGCATTGAAACTGACACCAACTAAAGGGTCATGAATAACCTCACAACTGGTAACTGTCACAACCTCCTAAAATTTAGGGATATCCCCTAAAATCTAGGAACTGCTCCAAACTGGTTCCAAACTGCTTGTAAAGCCAAAATCTGGTCACTAAATGAGTCCCTATCCATCTCTACTAGCCTGCGAGACTCCAATGATAGGCCAACTCCTCTGTCTCTGATGTCCACTCTAGAAAGGGGACATGACAATCCTCAGATAGCATATTCTGACAAGAATGGAATAATATAAATGTTAATAAGATCCGCTAGAGTTTGAATATGCTGTAGAAATAAATAAAATACAAATCTTATTTAATTGCTAAGCCATTTGAAAATTGTATATACATGTCTGGAAAATGGCTAAGTTTGAAAGAGTTGTTGCTACAAGAGGTACAGTGTATGGAAATTTTGAAAGTGGATTATAGCCTTAAATCAAATACTCATTTGGCCAAAACTTTATAAATTGCTCCATCTCCATCCATGAACAATGTGTGTGATCTAAGTTTGTGTTGGTATTTTTTGATGTTATCCTGATATATAGTAAGACTTGGGAGGAGCTTATGCAGCATTTGGATGAAGTCTCGGGAATTCTTGACACAAAATTATTATTTGCAAAGGAATCCAAGTCCAAGGTTACTATGACAAAAGTCTTCTATCTTGGTCATGTAATCAACTCTAAAGGGGTTAAAGTTGACCAAGAGAAGATTAAGGCCATTCTAGATTAGCACCCACCAAAATTCATGCAATTGAAGGGTTTTTTTGTACTTTGTGGCTTCTATCAAAGATTTGTGAAAGGATTTTCATAGTTGGGCTTTCCACTTACTAATCTCACCAAAATGGGGTCAATTGTATGGTCTACAGAAGTGCAGCAATTATTTGATCACTTCAAGCAAATCATGAGTACTTGACCTGTTTGGCCATACCCAATTTTCCAGGCCCTTCAAGCTTGAGTGTGATGCATCTAAGAAATTGGAGTTGTCCTGACTCCTAATACAAGCATCCCTTCGCATTCGAAAGCAGGAAGTTGAGAGGAGAAAAGGGTTATTCTATCTATGACAAGGAGATGCTTGTTATTATGTACACCTTGGCAAAGTTTAGGCAATGTTTGGTCGGAGGGAAGTCATTGTCAAATGTAGTAACCACCCCTACTTTGTTTTTAATTTTTTACAATATGAAAGTTCAACATAAACATGCAACCTCTTCTCTTGTAAATGTTGATAAGGTTTACATAACTGATACAAGTGTTGATACAAACAATACTGATGAAATTATTTTTCTGGAATGCCCAAATACATAACCCAACATCTAACTAGGAATAACAATATTATACATTGCCTAGATGATAGTATGATCAAATGTTGAATAGCAAATACCTTTGATGATTGGTACAGCTATTACAGGTCTGATATGAATATTGCAGTACTGATATACTGGGAAACACTACTGAAAACACCGCCAAGCAATGCCCAACTTGAAGGACAACCACCCAAATTGAAACAACAACAATATGCCTTATGAATGATGAATATTATTCTGGTTCAGGTTTGATATCACTTCTTCCTGTTGTCTAACTGACAACCAAACTGAAAACATATTGAGAGTACACTAAAAGCTACTAATTGTTGAAATTTGACCAAGTGCAGAAACTAGTTAGATCCACCAGAACTATAATTTGCATTGTAACTCCTATAGATCTGAAATCCATCTCAAACATCCCAATATCCATGGAGTTTCCTGATAGGGAGACGCAGGGACGGGTTTCGGAGACAGGGGAACCAAAGGCCTATATTTGGGGACAGCGACGGAGTAGTGGTGTAGGAGGTGGCACTGATATACAAATTGAAATGAATTGAAATCTTTAAGGAAAAATCTGCAATATAACATCTCTGCTAGTGCCCCATGAATGGCAAACTAATTTTCTGAAGTTAAAGATTGCATTTAGTATGTAATGGCATTTGCCATATAGCAAGCAACCTGTGGGCATTCCCGGCAGAGGTGGCAGAGGTGGTGGTTTTGTGGGGCACGTTTCCCCCATGTCTCAGAAATGTCCCCCTATAGAGGACATAAGTTCTTTTTGTTTTTATTGTTTTTTTTTGGGGGGGGGGGGACGGTGGGGCACACCCCCATAGAACAGTGGCCCAAAATCCAATATGCAAACATGCTGACAATATACATTTATTTCATATATGACCTAAATCATGATAACATCAAAAATTCAACTAAAAACTTTGTCAACTATCCCCCAAACAGAAAGGTGTTTCCTATCGATAAGGAAAGTCCACAAAAAGCGCAGCGCCTAAGTTAGGAAATCCTCACGCCATCCTCATAGGCGGTCCATTTAATGTGACAACCCACAGTCACACAAATCAGCAATTTGACTTCCTTAAACTTGAATGGCTCACAACTATTGTCCTTTAGTCTCCATAACTCAAAGAATCTGCAATCTAATACTCAAAATATGCACACCAATATGGCAATAGGTATGACCAGCAACAGGAAAGGCTTGCAAGCAAGATGTACGGCCTACCAACCAAACCTCTGAAATCATCTGGCCTGGAAATGAAATGAAAACAAGGAGATGACATGAAAGGTCATAGGCAAGTTTAAAGCACCTTTTCAACTAACAGTCCTGCAATTGTTTCAGCTTATCAATTGCTCGCTACAGATCTATAAATTGTTGTGATTCACTTCTATTAAGAGATTGACAAATAATTGCAGCTTGGACTATATGCCAATGTTTGCTTTCAAATTGGTCAACCCATATTGCATTCTTTAGTATCATGTTGTTTATCCTCTAGTATTTGAGCAGTCATCAACTCCGGAATTCACTAGGATGTTGGAGTATGCAAAACTGTCCTAATTGGAGGTCACATTTCGGACGAAATAAACCATCTCATCTACGTTCTAAGATTTGCCTGATTTATTATTATACTGGATGGAATCGATTTAGTAGATCAGGTATAGATTCTTCCCCTTGCGTTTCAGTTTATCAAAGAAGATATAGACACATATAACCACTACTTTGTTTGCATTATCAAATAAATCAGCTGGAAATCGTAGGCCTTTCATTTTACTGACGGAAATTTTCATCTATTTAATTTCGAGCGTATTCTGCACTGCTGATATTGGATCGCGGCTTTGAGCAATGAATAGAATCTTATCAAGAACATTTGATGAGTAATATTAAGGATATACTTATTTTCGATAAAAGATATCCAAAAAACATATGTTATATTCGGGGCAACACAAAAGGCATGATGTAATTATAACTTTAGTTTTACATAGCAACTATTTAGCCCGAACAAAACTCGTATCATTTTCAATAACTTAACCAAAATAAACATTTAATGGGATTTAAAGTGGGCAATGCCTCTCATTTCTCGAGTATGAAAATTAACAGGAAAAGGAGCAGACATGGCCCTCGGAAGCTCCATAGGCAAAACCATTAAATTTATTTTCTTTATTTTTGCAGTAATGAAGAAGAAATTGCCAACTTTTATGTTTTTATCAAGGACACTGATTTGAATGGATGCTATATTCTTTGCTCGTCTCTTGTACTTGGCATGCTATATTTTGATCGTTTCTATTAATTCTATTGTCCATTCTGTCTCCCCAGAAAAAAAAAAACAAAAAAAAAAACAGTGATACAGATGCATTCACTCGATTTTTTTGGGTTTGTTATTAAGATTGGTATTAAGTTTTTTCCTATTTTGTGCTTCAGGTACCGCGAGAGAACACTTACTGGGAATTTGACATAAAAAGCATAAATTCAACGGATAGTCAATGTGAATCTAACAGGCATGCTATGAATTCAAAAAATGTGGAGAAGGCACCACTTAAGTATAATAGAGGTCTTGCGCAGACTGAGTCTGTTGAAACATCGATGAACTTTTCCAATCCAACCTGGGGTATTCCTGCTTGGCGAGCTCCAGCCGGCGAAAGAATCCCACTATACAAAGTCGCCCATAGCCGAGCAGGGGATAAAGGAAATGACGTGAATTTCTCCATCATACCACATTTTCTTGAAGATATTGAAAGGTTGAAAAAGGTTATAACAGTGGAATGGGTTAAGAATGTGATAACGGTTATGATGACACCAAATGCCATCAGAATGGTACAACATGCTGAAGACCTGCATTTTGAGGACAATTCTCCTTTCAAGACTATGGGCAAGGATATTCCAGAACACAATGAAGCAGTAACGGTAGAGATCTATGAGGCTAAAGGTATCAAATCTCTAAACATTGTAGTCAGGAATGCTTTGGATGGAGGTGTGAATTGCTCAAGAAGAATCGACCGACATGGGAAGACAACTTCGGACTTCATTCTGGCCCAAGAAATTGTCTTGCCACCTTAAATATATAACAATGCATGTTTTCATTTTCTTTAAGGATTTGAGCTGCACAATGCAATGTTGTTTAATGTTTCTAAAGTGAAATAACACTTTCTTGGAAAATGTTATTTCCAATTCTAGATGTATGTTTTTAAGGGTTAATCTTTACCAAGTGTAGGGAACAATTCAACAGTAGTTATACTTAATTCTGACTCGGTATTTTCGTTGTCATTGCACATTCAGGATATATTGAAATCTGTGATTGGGTCATTGTGATAAATTAGGCTCTACAATAAATGAATGAATGAAGAATTTTAATGATCTTTTCGAGACCATTAGTCTAAAGGACTATGATGTCAAACGAAACAAAAGTATATGTGGAATAAGATGTTCAATAAGACTAAGTAGTGCGTGAACCACAACCACATTAACAAATCTATAGTAGATGAACACTTCTCTAATACTTAATATTAAAAGTTTTTTAAAAACATGAAAATTTTAGTTAAATTTGAACATCATAAGAAGTTGTTTAGATACTTTGAAATTGAATTCAATCCACTCCTACATAAGCAACTCATGGCAATAATTATCAACAAATTGATAGTAAGTAAAATATTAATTATATTTAATTAGTTCATTATTTTTTAAAATTTACATTTATAATTATTTTTTAAAATATTTTATCTATTGTGATTATATGATGATATATTGGGATTTAATATATACTTTCAAATCAATTTTCACTAATTTATGTTTATGAATTTTATTTTACAACTCATTTTTCATAATTAAAATAGAGCAAGAAGGTGAAATAGAAAAAGAGTGTAAACAATTAGTTCATTAGTTTTTTATATTTATATTTATTTTTTTAAATAATATTTCTATATTGATTATATGATGATATATTGGGATTTAATGTATGGTTTTGAGTCAATTTTCACTAATTTATATTTATGAGTTTTATTTTACAACTCATTTCTCATAATTGAAATAGAGCAAGAAGGTGAAATAGAAAAAGAATGTAAACAAAAATCAAAAGAAAAAAGAGATTGAGTGCTTTTATTGAAAAGCTAAAACAACGAGTGCTAAAAAGGTTGAAGGATCAAATATACTTGTAAGATTTTGTTGTGAATCCGCCTAGAATGCAAATGATTGAAGGAAACCAAACATAGAACACTAAAATGATTGAATAAATTATATTCTATTAAAAAAGAGTGCAAACTATACAAGCTTGAGTGTTTACAATATGAGATATAGGGGACTATATATAGCATATATCACCCAAGAGATTAAACTGCAACCAATGTGAGATACTATGTAAAAAGTCCCTAAGTAAACTTAAGATGAAAGGATCTAAGTGGAAATTTAATTAGAAAATAGACTTAGTTAAAAAAAATATGCCCTATTTACACTAGCACCCCCTTAAGTGCAACTTATAGAAAAGAAAATACTAAAACAATTGAAGACAAGTCTTGGCACTAAGCCTTTGAGAGGTACCCATGTAGAAAGATCTCAAAACAAAAGGGAAAAGTATATTGGGAAAAAAATTGCCCATGAGAGGAAAGATAAAGAAGGGCTATATGATCCCCCTTGAAAAATGACACATCCCTAAGAAAGAATGTAGATGAATGCACTTGCTCTTCGTAAAGTGTTTGGTGAAGAAATCTATCTACTATGTAACAATAGTACAAATCAATGACCTACTCTTAAATCAATTCCATAAGAAAATCATATGGGTCTTTGTGTGTTTGGTACATTGATGATGGACTTGGTTCTCCAAGATCTTAATGGCACTTGGGTTGTAGTAGCTTACTATTGACTTTTGAAAACTGGGGATATTCTAAAGCTAAGAATCCTTAGTGACAACATTGATAACCCCTTGATACTCAACTTTACTCGGAAATTAATAGGGTGATTCTTCTTGTTTTGACAACAAATAGGATTGGAACAAAGAGGTGAAAATTTTAGCCACATATGGACCTATACTTGTTAAGATCACCAACCTAATCAAAGTTTTTGTATCCAATTAGATTTAAACTTATGCCTTATAATGAGTTTTATGTGGCTTCATCATGAAGTGTGAAACTATGCCAATTGCAAAAAAAATGTCAAAGCAAGTATGAATCAAGTAGATGTAGTTGTAAACAAGTTGATGATACAAAGTGGAACCAAATGGTGAGAAACACTTCACCTCAAGCTTGGCTCTAGACAAAAAGGGAGTTGGTGTGGACTTACAATCAACCATGTACAAACAAACTAGAAGATCAAGAGCATACTTGTGTTTGGAAAGATAGATCTTAGAAGAGATTTGAGTGATCATGATCTTAAGAAATAAATGCAAGAGACCCAAATCAATCATGGCAAACATGTCATGCAAAAAAATGGATTGACATCTAATTAACTCAATTAAGATAAGATAGAAGTTCATCTCATACCAATCATAAAGGGCCCACTTGAGTCCATAGAGAGGTGCCATCAACCTACAAACTAATGAAGAATCCATGTAAACCTCTTATAAATCCCCATGAATAAATGCACTCTTTATATTAGATTCAACATAGCAAGATTTGGGTGAGTGGAATTACATTTTGGCAACAAGAAAAAGGTCTTAGTTTAGTCAACACCAAGAACGTACCAAAACTATTTGGCCATAATCATGCTTTGAATGTATCAATTGATTCATCTATTATGAAATTGATCTAGTAGATCTACTTGCACCAAACTAGTTTTCTTTCCTTAAAGGATGTGAAACAAGCTCCCTTGTGTTGTTCCAAATCAAAGAAGTGTGCTCTTCCTCCATGGCTGAATCCTACTTCCCAATGCTTAATGCTTCTTGAAATGCCTATGGATTTGAACCTGTGGCAAGTAGGATTGCAGAATATCTGATTGGTGTGACTAAATCATTCAAGTGCCTAAAGGAAATCCAACGAATTTTTTTGCATACTCAAGTGTTACAAGCCTAGAAATGCATAAAAGAAGGTGATGATGGAGAAGCATCATGATTAACCTATAAGTATATGTTAGAGGCAAACATTGTGTCACTACCATTTAAATCCATTATCTAAGAAAGAAGAATGTGAGAAGATGACTTGATATTTTTATCCTCGAATTGCACAATATGCTTATGAAGAGCTCATTTGTCTTAGGATCCATATATCAATATCATTTAACACCATCAAGGTATCCCACAAAAATGTAGGGTCAATTCCAAGGTTCCAAGGTCCATTGCTTCTTTGAAGTTATGTGTGTTTATGCATGTAATCCCTTAAGTTCTGCATAATATGTTCCTTTCCACGCTAGGCTTTAGAGGGAGTGATGATATTCAATGCCTTATGAAGAACCCTATAATAGATGTGAGTTGCATGGTGGATACCTTCAACCCAAACTCTAAGTGCAAGAGAATATGCATGGATCATGAAGCCAATCATCTCCTTTCGGATATACTTTTCCTCTTTTCTACATCATTATACTAAGGTGTGTGGGCAATAGTATGTTGAATATCAATCCCTTCAAGAGTGCAAAATCACTTAAACTGGTTCACACATTCTATGTCATTATCAATTTAGTAAAAGCTTGATGTACTTTTTAAATTTTTTCTTGACATGTGTCTTGAGCTCTTCAAACTTTTCAAATAATTTACTATTTTTTTCTAGAGGAAGAGGTCCCATGTGTATCTAGAATAGTCATCAATTGAGGTGAGAAAATGGTGGTTCATGTTGAAAAACAAGGATGGAAAAGGACTTACCAAGTCTCTATGAACCAACTCAAGGACTTTAAAAGCCCTCCAGAATTTTCTTTAGTTAAACTTGTCCTAAATGTGTTTTCCCAAAATATAACTTGAGAAAACAACATTAAAAACTAATTTGAGGAAGACTTTTGATGATGTCTTGCATGTTGAGATGCTAAAGGTAGCAACAGTTCCACTCATATCATAGTATGCTCATAAAATATGAGTGGGCAAGGAAAGTTGTAGTCGTAGCCACAAAGTGAGATAATTCCTAGAATCAAGACTATTAATTGACTTATTTAATTGTAAAAGGAGCATCACCTTCAAGATCCTTGATGGAAACATAATCTAGTGTGAATTTGACCTCATCATTTTGGAATATGTGATTTGGTATAGATAGAGAGAAGTTTGATTTAGCTATGCACATATAGAACATCCTCAAATGTGTCAATTTCAACATCAACTAAAACCCTTCCTAGTGACATCCCGCTACGTACATTACTTTATTTTTAAAATATTTCTTTTGTCGTCGAAATTCAGATGAACACGGGCCAAGTTTTTTTAAAAAATCAAATTTGCCTTGTAAAATACGACAAAGCAAAAGAAATCCCATAGATCATCGGAAATGTTCATCGGAAAATCCACCCAAATGAGTTAGTGTCAGAATTCTGACAAACACAACCAAGATTATTTTTTTTTAAATAATTTTACCACATACCAAAAGAAATCCCATAGTTCGTCAAAAAATGACCCCAAATGTATTAGTGAAATTGTACTGGATAACATTACTCATTTTCTTGTTGGGTTTGATATGATCATCAAATTTTTGTGGGAATCGACGACCCATTGAGTTCATGTTGGGATTGCATTTCTTTGTTGAAGATTTCATTTGATTCGGTGGGGTGTTGGATTTACTCCTTCAATTTTGGTTTTCACCATTATGTGAGGTAGGTTTTCCTCAAAATGTATTCATTTTTCTTTTGAATTTCTTTTTGTTTGATGTAAATGATATATGGGATGTATTTTATGCTTTCCCCAATTAGTATGGTTTGTTTTCATGCTCATTTGGACTTCCATGTTTATATTGTGGTTTTGCATTTTTGAATATATGATTTTTATGGTGTTATGCTGCATTATTTTGTGCATGCCTAGAATGGGAATTTTATTGGACCAATGTGTTGTTGGGCATCATAAAACAAATGTGTTTTCTTCTTTTTGCTTAATTCAAAGTTTGATTTTTTAGCTATTTTTGAAGGGTTGTCATTGGTGATGATCTTCAGGATTAGATTTTAGTCCATGTTTATTTCTTGCATTTCCTTGTAATTTAGGATAGTGAATTAATCCCACGTTTGTGGCTATTGTACGGTTTTGGTGTTTTGAGACTGAATCCACCCTGGATTTTGTAGTCCTAGCAATGAGGCCAATTGAGTGTGCCTTTTTCACATGTAATTTTTCCATTTTTCCTTTTTGGCTCTTGTTCAATGCTTAATTTGAAATATCACCATGATCCATTGATGATTGGTGTTGAGACCACATCACAAGTACAATTGAGTGTGCCTTGTTGGGATCTTGAGGGACTCACGCTCTTGGTTGAGGCCAATAGATCTTTCTCTTTATCATTTCAGTTATTTGTCTTGCAAATCTTATTTTCTTGTGCATTGTGCCTCGTTATTGAAATGAGATCAGCCAGCTATGTGTTTGGGTAGTGGAGTGGAGAGGCTCTCCATGGTGGGATAGGATGCAAAGGGGTCATCAGGGTAACCCATGGAAAGTCTTAATCAAGTGGAAACTAAACAAATGAATTGGATAAGACACATTAAAAAGATTAATATGACTACCTAGACATTTGAGGACGTTGATTGAAGGTACATCAGTGCCTAGTCATCTGAGGATGTTGATCAAAAACATTGTATCTAGTTGTATGAGGATTTGGATTGAAGAGACATATCGAGTTTGACCATTTGTAGACATTGATGGAAGGCTTGATGCTACATGGGACACTATGTGCCATGTAATGACACTTCATTATTGAGTCCTTGCACTAAACCTTCATTAGTACTAAATAGTGGCTCTTTGTACATGTGTCATAATTTATTATGCATATGTGTGTTTGCATTGGGATCATTGTACTATTTCCTAAGTTTTGCATTTGATTGGTGTGTGTGTTAGCCATGCTTTGTGTGTGTACCTTTTGTGTATGACTGGGTAACTATCTCTGTAAGAACGGTGGGGTGGGACTAAGGTACCATGTGGTTGGGTGGCATTTTACATCACTATTGGAGACTGGTGTATAGGTGGTAGAATAGTTCTAGTGACAAATTTTCAAGTGTGATGTGCTCATTCTATCCCTTACATTCATTTTTAGTGAGTTGTGTATATATGATGTTATGCTTTGTAGATTAGATTTTATTTTGTCAATTGTGATTGTATTGAGTGTGTATGACCTTAAATTATGGTATTTGGTACTCACTAGTGTGGGGTTCTTCATATTTTTTTCGTGCATTGGAGACAACATTAGTTTATTTTCAATTTTATGCATCCTACAGGTTTCTACACATTTAAACCCTATTCATGCACATATTATGTATTTGTGCACATTAAGTCATAATTCATATGTATTTATCTCTCCTACACATTTGTTTTAGTAGATTTGTGCATCCATTCCTGCATTGCTCTATGTTGCATCATTTATGTGCATTCATTTTGAGACCACTCTTGTGTTTTTACCACAGTTTGATGTTTCCTTAGGTTTGTGTAAAAATGGACTTAATGTTAGATTCCTTACATTTTTGGGATTATTTTTTGTATATTTGCATTCCATTTTCCAATTTGATATGATATAGTTATGATCACTTTTTGATTTGGTCTTAAATTGAACTAGCATTGGATCATGCTAAGGATGGACTTGTCTCCTCATTTGGAGACCATGGATGATGGTTCTTTCTTATCCTATGAGGTTCGTGGACATGTTTTGACCTCTCACATGGTGACTTGAACATGAATTGTCCATTCTTGTTGTATTAGGGGTGGTCATGGAACCCTTGGAAGTACCTATAAGTCTTTCGCTTGCGTATGATCACATGATGATAATGGAATGTTTATATTTTACTTATGCAATTTTTTTATTGTATTGCACTCTTGTTCATGATGTTATCTCTTTACTTTCAAAAAAAATTATTTAGCGTATATTTATCCCTATGTTCAAAGGGTTCCTTGGTGGGGCATTACATGGCTACGATTGTAAATTATGTATTTTCATATTTAATGAAATTTAAATTTGTTGCATTCTAAGTAGCAAAGAGTCCCTATGAAGTTTTGTGTTTGAATTGAGTGATTGAAGGCTAGAGGGGAGGACCTTTCTTTGTCATCGTGTAATAATTCCAATCTACCATCAATGGCTTATGGCATATCAAATCCATTAAGATTTAGATCTCTGAAGTCCTCACATATTTCTTCCATTTGATTCACATGTAACACAACCACCACCTTTGATAATTTGTCTTTTGGCTCATTTTCCCTCTCAATACATGCAAAATTTTGAATTCCTTAAAGTTTTTTAAAAGTTTGAAAAATAATTTAACACATTTATCTAAATTTCATGCAAGAGCTCAAATTTGATCAAAGCATTAATGATTATTAATCAATCACCTTCTAAATGCAAATTTTCAACCAATAATTATTTTTGGCCATATAAATGGCTTGCAATGCCACCTGTGCATCTACTTCATTGTTCATCCTCTCCTAAAGTTTTTTGGTTCTTGTATAATATGAAATGGGGATCATGTAAAAAGGCTAATTTCCCCACTTCATAAGATGCATTGGAATGAAAAACCACCTCAAGCCAAGTATTATCAACACCACTTGAGAGATGTAAATTCAATATCTATGCTTGAAGGGTTTTGATTCTTTTTGTTGTTTATGATTTGAGAAAGAGAGGAAATATATTTATGTGCAAGAGACTAAATAAGTACTAATCTGATCTAGATCAATTGAAAATACTGATGTGAGAGAGGATGAAAGAGGATTTGAATGCACCTGGAAATGGAATAGAAAAAGTGAACTTTCAAACCCAAATTTTTGACAGTTGGAGTCCCGGAATGAGCTGTAATCGCAGGTCTGAGACTTGAACGATGTGAACAGACTCCTTGGAAAATCTTAGCTAAAAATAGTAGGGACATGGTGAACTCGATCTATACCCTAAAAATTTGACCTATCCCAGAAAAATTGACTTGTCCTTGAAAACTTGAGCTATGCCATAAAAGTTGACATGTCCTTGGAAACTCGACGTGTCCCAGAATCTTGACCTATTCTCAAGGCTTTGATCTAAATTTTAGGGTTTTCTTCGACTGTGTCCAATCTTTTTTATTCTCGTCTAGTGGGTTTGTAACCTATTCCTGCACACTAAAAAATGGTAAGAAAGGTTGGGAAAAGGGGTTTTCCTTGGTCAAACCCCTATTTAGGAATCAACCTTGAAAATGAATTCAAATTTCATAAGGAAAGATGAAATGGAAGCTATATCTGAAACATAAATCACCTTATACCTTAATAGCACAATGCTTCTTTGAATGTGATCACAAGTTTTGATGCAATAGCTTAAACTCCACAAAAACCAAATAGGAATCATGAAACATAAGCCTTTCATAATGGATGCTTGATAAAGAGGAAGAATAATGCCTTTAAGATCGTAAGGATTTTCTTGATTTCTTGGTTGGTTCACTTCTCCTTCTTATTGTTGTCCTTATTATGAAAAAACTAAAAAGGGGGGCCTTTATATAGAGATTTCAAAGTGAAACCACTTTTAGACTTACTTAGAAAAATGATAATGACCTACAAATCTAGCTTTGGGGAGTGTGAGACCATAAAATCTCGACTTTAAAATTTTGAGAAAAAATGTTAGACACATTGAAACTCACCATGTACCTAGGTGCACATTGATTTTTCCCTGTACCTAGCAAAATTAAATGAAATTTTACTAGGAGAAAGTTGACAACCTCTAGGCCCCAAAAGACTAATCGTGCAAAGATGTGAGATTAGTAGATGTGGAAATCATGTCTCAAACTTTAAAATAAGGTAAGTCCCATCTTAGAGTAAGGAGATGAAATAAATTATTTGATTGGAAAGAGAAAATAGAGGAGCACACTTAGATTTAAGGGCTAACCTTGATTCTTGAAGAAATTGAGTCAACATAGGACTTATAATGTTAATTTGAAGGTCCAATAAGTGTTAGGAGAATGTGAAATCAATGTGGGAACCCATACATACTAAAATGGGGCTAAAATGAACACCTAGTTAAGGTTACTTAATTTTTAAGACTATACATTTAACCCCCACTTTAGCGAAAGTATGAGTCCACCTCATGCTCATGGTAAAGTACAAGAAGGAGAGATAAAGATGAAGATCGCAGGCAAGCTGCAAAGAGATAAGACATCACTAAGTTTAAGGACACAAGCCCCAAAATGAAGGATCTTAATTTGTACATCTATATGCAAGGATATATAAAACAACAACAAAAGACCAAAGCTTACTAAGATTCCAAGTCAAATAGTTGAAGAGACCTTACCAAATAAAATGTCTCAACCATTAGCTTCATGCTTAGAAAGCTATTGCAAAAGTACAAGTGGTCACCTGAAAAGAGAAAGAGCACACATCAAAAATAAGAAAATACTCCATGATCTAAACCACTAGCATAGCTATGAGACCATGGAGGGGAAAAAATAGAGATACCATAAATCCAATAGGCTAGAAAGTTGTATTATGTTAGGTGATTCATGGGAGAATAAGAGAAGGAGAAGGAAAGTCTATCAAGTTGTGTTATGCTAGTTCCACTTATCCCAAAGAGAAGGGAAAAGGAGAGTTGATGGTCTAGCAAGTTGTGTTATGTTGGTCAATTCTACCTTGAAAAATTTGCACACACGGGTAGCTTGAAAAACTTTGCGTTCAGGGGTGACTTGAAAAAATTTTCACTTAGGAGCAACTTGAAAGACTTTGTGCTCATGGGCGGCTTAAAAAATTTGCACTTAGGGGCGGCTTAAAAGTTTGCACTCAAGTGCGGCTTAAAAAGTTTGCACTTGGGGGTAGCTTAAAATTTTGTGCTCAGGGGTGGCTTATGAGATCAATCCTATGGAAATCATTGTCTCTATAAGGATCCAAAAAGGTGATTAGTCCTAAGGAAACCATTGTCTCCATAGGGATCAATAAAATGATATCAGTCCTAAGAAAAACATTGTATTCTTAGGGATCCAAAATGATCAGTTCTAAGGAAAGCATTGTCTCCTTAGGGATCAATAAACAAAAAGTTGCATAATATACAAAGGAGGTTGTATATATGCCCCCCTCCTTATGTTGGCATCATAAGGAAAAGATAACAATGATACCTACTTCCAACAAGGAGATATCTTTAAATCAACAATGTATGCTTATACCCTTGGCAAAGAGTGAAAACTATTTATGGCCAAGGAAATAGATAATCATAAAAGGATTTATGCAAGTGGGAATAGACCCTTGAAAGGAAGAGATCTTGGATATGAGATGTCTACCTTGAAGAGAAGTTATTAAACAAAGATAACATCTTCAAGAAAAAGAGGGAAGGAGAAAAATAATGCACCCTTTTAGCCCCCCTATAGCTAGGTGAAAAAGGGATTCTTGATTAAGGATAACACACTATAAGCCCCCATGTAAGGGTATTTGTTTAGGATAGACATGTGCTTTGCAATTAAGAAAAATATTGTAACTTGGGATATAAATCTCTTGAAAAAAAGAAAATCATTATATAAATAGATATCTCCATGCTAGAAAGGATATCATGTGATAAACAAAGATCACATAACCTAGAGAAAGTGAAATCCTTAGAAAGGAATATGAGATAGATAAATGAATCTTTTATCCCCAAGAGCAAAGGAAAGGGAAAGTATAACACATTAATACTGTATGTGATAGATATTTTATAATAGATATGCACTTTCAAGAAAGAATAAGATTGCAACTTGGGATGTAAATCTCCTAAAAAATAGAATATCCTTGTGTAAAACAACAAATCCATGCAAGAAAGAACATCATGTTATAAAAGAAGCAAGTCCACAAGGGATATTGAATAGATTGGAAAAGAAGAGGGAGGAGGATCAAGTATACACACCTTCCCCATTGCTAGGTAAGGGGATACTTGACAAAGGATGACACATTATGCCCCCTAAGTGAAAGTTAATTTATAATACACATGCACTTTCAAGAAAGCATAAGATTGCAAATCAGGGTGTAAATCTTCTAAAAAAGAGAATAACTTTATATAAAACAATAAATGCATGCAATAAAGGATATCATGTTATAAAAGAAACAAGTCAATAAAGGGAGAAAATGGGTCCTTGAGATAAATAAGAGAGTGAAATAGTACCCTTTCCCCCATGTGAGAATACATGGGAAAAGGACTATTATGTTTCTCACAAAGTATGATTGCACCTAAAATTGCACCACCATAAATGACAATGAGCCCTCAAAGAATAGGCTAGCAATGTCACATAGTGATGAGCAACATTATAGGAACATAGATGTTATTTAGAATGATCATGACAAAGGTGTCATTGATTGTTACATGTCATTTTAAGCATACCAAAATCAACAAATTATTGAATTTTACACTTCAAATCACAACATTCAAGTCTTGTGGTCAATAATTTGATAATACATACAAATGGAAGCATTGTCTTGTTTTTGTTTTCTATTTTTATTTATTTTTTCAAAGGAAGAGTAATTAATTTTTCTTTAAGAATCTCACACAAATCTCTTGTTGTGATGATAAATTAGGAGAGGGATTTATAGATTGATTGGACAGATGCAAAATTTGGAAATCTAGAGTTTCTTTTAAAAAATGTGATGTATATTTCTCATTCTTTTCAATTATTTGTTGCACACATCCTATGCCATGTCCATCAGAAAGGTTTGATGTATTAAAAAGATAAAGGTCTCTTTTGGGTGGAATTGGTTTAAAATTTAAAGAAAACCAATCAATATCCTTACATGTGTCAAAATAAGTTGTTTGGTTTTCAAACTCAAGGATTCTATCTTTACTATGGAAGGCTAGTGTGAAGTCTAAAGTTACCCAATCATCATCTTGAACAATTGATGGTTTGCCTGTTTGTATTGGAGAAAGAACTGAAGAAGGAAATGGAGATTGAATAGAGTTGACTTGATTGGGATCCTTATGTGCTAAGTTTGGATTTGTAGAAGTGAGGACATCAAGGATATTATCCTCTTGAGGATTTTTGTTATATATGTATGGTATTGCATGATAATTGGGTTGTATAGCACCTTCTACAACAATCATTGGTTTGTTTTGAGGGGTATCTTGAGTTGTATTGACTTGATTAGGTTCTTTATTCTCTAAGGGTTCATTTGGAAAAGGGATATCATCATTTTCTTTTTAAGGTACTTTCAAGAAAAAAATTAGGAGGAGAATCATAACTCATTAGTACTTCACCTCTAGAGGGAAAATGATTGGAATGGATCAGAGGATAAATGTCATCAAGGGAATTGTCAACCATATCACCCTTTTCTACCACAAAATCATTCTCTTACATAAATGTAGTTTCATAAGGCAAGTACATATCAAGAGAATAATTAGTATCATTCTCCAATGGTTCATTCCAAAGAGGGATATCATTGAGAGAAGGCTTAAAGGTACATTCTTGAATCAATATGTCCTCATGAGGGAGAGAAAATTTGGGAGAGGAATCATTGATTGGTTCATAAAGGGGATTATTGTAAACCCCAAATCCTTCTATCACATTAATTAAATTTTGACAAAAGGAGAGCTTAAGAGTTAGAGGAAGATTTAGTAGAGATGAGGTCATCCAAGACTTCATCCATCATATCAAAATCTTCGCTACTAAATGGATAATCAAAAGCAATAAAGTTTTGGACAAGGAAATCAGACAATTTGTAATGAAACAAGATAATGTTATGAGATAAAGCATAAAATGGACTAATCTAAAGACACATAACAAAGCATGAAAAGAGAGTATTTTTGGATTTTTATTATTTTTATCATGTAAATGCAAGAATGAATCTACATGAGCAATATGCCATTTTTATGTATTTTTTATTAATGAATGCAAAAAAAATGAAATGCATGAAATGTAACAATTTTGTATTTTATTATTTTCAAACATGCAAGAATGAAAAGGAATTGCAAGAATGAAATAGATCTAAATTTAATAAAGCTAAATGCAACAATGTAACGCATACAAAGTAGATCTAGAAGCTCAACATGCATATAAAGGATATCTAATCACCAAATCAAAGGAGGAAATGTCATAAGTCGAGCTCACCAAAATGTATAATAAGAAATGGGGATCATGTAAAAAGGCTAATTTCACACTCCATAAGATACATTAGAACACAAAACCACCTTAAGACAAGTATGATCAACACCACTTGAGAGATGTTAATGCAATATCTATGCTTGAAGGGTTTTGATTCCTTTTGTTGCTTATGATTTGATAAAGAGAGGAAATATATTGATGTGCAAGAGACTAAATAAGTATAGATTTAATCTAAATCAATTTAGAAAACTGATGTGAGAGAGGACAAAAAAATATTTGAATGCACTTGGAAATGGAATAGAAAAAGTGAACTTTCAAACCCAAATTTATGATTGTTGGAGTCCTGGAATGAGTAGTAATCATAGATCTGAGACCTGAAGGTTGTGAACAAACTCCTTGCCAAAGTTTAGCTAAAAATGGTAGGGACAAGGTGAAACTCAATATATACCCTAAAAAGTCGACATGTCCCTTAAAAGTGAACCCGCCCCTAGAAACTTGACTTGTCCTAGAAAATTTGACCTGTCCCTGGAAACTTGACCCCTCCCAAAATCTTGACCTATTCCTGGGGTATTCGTCTAAAATTTCTAGGTTTTCTCTGACTGTGTCAAATCTTTTTTATTCCTATATGGTGACTCTGTAACTTGTTCCTGCACATAGAAAAATGGGAAGAAAGGTTGGAAAAGGGGTTTTCCTTGGTCAAACCCCTATTTAGGAATCAACCTTAAAAATGAATTGAAATTACATAATGAAAGATGAGATGGAAGCTATATTTGAAACATAAATCACCTTATACCTTAATAGTGCAATGCTTCTTTCGATGTGATCACAAGTGTTGATGCAATAGCTTAAACTCCACAAAAACCCAATAGGAAATCATAAAACATAAGCCTTGTATAATGGATGTTGTATTTTTCCACAATGCTTGATGAAGAGGAAGAAGAATGCCTTGAAGATCTTGAGGATTTTCTTGATTTATTGGTTGGTTCCCTTCCCCTTCTTATTGTTGTCCTAATTATGAAAGAATGGAAAAGGGGGGCCTTTATATAGAGATTTCAAATTGAAACCACTTTTAGGTCGACTTAGAAAAATGATAATGACCTATAGATCTAGCTTTGGGGAGTGTGAGACCATAAAATCCCACCCTTAAAAATTTGAGCAAAAATATTAGGGACACATCGAAACTCACCATGTACCCAAGTACACATCGACTTTTCCTTGTACCTAGCAAAATTCAATGAAGACTTGGGGGAAAAAAATTGATAATCTCTAGGCCCCAAAAGACAAATCGTGCAAAGATATGAGATCAATAGATATTATGATGAAAGTCTTAGAGGCATATAACTTTAAAAAATGGGGTGTTTTCATTATATTTCATTTTGTTATTGCGGTGTAGAGGTGAAGGAGGGTGTTTTCATTATATTTCATTTGTTATTGTGCAAAGGTTTCACAGAACTGACGGAAGTCAGAAGGAGGGCATTGACACCTACCCACCTGTAAGGGCATTTCTACCAAATATGGATTCACTTTTGAATTTCAAAAGTTGCTAAATTTGATTTTATACCTATGAATTTCATTGGTTTCAAAATCCTAAATGCTTTCAACACATCCCTCATTTGCAGACCCGCAAACCTTAACCGACATGGCCACACATTTCTTATAGAGATTTGGTCAACAATTCTCTTTCCCTATATTTAATTTTAAATCACATACTACAAGGCAAAATAGTGAGCACACAGCTATCTATCCATCTAAGGCATTGAACAAAACTATACCCTAATGGTTAGACGTACTTATCAGGGTGGGTAGCTGGAAGATGGAGTGGGTCGTTCATTCCAATTCTAGTGGATCTAGGTAATGCACTGCACAGAAGGCATGGTCTTTATTGACACATCACTGAGCTACATTCTTGATATTGGATTCGTTGATATGAAGGTTACATTGGGTGACTGTGATATCGATACCACCTCTATTCCGACAATCATATTAGGGTTTGATATGACCAACATTTTAGCCCCCCACCCAACCCCACACACGGATATGGTTATAACGTAGATAATACTGGAATATGCAGATAAACACATAATAAACTACCAAATCAATGGACAAATCCTCAAAAAAGGAGACTTTAGAGTTTGCGTTTATTACTTTCTTCGCTTTCTAATTTGACTCAATTTAGCGTCTTATCTTGAGTGTTTGTTTGCATTTGTGTAGTTTAGATTGTTAACTTAGAATTTCAATAATTTTCATTTACTCACATTTTCACACACACACAAACATATTATTGTTCGAAGTAAACCCCCTGCACATGTCATTCTAGCATATCCAAAAATAAATAGCAATAACTAAAAAGTTATAAAAATTTATCCACTATATCCACATTGTAGGCCCATTCATGCAATTTTCTAGCAACCAATTTTTTTATCCAAATACACCTCCATTTTCTAGTAGGGAACTTGGAATGTAGAATGAGAAGAGTATATAGGATTTGGCAATCATGATTCAATTTCAGGTGTTATTGTTTTATTCTTTTGTTGTTTAAGTTTTTCAATCATGTTTTAATAATCTATCAATAAGATTTATTTATTGTTGTTTTAAATAATTTTTGAATATCAACTATGGTATACATGATTATGTTCACGTGGTTATTCATAAAACCGTTGTTGATTCTATCATTTTTTAATTCATGTTGAAGGTAGTTTGATGCATCTAAATCCATGGGTCGAGTTGGTTGACAATTTTTTTCTAAGTATTTTTGAATCATAGTTTCTATCTCTAATGTGAGTCATGATGTTGCATCTTCGATATGTATCATTTTTGTTTTTTGTGATTTTAAACCATAGTTAAGGGTTTAAATTTTTTGAAGGATAAAATATGTATTAGTTATATTATGTGATATGGAAGACATGCATACATGACATTGTGTCTGTTGTGGTTAATTCGATGTAGATACATATCATATTATGTTTTGTGTCAAACCAACACTCATTGCATTCATTCTTGTGCTTTCAAGAATAAACCCTAGTCAAGCGTTTAAGGTTCAAAGTTATTATCGGGTTTTGTTTTTGTATGTAATATTACATGCTGTCGTGATTAATGGCAGTGTCATCATATTTTGTCAAATTATAATATGGGTGAGTTTGTTTTGAACCCAAGTATAGGTTCTCTATTACATTGCTCATCTTGTGATTTCTATCCTCATGTACATCACAGTTAAAAAAAGAGTATGATTGTGAAATATTTTCATCATCATGCATGATTTGGTTTTTGATATTATGATGAAAGTCTCAGAGGCATAAAGTTTATATTATCATTTCAGCCATTTATATTATTTGTCATGAATGTATATACTCAACTGTGCAGTATGTGAATTTGGAATATTGGTTGAGATATTCAGTTTATGAAAGAAACGAAAGGAAGAAATGAGGTTATTTTAATTGATTAATATTGATAGAGGTATTAATGTTTATTTTCAAAAGCATCATATTGAAGGATTATGATTTAAGTTTGATCAGCTGCCAAGAGGCCCTAAGTTTATGCAATAAAACCAAAGAAAAAAAAAGTAAATGATTTTTCTTTTTAAAACAACAAATAGTATCACAAGTAGAGAAAATTATGATACTAATAAAATTAAAATTCTTAAGATAAATTTAACATCATAATATCACTGAATGATTGTACAATACAATTTAGGTCCCCTCTAGGGCCTCCTAAAGTCGTTATGTTAGAATCAACTTCAAAATTTATCCAACAACATACATGAGTGCAAAATATAAGTCTCCTATAAATATAATCGAATACAATTGTTCCTATAAGGAACATTAAGCTCACAACTATAGGATTACACAATTACAATTCGAGTTTCTTCAAAAAGGAAATTATATAAAGGAAGCATCTAGCACTAAGTTAAGAACATAGTTATCCTTTCCATGAAACCATTCACCTGCATCCAGAACACAAATACAACCACCAATGTACAATAGGGCTAATGAGACATTTCCATCATAAGAAAATAAGCAAGCATCACATTTAAAGATCATAATATACCATCAAGGAAACAAGCATCATAATTCATAAAGGAAGAATGCACCATACTTATATCCATAATAGGAAAAACAAGATAGAAATTGCAAGTAGAGGTTTCCATTTCCAAATATAAGTAGTGGACTATTCATTAGAGAGCACCAGGGAAGAGTGTCATCACATGATCCTATCACCTTGGTTTGTCCTGGACTGATCCTCTTGGACCTCGACCCCCAAGTAGGAATCACATGGAACTATATCAATCTCTCTTGGAGACAAGGTGTACAGTTATGCCTGAGCTACAGGCATATTCTCCCACTCCCACCCTCCATATGGCTTTTAACTTTCAAGTTCCACACATCCAAAATGCTTAAATTACCATGCTAACAAATCTGATTTTATACCTGTGAATTTCATTAGTTTATGTTATACACTAAGTTTTGCACCCTATTCAAGCTCTCTTGGTCTTGATAACCTAGTATAACTTTGGGATCATCTCCAGGTTGTGGGACCTTTGCTAACTAAGATGAAACCTCTAGGTTCTAGGCTGGTTCCTCTTGGATAATCACCTTAATTTTCTTCTTGATAGGAAAGTAAATTCTTGAAGGGAAAGGGATAGAAGGAATGCATGAAGGGGAAATAACTGAAAGAAAACTATCCTACTAGGTGATACATCGAAATGACATGAACATAATATATTGACCAAATTAGCATGAAGGCTCTCAGATCTAATAGAACACAATCTTCCTAAACAGGCTTGCATCAGTGTTTCACAGAGAGGTCTAAACAAAAGACTTAGACTGTGACCTGCAAGCAAATGTTCTCTTCAACAAAATGACATAGGAATGAGACAGGGTGACAGGGGATTGAGGTATACCCACAAGATCATTCAAATCAAATCATACACAATAGCATATGAATAAGCTAAAAGAAAGAAGGGCCCTAGAGCTCCAAGATTTCTCTAACAAAGCTAGTATATTATACTCATTAAGAGAAATATAGACAAGGGAAAGACTTGAGGGCAGAAAAGATGCCATGGAAAGCCTCTATTAAATTTGGTAGATCAATGAAAGATTACAAACTGTAGAAGCCAAAGGGTAGAAAGAATGCCACAAATAAATCCTAAGAAAGGAAAATTCTCTTTTTACAATCGTAAAACTCTACTTACAACTCCTCCTAAAACTAATATATACACCTCCCCAACACGCAAGCTTGGAGTAAAAATCTGATTAGGGTTACATAGATTTTCATATAATAATAGAAAACCTAAATCTGTCGCTTCTAATCATAAATGCCTCTTTGAAATATCTTGGACGATTAGATATATGCTTGCATGTCTTTCCCATCGCCATAACTGTCTGCAGACAAGCCGTCTTGATTCATCTACTTCGCTGCAAGTTGAAAACTTTATGCCACCGCCATGACTTTGTCTCTGTAAGTCGGGTTCATCATGAATGTTCAAATCTAATCTTCACAGATATTTTGAATTTAAAAGTATAAACGGTCACAGGTGGCGCCAACCCTTCTCGTTCATCAGCGGCTAATATTTAAACCAGCATGGCACCTCAGGAAGCATAAACAAGCTAGGACAACTACCTAGATCTTTGCATCATTTTCCTAACTGCAACCATCCTGAAGAAATCAATTCTAAGCTACTCGCAACATAGAATATGGCCAACTGCAACAAACCGGCAAGAAACCCCTGCAAAAATATATTTAAATTCTAAAACAACGGCTAGCAGGTTTCAATTTAAAACATGACCGTCGATATCATCATTTACCAGTAAATCAAACAGCTTAGATCGTTCTCCAAAATAGTCACAAGGTCCTTTGAAAATTCACTGGCCACATCATCACCTCGGCGACCAATAAAAATTGAGCACCTCAGCACAACTGGCAATTAGACCCACCGCTTCACTAAAGGAAGAATCAACGGCTATCACTTTGCCGCATTGGTTAATTTTTGAGCAACTTTTCTTCTCAGCAAAGTGACAACTGTCATATCAACTGACAACTAGTGCCCCCTTTAAACACACTACAACCCTTGTCCCCACTAACAACTACCACATCATTAACACCTCGGCCAATCAGAAATGAACACATCAACAACGCCTGGCATGCGGACCCTCCTGTCAGTTCACCTCTTTCGCTTGGAAGATCGGACGGCTATCACAATGTCTTGATGATTAACCATCGAGCATATTTTCTTTGAGGCAATGCAACCACTGTCAATCATGGTCACACTTTAACCACTTTGGAACCTTAAGAAACTGGACCCACCATGGCAGATGATAATTGGTCGCAGGTGCACAGATAGGAAATGTTGATGTCAGAGAATAAGTGTGCAGATGTGAAGAGGCAGAAAACATCCAAGGTTTTTTACTTTGACAAAAAGATAATGAATAAATAGAAAACACCAAGGGTCTTCACACCTAAACAAAGAGGTGACAAGGAAATAGAAAACATCGAGGGTTTTATGCTTAGACAATTTGAAACCCTACGACATAAGCTATTTCCTATAGATCTTCAAACTTGAATATCTCACTAGTTTTTGCGATTTAGTACATGCACTCAGAACTGGAGCTTGGTGAGATCATGAACAATCTAAGGCTAAGGGCGCAAGCCATGAAACCTTGTAGATTTTCTCCGCAAGTCAAAACAAGTTTCAGCTGGGGCAAGGCAACAATGGGACTGAAAAGACACAACCAAGACCAGGAAAATTATGAGGTCTCTCTCACAAGCTGGGCTCTACCCTTGTGGGAACCTCATTTCACTCCACCTATGGCCAAAATTGAATAGATAGGAAATTTTGGGTAACAATTTCAAAATCCCAAATTCTTTCAACACATCCCTCGGTTGTAGACCCGTGAACCTTAACTGACATGGCCACACATTTCTTGTAGAGCTTTGCTCAACAATTCTCTTGCCCTATATTTAATAACTATAAGAAAGTGTAAATAAAACACAAATCAGTGACCTTACATCAACATCTAATTAAACCATGTTCTATTCACACAATTTAATTCCCTGTTATGCTGACTGTACCCATGACAGAGTCTCTGTTGCAAGGAAAAATGATTGTTTTATTATTTTATTGTTTAAAATGATTACAAAATGGGATCCTTACACACCCACGCTCCCATCTATGAATCACTCACGTGGATCCAATACAAAATAGACCCAAACTTCTACAAAAAAGGACTACAACCAACTTCTAACTATCTAATTGTCCTTAAACAGTCCCCAACCGACTGTAACCACAAAATATAATTAAAATTTGTTTTCAAGTTGACAACCAATATTGTCAACTTGACAACATAATGACATAATGACTAATGACTAATACTCTATAAGGTGTACCATGTGCTATCATTTCTATGTTCAACTTGTAAACCATCTCATTTGATTGTTGGTTATAACAGTCAGTTTTGTGATTGTTTGGGGATAGTTTGGAGTTAGGTATAGTTAGTTTTTGGGGAGTTAGGAGTTTATTTGTATTAAGATCTATGTGAGTGGAAGGAGAGAAGTAGGGTGGGATGTGTAAGAGACAAGGGTTGTAAATGCTTCAATCATAATCCAACATTTATACCATTTTAGTAAATAGTTTGAAGTAATTATTTGCATACCACTATGTTTTTGGAAGGCTATCAACTGACAATGTTTAGAGTTACATATATGACATATTATATATTTATTGTTATGGATGTTTATCCTTTCTTCCTTTTCATCTAATTAGATTCCTCAACCCCTTCTTTGTTGTTCTTATTTGATATATTTCTTATTTGAAAATACTCTGTTTTGGGTAGTATTGTTGGTTGCAAAGTTCTCTTTCAGCTACTTTGTCCAAATAAAACCCATGGTAAATCTAATAAAGGTAATATTGAAGAATAAAAACATTCCATACAAGTGGCATGAATTATTTAGGAATACAAACTAATTTTGTGTTGTGGTGATGTGGACACTAGTGATCCTAGTGTACTTTATGGATGTATAGAGCATCATTTTCATGCATGTATATGAAACACTATAAATCAATTTTCTAGTAATCTAAATCTGTACTCAACACCAAACACAACATGAGCTTGTGACTGCAAATGTGCTTATTTTAAGATGTCACATGTATATATAAACTATTCAATGATCTAATTCCATACTCATCACCACACACAACACAAATGTGTGACTACACACAAGCCTTCTTGAAATTTATTTGTCATGCACTCTAATAAGGTTCCATGACTCAACCAAACATTTCTAACCATCTTTGCAAGAATTAATTAGCATCTCACTTTAATCTTTCCTGAAAAGACCTAAAAACACATCATAAGGTATGATCCTATGATTTCATCTCACTATAAAAATGGTGACCATGTATTAAAACAAGTTTTACAATATATACTATATACTAGCTTACTAACTCTAAATTTGATTTCTTGGTAACAAATTAAAATGAAAGTCATGTGAAGAAATCTTTAAAAAATTATAATATGATATACAATTCTTCATTATTAGTGATCTATATAATCACTAAGTTCATCTTTTTCAATATACACAGTATATAGTATATACTCACTTACTGTCCTAGATTTTCTTTCTTGGTAACTCAATAAAATGCATTTCTCATGCATTGAAAACTAAGATAAATTGATCAACCCTTAAGTTGTTTAATGGGTTGATACCAAACTGAGACAGGAAAGAGAAATGTGAAAAGAAAATTGTTTAATGGAATGCTGGAATTGAATCAATCCAGTGATCATTATTTACTCCATATACTCAATAAGGTGTACCATGTGCTATCCTTTCTATGTTCAACTTGCAAACCATCTCATTCGATTGTTGGTTATAACAGTTGGTTTTGTGACTGTTTAGGGACAGTTTGGAGTTAGGTACAATCAATTTTGGGGGAGTTAGGAGTTTATTTGTATTAAGATCCATGTGAGTGGAAGGAGATAAGCAGGGTGGGATGTGTAAGAGACAAAATTTGTAATGATTCCAATAAATAAATAAAAATCATCCTTGCAACAATAAATCTTTTCCCGTGGGTACAGTCACTACAACAGTGAATTAAATTGCTTATAGAAACGTGTTCTTGAGTGAATAGTGATGTAAGATCATCACCTTGTATTTTACTTACATGTTTGTGTAATCATTTATATTTTACTCCTCCAAGGATCCTAATACACTCAA
Organism: Chamaecyparis obtusa; assembly: GCA_027943335.1. Classification (NCBI taxonomy): domain Eukaryota; kingdom Viridiplantae; phylum Streptophyta; class Pinopsida; order Cupressales; family Cupressaceae; genus Chamaecyparis; species Chamaecyparis obtusa. The sequence continues at coordinate 984,876 of BSBK01005128.1, read as the reverse complement.
ATCATACACTCATTAACATCTCAATCCATTCTTGTGACCATTCTATCTCCTTGCACCAAACTATCTGTAATGTCCCTGTTAGTTTGTAACCTTGGAAAGCCCGCATTGAAATAGACTCAAACTCTTCAAAGAAACCCGACTGCAAACACCTAACTACCCAAAACTGTTCCATAACAGTCATAAAACTAACTGTCAAAACCAAATAGATCAATGATCGAAGTTTTTAGATTCTGAGAACACGTATATTCAATGGAGGCTAGAAGGGATATTTGTGAAGATTTGCTAGATCTCTAAAATTCTAGAGAATATATTCTTTACTGAGTTGAGGTGGGACAAAAGTAACATAGGTCTATGAAACCTTCACAAATATCCCTTCTTTAGCCTCCACTCATACCTCTTCTCAGAATTTGAAAACTTTTCAAAGAAACAGGTGATGAACATGTTGATTCGCCTAAGCACTACTTCGAGCTTACCCTACAACACATGTACTATTGTGAAAAATCATCACAAGTCCTTTTGTTGTAGGGTCTAGTTCCCAATAATGCTTGGTCAAATTTGCATGTTTGTCACTTGTGCATATACCTTCTATGATCGACTCTTATATGCACAGGTGATGAAAATTCAGATTTGCCTAAGCAGTACTGTGATATACTTAAATGGAATACACCAAGAAGTACCAAATGATGAATTCTCAATTGTTGTAATAAATAGGTGATAGACATGCAGATTATTCTAAGCACTACTAGGAGTTGACCTATCAACACATGTACTATTGTGAAAATCATCACAAGTCCATTTGTTGTCGAGTCTAGTTCTCAGTAATGTGTGGTCAAATCTACATGTTTGTCAAATGTAAATGAAATACTTTGTGCCTGACATACTTAAATGGAATACACCAAGAAGTACCAAATGATGAATGCTCAATTGTTGTAATAGCAAAGCATCACAACCGTCCATTTCTAGAACTTGATTTTCTATAGTCTTAATGACTTTTCTATAGTCCTAATGATTTTTCTTATTTTTTTGTCTTTTGTCCATTTTTTATTTCCTATGTCTATGCTTGGTGATAGGATTTTGAACATTGTTGACAAAGTGTGTTTCTTTTTTTGATTGTCATGGGGTTTCGCATTGTTTGTTGCTCTTGGTAAATTAAAACTTGAATTTGAATTTTTGTTCACTATTTTATTTCAGCTTGATATTTCATTCATTTTTCATATACAAAGAGGCTACAAATGCTGATAAAAAGATGAGTTATTTGATTTAGGTTTACTGTTCATGATTGTCAATGGTCAATATTTTTGATGGTACTCCTTGGTGTATTCCATTTAAAAATAATCATTTTTCTATTGCTATGATAAATGTCCCTCTGTGTTGAGAAAATTAGAGTTGACAAAATGATTGTTCAGCGACTGTATCTGCCATTAGAGCCACTTCATATGCATAGTGACGAACATGTAGATTTGCATAAGCACTACTGGGAGCTTACCCTGCAACACATGTACTATTGTGAAAAATCATCACAAGTCCATTTGTTGCAAGTTCTAGCTCCCAGTAATGCTTGGTCGAAAAATTTGCATGTTTTTCACATGTGCATATACCTTCTCTGATCAAATCTTATATGCACAGGTGATGAAAATTCAGATTTTCCTAAGCAGTATTGTGATGAATAGGTGATGAATAGGTGATGAACATGTAGATTTTCCTAAGCACTTCTGGGAGATGACCTTGCAACACATGTACTATTGTGAAAAATCATCACAAATCCATTTGTTGCAGGGTCTAGTTCCCAACAATGCTTGGTAAAATCTACATGTTTTTCACTTGTGCATATACCTTCTCTGATAGACTCTTATATGCACACGTGAAGGTTGTATATGAACAGGTTGCCTAGCACTACTGGGAGCTTACCCAACAACACATGTACTATTGTGAAAATTAGATTTTCCTAAGCACTACTGGGAGCTTACCTAGCAACACATGTACTATTGTGAACATGCATATTTTCCTAAGCACTACTGGGAGCTTACCCAACAACACATGTACTATTGTGAAAATCATATCAAAAGTCCATTTGTTGTTGGGTCAAGCACCCAGTAATGCTTGGTCAAATCTACATGTTTGTCAAATCTACATGGAATACTTTGTGCCTGACATACTTAAATGGAATACACAATTGATGTATATACTCTGTGCTTGATATACCAAATGATGAATGCTCAATTATTGTAATGGTGAAGCATCAAAATCGTTCATTTCTATAGTCTTAATGATTTTTCTAATTTATTGTCTTTTGTCCCTTTTTTATTTCCTATGTTTGTGCTTGGTGACATGATTTTGTCATCTTATTTTGATGGTATATTTCATTCACTCTATGTGGAATACTATTTTGTTCACTGTTTTATTTCAGCTTGATATTTCATTCATTTTTCATATACATAGAGACTACACATATTGCTGATAAAAAATGAGTTATTTGATTTAGGTTTATTATTCATAATTGTAGATGGTTAATATTTCTAATGGTACTCCTTGGTGTATTCCATTTAAAAATAATCAAGTTGCAAACAAATCATCCTTCTTCCACCAACAAGTCATTCCATTCAAGAAGGACCATGTTTGACAATATCAACCTAGAACAAAATAAGGAGACAATTGCTAGATTGTGGTCTAACTTTAAAATAAAAAGTGATGGAAAATGTTATTGTCCCTACAAAATTTGCAAAGGCTTAAAAACTTGAAGATATCTAATCAAAACAGTCGAGGAACATTGTAGGCAGCATGGTCACATTGAAGGAGGAAATGAATTTCGTCCATTGGTATGTATTTTAATAATTTATAAAATACATAAGAGATGATTTGATGATGATATCATGGTCATGGTTAATTTAAGGTCATCATTTTGATATAGGTCAACCAACCTGGGTTTCATGTTATGGACCATGACAATCCAGAGAATGTGGATTTCCAAATAAGGGAACATGGAGGTGTGAATATCGAAGTAGAAGGTAATGATCCCATGGAAGAAGATCATGATGATCAAGAAGATCACGATGATCAAGATGATCATGATGATCAAGATGATGATGATGATGATGATGTAGATGACCTTGATGTACCTATACTTGAGAAGGCATACAAGCCCCTATATGAAGGCTCCCAAATAACTCTTCTTGCCGATGTATTGTTGTTGGTGAACTTGAAGGTTATGAATGGTTTATTCAACATAGCAATGACACATATGTTTAAGGTATGTCATCTTTTTTCATTTTTTAGTCGTAATTTCCTTACAGTTAACAAAGGGTGAATCATGTACCAATTAATATTTTTTATATTAACAAATTATATTTTTGGTCATAGGTTGATAGGTGAGTGTTTGTTACCACCATCAAACATTCTACCTTTCTCATACCGAGAATTATCTGTCATTATGAAAGATATTGGAATGGAGTATCAAACAATACATGCATGTCCAAATAATCATACTATATATCATAAACAGCATGAATTTGCAACATAATGCCTTGATTATCATATTAGTAGATATTGATCAGATCAAATAACAAAAAAGGTTTCTCGCAAGGTTCTTCGGTATATTCTCATTATTCCATGTCTACAACGATTATTCAGGTGCAATAGCTTGACACAATTTATGTATTACCATGCACACAATAGAAGTCGAGATGACATTATGTGAATGCCTACAAATAGTTTGGTATTTAAAGAAATAGAGGAAACTTGGCCACACTTAAAAGAAGAACCTCATAATCTCAAGCTTTCATTGGTAGCGGACGGTGTCAATCCATTTGGAGAGATAAAATTTGTTTATTTGGTGTGGCTTGTTTTTGTTATCAACAATAACATTCCTCCTTAGATGTCCATAAAGAGGGAGCACATAATGTTGGCAATGATTGTTCCAGGTATTTTTTTCATTTAATAGTCATCTAAATTAATTTATTATAAATAATCCATCAAAATGGTCATAATAATTATATAATATTTTTGTTCATTCAACTAGGTAAGTACCAAGTTAAAGATATGAATATATATATTGAGCTCTTTATTGACAAGTTGATGGTGTTATGGAATGGGGTCACTATGTATGACATCTCTAGACCAATAGGACAGACAATTTCAATTCCATGCAATGCTTGTATGGACAATACATGATGCCCTTGGGCTAACACATTTTTGTGGTATGTTCTCTTCTTAACACCACTTTTTTGGTATGTTAGAGTGCTAACACAAAATCAACATATTTAATCCAATTATACATGATCTTATAGGTCTTCAGACAAAGGAAAAATTTGCATGTCCAGTTTGTGGTCTAAAGATAAAATCTTGTCATTCAAAAAGTTTAGGAAAGTAGGTGTTCGATGAGCATAGACACTTTCTCCATAGAAATCATAAGTACCGAATTACCAAAAAATATCTTTTCAATGAGAAAGAAGAGACTACATCAAAGTCACAAAGAATGACACCTCACCTATGGAAGTTGGAATATAATAAAATAAATCATCGAGGTAATGTCATTCCATCTGATGGTTTTTGTTTGAAATTTATATTTTGATATTGTGTTTTGTTTATTGATGATGTAATTGATGCTTGTGAAGGTCGTCAAGACATTAATAACCAACTTCCAAAATAACTAAAAAGTTATCCTACACAATTTAGTAGGTTGTCATACTACGAGAAACTCTCAATCATGCATTTGGTTGATGCTATACATATTGGAAAGAATGTAACAAAGACATTATGGAAAATATTGGATGGAAGGTGTGACAAAAACAAAATTGTCAAAATTTGTAGTGACATTAAAGAATCCAACCATGCAATGAAAAATGGTGTTCAATCAAATAACAATGGAGACCAGATTGATATAAGTGCCCTTACTTGGTTATTGTCAGAGCAGCAGAGCAATGCTATAAAAGAAGTCATTAAAAAAAATACAATTTCCCATAGGATTTGCTACGAACATAAACAATCTCATATCAAAGAAAAGTGAATTTGGGCTAGGGATGAAAACACACAATTGACATACATTTATTAAGGTAATTCATGTTATTTTTTATTCACTATATATTTGTATACTTCATATAGTTTTCATGGCATTATTTTATAAAATATTGATAAGATCATTTTACAATTATTGCAGTACGTTCTACCTCCATCTCTCCCACGCCACTTTGACAATAGTGCCAAACAAGCTATATATGATTTTGGAAAATACATGAGGTGGTTGTCATCAAAAGAAATCAATAAAGAAGATATAAAATATTGAAAGAGAAAAATTCCTCATCTTATGTGTGAAATGCAAAAGTGTCTACCTTCAACTTTTTTCAATGCACAAGAACACTACCTCATACATCAAGTTAAGAAGATTGAGTTGTGTGGACTTGTACAAACTAGGTCAATGTGGATGGTTGAGAGGCACTTAAAATTTTTGAAGGGCTTAGTTCGACAGAGAGCACATCTTGAGAGTTCTATGGTGGAGGGATATATGGTATACCATACCATAGTGTACATTAGTGAATATCTTCCTAAGTTTGCAGCAAAGATTCATGTAGATCGTATTTGGGATCCCAACTCGATTAACAAATTCAAAGGGGAGTACTTGATGGGGAAAGGTAAATTGATGAAAGTGAGACGTAATTATAAGATGTTATTGTAGTTAATTAATTCTTATAAATATTTAATATAAGTTATTTGTAATTGGTTTATTTTTTTTATACAGTTGGTCGAGAGTGGGATGTAATACATTTGTATATTGCAAACAATCTTGATTAGATGATGGTATGGATTGAATGATGTCAACAAAATAGTTTCTCATTAACATGGGAAGGTGTTGCTTCATTGGTTAGAGAAGCTCATCGTAATGGAGATTCCAATGTTACGTCAATGATAATTAATCTAGCATATAGTTTAAGAGGTAGAGAGGTACGTAAAAATTTATTAATGATAATGACCCATATGTTTCATATCAACTCATGATGCAAATAATTTTCACACACTTGAAAAATTGTAGGTCAAGCACCACAAAGATATGTACTATGATGGCCACAAATTTTACATAAAAAAGTTGGATGACACGAAGAAAATTTGTGATTTTAGGATAACTGCAATCTTCGAGGTCACTAATATATCATCTAGAAACAACATAAATCTTCAACAATCTCAAAATCAATACTATGGCATCTTGGATGATATACTTGAGTGCGACTTTATCTCCTTCAAATTAGTTATATTCATCGCCAAATGGTACAGGCTACGACTGAATCAAAATGATCCTGATAAAATTATTATTCAACATGATAATGGATTTACAATGATTAATACAAGGTCGTTTGAGCTAGTTAGAGATGAGCCCTATGTTCTTCCAAGCCAATGAGAGCAAGTGTTTTACTTAGAGGTTCTACATAAACCAGGTTGGTCATTTGTTGTTAGACATGATCCAAGAGGAAGGTCAATAAAGTATAATGTGATGGAAAAAAAAGATACTGAAGCTGATGAAGAATAAGAAGATGGTGGTGGTGGTGGTGGTGGTGGTGATGATGATGATGATGATGATGATGATGATGACGACGACAATGATGATGATGATGATGATGGATGAAGAAGACGATCAATGACATGTTTAAAATGTACAAAGTATGTGATTTAATTATTTATATATATTTTTATTAATTAGTATATATATTTAATATTGAATTATTGATTTAAATTCTAATGATTACATATTTATTGTGTTCAATTATAATGATTACAACATATGTTATTTATGATTACCAATGTATTGCTTATGATGCTTAATTAATTTCTATTGATACATGTATATATTTTATTTGATTGTCACCCTTTCTAGAAATAGGCAATTGACTACACACATCGTCACACCTTTTGTTGATGATCTTGCATTCCACATATAAGGTAAAGGTAATTTGTTCATGTGTACGATCTTGCATATTATTCATGTTGTCTTCTATGTAATTTGTAGCATACATATCATGTAATTTTTAGCTAACTTAAGATAAATGATTCACATATGCATTAGTGAAACTCCCTCAGTTTAGTTACAACATATGTGATTTATGATTACCAATGTATTGCTTATGATGATTAATTATTGTTGATACATGTATATATTTTGTTTGATTGTCACCCTTTCTAGAAATAGGCAATTAACTACACAAATTGTCACCCCTTCTATTGATGATCTTGCATTCCATATATAAGGTAAAGGTAATTTGTTCATGTTTACAATCTTGCATATTGTTCATGTTATCTTCTACGTAATTTGTAGCATACACATCATGTAATTTTTAGCTAGCTTAAGATAAATGATTAACATATGCAGGAAATTTAACCCCTTTGAGGAGGATCTTGCACAGTGACATGGATCAATAGGTATAAGTCAATACACCCTATATATATAATACATAATTGATATAAAATTATGATTTCATTGTTTACTAATAAATAGACATAATTTTCTTATATTCTTCTTGTTTATCATTGAGGAAGTACTATGATTGCCTTTTACAATGAGTGCGTCATCCCCTTATCACTAACTTAATACCAATGCTCCCATACTTCGCTGGCCCCTTATTATCTCTTCCTTGTTTGGTGGTAAAAAATACTAATTTTATAGATTAATACATCAAATGTTAGTTGACCGAATTCAAGTCTTATGTTGCTTGCGTGCTATAATAAGGATATGACTTGTCTTCATCACTTTTCTAATCCTTTTATATGATTCCTATTTTTTTGTGCCTTTCCTTCATTTTCAACTTAATAATATTTAATTATCTAATTATTATCAAAATTCTATTTGAAGCGGGGACATGACAATATCTTATTTGATAGATTGCATGAACCACCAAATAGGTACTTGTCAGATCTATCTTCCTCGAATGAGGAAAATGCGGGAATGGTAGATGAAAGTTTGACATGTAGTATGACTAAAATAGGGAGATCAACTAGAGGTCAAAAGAATAGAAAAAAATTCAATAAACGCGTGCAATTTTTCCTTACTCAAGGGGGGTCATGTTCTTATGATGATGAGACCAAAGGCGACATCAAGGTGCCCTTTCGGTACACTCATCTTGAGAAAGAATGGGTACCCAATGAGCTACCTCTAATTAACACTGATTTTTGTGTTAACGAGAGGATATATCACATAGCTCCATCCTCATTACATGGTTTGGGCTTATTTTCCATGGATGAGATAAAGGTATGTTACAACAAAATTATTGAATTGATGGAGTATGTTGGACCTTGTTACAATTACAATGATTGGATGTGGAATGTTCAATATAAAAAAAGTATGTGTAGGTATGCACCGTCAACAAATTATATACAATGGAAAGAAAATGATCAAAGTAAAAGATTTTCTATTTACATTGATGGGAGACCAAAAGCAATAGGGAATATTGTAGGTTTTATAAATAGTACGCGACCTGAGTCAACTAATAAGCAACCCAATTGCATATTTGAGGCGCGTGAGGGGAATCATGTTTTTGTATGTGCAATAAAATCAATAAGCGTAGGGGAAGAACTGCTAATAGATTACCATTTAATCGCATGGATACAAACAAAGTTACTATCATGGGGGTGGTCAGTACTATATACCATTTAAACTAACCTCAAGTTTATCACTTCAATATACCATTTTTTAATAAGTTTTTTTTGCTAAGTCTATTGCTTTCAGGTCGCTAAAGTTTTTATTTTTAATCTTTGTCATAGGATGACATGGATCTCCCACATGATAAAGGTCGCGGGGATGCTCCTCCCACCCATTCCTTAGCAACGGTAAACCTTATTGTAATTGTACAAATTAGATAGTTAAAAAAAATTATATTATTATATTATTTTATTTAGGGTTTTGGAGCTATTCTAATATTTTTACTGATATTCCTTCACAAATTGATGTTTAGGATAGGGGAAAAGCACCTGCAACAACATAGGTAATAGTTTTAGGTATGGATGAGGATATCCCATATATCCCTAACCCTGTAAATATGGTGAAGAAAAAACTAAAAAAAGTTAGTGCAAAAATTCTTGCCATTTTGGTCGATCCAAATCCAACTGAGGAGATGCTGGCAAGGAAAGAGGAATTGATGCGGCAATCATGTTGTTTTGAAGTAAGTAGTAATGAATCTTTAGCTATAACAAAAGTTCAATAAAGGTTTATATTTTATACTCTTTTATGTCATGAACTAAAATATGTATGTGTTCTTGTTACATGATTTTTTGTTTGCTCAAGTACCTGGTCATGGACATCATGGTGAGGCCGGTACTAGCAAAACTTCAGGCACCTTAGGTAAAATAATCCTTAAGTTAACGAGTTACAAGAAATTTTTTCTTTGGAACATTCAAAAACTTCATTGGACTTACTGATTAGAAGTGTACATTTTTTATTGGACTTACTGATATCATAAATACAAGTATAGGAAAAGGTATAGTTACAACTAATTCAAAATTTCTAAGAAAATCTCCACTCAAACTTTATTGAAAGCTACTCTTAATTTTATTATTTCAAAATGTCTTTGCTAACAATGTATTGTTCAAGTCATCAAGTGCAAGCGACTCCCCCTAGAAGGTCGACCGACGTCCATCCGAGATTTTTGAGTGCAATTTCGACAACAAGGGGCATGCAAACATCGACGTCTTCACGGTCTATGCCTCGTAAATCCTTATTTTTCTATATTTGATTTTGTGTTAATTATGATTTGATAATTTGTACTTTAATCTTGGGTGCATCTCATAGTGGATTAATTTTATGGAGTAGGAGATACACTAGTGTCTTCTACGCCAGATATAGATCAAAGTACCTTTATTGGTGATAACTCACCATCATTTCCTGGATCTACCCGTGTTTCTAGCACGTGAGTTATGCAGATGTCATTGTTGATTGACGATAAAGAATTGATGCCTTTAAAATATCTTAAGCTTCTAGGCACTTTAAAATTATTATTATTTATATTGTAATATGCATTTACGTATTCATAACAAGTTTTGGATTGATGATCTCATGACATTTTTGTAGGAAATGATTCTTTTTATAAGATGCTTTATGACTTCACATTGAAGATATTCGGGCCCACCATACATACAAGGTGGAACATCATAAGTGGACTAACCCTATCCCACTATTTTTATTTCATATCATTAATTGGTACAATATTTTTCCTTTCATTCGGGCCTTTTCTTTTACTATATTCAAGGTACACAACTTTAGTTAATTTTTCTATCTAACAATTTTGTGTTTTTTTTTTAAAGGTGGAATTTATAAGAAAAAAAATTAAAAGATCAGCTCATAAAAGATTTAGAGCATGAGTTTGGTAGTAACATTTTTTTGGAGAAGAAAATTTTAGAAAAAGCTGCCAAACATCTTAAGACTATGAGGGACTCATATAGAAGGAGTCTCGTCTAGAACCCAAAGTACAAGTGTCCTCCCTTTATTTTAGTGAGGCATTCGAATGAGTTCATTTTGGATGCAAAGGAGAAAGGGGATGCTCAAAGAGTAATTACACCAGTGAATGAGAGAAGAAGGTATGCGATAGTATTAACTACTAGTAGAATGTAATAATGCACTAATTGGTGATCTTTATATCTATATCATCTAACATATTTTAAACTTTTCATAAGTTGCAGAACACATCAAAGGCAACAAAGGCCAAACTGCAAAAGATTAGGCAACACAAACTTGGCTCCGGTGGATATTCAAAAGTTCAAGCACAAATTGTAAGTAGCAGTAAATGAATTCTGGATATATATTTATAAATTGCAAATAATTTTGTTTAATCAAAAAATGTAGGGCTTAGAATTTAATTTAGAGGCTATGACAAAACACAAAAAAATTGCCTTCAAGGAAGGTTATCAAGCCATGGTTGAACACCTACGCCAAGCTTCCACTACCCCAACCCAAGAGTCTCCTGCATCGGTTGAACATGTAAATATGCCAAATGAAAAATATTTGAAATTGAATACTTGAGCAACAATCTATTTGATGTTAATTTCAAACATAAATTGACTATTTTTATTTTCAAAAAGCAAACAATGATAATAATGTGCATGACATTGCAATGCAGCCTCGTAATTATAACACAGAACCTATGTCACATGACAAAGACCCTGATGTGCATCGCAATGTCGATGGAGGTGTTCATTTTCTATTGAAAATTAATTATGTAATTATTAATACAATTTAACATCTTAAATTGAAATTGGTGTAACCTTTTTTGTGTATATTTTAGAGCATACAGAACGTTATGTTGAACGAGTGGAGGATATTGGGAGTGATCACCATGTAGATGATGTGGCACATTCAGGTAAAGAAAATCTATGTTTTGTTCTTTTAATTTTTTTATTTATTTATAGTTCTTTTAATTAATGAAATACTTGTAACACTAATATAAAATGGTGTGAATTTAACCCATGACGTAGTTGTTCTTGCAGTGGACCCCCCTTTGGTGCAACAACCTCCTATCCCTGAACAGATGAGGAGGAGACATGTGTTGAGATTAGAAGTAGTAGAGGAGGGGAATGCCGAGGATATTGATGCTCTGCTTAGCTGTTACCTTAGAAAAATGAGCAAGAAACAAAAAAAGAAATGATTGTAATTAACATTTTTTGCTAATGAAAGAACATTGTCTTAACGGATGTAATTTTGTACTAGTAAATGTTGATGAATGATGTGTTCATGAATGTTGTGTGTTAATGAATTTTATTTGTTAATGATTATTATGTGATTATAATGATTGACTATTATATTTCAAAAATGGATGAATGAATAAATGTTATTAGATGTTAATGGGGAATTTAGAGTGATGTTAGGGGGGGAGGGGCCAAATGAGCTTCCACCTTCATGTGGTTGGCCTTGTTAAGTAGAGAATATTAAACTATTCTCGAAACCAAGTGAAGCTCAAACTAAACCAATGACATAGATTCAATGGTCAAAAACACCTACTTCTTATTTCATATTATTTCTCTTTCACTTACTTTAAGAAATATTTCTTAGGTATATTTGGTTGGTCAATGTCCAAGGAGGATAAGGAGATCCCAAGTTTTGTAATAAGTCCTAAATTGTGAAACCTAGTGGCCTAGGATGGTTTATAAATTCTATGGGTCACTAAGGCTGATAGGACAGTGGATGGGTATAATTGTATTAGGGATGGTGGAATTGATATTATTAACATCAAAATATGTTAGATCCACCTTGGGTAGACCCTAGGAGTAATTTTGTCAAATTTTGCACAACATTGCAAAATGTTGTCAACAACATTTATTGCAAAAGTTGCTAAATGAGAACTACTCTCCACCTATTCATCTAATCATCAAACCCTTGTTCCTAGGGTCATTTATCTAGGGCCTATGCAAAATCAACTTCATAATAATCTCCAGATCAATTTTCTGGTTCTAACACATCATTATGGATACAAACGTCCATATTCCATCATCCAATGCAACTATTCTTAATGGAAAATGTTTCCCAAGTAACTGGTGTCAAACTGGCTCTCCTTCACTCAACAAATTCCACCATTATGTGTTCTTCAAAATCAAAACCCCTTATCCTTGCATAGGAAAATTATAATACAAGGATAATATACATCTTTTAAACCTCTCCCACCAATCATAGTGGCCACAGGGGTGGGAGAGTTACATCAACTTAAAGAATTTCAACCCAGCAATGTTGACTATACCCAAAAATTAGTCACAGACTCAATACCAGTCAATCTCTCTATCTCAAGAACAATCAAAACATGATATATAGTTGCTTAAACATGTAAATAAAACACTAGTCTGTGATTCTACATTATCATCCCATCAAGATCATGTTTTAAATGAACATGAGAATTCACTATTACCTTCTTATGGTGGACTGTACCCACAGGCAAAGACACAGTTGCAAGAATCATTGGTGTTTATTGATTTGATACATTACAAAAATGTCCCCTTACATCACCAACTCTACATCATGTCTCCAAACCCATGGATCAACATTGATAGAGACTTCTAATTCCCTAAAACTAACTGCAACCATTTCTAACTGTCCCTAAACAATCTAAACTAACTGTCTCAATAATATGTGATTTAAAGATGTTGTCAACTCGACAACTTGAATCTATTACCCCTTCTTATGACTTTCAAAAGGTTTTTAAACAACTTTATTAGTCCTACTAACCCTTTAACCCCCAATGAGCCTCATAGGCTTATTTTGCCAACTTAGGCAACTTGCATATTTTAGCACTTCAAGTTCTTTTCCATCAGTTTATTGGCTCTATTGGCCACGTTACATTCAGTCTAGACCTTATAGGTCTTGGATCACTCCTCTAACTCCTTAAACTCATAGGTCAATCTTCAAACTCCTTAAACTCCACTAGACTCCACACCTTGGTTCTCCATTCACTCCTTCAAACTCCAACTAGTCACTCATGAACTATGCTCCCAATAGTGACCCTAACTCCTCTAAGGATCCCAATAAACTCCAATAATTCACTCATTAACATCTCAATCCATCCTTGCAACCATTTTGTCTCCTTTTCCAAACTGTTCAGTCATGCACTCTCCTACCAGTACAAAAGTGAGGGTTTTTAAATCTTTTTACAAATTCATGGTGAAAACAACACAAATATATGTGTCCCTTGACATTCAACATGAAATTGTAGAACATAGTTATAAGATGTTTGAACTTGATCTAGGGTGACCCCACAATAGTGGGTTACACTTTTTTAGACATGCTGGTTTTTGCTGAAATAACACATTTTTAATAAAATATGATTATTTAAGCCTTGAGAGGTTCTATTTGAAGGAATTAATTACAAATGGTTAGCTCAAACCCTCTTAGATAAAAAAATATTGATATAACATCTATACTCCTCATTCATACCTGTAACGAAGTCTCCTTCAAACCTATTAAAATGCTGACAAAAAATCACTTTGACTTTATCTTTTGGGCGATCAAATGAATCCATTTGAAAAACCTATTTATGTAGTAAGGTACTACTGATAAAAATCTTTCCAATGATTATAATGTTAATATATATTAATTTTATTATGATTTTGTATTTTTAGTTTTACTAAACATAGATATTGCATTGTATGTCTACCTCTATGTTCGACGCTTATGGAAAAATAGTAAATTAGAGAAAAAAAATCTAAAAAAAATCTATTCCCTAGGTATTTAAGCTCCCTTTCTATCAAAAAAAATAAAAATGAAATTGGACAAATACACGACAAGTTATAAGCTATGTAATCAAGGTATGTCAAAATTACATTTTAGTCAACTTCAAACATTAATAAAATATGAAATAATCAAGATAATGTCATCAAAACAATTGCATGCCCTCTATATGGATGTTACAAAACTAATTTCAAAAGAATCACATTGATATCTATTTTATAAAAAAAGTTATTCCCTATGAAAACAATGCTCTTTGAAAATGATGTTTTTAGCAACATACTAGTTTTCGTGAGAGAAAAAAAACTATTGAAATAAATTCAAAAATAAAAATAAAAAATATATTTAGAATCTAGATAGAAAATCCTAAAAGACTCTAATTTACTTCATCTTCTAATTTCAAATGGTTTAATGACAATATGCATCCGAATATGAAAGTTTTTTTCAAAATGTAGAGTTCAGTGTTCGTTTAGGCAAAAAAGTGTAACCCACTATTGTGGGTTCACCCTCTAATATGCTTTAAAAAGCCATTACACACCTATGCCCAAGCTATTAGATCAATACTACATCAAGAAACTTCAAAACTAGCAAGAAATCAGTTTTTTATTGCTTCAACATAGCTAAAGTCCATACAAATGAAATCTCTCCTTCAACCATGCATGCTCTCGTGCCTTCTCAGGCTTACATAGACCCAACATAACCCCCATAACCGATCCAAAGTGGTTGGATCCCTTAACAAAGCAACTAATCCTACTTTTGGTAGTTTCCCTCTAAAACAACACACTTGACCGTTATATTTCAAATATTTAAATTTTAAAACTTAATTAAATGACTCTCTAGACTTTAGGACTTTGAAATTTGTTTATGGGTCTATGTTTTAACTGCACAAATAGTTTTCAGCTTCAACTACAAGGGTCTCTTCTATGATGAATATTATGTGTAACAATGAAGTATAATATTTTTTCTTTGGAATTGTCGAATCTGACATGAAATTCTCTTCAAACATTTTGTGCAGATATCATTTTAGTGTCTGCTTCAAAAGCAGGCAGGTGATAGATCTGTGTGGGAATATCCATTCGCTATAGCTGGTGTAAACATAACATTCATGCTTATCCAAATGCTAGATCTTCGATCTGGTGTGTATTCTTCTTGTTCATTTGCATTTCCTTTGTGTTGATATTTGAATAAGTAAGCATGAATGTCTCATCCATTTTGTGCATTGATTCCTAATTATTTATAAAATAATTGGCTTATATGTTATATGGAAAAATATATGCACATTGTATTATTATTTTAAACACTAACTAATGTAACTTGAACACTAACTAATGTACATATAAATGGCACCCACAAATCACTATAATTAGAATACAACACATTTTTAAAGAACATTGGTGCATGTGACTCTTAAGTTTGTCAATCTCCATCTTCTCTATGTAGGTACTCAATAAGGGCATAGTTCATGAGCTTGAAATCCCCCATCTCCCTTCTGTTATCTATTAAATTCCAGAGAAATAATTATGATTGACATCATAAGAATTTCCTGCACTAGATTAGTACGAAGGGGTTCTTTATTATTAAGCCTTATCCTTGTTTGATGAAAAATGTGACCATAGTTATATAGCAAGAATCACTTTAATTCTTTCCTTTGATACATTGTCTTCAATATACCATGCTTCCCATTATGTTTAATGCACTTGATCATAGTCCAAGAAATCTCATATTCCATATTAGATTTCCTTTTCTCTAGCATTGATAAGTACAATCATTGAAAGTATTTCAAAGGACTGCATTATTTTGGCATGGATTTAATTCATAAGTATAATTACAATATTGAAATGTGTTTTGATAATGCAAGTTATCCGAGGATCTAAACATATCCTCCAAAAAAGGTGTATTTCCATTATATGTCCACTTTCACATTCCTTCACATATGTGTGTGTTTTCATTTCTTAAGCATACTAGCTTCCCAATTATACCCTTTGTTCCATATACCAGCAACACCATGATCCACCAAATTCCTCTACTTGACAACCTTCATGCTCTATTATGCTAAGTTGTGGCTAGATGTGCACCTTTTCATTGCAAATTCTACTCACCACCTTGCTAGTAATCTCCACTGGACCAACATCTTCCCTAGAAGATCATTTAGCATAGTCGCTTTACAAATTCATCCACGACTTCCTTAATATGATTTTCCTCTTTTATGCTTGCTTCATCTATCCTAATGGTTACCTTTATAGAGCTTGGTTGATTTATGTGCACAAGTGTTGTACTTAAAATATTTTACTAATGGAAATACATGTATAAGAGTCTTATTGTTTTAGAATATTTGCTGTCAGATTGGCATTGGACTACTTGTATTGCAATAGTTGACAGGAACAAGTGGCATCATGTTCTACAATGCTTCCATTTTCAAATCCACTAGTGAGTTTTTTTATTAAAACTTATTTTTTCTACCAACCAATAGCAGTCCATACACAACCATTTAGAACACATGCATTGCACATACCTCAGCCTACAAAAGATTTAGAAACTACAAGGGAAACAATGTGCAATCCAGCATGAAAATGACAACTAATTTCTAATTAATCCTACAAGCATCTCAGATGCTAAAGTTGCCTCCCTTGGACTGGCTGGAGTTCAAGTGATTGTGAAAGCTGGAAGTTCTTCAGTTAATTGCTTGACAAAAGATTTGAAATAAGGCCTTTATTGTTTTTAATACAGAACTAATAGCTTCGATCTTGTACAATGATGTCATATAGGTTCTAATGACTGGATTCGTTGCATGGTTAATGGACATGACTGGTAGGCATCTTCTCCTCATGGTAAATAAATTAAATAGTTATATTAATGCTACCACATTGGAAAATTCATAGATTTAACTGACTCCTTGTAAGAAAATTACATATCATTTCTTTCACTTTCTCAAATCTCATTTGCAAAAATGACAACTAGCCTTTTTCTCATGGGCGTTGCATTCTACCCAAAGGTATTGTTTTTAACTACCACAACATTTCTTTTGTCATAGATGCAAGAGATTTGTAGGCATTAATTTGTGCATTTGCTATGGACAAATGGGAAAAAAAAACAAATTCTTATTGTTGGGACTTTTTTTTTTCTATTGCATATAATTTAAATAGTTTAGTACAAAAAGTAACAGATTAGAGTACTTAACATATTACAAAATTTCTCAGTACTACTGAGTAAAACATTTGATTACATAAGAGACTTAAAAAGCAGAATTGTAAAAACAACTACTAGATCAAGAGGGATTGTCCTCCTCTTCTTCCTCTTTATCATTAGTGTCTGGGGAAACATAATTGTATCCCAGCACTCTGTAGTCTCTATCACCTGTGTTTCTCATTTCTCTATGTAGATTATCATGTTTCAATTGTTGGATAAACTCCTTAAGGGTGTACTTGAATTCATCCTTCTCTTTCATTGTAGTATATCCATATGCTACCTTTGATTTCTCCATGGTGGCCTTCCCATCTCTCAGCACTTGCAAGAACTTGCTCTCCTTCACGTTTAAGATCACCCTGACCTGCATGGAAATATCAGAATAGATGAGTCTCTTGCGAGACTCAGTAAGGTTCTTGTTCTTACCTACAAGCATATCATTATTTTGAGCCTTCCAGATGAACCATAAAATAACAGAGGAAAGAAAAGACCAAAAAGAGTTACAGAATTTGCTACAGTTGATAGTACCAGAAATAACATTCAGTGCAGTAAAATGGGTCCTGTATGATAGTTCGAAAATATTCCAGATTTCAGAGGCAAAAAAGCATTCAAAGAAAACATGGGTGACAAACTCAGGTTGTCTACACACAGAACAAATATTAGGTTCTCCCCCCAGTTTCTTAAATGGTAACTTGTGCAGGAAAATTTTCCACAAAAAGCAAGAGATTTTTGGTTCAACAGGTCTAGCCTAAAGCATATTAAAATATTTCATCCACTCTGAGTCCTGGATATCCAGGCCCCACTTGTGGTTAACATGAGTAAAGATATCATTCTTATTGGTTAGAAACTGGTAAAAATATTTGGATTTGCCAAGGTGGAGAGGGGTCCTATCAGGCCAACACAATTGGAATCTACAACAGGACTCAGAGCAACAACCTTTAATGGGACCTAGGGAGTTAAGGACTTCTCTAAGGATAAAGTATGTTCTCCAATGAGACCGGGTAAGTTGAACTGGGACTCCAACCACTCCCAAGAAGGAATTTTACCCTGCTGGAGGATATCACCAAATGTTGCAATACCAAGCCCTGTCCATTTCTTTGCTGAACAACCCTATAGAAGAGCTAGCTTTTTATCTCCATGACTCAAGTTCCACCAAATAGACTTGAGCCTACATATATTCCCAGAGCTCTCAATTGGTTTCTTGTTGATCAAGAACCCTTTAACATATTTCCAAGCCTTCCAAATTGTCTTGAAGACATTGGATCCTTGAACAACTATATTGGCATCTACAGTAAGGGAATCAGTAAAGCAGAGGTTATGCCATCCTCTAGGCCCGCTACAGTGTGCCATCTTCAAATTGTTTATAATCAGCACCTTCCAAGGCTCTTCCCCTTCCCCTGCCTTAGCTATCCACTTAACAACCAAGGTAATGCCTTGAGATTTGAGGTCTTTTAGGCCTATACCTCCCCAAGATCTACCTCTTGAGCACCACTCCCAGGAAACAACATGAAGTCTTTTATTCCCTCTGCCATCTGACCATAAAAAGTCTCTGATAACCTTTTGAACAGAACTGAACTGCAACTGGTTAAAGAGCGACATGGAAGAGAAGTAGATAGGATAGGAAGAAAGGATCTTCTGAAAAACTTGGAATCTACCAGGGAAGGATAGAAGGTTACTATCCCATTTAGATAGCTTCCTGTTAATCCTCTCAAAGACCCATTCCCACATCAGATTGAGATTAGGAGAAATAGAGAAAGGGATGCCCAAATATCTGACTAAGTGGTCTGGTCCACCCCAAGAAAATTCAAAATTACCCCACCAATCTGGTGGATTGAGATCCCAACCCAACATAACAGATTTGGATAAAGAAACCTTACTGCCAGAGGCTTGACAAAAAATATCAAGCTTGTTCATTAGGAGTCTCATATTTGACTCTTCAAGAAGAAGAAGAAGGATGGAGGTGTCATCAGCAAACTGGACATTAGATACCTCTTGGTTATTGGGGAGAAGGACACCTTTCACTTTAGGGGAGAGGGAATCATCTCTTAGGAGGTAATGCAAAGAGTCTGCTGCAATAACAAACAAGGAGGGGGCTAGAGGGCAGCCCTATTTGATAGACCTGGAGAGACTGAAGAATTTTGACCTGACACCATTGATTTCAACTGAAGCCATTGCACCATAAAGTAGTGTTGAAACCATTTTGCAGAAGCCGGAAGGAAAACTAAGAGCTTCCAACATCATCATGATGAACCTCCATTCAATCTTATCATATGCCTTCTCATAATCTATTAGAAGTGTGGCACAGCTCTGACCTGTAACTTTTGCCCATTTCATGGCTTCCCAATAGGTTATAAGATTCTCTAGGATATATCTCCCCTTGACAAATCCAGTTTGGGTGCTATTAATCATTGATGGGAGAAACTTCTCAATTCTCATTGCAAGAACTTTGGCTAAAATCTTGTAGACAACATTCAGTAAAGTAATGGGCCTCCAATTTTTTATTAGAAGTCTATCACCCTCCTTAGGAATGAGTTTAATAAGTTGAGCATTTAACTTAGGCCCCAGAGTCCCTGCCTCAATAGCTTCCTCATAGAGATGCAGAAGTTTAGGTACAATCCAATTTATGTTGGATTTGTAAAATTTAATTGGTAGCCCATAAGGTCCTGGAGCTTTATGATTAGCCATTCTATTGATGGCTATTTTGATTTCCTCTTCTGATAGATCCTTGTCCAAGAGCTTAGCATCCTCCTTACTAACCTTCTTAGGTATGATGGATCTGATCTTGCCTCTAGCATCCTCCATGGAGGGGTCAGAGTCTGCTGAGGTAAAAAGTTCCTGGTAGAATGAGGAGAAGGCATTGAGGATCTCCTGCTGAGAAGATATCATAGAGTCCTTGACTCTAATACTAGCAATTCTATCCCTTTCTTCTTTCTTCTTAAGAGTCTGAAAAAATAAATTGAGCCCCTATCTCCCAAATTAATCCAATTGATCCTGGCTCTAATACTGGCTCCTCTAGACTTAACCAATTGAAGTCTTCTGAGAGAATCTCTGCAAGATATAACATTATCTAAGAGTGTTTCAAAATCTAGATTGTCTTGGATCTGAGATTCATCCTCTTGCAGAGACTCCACCAGTTTGTATTCCATCATTCTAGCATCCTTAGTCTTTTTAATACCAATGGCCTTGAGCAGACCCTGCCAAGATTTAGTGGTTTGATTCCATTTGTCAATATCAGACTCATGATGGGCAATCTTATCATTGTACCAGGCAATGATCTTAACTGTAGCTTGGACATCATCATCTCTAAGAAGGGATGTGTTTAGGGAAAAGCCTTGCTTGGGGGGGTTATTAGAATGTTGTTCCCCAATGAGTTGGATGGAAGAAAAGATGGGATGGTGGTCTAACAGGGTGAAGGGTATTACTTTCACACAATTGTTGTCTGTGTAGGGTTGATAGCTGAACCACATTTTATTAAGGTAGAATCTATCCAATCTGGAGTAGATTCTCCTATCTCCTCTTTGAAAGTTAGACCATGTGTACCAGATGCCTTTTGATTCATTCTTTTTCCCTGCTAGGGGGTCAAATAGGTTAAGCTTGTTGACCATTCTGCACCAAAAGAGGGGCTCATTACCTTTCCACTCAAATCTGAGACCTCCCAATTTATCTTGGGCCCTCTCCACCATATTGAAGTCTCCTACTACAATCCAAGGGATAGGCTCTAGGTTAGCAAGCCATTTCCACAACTCAATTCTGCCACTGTGATCATTTGGGGCATAAATTGAGCATATACCAAATTCAAAATCTTTGACTTTCATCTTAATCCAAACTGCTCTATTGCAGGGAGAAATACCCCACAAAAGGACTGCATTCTTCCAAGAAGGGCTAATCAAGATAGAGGTTCCTCCCTTACCTCTTGGATGCTTAGTTGAGAATGCAGTTGCATCTTGCCAAATGCATTTAAGAGCAATATCAAGCTCAAATCCTACTGCTTTAACCTCTTGAAGTAGTAAAAAATATAACTCTCTATGAGAGTTAAGAAGTCTCTTAACAACATATTTTCTGTTAGAGGCTTCCAGCCCTCTAACATTCCATGAAGCACAGTTTAAAATCATATGAAAAACTTATGAGTTAGTATCCATGGGTTTCCTAAATCCTTCAAAGCATTTAGGCATACCAACTTTAGGGGTCTTAGAGGGTTTAGGGTTCCCACTAATTAAAGGTGGTCTCCCTCTTTTCTTCTTCTTGACTAGGCCCAAAGTAGAGGTTCCTATCTTCATAGACTGTTCCTCTCCTTTATTAATTTTGGAGGGGTCGGCAACAAAAACAAATGACTCAACTGCAGATTTCTTCTCACTAGCACATTCTGAGAAGGAAATCTCTCCTTCTTCAAGCTCACCTTCAAGCCTCAGTACATCTCCCATCTCTATTCCCCCTTCAGGGAGGGTGGACTCCCCCTCACTCCTCCTCTCAATAGATACATACTTCCATTTATTCAGCGGTGGTGGCAGGGGAGGGGGGGCTAGAATAATAACAACTGAGAAGGCATTTACCCTATCTTCTTGGGCAGAGGGGGGAGAATTCCCTCCTACTTCATCACTTAGAGGTGGGGCAATGGATACATCTACAAAGGAGGAGTGAACATGAGGAAGATCCGAACTATCCATCCTCCCAGAGGGGGGAGAGGAATTACGTAGAGGTCTCTGAGCATGAGGAAGATCATAAGTTTTCCACTTGGGCTGAGGCACATTCTAATTTTTCAAGGCTCTAACCCTGATCTTATCAACTGCTAATTGCTGAGCATTCTTAGTTCTATGAGTTTGTTTCATATTAGCTCTCTTAAGACTAAAGTCTAGAGTTTCATCAATAGTTACAATATCAAGGGATTTTGAAAAAGCCAGGCTTGGGTTAGGGTTATTAGGGGTAGAGTTAAATTTACCCTTAAGGTTGTCCAAAGTAGTAGAGAGGGCGACCGAGTCTTGATTCCAAACAGGTGGGGGGGGAGATCTGCATAATAGAATGACGTTCAGGAGTGGGGACAGACTTGGAGGAGGATGAAGGAAATTTTGGGCCTGACTTGATATTAGGATTAGGGGGATGATTACCTTTTTTTTTAGAGCATTTCTCTTAAGAATGATAGGGCATTCATTCTTTCTATGGCCTTCTTTTCTACACACGAAGCAACCACCTAACCCACCCAAAAAAATAATTGGGCAACAGATAGGTGTGGGTTCAATATCAAATTGTAGGGTCTCAGGGAGATCAACACCAGGTTTGACAGAGAGAAGGACATGAATATCTATGTTTAGGATGAGGGTGTTTGATTGATCAATTCTAAGAACCTTACCAATCGGCTCAATCACAAGAAGAATGAGCATCAACAAAACAGAGGGAGGTTGCCAATAATAATCCACCTAGGGCTGGAAAGCGCTAAAACTTCATCTTGGGAAGCTTCGAGAGACCAAGGAATTGCCCTAAATTCACGTGGGCCAACTCTCCAATACTGCTTATCAACAATAGCTTTATGGGCTTTAGCATCACATAAAAACAAAATAAATAAACCCTTCTGAAGCACGCAATAGTAAGTAAAATGAAAACCCAACTTCTGACCCCATGTTTTATGAAACCAGTCATTGAGAAAATTCCTAGAAGGGATCCTAGAACTATCAACTATAGCAAAAAAAATAGCGCAATCTTTAAGTTTAGCTTTCTCTTGTTCAATAATAGCATTCATCTGCGAGTTCAATTTAACAATTAACTTGGGCGGAATAGGTTCCTTACCTCCATTTCCTTCGGCGGTTGGAATCCCTTGGGAGGCACTCACAAGGAAGGCTACTCCTTCCGGGAGGACTTGTTCATTCTGAACGGCTTGTTTGAAGGACTTCAGCTTGGGAACAGACTGTGTTTCTTCTCCATTTGCTGTGTCTTCCCTCCCAAAGCATTGACAGAAGCCACTAGAGATGGTAGAGGTGTAGGCTTAGGGTTTGCAGTGAGGGCATCATTTGAAATGGGGAGGCTACCTTGCTTTGTAGGATTAAAACCCTTGTTTGAGGTGACAACATTAATGACTCTTGGTGACGTTGAAGCCATTAATGTCCCAGGTGAGGTGCGTGCGAAGGACTAAATGAAAATTTCAAAGCGGCACCAAGTACACCAACTTGCAGAGCGCATCCAACAAAATTATATCATCAAATCACTCATTAACACTTTTCATCATTTGGATAAAATTTTATATATTGTTGGAACTATTTATTTATTTTAATGACATGAATTATAAAACTTAAGTAATTCCTCACTTTTAAGTTTGATCTCATGCTTCATTCTTGTAGAATCATGTGCTGGGAGCTTCTTATCTTTCTAGTATTTTGGCTTTAATTGGTTTACTGGTAAGCTTGGGGGTCAAGTTACCTCTTAGTTTTTCTGATTTGAAAGAAAATGATCACTTCCATTATAGTCAATGCCTAGTGATCAATTTGAATGATTGTTGCTCTTTGACACAGGCTTGCATTATCTCCTTCTCTATTTGTATGGGGGCCATCCCATGGATTATTATGTCTGAGGTATGTCTTCTCCAATTTAAACTTAAGAAATATTTTTGGAAAAGACTCAGATTTTGGGCATATTTTACAATTCAAAAAATTGAGGTTTACCTAGTATAATATTTAGCATTAAGGAAACAATTTGCAAATTTTCAAGAAGTGGATGGGATCTAGTGGCTAAAGTTGTCATGATTACCATCTCCAAAGTAATCATACTTCATGCAAACTCATCAATATAACAGCATGTTGGTATGCCTGGTAATGTAGAAATTGGGCTTCTATAATGCTCTAAAACTTTGATCTTAGGTGTTGACCTTCTTGGTCTAATTTCCCTACATACTAGAAATCCCTTCTATGAAAGATTCCATTCAAATGTTCTGATTTTTGGTTTTATATATGCTCAATTATAAGGCACCCACTCTATTTTACTCTATAACTACAGATACTTCATATCAATGTTAAGGGCATTGTTGGTAGCATTGGCATCGAAACTTAAGGTAGTGGCGTCGAAAAGGTAAGGGGATAGAAAGTGCTCCACTAGCTTAGGCTTTTGTCTGCTACTTGTCAATCATTTCAACTTTTCCAACTTTTACCAATTAATTGTTTACTATTTTGTATTTTATTACTCTGTTGAATTGAATATGCTAAAAATAAAATTCATGAGACCACCAGCTTCCATAAATTTTAGAGCTTAAATTTTTAAGCTTAAAATACACTACAAAATTCATGGGACCATTGATCATGCAATTTTTTTTTTCAATTAGGTTGTATTTTATTGGTTATTTTTTAGGACAATATGCTTGATTGAGCCAAATTTTATATATATTTAAGATATTATCTTTCAAATTTCAATATCTAGTCCATATTCAGAACTATCTTGGAGGAATATTGTGACTTGATCAACCCATTCTCAAAACAAGGATTGCATATCATCTGGTTCTCCATGCTCTAGCTCCGAATTGGGACCATACAATAGTCACT